>JAFJYJ010000004.1:3750000-5000000 GCA_019022615.1 Acacia melanoxylon | reverse complement strand
GTGTAAATAATCATTTACAGTCAATCTTGTTTGGATGTGCTTTATTGAAAGACGAAACAGAAGATACTTTTGTGTGGCTATTTAAGGAATGGCTCCGAGGAATGAATGGGAAACATCCGGGTGCCATAATTACTGATCAGGTATAATTATTTTAAGTACATCTTTTCAATTGTTTAATATATTAATGATTATATTCTTACATATGTCATTGAATTTATAGGACATGTCAATTACCAAAGCAAAAGATCCAAAGTTTTCCCAAATAGCAAGCATCGATTTTGTATGTGGCACATCACAAAAAAGTTCCCGAAAAGTTGTCTCATGTCTATCAAAGAAAGATGCCACATTTAAGAGCGATTTCAATAACGTATCCATACAAAAAGAGCACTCAAGATTTTGAAGACAAATGGCAACATATTCTTGATAAATTTGGTCTTCATGAGAATGAGTGGTTGCAGTCACTTTATTCTATTAAATCCTCTTGGATACCAATATTTAACAGGTCCATTTTCTTTGCTGGTATGAACACCACTCAACGTAGTGAAAGCATTAATTCATTCTTTGATGGTTTTGTTACATCTGGCACAACCTTAAAGGAGTTTGTAGAAAAATATAATCAAGCAGTAGATGCTCGTTATGAGTCATTCAAAAAACAAGACTTTCAATCTAGGCACAAAGAAAGGCGTTTAACATTGAATATGCCATTGGAAGAGCATGCGGCTAAGGTCTATACACGTGAACTTTTCACAAAGTTTAGTGATGCGTTTTCTCAAAGTTTTCCTCTGTCTAAGGAGAAACTAGAGAATGATGGTGAGTGTGTTACCTATCGAGTTTTTAATAGGAAAGAGACGGATCATTCTGCAACTGTGAAGATGAAGTTGGAAAATAAAGAAGCTAGATGTTCTTGTCAGTATTTTGAGTTCATGGGAATCCCATGTGAGCATATTCTTGCTATTTTTTTAGTTGAAAATGTTGAGCAGATCCCCAGAACATATGATTTTGAAAAGATGGAGGAAGGAAGGAAATGATATAATTTGTACGAGATAAAGACATTTGTCATTTTGATGGAGAAGGCCTCCTTCGCGGCATTGATATACGCTCTAGATTTTCCAAACTTATTGAGCTTGCAAATAGGTCCAATGAAGCAGCTAAATTTGCTTGTGATGGTCTTGATTCTCTCACTGAATCTTTAGAAAAATTTCCAAGAACTGATGATAGTATTGGTCTTGATGATTTTGATTTGCAATCTGAAGAGTCATCTATGATGAGATTGAAGGATCCCAATATTTCACAGACGAAAGGTCGAAAAAAGGAGTCGCACAATATGTCACAGGGACATAGAATTCATAGTGGGATTGAAGAAGCATCAAAGAATACTAATATTTGTGGAAATTGCAAGAAACGAGGCCATAATAAACGTACATGTACAGAGAAAATTTACATTGACTCAAATTTTGTTTTATTGGACAAACACCCAATTGATTCAGCATATATCTAGTGTTAGCCATATTTATATACATGTTTTCGTTTATTTTTAAAGAATGACTCCAATCATTCTTTTTGATTTCTATCTTAATTGAATGAAAATCAAACCTGCATTGATAAATGGCATCGATCAATCCATTTCCTTCCCTGTTTTGAATCATACGTTGCATCTGCTTTACTAATTTGGAATTATTTTGAATCATCAACATCTTTACTCTTCTTTGATGATTTATAAATTTACCATTGTTGTCTCCGCACTGTTCTTACTATGAACAAGTCTCTGGATGCAATCTACAAAACAAATGAATCTCTAAATACAAAACCTATCACTATTAATATTTGCCTAAACGAGAACTTTTAACACATCCCCATCAATATGCAATCTGCAAGACAATACCATCCCCAAATACAAAACCTATCACCATTAATATTGGCCTAGAGATTAAGAAACCAAGTCGGACAAGAATAAAATTAGAATCACAATGGCCCATTTTTGTCAAAATAGCATGAAATACGCAATAGACATCAATTTAGTAAACAACATAAAGTTACAAACAGCAATACAGAAAAAATGCAATCCCCAAATTTGGTGGGTAGTCTTCAAGTCTTGTTCGCTCATGGCTATTTGGTGGGTAGTCTTCACCAAATTTGGATGCTGAACATGGGTGCTTCAACTCCTCCATTTTGTGAACTGAAAAACAGTTGTGTAATGTATGAAAGGTTAAAAAACAAATGTCCTGGAAGCTAAGTTAAATATGCACGACCACACACAAACAGAACCAACCCACTTCTATGGGAAGAATGAAAGCAACCAAATAAAGATTAAGGAACCCGATTCAGTTTTTAACCATAGTAAGCAAATTAGCACGGAAAGAGAAATTAAAATCGAGAAAAAATATTACCAAGACTAACTAAAAATTTCACGAGATGACCCATTAGGACATTTTGCCATCCAGAGATAAAGATCTTTTTGCTTCCTTTGAAATTCATATGGATCAAAGGGGAGTACAAAAAAATTAGCGTGGAACGAGTTAACAATATCTAAAGGTATGAATAAGAATCGAACTGAAAAATCCTGCAAGCTAAGGCCTCAATGAACTGATAGCTCAATCAAAATCATGCTGCTTGGATGAAATGGAAACGCCAATGATGGGGCAAATAGGTAGAGGTCTCGATGCATTAATATGGACAAAGCAAAGGCTTAAACAAGTCTCAAGCAACATATATTAGATTAAACTACGCGAATATACTTTGTGACAAAAAGTTGTATTCCATTCAATAGAGATTACACAAAGCCAATATGCTTCTATCAACAACCTACTCTTTAAACACACCACTGATAAAAGGTTGCGTGGATAACCTACTTAACATAGATTACACCATGCTAATGTACTTTATCAATAACCCATTCTTTAGATATACCATTGACAGGGAAGGTTGCATTGACACCAAAAACAGAAACAGAAAAACATACACTTTAGAAGCATGATTTAACTATCCACAGCATTGCTTCAACATTTATAAACATCTAACAATAGATTTGAAGTTAGTTATCAGCTTCAAAAATTCGAATCTCATAGTTTTAAACGTCATTCAGCTAGCTAACACTTCAAACTTTGTGTTTTTGGCACTAAAATGTTTTTATGAGCCACAGAAGGAAAACTGAAAAGACTCACCTGAAACTTGCAAATAGTACAGAATCGAAAATTACTCCGAACAACACAAATCAACAATGCAAGCCATGAACCAATCAATATAACCTATATTCCATCATCCTATATATTTATTGATGTATGGGTTTTGAGTTCTTCACTATTTCCCAAATTTGCGAATCCCCAATACATACACAACTTTTAAAATCAGAAAAGAGAAAGACAAGAAACACATCAATAACTCAAGTTTATTTTACTCAATTTCTCGACAGAATCATTCCAGGTTAATGTTCCAACGCATCAAGGACTTCAAGAGTAGAATAGAAGATTGAGAAACAATACCAAAAGATAGAGGAGAGAAGCAATGAAAGGAGGAAAATATACGGTGGATATCGGAGATACAGGTCCGATTTGGTCCGATCGGGTCCAGCGTGATTCTTCTTCTACAGAGCTCTGCCTCTTGCGTCTCAGACGGGGAATTTCTGCAGAGAAGATACGGTGGCGAGCAGAGAAAAGAGCGAGCGATACGGTGGCGATGGTGTGGCCGCGAGCCGAGCGAGAGGACTGGAGAGAAAGGGAGAGAAATGTGGAGAATGAAGGATTTAAGTAGGTTAAATCTGGATCGTTGGATGAGATAGTAGATCTGACGGTGAGAAAGAGGTAGTGAAAAGGTAGTGAAAAAAAAAGGTTGTGACAATATCCTACCTCATATATATATATGAAAAAGTAAAATTGAATATGGAAAAATAAATCGAGAGAAAACCTTTAAAAACTCCAATTCACGATTTTTTTCCTTCTAGAAGAAACTATCTTTCTTTTTTCCCTAAACACAGATATCTTCCTATTAAAAGTAATCATATTTAAGGTACTGCGTTAGACAGTAAAAGATAGATATCTCTCCCATCACATATTTAAATATTAGTTTGTTACGTTACAAGGGACTAACCCCCTCACCCATTGGTCCAAGAAGAACTACCATTGAAATAATATTCATAAATACAAAGAGGTCTAGCTGAAAACAGATGTAAACCCCTAAAAACATGGCTAAAGAACTGAAACCACTACCAAGCATATAAAATTAGTTCATTTAGTTCTTAATACAAGACATATTTACTTAATTTAATTAGATAAAATAAGTTAATTAAGTTAGTTAATATGACACGTATTTTCTAAAATATGCTAGTCATCTTTCTTAATGCCTTAATTCTCCCTCCTCTTTGATTATTGTTGAGGGACATCATATGAGTAAATTGGAAAAACATTGGCAAATTGATAAGTATAAAAAATTGTCCTATTCAAGATAAAGATCAACTCTTTAAATATATTTTATATTAAGAAAAGAAGTGAGTATTAGCACCAGCTTCTGATTACGCTTCTTTAAAGAAGTTTTAGCAACAAAGTCAAATACCAAATTTGTTTATATGGAGGGATATGATTAAGTCTAATTAAACGTAGGTTTCTATTGGGTTTATTATTATTATTATTAGGAATTAATTAATAGGCTCCGTCTGATCATTTTTCTTTTTAAATCAATTTCATGTTCATAAATTTGTTGTAGAATTTAGGATGCCCAAACTAAGGGCCTGTTTGGGTTTGCGGTGGAAGAAGTGACTTTTGCATCTGATGGACTTATTTTCTGATGGACTTATTTTGATGTGATTTGTGTTTGGGATAGCAGTAGTAGAAGTGGCTTTTGTTTGTGATGGGAACTTGTTTGGCATAGCTTTTAAAAAGATAGATGAGATGGAAAATGACTGAAAAAGGCATGAATCAAATTCACACACACATATGTGTTGTATAAAATGTGATAATTTGGGATAAAAAAATTAAATATAAATATAAATTTGCTAAATAAAATAGTAAAATTCCATTAAACAAATTATAACACAATGAAGTGCTTAAATAAACCTAGTCCTTACAAGTTCATTTCTGATTTGATCACGAAGATCATTCATTCGTGTTGATGAGGATGCTTCATCAAGTGGAACATCATTATCAAGTGGATCATCATTATCTTCATCACTCATATTTCCTTCTTCAGCTTGATCAAATTCCACATCATTTTGATTCCATCAAAAACTAATATATAAAATTTCAAATTCATTGTTTGGATTTTCTCCTTCCGTTATTATACAGCGTTTTTTAATAATCATTTACATAAAATTTCAGTTTCATTTGGGGGCTTGTTTGGGAGGACCAACCCGGCCATCAAGTCGATTATGAAATTAGTCAAAATATGTCAATAAATCCTGTTTTTTGTCCAAAACAATATTTGAATTCAAAATGTTATATATTATTCAAGTCAGTTTTGAATAATATATAACCAGATGAGAGCAACAGAAGCAAAGCGAACGAATTGGGAGGGTAGGACGGTCATTATACAAATGGGCCCCACTTGTGTTTTTGATGCGAAGAAGTTTGATGGACTTATAAGTTTGGGGTTCCAAACAACAAAATATGCCCATCAAACCAATAAGTCCATCAAAAAAGAAACTCTCCCAAACACTGGTTTTCTTCTTGATGGACTTATTATCCCATCTGATGGCAGATGATGATCCAAATAGGCCCTAAGACGAAAACAATAAAACAAGGAAAACAATTGCTTATTGTTGTGTGCTACAAAACTTAGAGAAACTTAGGGCCTGTTTGGTTCAAGGAAAATGAGCGAGGAAACGAAAGATGGCATTTTTCATCCAGTGCGACTGTTTAGTTCACATTTTCTCATAAAAACATTTTCCGGCGGCAAGCCATTTTCCCTTAAACATAAGAAAATCAGTTCCCACCTATTTTGATGGGAACCCATTTTCCTAATTGCGTGGAATTCCGATCGACTGGTTTCATTTCGGTGCGTCGTCAGGTTCTGCTTCGCATCGTCGACTGGTTCTGGGCTCCCTGCTCGTCGAGTTGGACATCGTCAACTAATTCTCCGCAAGCACCGTTGATAGTCATCTCCGCAAGAACAGTCGAAGACGACCAAAACACTATTTCGCAGCTCAAGAATGAGGGAATATGTAAAAATTACCTTTAGTATTAATGGGTCTTTTATATTTGACTTTGGTAAAGGTTTACAAGAATTTGTATCCCACATAGACAAGTGTGAGGATGGGAAACAGACACCAAGTGGTAGTGGGTCCCAATTAATGACATGCAAAGCCTTATTCTTTCTGTTTGACCTTGTTCCAGTACTGTTCAACCTATATCAAGCACTATTTCTTTATAATGGGTTACAACTACCAAGCACTTTCTTCAAGCCCCAGGAGCATTTCAAAATGACTACATTCCTATTAGTCGTGTTGGAAGGAAACCAAGAGAAGGGGGAAAAAAAAAGATTCCTCTTCTTGTTGGTATGGGACAACAATTGAAGGGAAACCAGAAAAAAAAAACAAAAAAACAAACAAAAATTCTCTTCTTGTTGGTATGGAACAACAGCTGAAGGGAAACCAAGTTGGAAAAAAAAAAAAAAAAACTCTATTTTTGATTGATTCAGATTTATATTTTTGAGTTTTGTTTTTTTTTTGTCAATCATCCTTGAGGGCAAGGATGTTTTGGGGGAGGGGTATTGATATGTAAACTGTAAAGAATTAATTAGGTTAGTTTGTTAGGAAGAGATTAGTTAGTTAGTTGTTAGTAACTAATAGTAGTTAGTTGGAATTAGTAGGTCTAGTATTACCTATATAAGGCATATGCCTATCCATTGTATCTCTATGCTTGTTATGATGAATGGATGAGCATCACAGATTTCTCTTCTCAGTCCCTCTGTCATGTGTCTCTCTCGTCTCTCTCCCTTTCTCTTCTGAATTCATATAATTTCTCGATCAAGAAAATGGAAGAAGACCAACTTATCCCTCTTCAGCATTGGGGGAGAGGAAGAGAGTGACACGGGAAGGAGGAGGAAGAAGCCATCGACGGTACAGATCCGTTAGTGACGACAGCGGAGGAGGTGAAGCAACAATTCGACGGAGGTGAAGGAGCATGGAGAAGGCACAGTGATCTGGTATGAAGGTGTTTTCTTCACCCATAACCGAGTTCGACGGAAGTGATCTCTTCACCCTTAACCCAGGTCGACGGAGGTGAAGGAGCAGTTCAAGGGACTCACTAGAAGAAGCTTCATCGATTATCTCTGTGCTTAAAACGGTGGTCAGGCCGTGGACACTTGAGTGCTCTGTTTTGTTGACAGCAACTTGAGGCGGGGACAAGTGAGAACAACAACACACTCGAGTATTTCTAGCAAGCAGAGTAAAGCCAAGTAAGTGGAGGGATCGGATTGAAAATTTACAAAATGAAGTAGGGATACCTTGTGGGAGTCATGCATCGACAGTGAAGCAGAGGTTGAGGGCAAAGTGATAGAATTAGAAAGCATTGCCGAAGCCATTGTCTGTGAATTAGAAAGTATAAGGCAAAAGGAAGTATAAGAGAAGAAAAGTAAATGACTGAGGTAGTTAAGCGACAACGATCTAAAGTGAAGTAGAAAATGATAAAAAATGGATCTACTAACAGAGTTTAATGGATACAAATACCGAAATTGGTATGCTTGTGGGTTGTGAGATAGGACGATGAGATCAAAGGTGAAAGAGAAGAAGGGGCGAAGAGCAAAAAGCAGCTAAGGAGATTTATGAGAAATGTTGAGAAGACATGAAAATGAAGGAAGGGTAGGGAACCGGTGGTTTTGGTGCCTATCTTTTTAGATAGGTAACATTTGTCTATCTCATTTGGATTGTCTAGATGGGATCTGAAAGTTCAGATTTGATTTTTTTTTTACTTTTTATTTTTTAAAAAAAAATTATTTTAATAGGTAGAGAATCTAAAATAAAAATAATCTCTTAATTAATATTTTTTTTAAAAATAACCAAATTTAAAAAATCAAATCTGAACTATCGAGATCTCATCCGAACGGTTTAAATGGGATAGGTAAATGGTACCTATACAAAAGATAGGCACGTTCCAAGGGTAGTGGGAACAATGAGGGGTTTGGCTATCTAAGGCTGGTAATGTCTTGTAGATTCCCGCCATGTGGCATTTTCTTTTTTTACTTTATTAATTGCTCACTTCTGATGTCATGTAAACTTTGCTAAATCCATGGTCGAGAGCATAAAAACCAGCTGAACTCTGCTAAATTCAGTGTGCAGAGTGGGCACTGCGTGCGTAGCATTTAAAATAATATTTTATTTTTAAGGATAAAATGGTATTTTGTTTCATTATCCTACTTTATTTTCTTTCAACCAAACAAAAAATTTCTTATCAACCCTTTTTTTCAGTGTAAACCAAACGCATCGAGACAAAAATATTTTTTGTTTCATTCCATTCCTTCCTTTTCTTAAATCTAGACGTGGCCTTAGAGCCTACGAAAAAGGCGGTAAGGAAAAGGAAGATAACCAAGTTCTTTATGTAAAAACATGTTTGACTGCCAAATATTCTTAGAACTTAAGTTTCCTCCTTCTTCAAAGTTCCCTTAAATACGAGAAGATCAGTTCCTACCAAAATTAGTGGTAACTCATCTTTCCTCACAAGGGGAAAATGCCAAATACAAATTTGCCCCTGAAAATTTAAATTAAAGTGTCAAAATTAAGCCACAATTCTAATCAAAGTTTGGAGATGATTAATGGAAGCGTATGAAGGAGAGAACTCAATTGGGTCTCGAATAGTGGCATTGACAGTGTCATCACGAAAAAGAAGAAGCTTGACGAGCTACGAAGTATTGTAGCCAGAAGCACCAGTGACACACACCACCGTTCTATTTCCGGCGTTGATGCTCGCTTTCTTTACTTTTATTTCTTCTTCAATTTGATCACTGTTTTGTCTTTGCTTTATACCAAAGCTCGTTTCATGTTTTAAAATTATGTGAGTGATTCTTGGCTTTATAATTTGTCATTACGCACTTGCTAGTAGCTACATTCATTTTTATTACTAAAAAAAAACTTTGAGAATTCTCCTTAATAAACATTTGAGAACAACGATTTTGTTACTAAGAAAAAAAATCTTCTCTAATAAATATATTCTTTTTTTGAAAAATCAACAAATGAGTACAAAGAAGATATAAGCTTAGGTTGTGAGTCTTTCCTCATATTGCTCTGTTTTAGCAACCATAAAACAGGGGCGAACAAAATTTTGCTCGGTTTCATCAAGCAAGCGAAAAGAACTTGATTCTCAAATTCAAATTTATTTAGCAAATTTGAATTTCATTAATACATTTATTAATGAAATTTGAATTTCATTCCATAAAAGAGTTCCAATCTAAAGGGTATTCTAGGTGTTTTACATTTTCTTCTCACATCCACCACTTTATTTTCTTCCTACCACATATCTTATTTTCCCTCAACCCATGTTTTGTTCCTATATCTACCAAACAACACACCCATTTTAAGTTCCCTCACAATTTTTCCTTCCTTTTCATTCACTCTCCTTCCTTTCCTTTCCCTCTTTAAACTTTTTGCGTACCAAACAGGCCCTTAAGGTTCCATGTCTAATCAATATTGAAGCTAAGTTTATGTCTTGGGATAAGTATGATTTTTTCCTCGGAAGTTTTGGGAGCACTGGGCATTTGAAAGTTTTTTAGGAGCAAAATTGGCCTGGAAATTAACAAAATGGAGCAATTCCGCCTCGAAAGTTTTTATTATGAGAAATTTTTTCCGGATTTTTTAGGACCAATTTTGTCCCTGGAAGTTTACAAATTAGAGCAAAAATTTAATGGTCAAGATTGCTACGTTTTTAAACTTTTAGGGGAATTTTGATAATAAATAAATAAAAAAACTTTCGGGTGCCTAATGCTTCTCAGCCAAAACTTCCGGAGCAAAAATCATACTTATTCCTTATGTCTTGTTCAATAATATACATTATTTTATTAAACAAGATATAAATTTAGTTTTATATAAAAAAATATTTTATTTTCTTTATTGTAGTATCGAATTATTCATATAAAACATAAGTAATTTGTATTTAATTAATTATTTTTATTTTATAATTTAACATTTTAATAATAATTTTATAAAAGATTAAATTTGGACCATTCAAATATTGATTTAATAGCTAAAAAAAGAGAAGAGGATGAGAAGAGAAAAAGGAGGACAAAGTCTAATTTCATTAAGTAGAGTTAGCTATATAGATTGCATGATACCATTATATTCTATCAACAACCCAATATTTAGATATATTATTAACTAAAACATCTTATTCAGTAACTTTATTAAGTGTTCTCTTCGAGCTTATTATCAAGAATAAACGAGATATATCGTAGTTCTTTTAAAAATTTCATTTTGTCTTTTTCTTAACTTATACATCAAAGACAAACATCTAAGTTAGGCTCGTTTGCAAATATATCAATGTTCAAATTTCGTTCTAGGCTACTTGGCTCCTAATTATTTTATATATTAATTCATATAAAACATAAAATTTATAATAAGATATATTATTTATAAGTTATGAATAATAAAAATTATTTATTAAAATATACGCACCAGCACAACAACAAAAAAATAAATAAATAAATCCACGCCTTCCCTCTCTCAACTGGTACAACTCTGCCTTACAAAACAAAATTCACCTACTCCTATAAGTTATCATCATCCTCCTTCAACTCTCATATATATATATATAGCTTTCTCTCTCAATTTTCTTCTAATTTAAGGGGGAATCATTGGTGGCTTGGAATAATCAACATGAACAAATCAAAGGAAGCTTTCTTACCTTTAACTAAATCTCACGTACTAAGGAGAGGTAGTTAAATCAATGATTATAGGGTAAATTTTCAACTTTACCTTCATTTATGATTGAGTATTTTTCAATTGTTTTTTCTCTCTCTATCTTCATGAGTATACTTAATATGGGTAAAATAGTCACAATCTCATTTATTATATGAAACTAGACTTATAAATATGACCAAATATTTTGATCAAAATGAACTTATAAATAAGACTAGAGTGATATAATATTAGAGTTTAGTACAATTGATTGGGGGTAATATTGGAAATTACTTAAATTTTAAGATAAATTTAATGACTTTAATTGTTTTTATTGGTTGGTGAGAATTGTTAGTTGGTAGCTTATAAAGTTATAATAAAGATCAAATTGAAAAGTAGAAGATATATGCGTTGTGCTAGGGTTTCGAAATTGGGGATAGTCGAAGCGTGAACTTCGTCACCCACTGTGACGGAAATATGAGCGTCCCCTCCGATCGCGCTTTGCGGGGAGGGGAGGGTGAGGATCAACTGAGGGATGAAGGAGAGGATATGCATCGGCGAAAGAAGAAGGTCATATTCGCCTCTGAGAGCTTCTCGAGTGCAGAATCGGTTAAGGTTCGTGATGAAGAATGGATGAAAGCTAGTGGAAAAGAGATCGGGCCGAAATCATACCGTGAGTCTCGTTGCAGAATGTAAACGCTAAGGAATGCTGGTGGGAGTGGGCGAAGGATGACGATGATGAGGAAGTTGACGATTATGGCTGAGATACGGACTTTGCGAAGGTATTAAATTCAAGCGATGGAATATGTGTGGACTTCTCAAATCCTCTCTGTCCGCAATTTGAGTTTGAGGAGAAAGAGAGGGAAAGGCTTATGAAGCCATTTCGTCGGACTCTAGTGGTCAAGTTGCTAGGAAGACAACCTTCGTACGGGTTCATGGTGAAGAAGCTCAAGCAGATTTGGGAACGAAAGGGCCAGATAGATATTTTCGACCTTGAGAATAATTTTTATCTGGTGAATTTTCAGAAAATGGACGACTATATGGAAGCTCTGACTGGAGGACCCTGGGTGATTTCGGATGCGTACCTCAGTGTCGCAAGGTGGAGGCCTGATTTCAGTCCTAAGCAGGAAAAAATTGTGTCAGTAGTGGCTTGGGTAAGATTTCCGGACTTACCTGCGCCTTTATTTGATAAGAAGTTTCTTCTGAATCTAGGTAATGCTATTGGAAAGGCTATTCGATTGGACATACACACTGCACAAAGGACTAGGGGGAGGTTTGCGCGCATGTGTGTTGAGTTGGATCTAAATAAACCCCTAGTCCCTGAGTTTAATGTTGAGGGACAGATACTTAGTGTGGTGTACGAAAGCTTAGGGCAAATCTGCAATAAATGTGGAAGAGTGGGGCATATGAAGGATGGCTGTGAGGCTTTCCATAGAAAACTGAATGGTGAAAGCATGGTAGTTGATGAAACTGAGCCAAAAGGGGAAAAATCTGGGGAGAAGGAGAGTGAGAAGGGATTATGGAAGACGGTACAAAGGTCTCGGAGGCCACGAAAACAGGGGGTGGAGTTGCAGAACAAACAGTCAGGATCACGTTTCTCAGTACTACGTGAGGAGTCAGAAGGAGAAGAGTTTATACGAAAAGAGAGTGTAGGGCAGCAGAGGGAGACACAGGGGGTTGCTATCGAGAAAGGCCTGGGTAAGGAAGTAGCGCATAAACAGAGCAAAAAGGGGATCAATGAGGGCGAGAAAGGGCTGAAAAAAGAGAGTACAGTGAACTGTTCCAGGAGCAAAGGCGGGGCTAATAATGGAAGCTTAAGGGAGAAGGGCTTAAAATTGAGGGCTGGAGTAGCAACAACAAATGATGGAAGGATACGAGAGGTATTATCTGAGAACATAGTTGATCATGATACAATAATGGTTGTACCGGAAAGCAATTTGGAGATATATGAGGGGCATGGAGTACAAATGGAGTTTAAGGAAAACCTCCATCCGGGGGGGAATGGTGACTGATGGTGACGCAGGGGTATCACATACTGACAGAAGGCTTGTGAATGGCGCTAGGGGTGTCAACATGAGCATGGTGGAGGTATGTCCTACAGCTGAGTTGGCTTATTAAGTGTTGTTTTGTTCTGTACAGATAGGTGATTCCATTTAATAATCTGTTTAAATGATTAATACATTAGTATGGAATAGTAGGGGAGCTGCAAGTAAGGGGGTGGCTACAGTGATTAGGGATATTAAATATCGCTACAAAGTGGACTTTTTTGTACTGTTAGAACCAAGAATCAGTGGAAGACAAGCTGAAAAGGTTATTAAAAACTGGGGATTTAGGCACTCAGTAAGGATGGAAGCCAAGGGCTTCTCAGGGGGTATTTGGTTGTTGTGGGAGATAGATGACTTAGTAGTTGATGTGAGGATCCTCAATGAACAATTTATTCATTGCAAGCTGTGTTTTGGGGGGGAAGAGATGATGTTTACAGCAGTGTATGCTAGCCCTACGGAAGCAAAAAGGGTGAATTTGTGGAACTTACTCTATAATTTGTCAATTGAAACCTCTATGCCATGGATCTTAGGGGGAGATTTTAATGAAATCAGAACTCCTATCGAGCAAATGGGAGGAGGCCGTGTAAATGAAACAAGATGCAGGAGGTTCAACAATTGGATTGAAGATTGCAGCCTCATTGATATGGAGGCTCAAGGGCCTCTCTTCACATGGAAGGGTCCCAAATGGGAAGGGTTGGAAAGGGTATACAAGAGGTTGGATCGCTGCTTATGTTCAGTTAGTTGGCTTGAAAAGTTTGTGGACGCTGAGATAAGAGTGTTACCACGAATATGTTCGGACCACCATCCTTTGCTGATCAGACTGTCAAGGGAACATGAGGGTAGAAGACAAAGAACTTTTAAGTATGAAGCTATGTGGAAATCGCATGAACTCTTCAATAGTTTATTGGAGAGGAGTTGGCGTTGCAATGGTGAGGCTCATGATAAGCTGGCTGCTTTACAATTAGACTTGAGAAAGTGGAATAGGGAGGTTTTTGGGAACCTAGAAGGACGGAAGAGAAGACTATACAATCGATTAAATGGAGTACAAAAAAGTCTTGAGAGAAGGAGGAACCCTTTCCTTGTACGTTTGGAGGCAGAGTTGGAAGAGGAGTTGTTTCAAACGCTACGGCAAGAGGAAATATTCTGGTTTCAAAAATCAAGGGGGCGTTGGTTAGAAGATGGGGATCGAAACACGAAATATTATCACTCCAAAACCTTGATAAGGAGGATGAGGAGTAAAATCACTATGCTTAAGAATAATATGGGGGAATGGGTTGAAGATGAGAAGGAAATTACCAATATGTTTCTAGGGTTTTATAGAGATTTGTTCAGTGAAGATGTTGGTGAAAGAGGCTGGATATCTACAAGGCAGTCCTGGGGACTAGTGGAGGAGGAATGTTGGAAGAGAATTGGTAGAGATGTTAGCGATATGGAGGTACGTAATGCATTCTTCCAAATGGGAGGATACAAAGCGCCTGGAATAGATGGCTTCCCCGCTGTGTTTTATCATCAAAATTGGGAGTTTGTGGGCTCTTCGGTCACAAATTTCATTAAGACTTTATGGAGGCAGCCGGACAGAATTGGAGAGGTGAATGAGACGGTGGTGGTGCTAATTCCAAAGGTTGACAAGCCAGAACAGGTTAGCCAGTTTAGACCCATTACCTTATGCAATGTTATATATAAGGGGTTAGCTAAATTACTAGTAAATAGGCTAAAACCTTTTCTAGATCATTTGATATCACCTTATCAAACAAGCTTCATACCTAGGAGGAATATACATGATAACATCATTATTGCTAAGGAAGTAGTGCACACTATGAATAGACTAGCAAGGAAATAAGGGATTTATGGTTATCAAGATTGACCTTGAGAAAGCTTATGATCGCATGAGCTGGTCGTACATTGAGAAAGTGCTGGAGGAAATTGAGTTAGATGAGCATGTGAGGAAAGTAATAAGGGGTTGTGTAAATTCGATCAAGCTGTCCTTGATGTGGAATGGGGAAAAGGGGGAGGATTTAAGCCCATCTAGGGGTTTGAGGCAAGGGGATCCACTATCTCCCTATTTGTTTGTGCTAGGAATGGAAAAACTCTCTCATCTAATCTCTGATTGTGTGAGTAGCAGTCAATGGAAACCCATTAAATTGGGACGAAGAGGGGCTGAGGTGTCACATCTACTTTTTGCAGATGATTTATTACTCATCTGTGAGGCTGAGCTGGGCCAAATGTGTATGGTTATGGAGGTGTTGGAGGTCTTTGGGAATATGTCTGGTCAAAGAGTCAATAAGCAGAAGACTAGTATATTTTTCTCAAAGAATGTGGACAGAAGGGTCCAGAATGAATTATGCAGGTTTTCAGGATTTGCTAGGAAGGAGAATTTGGGGAGGTATCTTGGAGCCTTTCTAACAAATGATAGAAGAAGAAGTAACAACTTTCAGCATATACTTGACAGGATGCAAAGTAAGCTTAGCAGCTGGAAAAAGCAACAGCTATCTTTTGCTGGCCGTATCACACTTGTGTAGTCCGTTACCAATCAAATGACGGTTTTTGCCATGCAACATTCTGTATTGCCTGTGGGGGTGAGGAATCACATGGAAAAAATTCAAAGAGACTTCATTTGGGGTCGAGAGGAGGGGAAGAGGAAAATTCACTCAGTAAGTTGGGAGACTCTATGTAGGGAAAAACAAAATGGTGGACTAGGACTGAGGAGCTTGGAGTTTATGAATGAAGCATTGCTAATTACTAAGCCAAACAGTCTGTGTTCCCTGGTCCTTAGTGGAAAGTACAAGAGGCAGTGTAATTTCCTGAAATGCTGTAAAGGGACAAAAACTGACTCTGAACTGTGGCGGGAATTAAATCACCTCTGGCCTAAAATAGTTGAAAATATATATTGGGACATTGGGGATGGGAAGGAGGTAAAGTTTTGGGAGGATAAGTGGGTGGAGGATGAGAATTGCCTATTTGGAAAGTGTATTGGGCAGCTGGCCGAAAGGGAGAAAGGTTTGACAGTAAGTGAGATGCTGAATGAAAGTGGAGATTGGGATATGGAAAAAATGGAAAGTATGGTAAATGAAAAAGGGAGGGAGTTAATACGAGCAATACTACCACCATCTCCTGAGAATGGTAAAGATACCATCAAATGGGGTAGGAGTTTTAAGAGTAAATATGTTGTAGCTGATATGTATCACTGTCTGAAAAATGAAACAGCTAGTGAAATGGGTGGCTGGATGTTCATATGGAGGTGGAGGGGTCCAAGGAGGGTCCAAACTTTTCTCTGGTTGGCTTTTCATAATAGATTGTTAACTGGGGTGCGAAAAAGCAGGATTCTAGGGGGTAATTCAGGCTGTGTATTCTGCAGTCAAGACGAGAGCATGATGCATGCCCTGCGTGACTGTCCTAGTGTTTGGGCGTTGTGGCAGGAATTAATTAGTAAATATGTGGTGCCTGATTTTTCGCTATTGCAGGATAATGAATGGCTAATAAGGAACCTTGCTCATCCTGATGAGAGCTGGAGGCTTGTTTTCGGGCTTGCTTGCTGGCTTCTGTGGAGGTGGAGGAATAAGAGTTGCTTCCAGGAAGGTTTTGTGATGCCGACAGATCGTGCAAGCATTGTTTTCTGGTATGCTAAAGAAATCAGGAGTGCAAGGAATATGTTCAGCAGGGGTAGTGTGAGTAAAAAAGAAGTGTTAATTGGGTGGGTGGTTCCAGTGGAAGGATGGGTAAAACTGAATGTAGATGGGGTTTCAAAAGGAAGAGGAGGGGTTGCGGGGTGTGGTGGTGTAATTCGAAACTCGCAAGGGCAGTGGTGTGGTGGCTTCAGTAGGAGGTTGGGTGCATGCTCGGCTTTGCGTGCAGAATGCTGGGGGGTGCTAACAGGACTTGAGTTGGCTTGCCATTATCAGTGGAAAAGAGTAGTAGTTGAGTCTGATTCCTCTACTGTGGTGAATTTGTTGAACGATATGCAGGTGGACGCAGAGGCTGATATGAAACTGCTCGGCAGAATTAGAAATCTTGTACAAAATTTTACTGATGTAACTTTTGTGCATGTGTATAGAGAAAGCAACTTTTGTGCAGATGCACTGGCTAATCATAGCCTTTCTTTAGATCAGTGTAGGGTTGTATTTGATAGTCCCCCACTGTTTGTAAAGCGGTTTGTGGATAGTGACCGCAGGGGTATTTTGTATCCCAGATTGGTTTCTGATATGAAATAAGATTGGGCGATAGCCCCGTATTCCTACCAAAAAAATAAAAATAAAGATCAAATATTTTGTTGTTGAACAATATAGATATTCTCGCGCCATAATATATAAATAAATATATGGCATGCAGGTGGAGGACTAAAATACCAATATCAAATGGGCTGACGCTGATCCTCATCATCAAGATCAACCTTCTATTATAACGCAATCTCCCTCTTTCTCTGGCAGCAGCTAAGCTAACACGTCAGTGACAGCTTCGTTCTCACATGCCAATCCAAAATTCTCAAATCCATTTGTAACTTCCTCTCTTTCCATTTACACAGACACAACACACCCTACGAAATATCTAGCCACCCATATGATTAATTAATTGAATCCTGCAGTGAAACATTATATTGCTATAAATACCACCCTCCATTACACATCATTTGCTTGTGCTCTCCATCTGTTTGTAGTTTATTCCTTGAGAGCATTCTGTCATCTGTTCTTCATCAGTACTGTTTTATTGGAGGAAGAAGATGACGATTGAACAGTGCAAGGATGTTGAGAGTGGAGAAGCCATTAATGGGCTTCAGGATTTGGAGGTGCCCTTGGTTGTATCATCAGTGACGGATGTTGATGGGTCTGATTCTGATCATGATATGGTCGAAAATGGTTCCATTGGAATGGTCCTGTTCAGTACATTTGTTGCTGTCTGTGGTTCGTTCGCTTTTGGAACTTGTGTAAGTATCTTTATATACTTCTCTCTCTCTCTCTCTCTAAGTGGTTTGTATTATAGAAACTAACACAAAAGAAAAGAACTGCACTCTGTTTCTTCTTCTTGTTCTTCTGCCTTCCTTCGAAAACTTGGTGCATGGCTCGAGTAATGTTCTGAAAAATGGAAGTTACTAAAGTGTCATCTTCCTTTTTTGTTTTTGTTTTCTGGGTTAGGAACCAAACCAGATAAGTCACACCACACAAACAAACAAAAAGGTTTGTATGGTTTTAGCTTAAGTTATGATATTTTTGGCAGGTGGGCTATTCAGCACCCACTCAAGCAGCTATCAGAGCAGATCTAAATTTGTCTCTTGCCGAGGTTTGTATTCTATTTTCCACTCTTTACTGAAACTTTCTTCATACTACCTCTGGTCATTAATATAAGATCTTGTTCTACTGTAATTTACACTAAGAATGAGATTTTATATTAAAGACTAAATTTAGTATTATCTTATAGTCTTATTAATACTTGTTTTCTTTTCCTCTCCTCTTTTTTGGGATGGTAGTTTTCCATGTTTGGATCTTTAGTCACTATTGGTGCAATGCTTGGAGCTATAACAAGTGGCAGGATCACTGATTTAATTGGACATAAAGGGGTATGATTTATAGGCTAAATCTAAAACCACTCTCTAAATGCTTTTAGGCTCTTCTTCACTATGCTAAGTCTGATCTTTCTTGGGGAACAGGCAATGAGAATGTCTTCAGGCTTTTGCATTATAGGATGGCTAGCTATCTTCTTCTCCAAGGTATGATTTTCTGCACAATTCAAATCCATCCCATGTTTTTCCTTTGGATTAATATAATATTTGGTTCTTCAAGTTTACCCTTATTTTGATTTTGGTTTCTCAAGTTTCAAACTATGAGTTTTGGTCCCTTAAAGAACAAAAATAGAGAGACTAATGTTTTAAACAGAATGAAACTTGAGAGATCAAAACTAAAATGAGGGCAAACTTGAGGAGTCAAATATTGTATTAACCCTTTTCTTTTTTTGTCACTAAGGAATTGTTATAGAATGTTAAAAACTCATGATTTTATCTGTTTCAGTGTTCTAGCTTTCTTGACATGGGAAGATTATTCTCAGGATATGGAATTGGAGTAATCTCGTACGCGGTAAGCAACCGATAGGGCTTTAATTACCAAAAGAAGCAAAAAGATAAACCATGACGCTAAGCTCCTGCTAATTGACATTATATATATGTTGACTTTTGATGACAATCTTACAAATTCTTTTTAACAAATATTAGCTGAATGTAACAGGTCCCGGTATATATAGCAGAAATCGCACCGAAGAACCTGCGAGGAGGACTTGCAACAACAAATCAGGTAAGAGAGGAGAAGTGATTGCTATCTTTCTTTTGTTTCTTAGAGTAAGTTTGGGTTTTAATTTTGTCCTCTCTGCAATCATTTCTGTGCAGCTTATGATTGTTATTGGAGCTTCAGTCTCCTTCTTATTAGGAAGCGTTATAACTTGGAGAACACTAGCTCTTGCTGGTAAGTTACATAATTACTTTTCTCAATTGTCACTTTTAAAAAGCATTAAGTTATAAGAAACAAGTCTAAACTGTTTTGCTTGGCTTTAAACATTGAAGGGCTTGTGCCATGCTTTTGTTTGCTCATTGGTTTGTGCTTTATACCTGAGTCACCCAGATGGTTGGTAAGCATTAAACTAGTGTATATAAATGATCCAAAGAGCTTTGTCTTTTTAAGAAATGAAGATGAAAATCTAATTAATAAACTGAAAATCATTGTTTCCAGGCAAAGGTTGGCCAAGAAAAAGAATTTCAAGCAGCTTTAAGGAGACTTAGGGGAAAACATGTTGATATCTCTCATGAAGCTTCTGAAATTCTGGTAATTTCCAAGCTCCTGAACACATTTGTTAACAGAACTTTATGATGAATCTGAGACATTCTTCTCTAACAGGAATATATTGAAACTCTTCAAAGCCTTCCCAAAACCAAGTTTCTAGATTTGTTCCAAGGCAAACACGTGCGCTCTGTAGTTGTAAGGAACTCTCTCTTTTTTCCAAAAATATTTAATTACAGGGTGGCAACAATTTAAAGAATTCTAACTATATTTTACAATTTCAGATTGGGGTAGGGCTAATGGTATGTCAACAACTTGTTGGAATCAATGGTATCGGATTCTACGCGTCAGAGACTTTCGTAGCAGCCGGTAAACCAAAACATATAAACTGATTTTTAGTACCCATATAGAGAGAAGAAAAATTAATACTTTTGCATAACTCTATTTGCAGGGTTTTCTTCAGGAAAAATTGGCACCATAGCTTATGCTTTTACACAGGTGGTTGATCACTTCCTCTACTAATCCTTTGACATATCACTCATATAACTATGTTTCTGTATAAGCTTAAAATCTTTTTATGAATGGGTGACAGGTTCCGCTGACTGTGTTAGGAGCCATTTTGATGGATAAGTCCGGTAGAAGACCACTGATCATGGTAAATCTGATTTAAAGTTCTTTTTTTTTTTTTTTCCATTCATCATCTTATAAAAGGCAAAGTGAAGTAGAAGGTGCTCATGTTCAAGCATTGTATATGCAGATTTCTGCAGCTGGCACACTCTTAGGCTCCTTTATGACAGGGGCTGCTTTCTTTCTCAAGGTAAGTCTTTTAGTATTAAATCATGACTTGGTTTTATGAGTTTGGGTTAATATCATTGTTGGTCCTTATAGTTCGATTGAATTTTGGTTTTTGTCTCTATGGTTTCATAAGAACTTGATTTGAGTTTAAGCATAAGAATCAAAATTGAAACTCGTTAAAAGTATAGAGATCAGTCATTAAACTCGATTAAATCCTTATGAATCTATAGGAACCAAAACCAAGGATGTGAAACTATAGGGACCAAAACCAAAATTCGACCAAAGACTAACAATGGTAGTAACCTAATAAGTTTCCAGTTCATTAGAGAATCTAACAGCAAACACTTACGAAACTTTACTAAAGTCTGGTCCTTATATTTCCATTGAACAGGGTCATAGCTTACTGCTTGGGTGGGTCCCAGTATTAGCTGTCGCCGGCATACTGGTAAGTCGACATCTGCAGCTATTGATTGTTACTTACTATACCCAGTGAACTATAAAATTATGAACTTAATGGCCACTTTGATCTGAAACTGTATCTTATTTTGTTGACCTGCTTGGAATCAGATATATGTAGCAGCATTCTCAATTGGCTTGGGACCAGTTCCCTGGGTGATAATGTCTGAGGCATGTGTCTCTTGCTTGATACAAGCACCTTGAAGGCTTTTATTTTATGAATCATAATGAGGAAAAGATAAACAGGAAAAAAATATTCTAATACTAGTTTTTTTTATGTGGCAGATCTTTCCCATACATGTGAAGGGAACTGCTGGAAGTTTGGTGGTTTTAGTGAACTGGTTAGGAGCTTGGATGGTTTCATACACATTTAACTTCCTCATGAGTTGGAGTTCTCCTGGTAAGCACAAACCGCAAACTCAGTTGAATTAGCTTTTTGATCTTATGAGGTTTGGGTAGTGTTATCTCTCATCACTATATTCAACATAAAATAAATAAAAATCTATAATAACCCTGCATTTCCTACAATCTATGAATAGTACAACTCCTTTCTTAGACTATATGAAACATGGATATGCTAAACATGTACCACTCTAGCTTCTATTATAAGTCACTTTCAACAAATTCTCACGAATTAAGAAATGATAGTTAAGTTATGAAATATGTATTAAGTTGATTTTTTTTTTTTTTTTTTTTTAAATTGGCCCTTATTAAAATTTTCTCTCTTTCTTTCTCTCTATTTACATTTACAAATCATTAGCACCCTTATCTTCTCTTTCTCTCTTTTCAACGAATATTAAATAGGGATAAATTTGAAAAACAATCATTAAAAACCTTCTATATGATTTAGATTTGAGAACAAAAATTTCTTTTAAAATTGACTTATTACAGGGGTCGGAGTGATATCAGTAAAAAAGTATACTAAATATTGAATGCTTGTTTAGTTTAGTTTATAACTTATGATTCATTTTTCTCTGTACAGGTACTTTATTTCTGTATGCTGGATGTTCCCTCTTGACCATTCTATTTGTTGCAAAAATAGTCCCAGAAACCAAAGGGAAAACTCTAGAACAAATTCAGGGATGCATCAATTCATAGAAAGAAATTATATGACTTTTTAAGGAAATTTAAGATGGGTAAATTCAGGAGTCTTTTTGATGGTGGAAACTCAAGCCTAGAGAAGATATTGCCATGGCAGAAAGATATTGAACTGTCCAATGATCACACCATCATGTATCAAAACTCAAAAGTCTATAGCTTCATTTGATAAAGATGGAGGAGAGCTTCATATAGGCTAGGAACCCAGAAAATAAGAAAATGTAGCTATTTCATTGATGTAGGAATGAGTGACAGATTAGGCAATTCTTCAAATTCTTTTATACTGGTTTAATTCCTGAAGAATTAGGAAAACTCTCTCCACTGTAGTATACTTTGAACCCCAATGGATTGACTGGAAACATTATTCCTCATCAACTTGCTAATCTTAAATCACTTCAACTTTTATGCCTTCAAGACCTTAATGGGTCAATACCGTCAAAATTAGACTCTCTGACATCTCTACTAGAGTTTCGAATTGGGGGCAACAAGCTTTTTTCAATGCGGCTATTATGCAGAACGAGGGGGGTTTTTTTTTTTTTTTTTGGTCATTAATGTTAAAATTAGAGCGGGTAACATGGGTTTTAACCGTGGGTCAAACTTGTCCAGCGAAGAAAAATGGACAGCTTTGAGTTTTGTAAAAGTGAGATCGTTTTGATGCTGTTTTTTTTTTTTGCCCGAGCCCATATGGACCCAATCTGCAACAGGTTGGACCATTTTTTTTTTTTTAAAAAAAAAACTGATGACTTTTTTGAGGGTGCACAGCATTAATATAATTGTATATATATAAAAAAAGCATTAATATTAACTAATTATTGATTATATTGAATGTTAATGTTAATATCTAGGACGTGGCTTTCCTCCATTTCCCTGACGCTCCGCTGGCCTCCTTTTCTACCAACCCTGGCCATTTTGGTGCAAACTAATACTGTTCACTTTGGTATTTTTTTTTTAAAAAAAAAAAAAGCATTCACCATCTTGAAATATTATTTTAAGATTAATCAAGACTATCAAAAATATTTTTTAAGATCATGAAATATGTTTTCAGTACTATTCAATATCTTGAAGTTGTTTTTAAAAAGTACTATTTAGTACCCTGAAGTATCTTTTCAGTATTAATCAATATTCTGAAATATCTTTTTAGTACCAGTCAGTATCTTGTAAAGATTATAAAATAATTTTTCAAGTTCATGAAGTTATTTTTTAATATCAATCGGTATCCTGAAGTATTTTTTTAGTATCAGTCGGAATTATTAATTTTTTTTTCAGAACGAGGGTTTTTTATTTTTATTTTTTGGTTTCTAATGTTAAAATCACAATTTAACTCTTGGGTAGAAGATATGGAGAAAATCTCATTTAGGTCTCAAGATCCGAATTTTTTTAAAAAAAAAATTGATAAGTTCATCTATGTTAACTCAAACATCTTTTATTGATAAGTGTATGTGATTATATTGACAAAATCAACCAGACTCTCCAGATTTTGACTATGTTACTTCTTTTTGTAATGTTTAAATCACAATTTAACTCTTGGGCATAAGATACACGGAAAATCTCATTTAGGTCCTAAAGACCAGAAGAAAAAAAAATATTTTAACAAAGTTCATGTATATTACCTAAAACAATTTTTATTGACAAGTGTATGTGATTATGCTCCTTTCTCTCAACCATAACTTCAACATCGTAGAGGACAAAATCTAGTTTGCGGGTGGTTAGGAGTAGAAGCAATTTATTTATTTTTTTAAAAAAACGCAATTAAGATTTGAAAAAAAATGCTAATGGATCTTAAAGTCGCAAAGACAAAGTAAGTTGAAGAAATTGCTCACAGTTTTCAAATGAGATTAAATCTTAAATCGAATATGGCTGCCTAAGTAAATTAAGGACGACGACAAGAGAGACAAAAGGAAAATGACGGAGGGACGTCGGTGACATCGACTAGCTACACTCCACACTAGGGTTGTCCAAAAAACCCGTGATCCGGTTGGTCTGTGCGTGCAGTGGTCCGACCCGGTCTAAAGATATAAGAAAAAAAAATGGTTCAAGGCAAATCTGACTGGATCGGATCGGACTAAATTCTTCGGGTTGGATCAACTTCGGTCCTGGGGCTTAGATCCCTGACAGTCCGGCTCGACCCGAGGTCCTTTTTTTTAAAAAAAAAATCACTACTACATTGGAAGCCACTTATTTGGAAATGGACATCCTAATATGCTTTTTAATTTATAAGAATCACTTTTCACTTTTTTATTACTTTAGGAAGTCGAGTAAACTGAGCTAAAATATCAGATCCCAAGAAGATTAAAAAAAACTGAAAAAACAATTGGAAAAAAAAACTGGATTGCCTCGGATCGGGTCCAGTGTCCCACTGTCCCGATCCGGCCAGCCCGAAGCTCGGGTCGTACCATCGACAGGACACTCGGATCGATTTTTTCAAATCGGTCAGGGTCATATCTAAGGCCGGAGACCTCGGGTTGACCTCCAACCCGCCCTACCTTGGCCTCGGACAACCCTACTCCACACAAACCTCCTTGATATTTGTTAAATATACCATTTTGGTCCCTATTTATAAGTTTTTACTTTGACCAAATCTCACATACTAAGGAAAGTTAGTTGACATGATGATTACGGGGTAAATTTTCAACTTTGTCCTCATTTATGATTGAGTATTTTTCAATTGTTTCTTTTCTCTCTATCTTTATGGGTACAATTAATATGGGTAAAATTGTCACAATCTCATTTATTATATAAAACTGGACTTATAAATAAGATCAGAGTGGTACTTCTTAAATGTCTGAAGGCATAAATAGGCAAATATTTGATTATTAGTAAATAATTATTATTTCACTATCAATCAATCAACTTAATTATGTTAGGGAGCATGGATTTAAGATTTATGAATAAAAGAAAAAAATTGTAAAATATTTATTATATTAGCTATCGATAAAAATATTATTTTTATACATATATTATAATATTAATCGAATAATTTAATTTAAATCTAAGTATAAATTAATTTAAATAACCTACAATCATAAAGGCATAAAGCAATATATGTAAGGGTAAAATAATCAATTAATTATTACCGTCATCTCCCCCTGCTCTTAAACCAAATAAATCATCTTTTCCCCTCCTCCTCCCCTCCCCTCTAATAAATTAAAGGATCAGGTTTTTAATCATCCATTATAATGTCCAATCAATATGAAAGGTCACACCATCAAGTTATATCCTTTAGAATTTTCTTTCTTCTTCTCAATCAACCGCCCAAATAAACTTATGAGAAAATAGATAATGAAAGGATATCCTCCCCAAATCAAACACACCCTTAACTCTCATTATTTTAATTTCTCATGATCTTTTATAAGTTTATATAGATCATTGATTGGGAAGATGAGTTAATTTGATCAGGATGAGGAAGATGAGAGAAAAGTTAAATGAGTGATAATTTGATGATATAACTTATTTTTTACTTTTTAAATTGAATTGAATAGAGATGATTTAAAGATTTGATTTCGAAGGATGATAAGAAAATATACATGAAAAAAATATACCTTTAACTGAAATTCTCCACTTCACTGTGCTTTATTCGTGGTTCCCATCACCGTCGTCGCTTGCCACGTTTTCTTGAAATCAACGATGACGTACGGTAGCCTTAAAATCGTCAATGTTAGTCTACCCTGCTTTTTTATTTTATTTTTCCTCAATTCTTCTCTCTTCTTGTAATAGAAACTCTGTTATTAAAAAGGAATACATTTTTATTATATTTCCTTGCGAAGAAAGATGATCACTGAATGAAATGAGGAGACTTTGACGATTCACCTTGTTATTCATTATACACTAAAGAGGCGCTTTGGAATTTGAGCCCCTGATACTCAAACGGTCATTCTGGAGACGAAGCTTGGATATCATATATCGGAATCGTCGCTGGAGCTTGGGATTCCAAGAATTACGGATTCGAATCAGAAGTAAGCCTTAATCTTTTCTCTTACCCGGTTGATATTTCTCCATGTCCTGTTTTGAAATTATTATACTTATTTGCTCAAACTGTTTCATAGGCTTGACTGACGATGATTTGAGCTTCATTAGGTTCCCAATCTTTTGTTGTCTTTAAATGCCCAGAAATTGTGTTTAAGTTTACTTTCCTTTTTTGCCCCTCATCGTCTAAAAAATCTCGCCTGAACAGTGTGCTGGTTGAGTTTTCGAGCTGGATGACTCATGCACGAAACCATTGTTGAAATTAAATTTACATATCTGTTGTACTCAATTTGTTCATATTATCCAAAACGAATCTCAAATTTGTAGCAAGACGACTGTGTAATATGGATGTCGGCGACAACTGTTGGAATCACACTGTATAGGGCTAACCCTTTCTTTATAGTATAAGGGGTTCTCATTTAGCATTTTAACTTCATTTTGTAGTGTTTTGGTTTGTACAGCTCAAAATGACTAAGTAATCTAATTACCTCGTGTTTCCCCTTTAAGCAACATATGTGGCTTCTGCACGTTTTCATGTGTTTTGATTCTGTTGCCAGGGTCTAAAACATGACTAAATTATTCTGTTGCAGGAGATAGACAGTAAGGAGTAAAGACTAAACTATGAGTAGGTTCGGCAAAGAGATTGGCGCCTGTGATGGCGGTGATGTCAGTGGTGAATCTTCTGCTAGCGGATCAGCTGGAGAAAGAACAGTTCATCTTGATCATGAAATTGCACAACTCACAAAACTTAGGTCAAGCCCCCATAAACTTTTGGGGTGTGTTAAGCCTGGTAGGATGAGGTTGCCAGTATCGACTGTACGGATGTTAGCTGGCAGAGAAGCTAATTATTCTGGACTTGGGAGATTCTCATCAAGAGATGGTTGTCATGTTTTAAGCCGCTATTTGCCTACTAATGGTCCTTGGCTGGTGGATCGGATGAAAAGCCGTGCCTATGTTTCACAATTTTCTGCTGAAGGATCTCTGTTCATTGCTGGGCTCCAGGTTTTTACTGTCATTGTTAGAGTTTTTGTTACTAGTTTTTGTACAGATACTCACATATACGTATTATGAATCCTACTCACATATATGTATTATGAATCTTAGGAGGGTTCTGTTAGATTGAAAATGTGTGCTTTTATTGTCACTCAGGAGTTTTGATTTTATCTCAAAATAATTGTTGCTTTAGAATTTCAAAGAAGCATCAATTATTTTTAAGGGTATTTTAGTTAAATGTCATTACATTTTGTTATAATACAGATTATTTGTTAGGTTTTTAATCTGTCTGTATAACCTTAAATGACTATTATTTTGAAACAGAGGTCATATTAGTGACATAATTTACCCAAAAAATGTATTTAAAACTTAACTTCGGACTTTTTATGCGTTCTTCCGAAACAGGGAAGCCACATTAGGGTCTATGATGTTGACAAGGACTGGAAGGTGCTGAAGGACATCTCTGCTAGAAACCTGAGGTGGACAATTACTGATACATCTCTTTCACCAGATCAATGCTACCTTGTAAGTTTGAGTTGATTGGAAAAATATTGTGATTATGTGCATTATTAGAATGGATGATTTCCTCTCAGTGGTATGAATGACCAATGTTGAGTTGGTTTTCTATCCGTATAGAAGTTTCATCTGTTTATCATTATTTTTTTATCACAACCAGTGAGTATTAATTTAAATCTAATGTAATTATTGCAGGTTTACGCTAGTATGTCACCTATTGTCCATATTGTGAATGTTGGGTCTGCTACAACACAATCAATAGCAAATGTCACAGTATGTTCTGGAACTGCCATTTTTCTGACTTCTAATTGTGATAGCTGGTGATTTCTGCTTTGTAAATGTTAGTGTTTTCTATTTATTTGTATAGAGGCATAGAAGATGCTACTTCCACAATTTTGTTCCCAGTTGTGTTTTTCCTATCTAGTCCTTGGAATTTATAAGCGCTGAAGTTTGCCAATAAAATCTAGTAATGCAAGAAGTGAACCGAACAGATCCATATCTGTCGCTCCTTGGTTCATTATGAGCTTTTCAAACTTATAAGTGAAATGGTTCAGTGTTATGGGCAATTGGGCATGCTCTTACTCTGTTACTATTAATCGTTGGATAAGGTTTGTCCAACTAAACAAGTTTGGAACATTTTTAATATTGTTTATATCAGTTTAGCAATACCTCTTTTAATGAAGAAGCATACATTTTTTAAGTTCAATTTTCAACAATAAAATGGCGTCATGCGATCTATGTTGTTGACCACACCTAGTAAGTTAAGGCTTGTTGTTGTTTCAACAATACCTTTTGTACATTGAATAGTTGTTTTATTTACGCTCAGAAGGTTATCTTTTGTTGCAGGAAATTCATTATGGTTTAAATTTATCTTCTGATGAAGATGATGACGAATTTGGGATTTTCTCTGTCAAGTTTTCAACAGATGGCCGAGAACTTGTTGCTGCTACTAGTGATTGCTCAATTTGTGTATATGATCTTCGAGCTGATAAGCTCAGCCTTAGAATTCCGGCCCACATGGTATTATATATAATATCTTATAATTAGTTTCTAGTAATGAATAATTCAATAACCCTTTTCTACTTTTTAAAGATGTTAACTGATATTTGTCTGAGTTCACAAGCTCATTCTCAGAGCTTACTAATTTGTTACATTGTAGCAGAATGAAATATTTATTCAATTAAGTCTTTGGAATGTCTGAAGTCCTTGGGAAAAGCTAAATAAATAAAGTAAATAAATTATATGATGACCAAATAGTATTCTTTCCTCAAAGTGCAATTAATTACTGCGAAATAGTTTTAGCCATAAGAGGCAAATTTTATTGTAGATATTCGAAGTATTAAACTCTCCTACACTCTTAGTTACTTTTGACGTAATATGTTGTTAGTGTCTTGATATTTTTTAAAACCTGAGTCTGATCATAACGTTGAGTCTTGTGAGGAAACATGAACTTGAATGCAATCAAATTTGGAACCTGCCTACTAATCTTCTCAATCTCTATTTCTGGTTTAGAGATTATTTGAGTGAAGATAGTAATCTTTTTTAATTGCATTCTTGTGGCACATAATGGCTAAGGTTTTTCTGCTTCCCTTTACAGCATGTAGCTTACATTTTAGATGAATTTTTACTTTGCAGTCTGATGTTAACACTGTCTGCTTCGCTGATGAATCTGGCCATCTTATATATTCTGGAAGTGATGACGGTTTCTGCAAGGTAAACCTTTTATTATAGTAATCGGAATTTGGTTTGGTTATAACCACAATTGTCTGTGTTGGTAGTAACGGTTTCTGGCTGCTGAGATGGGTTGGTAGATGCAGCTTGATCGGCAGCTTCTTGTAAAGCTGAAGTCACAATGTCCTTTTTGATTTTTTTTTAACACCCTCATTTTTAGGAGTATATTGCTTTCCATTATTTTTAGGATCATCTTGTTGGAGAGAAGGCAATATAATTTAAATGCAGCACACTGCATTATTACTTTCAAATGCTTAACATGATGAAATATCAGATCTTTGTGGGAAGTATATTGATATTCCTTAACGGTTCTTTGGATTGAGGAGAATGGAGGAGAAGAGATATGGGAAGGAAAGGTTTGATTTTTAGATTTAAACAAGGGGGAGATCTAAATTAAACCTTACCTTCCCTTCCTAATCCCAAGGTCTTGTTTCTTGAAAGCTTCTTTGATTTGATTATGTTTCTGTGTCTTCCATAGCTTAACACGTCTTCGACGAATATTCATTATGTTATAATATATGACTTATTTGATTGCATAGGAAACCTATTTATTTATGAATGTAGTTAGACTAAACTGAGCAAATTTTCAAACCTTGCATCACCAATATATTGCATTGGGCTTCTGGTTTGCTATTTTTCACTTAAGGAACTTTTGGCTTTTGTATAGGTGTGGGATAGGCGTTGCTTTGTCTCAAGAGGACAACCGGCTGGAACATTAGTGGGTCATTTACAAGGTATCACATTCATTGATAGCCGTGGAGATGGTCGTTATTTAATATCGAATGGAAAAGATCAGACTACAAAATTATGGGACATAAGGAAGATGTCTTCTGATGTTATAAAGTAAGTCTAATTATCATTTAATCCTCTTCTTTTATCCTTTCATACGTTTCCCACCTAACTTTTTGGTGTTTTCTCTAGGTTTTAAGATTTTAGAGTTGTACAAATAAAATTGGATTTCCTATTCAATATCCTATGGGAAATGCTATTATTTTTGGAAAAATAGGATTTGAGAAAGAAATGAGTGAGTGAAATATTCAGTGGGGAGACATGAAAAATGAGAAACAAACCTGCCGACCAATTGTCTATAAATTAATATGACCTTAAATTGATATCCTAACTGTCTTAAGGCTCTTTCTGTAGGCAATCTAAAGGTAGATCTGGTGGTCGTTTAAATGCCAAATATTTTAACTTTTTATTATCATGAAGGTCTTATAGGGTTGGTAATTTTCATGTTTAAGATCCTTTTTTCCATTAGAAAATCACAATCTTCTTTATAAGAATGAAACAAGTTTATCTCATGCCCCTCCTGTAATTCTGATTTTTTTCAGCGATGTTGGATATTTGAATTATTAGTGAAACCAAATGGGGCATCAACTATGGTTTTAAAAAGCACTGGAGAAATAATGTCTCGTTTATTTTTCCTAATCTGTGATATGTGTGCGTGTGTGTGTCTATATGTATATATATGTATATGTATTTCACGCTGATGCTGGTTACTTTTATTCAACACAGTTCCAGCCTTCAAGGTGAAGATTGGGATTACAGGTGGATGGACTACCCCCAAAATGCAAGAAATTCAAAACATCCCAAAGACCAATCATTGGCAACATATAAAGACCATTCAGTGTTGCGTACTTTAATCCGCTGCTACTTCTCACCATCATATAGGTAATTTAAAGTTAATTCATGATCCAAATTGTTTTGGTTCTTAAATTGTGTATGACATTTCATAAGAGGTTTTTTTAAAATAAAAATAAAGAGAGAACCAATTATGTTGCTGTTAATTCATTGACTTGATTATATTTTGGTGGTCGCTAGGATGTGGGAGTATGCTTAAATGTTATCTACAAATTGGATATTTTATAAATATCTGAATATATAACCAGATAAAGAAGATGTGATTGATCTCAAAAAGTTTAGATTAAGTTGATGCAAAAAAAGGGTTAATACAATTTTGGTCCCTCAAGTTCATTTTGGTTTTGGTTCCTCAAGTTTCAAACCATGGGTTTTGGTCCTTCAAGGGATAAAATGGTCCAGGTTTTTTTTTTTTAAATTATGAGGACCAATGTTTTAAACAGAATTTAAGGGAGCGCAAACTTCAAGGACCAAAGATTGTATTAACTCAAAATTAATAAATAAATAAATAAAATCTTTTGCGGTTGAATTACAATAAATAATCCAGCTGGTGGTTTTTTAGAAGTTTGGTTGAAAGCCCTGGACACTGCTGAAAATCTGAATGAAAATATCCGGAGTTCCAGACATGTGATGAAACTTACTCATCCTTTTTAACTTTCAATATGATATTGTAGATTTGTCCTTTTTTAGGTTTTATTTTTTAAAAAAAATTAACAGATTGAAATATATCGATTTGCATGTGAGCTCTGCCTTCATATGAAATTTAGGCTATTTGTGGAATTTATGAGAGAAGAATTGTATTCTCATTGCATAGTAAATGTTGTGATACAATACCTACTTATACAAAATAGAGAGATAAGACTAAACAAATTAAGGAGTAACTAATGGAAGAAATTTAGGAGGGGAACAAGGAGAGAATAGAGGAGAGGTTACAACCTAGGGAGAATAATATAATAATATAATATCATATTCCCACACTATTTGATTTCTTTTGTCATGATATTGTGTCTTCTCTTTTATGTGATAATGTGAACCATATGAAGAAATATTTCATGTTCTTATTTTTTTGGCAGCACTGGACAAAAGTACATTTACACCGGCTCCAGCGATGGCTCTGTCTATATCTATGACCTGGTAAAAGCAAAACTGCTCCTGCAAGCTAACTCTATTATCACCTGTGTCCAGATATAGGAAAATTCCATGTACCATCCTTTCTGATTGGCAGTGACATTTACCATTGGATGAAACAACCAAATTAATCTAATTAGATAATTAGATTAATAAAGTTAGTTAAGTTAGTTAACATGACATGTTTTTTCTTGAAACACCTTGATCATCTTTCTTAATTCCCCCAATCTCTCTCCTACTTGATTATTGTTGAGGAAGCATCAATAGGGGTAAATTAGAAAAAAAGTTGATAAATATAAGAAATAAGTCTTACATTAAGGACCGAGATGAATTCCCTAATTAGGTCCTTGCATTAAGGACTGCAGGAGTATTAATCAAGGTTCAAGGAAAGTGCTGTGATGTTTAAATATACAGGTGACCAATATATAAGTTAGTAATATATTAATTATTAAAATACAGAAGTCAACTTTATTGATGATTAATAAGTAATACTACCTCTGATTCTAAATATAAGACCCAGTGAATTTTTTGGAGATATTAAGGAAGCTAATTAAATTAATTTAAAGTATTTATATTTATCGTTTTTTCTCCAAACTATTTTGCCTAACTTATAAACTAATATATATTTAAATAAAACACAACATATAATATGATTAAATAATTCATTTAGCTTTCTTAATCTCACCAAAAAAAAAAGTTAACTATGTCTTATATTTAGGACTAGAGGGAGTACCAAAGTAATAGTAGTGCCACTTAGGGAAGCTACTGGTACATTGTTTACTGTCAAAGAAGCATGAACATAGTAACATACCAAAATATGCATGTTCAACTATAAGGTATTATTACATTGTGACATGCCAAATTATGTACAAGTATAAATATAGTAGGGTAAAAGGTGTAAATTTGTCTCAAAAGTTTTCACTAAGGACCAATGTTGCCCTGAAAGTTTTTTCAGGTTCAATGTTACCCCAGAAGTTTCAAAATATAGCAATGTTGCCCCATACTGTTAAAAAACTAAGATTGACCGTTAAAAAATTGACGTTGACCATTAACTTTTAACGGTATAGGGCAACATTGCTTTATTTTAACACTTTTGAGCAATATTAAATCTAAAAAAACTTTTAGGATAATATGCTCCCCAGCGAAAACTTCTGGGGGCAAATTTGCACCTTAACCCAATATAGTAATATGTCAATGTCTGATACTGGTGTACCTCTGTAATATGGAAAGAGGTATAGAGAAGGGAAAGAGAGGTAAACAGAAGTATGAAGGAACGAGGGAGAGAAGAATAGAAGAGATTAGGGAGATGAGAAACTGAATTAACTCTTGGGTATTACTCAAACACAGGCAAAAACATTCACATCTAGTGCATCAATTGGATCTTATGAATCCTAACTAACTGATGGCTTACAACATCAGCTACCATTAAGTCAGAATTACAAAATTTCAAACATATCCATGTTCTGCTTTTGAAATGACAGTGTGTCAGAATATTAGCATTTAGTTGTCTGCCTATAAATTACCTGGCACACGTGGCTTGGTTGTGATTGTGATGATTCCTTGTAGGTGAGTGGAGCTCAAGTTGCAAAACTTGACCATCACGAAGGACCTGTGAGAGATTGTAGTTGGCACCCTGTGTACCCAATGTTGATCAGTTCCTCCTGGGACGGTGACATAGTCCGGTGGGAATTTCCTGGGCGTGGCGAACCCACTGCTCGACCGAACAGGAGAGCACTAGCAGGTCAATTATAATCCTGGCCTTGGAGAAGACACTTTTATGATTTGTAACTCATGATCTCTGTCCCATATATATGAGCACTTGGCCTCCAGCAGCTCATGATAGAATTCTCTGTTTTTTACAGGAAGAGGTAGCAGAATTGCATTGCATGCCTTGCTTGCTCAAGCCTATTCTATTCCCTAGGTGATGTATGTGTGTGTGTGTGAAGCCTTGGAAGATGTAAATCTAGCTTTTTGTTTGTCGTGTCAAGTTCTTTTTATGTTCTTCAATGCCTGTAAGTGCAGTTAAAGCTGTTCCTTGTATACGCTCGTTGGGAAGGCTGTGTATGATTTTGTATAGGAGTGCCATCAAAGAAAGGAACAGGCTGACGGTGTAAGCTAATAGTAATAATAATAATATGAAGTTGTCATAGGCTTATATTTCCTGAGTGACTCACCAGTTTAGAAAGTTTAATGCATTTCTAAATTTCATGGTTAGAATCATATCCTTCCAGCGTAGATTCATGTTCATATATTCAAATCTCCGTTAGACGAGGTATATGATGTGTGTGTGTAGAAACGCATATGTATATAGGTTTTTCTGTGTTTAGCAACACCTCATAAAAAGGAAGATGAAAAATAAGGGAGAATTATCGGTTGTGGTGATAAATGACCTCATTCCCTTAAAAAAACATAAGGTCAAGTCCTTAAGAAAATAACATAACGTCTAAGATCAAGTCTTAAGTCCTGAGAAATTCTCACTTATTATGAAAAGGCAAAAACATTTTGTGCTTTAAGCCTAGAAAGGAGAGTATCAAGTCCGAAATGGTTTGGGGACACTATTGATTTAATAACAAGTGAAAAATATGTATTTCATTCGAATTTTTTTTTTTTTATGATTACACTGGGAAAATCTCACACAGGTCTTGAAGACCAGAAAAAGTCAGAAAAGTTCTTAGTGTAGATTTCTCTATTAAAAAAGTTTCTAGTTATCTTATTGATATAAATGAGTTTTTCAATGGTCACTCTATGACATGTCAATATAGTCACATACACTTATTAACATAAGTTGTTTTAACTAACATAGATGAGCTTGTCAATGACTATTTTATGACTTATCAATACAGTTATATACACTTATTAACGGAAACTGTTTTAGTTAACATAGATATGTTTTTCAATGACATGTTAATATAGTGACACACTTGTTAACGAGAGTTTGTTTGATTAACATAGATGAGTTTGTCAATGGTCACTCTATGACTTGTCAATATAGTCACATATCTTGTCAAGAGGAGTTGGTTTGGTTAATATAGAAAGGCGTGTTAATGGTCACTCTATGACTTATCAACATAGTTACATATACTTGTCAATGTGAGCTGGTTTGATTAATATAGATGGTTTGTCAATGATTACTCCATACTTATCAATTTAGTCACATATACTTGTAAATGGGAGCTTTTTTAGTTAACATATATGAGCTTTTTAATGGCTACTCTTTGACTTGTTAATATAGTCACATACAATTTGTTAACAAAGTAAGTTCACATTTGGAATCTACATCACTGAGGTCTCTAGAGACTTTTTTGATATTTTTTTCTAGTTTTTAGGACCTAAGTGAGATTTTCCCGAGTACATTCCTCCTATTGGACCTCTTAATATTTCTCCTAAAAAATAATTTTATTTTGACTGTGCGTTGAAATATGGATAGGGAATAGGTTGCATTATTTATGGTTGATCTCGCATGTAAAATGGGCCTCGGCCCATATAGCTTTGAGTCCACTTAAACCATGATTACAGTTGGATTAATTAAATTTTTAAACATTGGTTTAGAATGCTCTTACTCAATAGTCATTTATGGCGAATGTGAGTTGGCATAGATGGTAAGGGATCTGTGTGTTGAAATATGGATAGGGAATAGGTTGCATTATTTATGGTTGATCTCGCATGTAAAATGGGCCTCGGCCCATATATCTTTGAGTCCACTTAAACCATGATTACAGTTGGATTAATTAAAAAACATTGGTTTAGAAAAAAACTCAATAGTCATTTATGTAAACAAAATAAATACTGTATATGAGATGGGGTTTTTTTTTTAACAAAAAAAAAAAAAAAAAATTGCCCTTGGCTTCCAAACATTCACTTAGTCTGATGATTTAAGCTCTATCAACTAATGATAATTGATGACATCTTTTGAAATTTCATATAACAAATAATTAGCAACAAATTTTAAATACCACTTCATTATTTTTATGTTTTAAAATATGTTTAATAATTATTTGTATATTTTACCCATGACTAGAATTTGAGAATATTTATTAGTGGGAATTTAAAAATATGTTAAGAACTAAAAAGGAATGATCCTGTTCAAATGCCTTAATAATAAATTATATCTTTAAAAGTTCCAATATGTGGTCGTGTGTGTGTGTGTGGGGCGATTTGGTTTTCAAGCTCACCAAACTTGAGATTTATTTAATTAAGAGATAAAGTACAATCAAGAATAAACACTAAAACTGACTTATACACGTCTCCTATTTCACTTGCATATATTTTTAACGTTTTCTTTGACTCAACTTATCTTTTTATGTGTGTTTGTTTTTTATTATAGATACTTGAGATAAATAAATAATTTTATATAAATAAAAATAATAATTTAGAGACTAAAACATAAATAATTTTGGTCAAATGGTGTTATATGTTCAAAAAAATAAGGATAATTTTAAAAATAAATTTATAACCAAAACAAATTCCTCAACTTAGCTGAAATATATATCATTTGAGTTAGCTCTAAGTAGCTTTTTATATTAGTTTGTATTATTAGTTTATAATTTATCCAAGGTGAATTTAACTGTTTATAGAAAAATTATTCAAAATAAAACCAATTAAACTGTTAAATAATCTGATTTTTATATTCAAACAATTTTATTTATTAATTAATAAAGTAGCTTTATGGCAAAACCACAGACACATCATACGTCCAATCCTGACTAATCTTTTTCGAGAAAAATGTCAACACTCATATTTTGAAACGTAATGATTCATAAGGCTTCTCTTGATGTCATCATTTTGGCTTTGAACTTTATAAGAGTCTAAGGTGGTGAGTGAATTTATTTTTATTTTTATTGTTTCATTATGATGGAATCAAAAAAGATTGTGCTATTGTTTGAGAGATTTTTTTCTCTCTCTAAAAAGTGCTTAAAAGAAATGGAAAAAAAAAAAACAATCTTTTCATTTCCCTCTTCTATGGATAAACTCTCAATGCTATTAGTTGTTTTAAATATAAAATAGTTCTCCAAACAATTTTTTTTTCCTGATTTAAGTAAGTTAAATGAAAAGAATTAACTTGAAAACTGCATCAACTAAACTCAATTATTATTTTTATTTTAGATGTACATTTATATTATTTGGTCAAAATATAAGTCACATTCTAAAATATTCTTTAATCCATAATATAAGTCATTTTCTAGAATAATTCATTAGTTTAAGTGAGATGGTTAAAATTGACTTAGATTTTGGACGAAATGAATTGTACATGGTATATTTCATAGTTTCAACATACTCCCTCCGGTCTTAATTATAGTAACACATTTTGGAGTTGATCTTAGTCTTAATTATAAGATCAAATTTTAATTTTTGTCAATTTCTTCCTAAAATACCCTTATAGATACTTTCTCAATAATAATTAAACACAATAATAATTTAATAATGCTCCTATATATTTTATAAAATAAGTAATGCTTGCAACTCATTAATGTCACATACACCTCAATTAGACTGTTTTTTCTTAATAAAATAATTTTGAGCAATTTTTGTCATATTTTTCCATATCATCTCTAATAATACTTCCTCCACAATAATTAATTTAACAACATACTTATAGTTTATTAAGTGAGATTCTACTTTCTTTTTTATTTTTAAATAAAATAATTTTAATATTTCTTTTAGAAAAATTTCCTATTCAAAGTGACTGATTTCTTAGGAATTAGTTAGCGACATTTTTGCATTAAAAAAAAAAAAAAATTAGCGGCATTTTAAATTGAGAATTTGTTTTGACAACCCATAGATGTTGGGTTTGTGAGGGAGAATGTAGTGCATGGGGAGAGAGAGAGACAAGTCAGAGATGTGAGATGTGGTTTCTCTCTATAATTATCCTTAAATTTTAAGTAAGGGTATTTTAAGAAAATAAATATAATTAATTAATTTAACTTTTCTCCTTAATCTCTTTAAATTCCGTAAATATGTCATATAATTAGAGCCCGAGAGAGTAATACTTATTGATTTACAACTTAGCTTAATTAAAAAAACTCAAAGGAATTGACCTTAATTAACAAAGAAACGTGGAGTACTAGTATTAATCATACCATTTTGAATATGGAAGCATGCACCTTAATGATCCTACTATTAGTTATAACTAGTTTTTTTTTTTTTGGTCAAGAGTTATAACTAGTTTAGAACCCGTATAATGTGCAGGCATAAAGGAAAAAAAAAAGTTATAATCTTTAAAAAGATATCAAAATCTTATGGTATAAACAAGACAAAAAAAAAAAAAAAAAAAGACATGATCCTGTATTATATTTTTAAAAGAGATTAATAAACTTGTCATGACATCTCTCATCTCTCATTTATTATATCTTATTCTAGACATGATTATATATATATATATATATATATATATATATATATATATATATATGTATGTGTATGTATGTATATGTATGCATGTCTCTCTCTCTCTATAATATATATATGTATGTATATGTATGCATGTCTCTCTCTCTATATATATATATATATATATATATATATATATATATATATATATTTCTTGATGGGCACATTAAAATAATTATACCATGGATCAAAAACTTATTCAGGAATTTTATATTTTTTAATTGACTTATGATCTTTCAATTCAAGAGAGATCATTGATCATGGTAGGAGTTATAATATATCAACTTTTTAAAATTATAAATTCCAACAATAAGTGGGAAATTAGAAAATTTATGCTAGTAACTAGTAAGGAGGTCTTGGGGAATAGGATTGCAAGCCCTCTCCTCTGTGAGAGCCCTCTTCTCTCTTTGTGAGGGTTTGCTAGGTTCCTGTGTAACTTGTAACACCATTTTTCATCCTCTTTCTTTTTACGTTTACTTCTATCTCTACTTGTGTGTGTGGTGAGTGTCGTTGTGGGTGCTGGCGGTATAGAGGTGGAAAATGGCAGTAGCTCTAGGAGGATGAAAGAGGTGGTTCTGAATTTGGATGAGAAGGTTGATAAACTTGGTGGATCACTTGTTGGGAAGCTTCACACAAATAAGAACTTGAACATTCCCACTGTCATCTCTATGATTAAAAAAGGGTGGTAGTTAAAAGATGATTTGGAGGTGCACGAACTTGACCGGAGCAAGTTCATTTTTCTTTTCTGATTTAGAGATAGCAAAGAGTATGGTCGTATCCTAAAAGGCAGACCTTGGTCAATTTAGGGCTTTCTTCTAAATCTCCATATTTGGGAGGACTCAATGGTTCTTAAGGATGTTGGTTTTGAAGAGACGCCGTTCTGGGTGCAATTTCACAGTCTTCCGGTAGCATCCTTTGACAATAACAATGCAAAATCCTTGGAGATTCAGTAGAGGAAGCTGTTATGTTTGAGAAACCGATGATTGGAGGTAGATTGGGATGTAACTTTATAAGAGTTAGGTCTCTTATTCAGTTGAACAATCTGCTGGTTTCTGGCTTTTGGGTTCCGAGGAAGGAAAAGGGCCCAGCCTAGGTCACAGTTAAATATGAGAGACTCCATTTTTGCTACTAGTGTGGTCGGCTGGAGCATGACAACCGCGGATGTAAGGAGGTTCTAAGTAGTGAGGAAGGAGTCAAAGTGGAGAATGATTTTGGAAGTTGGTTACGCACGCCTGCTGTGCGTATCATGGAGGAGGAGCTGGTTGTGTGTAAGGAAGGTTGGAGTGAAACTTGTTTCCTATCTAAGGGAGATCCGGCTAATATCGCACGTAGGAGTTGGTCGCCGACAAGGAAGGAGATGGTGGTGGCTAAGCCGGACGCCATAAATCATTGTAGTACTCGTGATGTAGCATCTGCAGCTCGCCGGTATCCGCAGACGGAGGGTGTGACGAGCCAGTCATCCAAGAAGCTAATTTGGTGAACCCCTTGTCCAATGGTCAACGGCCTTTTCGAGACAGCCACAAAGCTCGCTGCAACTGGGCAAGACGAGGTGATGCACGTACAGGGTCAGTCAACGCCAAAAGTATTTCCGTTGATGGTGACTGAACAAGAAAAGGGTGATGTCAGCAAAAGGGAGGAGGACGCGTGATGCTGGGGGATCCGATGTTTGAGGATGTGGTTGGTGTGGAACAAAAAACAAAAAAGGTTGTTTTAGATGGAGTTGGGCCTCCTTATCTAGGCCGGGTTCCACGTGGTGTTAAGGCCTTGGATGTTAACTACATTAGTGATGGGCTTGTGGATTGCATTGGTACTAACTCACTCTCAGCTCCTCTGGATCCGTTGAGTATTAATATTCCTTTGAGTATTGATGGGCCTACTCCACTGGGCTCGTTTCTTTCTCCATCTGGAGCAGCAACGCAACTATCAAACACTACTATTTCTGCACTTGATGATCCATATCCTCATACTCCAATTATTGCCCAGGAGAGTGACGCCATGAATGGACCTAAGAGCTCTCATCAGGTTCCTTCTTCCTTACTCACTCAGTCCGATAACCAATGTCTAGTCATGGATGAGGGGGCACCAGAATTCTGCAAACATGAGCAAGCTTATAGTGTGGAGTTTCCTAGTGATGATGACATTTGTCACAAAACCATTATCCCTTTTAATGGGTTATCTCCCATCTCATCTATGTCTGCTAGTTTGAAGGGGATCCACATCAAGAGGCCATTAGAGGAGGAGATTGGTTCGATGGTGAGAAAAAAAAGTAGAATATTAGATTTTGATGCCGATGAAGATTCAACTAAGAAGATGGAAAATGTGACTAGCTCCCAAAAGGGGCGTAGGAAGAATTTTCACTCTGTTAAGAAAACTTACGACGGTCTGGAGTTGTAGCTAATGCGGATGAAATGTTAGCACCGTTTACCATTGAAACTGATTTTCCTGAAAACTGGTTGAATGGAGGTAAGGATGTTAATGTTGGTTGTGACTCTTCGTCTTCTCAACACTCCGGTGGTTGGATGGGACCAACCACCGGTTCACCATGAATCTATTTTCTTAGAACTGTCAAGGTTTGGGGGTTGCCTTGACAGTCAGAAATTTGAGGGAAGAATGTTCTCGGGAAAAACCTCACTTAATCTTCCTGATGGAGACTAAGTAGAAGGCGAGTGTAGTTAGGAAATTAAAGCGAAGATGTGATTTTAGTGAGGAATGGATTGTTAATCCTGTGGGGAGAAGTGGGGGTCTAGCTTTATGGTGGTCTGATGTGCTTACAATTAATATCCTTTTCTCCTCTTCTAATAGTATTCATATCAGTGTGGTGTCTGAGACCTTATCGACTCCAACTTATATTACTTTTATCTATGACCCTCCTGATGAAGATGAAAGAATGTTGTGTTGTTAAGAGGTTCGAAGAATTAGCAACAATATCAAGGAATCTTGGATGTGTATTGGGGATTTTAATGATATCCTTTCTCAGAATGAGAAGAGTGGTGGCCGCCCTAGAGCTTGGAGGAAGATCCTTAATTTCAAGTGTTTTGTGGCTGATTGTGACCTTGAGGATTTGGGTTACAATGGATCCATTTTTACCTTGTGCAATAATCGTGAATACCCGGATGCAATCCATGAGCACATCGATAGAGCCTTGGGTAATTTTCAGTTGAGAGAACAGTTCACGTGTCTCCAGGTTTTTAATGTTGACCCGGCCGGATCTGATCATCATCCTCTGTTCATCCGATTTCAGTATGAAAATCGCCAGCTAAGGCGGACCTTTTGTTTCGAATATGCTTGGGCATCTCATGGGAATTTTTGTTAGGTCATCAAGGGGTATTGGTGGAATTTTAGTGATCATGATCACTCGATACTTGAAACTTTTGTGAGCAATATGAAGAGTTGTACGCAGAGGCTAATTGCTTGGAGTAAGAAGGAGTTCCCTAATAGTAGTAAGCTTATTGAGCTATTGAAGACCCATCTAGCTGAGGTGACTCAAGAAGTTCGAACTCCTGATATCGCTAGAAGGATTGTGGAGGTAAAAGGAGAGCTGGAAAGATTATTGGAGCACGAAGAACAATATTGGTGGCAACGATCTTGGATTAATTGGTTAGGCGCTGGTGACAAGAACTCACGTTTCTTTCACATCTCTACTATCAAGAGGAGGCAGCAGAACAGAATCTCATGTATTTGAAATGATGAGGGCAATTGGTTGTATGAGAAGGATGCTATCTCAGATAATATTGCTAGCTTTTTTCAGGAGTTGTTTACCACTTCTGGTGCACAACCCATGGATATAGTCTTGGGTTTCATTGAGCCTACTATCTCATATGATATGAACCGCAGTCTCTTATTACCAATTTCTACGGAGGAGATTAAAGCAACAGCCTTTAGTCTTGGGAGCACAAAAGCGCCTGGACTTGATGGTTTTTCAGGTAAATTTTATCATTCCTTTTGGTCTGAAATTGGTGAGTCTGTTTGTAGTTTAGTTAAAGAGTTTTTGTAGGTCATTTGGTGCTTAATGATTTAAGTTCAACTAACATCACTCTTATTCATAAACTTCAAAAGCCTGAGCATGTTTCCCATTTTCGCCCTATAGGTTTGTGTAATTTCTCTTATAAGATCATTTCTAAAATCATGGCCAATAAAATGCGACCTTTACTGGATACTTGTATTTCACACAATCAGAGTGCCTTTGTTCTAGGTTGGTGTATTCATGATAATATTATTATTGCTAATGAGGTATACCATTATCTTCGTCACAAGAAAACTGGGGGTAAGTATGAATTCGCTCTGAAAATGGATATGAGCAAAGCTTATGATAGGGTGGAGTTGAATTTTCTAAAAAATGTGTTGTTAAGATTTGGTTTCTGTATAGAGTGGGTATCCCTTCTGATGAAATGTGTGTGCTCTGTTAGTTTGAATATTTGTTTATCAGGTGAAAAAGTGAGTTCCTTTACTCCGAGCTGGGGCATTCGTCAAGGAGATCCACTTTCTCCATATCTTTTTATTATTATTGCTAAAGTTCTCTCCATTATGATTAGAAAGAGTTAGACGGATAAATTTATTAAGGGCGTCAAATTGAGCCACGGCTGCCCAGAACTTACTCATAGTTTTTTTTTTGCTGACGATGCTCTTCTGTACATGCGTGCAACTCAACACAACTGCAACCATCTAGCTGATATTTTGAAAATGTATTGCACTGCCTCTAGTCAAGTCATCAATCTTGATAAGTCTAGTATCCTTTTCTCTTATAATGCCCCTGATGATGTTAAAAATATGGTTGGAAGAATCTTGGGCATTCCAGTGACAGAGGACCGGGTAGATACCTTGGTATTCCGAGTATTTGGGGAAAGACAAAGCATCAGGCGCTAGCTTATGTTCGGGAACGCATTGCTAATAAAATCCAAGGATAGGGTCATTCTCTTCTCTCCTTTGTTGGATGTGATGTAATGATTAAAGCGGTTCTTCAGACAATCCTTATCTACCCTATGAATGTTTTCAAGTTTCCAATCAAGACATGTAGAGAGATTAGCAGCCTTATCGCTAACTTTTGGTGGAGCGATGATACTGTTTCTGGTGGAACAACACATTGGAAAGCCTTGGGGTCTTTAACGAATGCTAAGAGTTCTAGTGGGATGGGTTTTCGAGAATTAACTATCATGAATGATGCTCTTCTGGCTAAAACTGCATGGAGACTGCTGACGAGCCCCAATGACCTATGGGCTAGGGTCTTGAAGAGTGTTTATTTTCCCAAAGATGATTTCATGAAGGCAGGCAAAGGATATAAAGCATCGTGGTGCTGGTCTAGCATCTTGGATGGTAGGGCTTTTCTCGCACAAGACTTGTGTTGGGATGTTGGAGATAGTGCTGCTATTAGAATTCGGGATGATAAATGGGTTCCTCATGTCAATTTCCCAAAGAAACTCAGTAACCTAAATGATCCTATTATTGCAAAGGGTAGAGTTTGTGATCTTAGTCCTATTGACCAGTATGTATCGCCGGAAATCAAGAGGGCTATATATGATATTGACATCCCATCTAATGGGCTGGTTGATAAACTGGTGTGGGCTAGTGCTAAGAACGATGTGTATTCAGTGAAAGGGGGGTATCATAACAGTAAAGGGAACATGCTTTCTGAGGTCAACAAGGTTGGGTCGTCTATAGTTATCACCTCAGCCTGCTGGAAGTCCATCTAGAAGATCCAGATTATCCCGAGAATACAACAATTTGTCTGGCGGATCTTAAATAATGCTATTGCTACCAATGTTGCCCTTTATTGGAGAAAGCGATCCCATAGTAACACTTGTCCAATGTGTTCTGATGCTGTGGAGATGGTGGAACATTTGTTTTTTCATTGCCCATGGACTAGGTGTATATGGTTTGGGTGTTCTCTTAAAGCAAAGGTTGACGTTGCTAGTATATCGAACTTCAATGCTTGATGGATTCAACTCACAGGTATGCCTTTCTTTAGTAAGCAAAACCTTTCATTAATTTGTTGGATCTTATGGTTTATTTGGAAACAACGAAATAATATGGTTTTTAATCATAATGATTCTAATCCTATTGATGTCATTGAATGTGCGAGGAAAAATAATTTTGACTTCTGGGTGAACTGCGATAAAAGGCACAGAAATCCGGAGGGTCAAAGGGTTGGTCCTACTCATCTAGTTTTCTGGTCCCCTCCATCTATTGGCAAGCTTAAATATAATTGGGATGGGGCCTTTTCGGCTAATAAGATTAGCGCTGCTATCAAAGTTATCTGTAGGGATCATTTTGGTGATTTCAAATGGGGTTTTGTGGATAAGGTGAAATCTATCTCTGCATTTATGACTGAAGCTTTAGCTCTGAAGAGGGCACTGATGCTCGCTGTTGATCTCGGTCATGATAATGTTGTTTTTGAAACCGACTGTCTTTCTTTTCTTGAATGTGTTGATGCTAAATCTCCTAATATTATTGATTGGAGGAGTAGGAGCATTATTTTCGATATTATTATTTCATACACTTCTTTTTATCTCTTGATTAATAATTTAGGACTCTTTAGTTAATAGATGATTCAGAGCTACAATTCTTATGAAGACATGAAGGAAAATTCGGACAAGAGGGCGGTCGATTTTGGAGCCGAAGTCAGAATTTTAATTGGGCTTGAATTTGTAATTAAAGCCCTTTTTTTCTGTTTTTGGGCCCGAATTGGATTGGAGCCCCATTTTCGTTTTTCCATTTTAGGTTAAGTGTGGCGTGACCACAAACACATTCTCATTCACGTTTTTTAGACTTTGGTGGATCAAAATAGGAGTTTTCAAATTCTCTCAAGTGTTCTTCGTGTTCTTCGTGTTCTTCACGTTTTTCATCTTTTCTTCTCGTTTTGCTTAGCCATGCTAAGTTTCGTAGTTAACCTATGGATTGAGGGTTCCAAAATCCAGAGGACATGCGCTTCATTCGAATCTGAATCGTCTCTGTTTATTTTAATCGGATCCTATTATAATTGCGGATTAGGTATTAGATTTAATACCTAGATTGATATCCCAAGGACATAGGTCTGCCTGACCGGGTTCGAGAGAAGCGTTCGCATCACAATGAAACTCGCCACATGTTCTATCAAATGTTAGATGATCGTCTAGTCGAGGGAATGTCCGGACGAACGCAGATCTCGGTTCGTCCGAATCAATCACGAGTTTGGTTATTATCTCGTTTGTCCGATGAAGGCTATGGAATCTCAATTCTGGGTCGTTTTTAACCGCTTTAATCTTTTTCTTCATATTTCGTCGCTTTTAGTTTCATTTCGTTTCAATCTGTTTAAATCAAAAACCCCCAATTTGTTATTATTTTGTTTATTTATTGCCCGATTTAAACCCACCGCAAATTCCTTGAGAAACGACTTACATTATACCGCAAATCTTTTTCTAATCTGGTATTTTGGGAGATCACTTCGCAAATTCTATCATGTAATCACGCCTTATCATCGTAGACGCTTTATAAAGGGGTGTGCCCAATTTTCTTCTTGTTGTTTCCCTGATGTTGGTTTGTAAACTTTTTGGAGTATTAATATAAGTATCCTTTGACCAAAAAAAAAAAAAAAAACAAAAGGTCTTGGGTGTTTTGTTTTTTTTTTGTTTTGTTTTTTCCCATTGATTTATGAGAAATTTGTCGTATCCTTATTTCAACTGGCAAGAAGTCATGATTTCTTACTATTTTTAATTTTTTTATTTAAGAAAATGATATGGATCTATAATTTATAATAAATTTTTCTAACGTTATCTTTTGATTTTAGATAAATTTAAACTTTAAATATCAAAGTCGTGATTAAAACATTTTGATTCACATTGTTTGTTGGCCAAAAAAACTCTAGATCCAAATCTTTATTAATTTTATTAAACTATACTTTCTCTAATTTTTTTTTTTAAACTCAGTTTCATTATAATTCATACAAATCAATAAATATTTTAAAATTTATTGATTAAGTCTATAAATAAAATAAATTCACCCAACGTAACTTGAGAATACTTTAGTCAAATAAGATGAAAAAAATTCTACTACATTATATTATATATATATATATTGAAACAGTTTGCATCTTTCCTATGTATTGAATTAAAAATTTGCATAATGTATTGAAAAAAATTATAATAAATAATTCATATAATATCTTATAATTATCAAAATTCTTCCTTCAAATAGAAAGGATTAAGTTAGTAAGATATTAATATAAATATTATAAATTCCCTCGCTCATCAAAAGATAATTAATGTGTGGAACAGATTTTAGAAAATACAAGGATTTAATATTTTTAATTCGGACAACTCCAAACAAAATAGAGGTATATGTAGATTACCAACTAATTTAAAAATAATTTACTCTTAAAAATTATTAACTAACCAAAAAAAAAAGAAGAAGAGGGAATTTCAAATGGATCTTTCGCTTCTCTCCTTTTTTCTCGCCTACTCTCATCTTTTTACCTCTTTCATAACAATAGGATCAAAATCTAATAGTTTACATTTAATATTTCCTTCACATTCATCTCTTCATTTTCTTCCTATCTTTCTCTCCATTATAATAATATTTTGGTTAAAGAATATATTTTTTAATTAGTTCTTTAGGTTTGCATCAGGTTTAATTTCAATCTCTTATGCTTGTAAAGTTTGCATCTTTCCTATGTATTGAATTAAAAATAATAATTAGAAAATTTATAATAAGTAATTCATATAATATCTTATAATTTTAATTATAATCATCGCTTAATTATACAATTATCATTTAAATTGTTGAGTTAGCATTTCTCATTAAATAAGATTAAGAACCTTAATATTGAAGGACTAAAAATGCAATTTCTAAACATAAGGGACTAAAATAAAACTTGACACAAACATAAGGGACTACAAACTGTACTTTAGTCTAATATTTTTATGAAATATTAAATATGGACAATTAGATCTTGATCTAAAAGTCATAAAAATGGTAAAGGATAGGAAACGGGGAAAAAAAAAGGAGATAAGTCAAGTCTATTTTGGACCCAAATTAAAAATATATAGGAAAGTATCGTTTATCGCCGGCATGTTTTTTACGATATCGTTTTAATCCAAAAAAGTTTGTAAAGAATGAAAAAAAGAAAGAAAATGTTGACCAAACAAACTTATATATTAATATTTTAAATCCTATCAATTGAAAAATATTTAATCTTCTTTGACAAAAAAATAAATAAATAAATATATATATATATATATATATATATATATATATAATCTTCACAAACGAAGATAAGTCAAGTCTATTTTGGACCCAAATTAAAAATATATAAACATTTTGTAACTTTTGTAACAAAAATCTTAAATAAAGTCTTTTATGAAATATAAACATTTTATATTTCTAAATTATATTACTCCTAGAAAATAAAAGCTTAGCCGATTCTTGACGGATTTTTTTTAAAAATTTGAAACAATTAAATTTCAAATAAAGTCTTTTAGGAACCTCAGTGTATTTGACCTTGTTGAGGAAGGAGTAGTGATCTGTAAGTACTTTGCATCACGACTGACATTGAAATTAAAAATCATGAAATGTTTGCCTTACACTTTATATCACACGATGAATCAAATGAGTAGGATATATATGTGTGAGAGAAGTTAATACAATAACACACCTGACGTGAGATCATATAAAACAATAAGGTAAACAAAAATATTTTTGAAAGCATATCTTTGCATCATAGAGAATCATTTCCATTGAGGCACGCTCATGAGCAATCTCATGTCCAGACATTACAAAGTTATGTTAGTCGAATGAATGTAACAAAATCAAGAGTTTTATATGGAACTTTGAATTGTTTACCAACTCCACGATAGAAAATATGGGGGCGCTAATGGCGTTGAGGAAGAGAACATGAGAGGTTAAGAGTGGGGTGAGAGGATTTCGTTCAAAAAGTATTTTATGAAATATAAAAATAATTATTAATTTCTAAAAAGCATTAGTAGTGGGATGGGTAGGGGTGCAATTCAAAATATTTTGAAATTGCCTTTTCATTATCTTTCTATTTTTAATATATTTATTTTAAAAATATTTCATCTTATATTTTAATATTTCAAAATATTTTGCAATTTGTAATTATGTCCCGATATCTTTCTATTTTTTGGGCATGTTTTATTTATTATTATTATTTTAATTGTTACGATATTCATGACGGGAGGAGGGTGTTTCAAGGAGAGACTCTCAATGTAAAATATTTTATTTTATATTTTAAAATGTCTCTTAATTTGTAACTATATTGTGATATTTCTCTTTATTTTTTGCGAATATTTTATTTTTTATTTTTATTTTAGTTGTTATGATATTCATGACAGTATAAAAGGAAAGCGTGTCAAATGGCAGGAGAAATGACTCTCAATGCAGGGGTGGACTTAGGGGGGCTAGAGATGACCCCTGTCTAAAATTATAGAATCAAATCTAAAATTTTAGGAAAGTATATTTAAGCCTGTTAAAAATTTTAATATTTTCACTTTAGTCCCTACTGGGACTAAAATGAAATTTGTGAAATTTTTATGAAACTTAAATGTTATTTTCTAAAATTTTGGATTAATTCTGTAATTTCACCCCCTTAATTATTGTTCTGGTTCCGTCCCTGTCTCAACGTCTCTCTCTCTCTTTTTTAAAATCCATGGATCAGCCATCAACATAGCGATTGGCTATGAGACCCTACTAAGCTTTTCGTGCGGCACGCTCCATTTAGAGGGGTCAACTTACTTTTTATTACCAATTTTTAATTAGTTTTATACTTAAAATTTACTATTTTTGTAAATAAAAGGAAGGTTTAGGCGCACTTTTAAATTTTAATATCTTTATTGTCATTAAAAAATTCAAAGTTCATAGACTAATAGACTTGCATGATCGACCTCATCACTTAATTTGTTTCTTCATTTGAAACTCAACTTGAGACTTGCGTTTCTAATTGAACAACCCTTTGAGAATAGACATTAAAGTCAGAGTGGAAAAAAATAATAACATTGAAACTATATATTATATAAGATCTCATACTTATATTTCAAAATTAATCACGTAATCAGTTATATGTTCTTATATAAAAAGCTTATTGATAACTAACGAGGTTGAGTTTATTAAAATGAGTTAGTTAATTACTCACAAGAAGATGAATTAAGATTTTAAGTGTTGCCAACATTTAGTGCCAAACAATACATCAAATGGGCTTATGAACATAGAACTACTTATGTGATTAATGTTGAAACATTTAATTTGAGTTTATTATTTATTTATTTATTTATTTTATCACTTGGCCTTCAATTCAATTATTATCATTATATTATTAGTGCAAAATCATCTTTTTAGATTGTCTTTTTAGACTTGATATAAAGGATAATGTCTAAAAAATGTTACCAGTGGCATTTTTATAAATATCATAAGCCTTTTAGACCGGTTCCTTGTAGGTGAGGTTTAAAAGATGTTTTTTAGACCTAATTTCTAGACAACCAGTCTAAAAAGAAATAAGATAATTAAAAAAATCAAATGAAAATATCTTTTAGACCTAATATTCATAGCAACGAGGGTTTAAAAGATCATAAAACCTATGTGCTCAATACTCGATCTAAAACTAGGTTCTCCTCTCTGCTAGGAGTGTTCATGGGTAGAAATTTGGGCGGGGCAAGACCTTGCCCGATGCCCTACTGAAAAAGATTACTTGGCCAAAGAAAATGCGGCCAAGTCCCACCCGAAACCCGATGATAGCCTAACATTTTTGGCGGGACAATAATGTCTTTGGGCGGTAGCGGCCCTTCTATGCCCAAGTGACGATACCCTGCCACACCCTATGTGAAAAAAAAAACTTAAGTAACTGAAAAATTAAATAACATCCATAATTCTACACTTTTGAATATTTCAATATGAGTCTTAAAATTAAAAAGACAACCATATGTCTTAATAAGGCATCAAAAAATAGTCCATAATCCATTAAATACAAGGCATCAAAAAATAGAAATTAAAGCCTTGTAAACATTCAAAACTTCTAGAGGTTGCATCAAGAGAGGAGAGGCAGTCAGGCAGATCATCAAGCTCTAGAGGAGAATGGAGATCAAGAGAGGAGAGACAGCTCGCGGCTAGGGCATTCGAAAATGAGAAAAAGGAAGAGCTAATGAAGAAATGAAAAGATTTTTTTTATTATTATAAGTTATATATATATATATGTTATATAATTTATAACAAATATATAATACTATTTTATAAAAAAATGAAAAATATATAATATATACTATCAAGGCGGGCAGCATACCTTGCCCGATGCCTAGCTCTGCCCACAAAAATGTCCAGCCTAGTTGAGCCCATTTTTCTTTGGCGGCTTTTTCTTGGGCAAGGGTAAGACGATTTTTTGTGGCGCGGGGCGGGCCTTCGGGCGTAGACATCATGAACAGCCTCTCTCTTCCATCTTTGCCTCTTTCTCAGACAAAAATTGTCACTCGCTCAAGACTTTGAAGCTAGGTTCTCATCTTTACCTCTTTCTCTTTCGGAAATCACCGTGCGCTCTAGACTCGAAGCTCGTTTTTGCTATCGCCGAGGTTTGAATTTGAAACCTATCACTCTAATCATATTTATAAGTTCAGTTTCACTCTCAGTGAAAGTGAATTTATAAATAGGATTAGAGTGGTACCTCCTTTTGATTCCTTTAATTTGGTGCCCTACAAGCTTTCTCTATTGATATTCTTTTTTTATAGACTTGGGATTTGGTTTTATCTGTTTTAGTTTTAATTTTCTCTAATAAATATCTGTGTGGTTCAAGAGGATTGAGTGAGCCGTGATTTGGTTTTATTTTTAAACATGATCTTAAGCAACTGGTCTAAAAGTACTTTTTCAGACTGATTGCTCAATATGTCTAAAAAGTAATAGATTTTTTTAGACCAATTGTATGTAGACGTAATCCAAAACCGGTTTAAAAAGTGATGTTTAGTAGGTCTAAAAAGCAATTTTTGCACTAGTAATTGTTTTGGATTAAAATTGATTATATTAAATTAATGCTAAAAATAGAACAATATATCTCCAAATTTCATTGAATCCTTATATATGACAATGAAATTAGAAATACCACACACACAGTTACGTAGTTAATCAAAAACAAAATGACCTAAACCTACTAGTCAATATCTACAATCATTAAAAAAGATCATGGGAAGTGGAAGTATATAGAAAAAATAATCAAAGCCAAAGTTTGTTTGGTATGCTTCATGCTTTTCCATCAATAAAAAGGGCAAGCATGTATATTGTATTAGGGCTTTCTATATATAACCTCCATTGTTCTAAAAGTTTTTTCTTCTTTCTTTTTGTATCAATCATAGTAAAAACTAATCTTTCTCGAAGTACAGAGAGTGAATGATAAACTCAATTTAAGTTTGTTTGTTTCATATTCGAAAGTTTAGAATCAAACATTTAAATACTTGCTTATTAAGAGATGAGAGATTCTATCGCCCCGTTAACTTGAGTTGGTTATCATATTAGTTTTTTTTTTAAAAAAATACAGGAATTTTAGGAAAGAGGTTGGATTCACCCACGATTTAAGGGTAGGGCAATAAAATCTCCCTTCCTAGATTCTCCCAACTAACCTGTGGATACAACACCTTCTTTCGCTTTCTTAACCAACTCAAATGCTTGATACAACACCTTCCCTTTTCCAGGGATACTTTTATTAACCCCTTAACCAACTACGATACAAATACCTCTCCCTTTTGGTGACGAAACTTTTACCAAATATCTTTCTTTATATTTTTTTGTTTATAGGTTGGTATTAGTTTTATTTTAGGGAAGATTGTTAAAGTGGTGAAGAATGTAATCGATATCCTTTCCCTTTATAATAATAATAATAATATTTATGTACGTGTGTATTTATAATCCACATGTTTAAACGTTGACTAAAGTGGATGATTTATTATAATGATCAATGAATCAATGGGAAATGAATGGTGGTGTGCGTGAAGGAAACCGATCATTATCTCTTATTGTTGCTAATTTCCTATTAGAAAACCCATTGAAAATAAAGTGCCTTATATATATATATATATAAAATATACATATCCTATTATTTTCTCCCATCTCATCATTGATCAAAACAATAAAACTATCCACACACACACATATATATATATATGTGTGAAGTTAGAATTGTAATTAGAGGGTAAAAATTATAAAATAAAACTCAGATATTCATGAAATTACATTTCGCTTTAAAAAATTTCAATATTTTTTATTTTAGTTTCTCCACGAAACTTTTAGTAGGGACTAAAGTAAAAATATTAAAAATTTTATGAGATTAAAATGTAATTTTCTAAACATTTTGATTTTTTAGGGTTTCCCCTAGCTTCCTTAATTCCGCCTATATATAGTGTTCCACACTGTGAACTAGATGCCTTGTATGCTCCTTTTTGAAGTGCCTGTGTGTACAAAAGTTTCATTTTATTTTTCTTTTAATTTCTTTATTGGATATATAATGGACTTATTAGTTTGGTTATTCATAATTAAAAGAATATGACAAAGAAATAATGGTCCATATTATCAAGTTCTTTAGAGCCATCATAACCCGTACGAAATTTAGGGAAAGTAGGGATGCGACCTTTTCATCAACCAATTAGGAGTTAATTAATTTTTTTTAAATTATACCTGACCCTAAAAAAATCAAGATATGAACTTTCAAGTACACAAATTAATTGCTATATATATATATATCCTTTTAGCAAATGCCATAACACCCTTCATAATTGTTTTATTATTTAATTTTGTACGTGCTCGTTAGATGCTTTCACTTTGTTAGATTTTAAAAGGTGAGCTAGCTAGCTAGATGGGATGACCTTATTGGTTCAGTTTTATTCATAATATATTGGTGATGAGGTTATATTTGTAAAAAAAATGTACTTAAGTCTCTAGCTAGTAAGGGAATTTACCATAAAGTATCAAAATTATGGTAAAGTCTTATGAGACTTTTTTTGCAAAATTGTTCATATGTGAAAAGACACAAATGTCCCACATGCATGTATTGACAAGTTCATAAGTTTGTTTTAACAAGTCTATGTGTATGTGTTGACAAGTTTATATGCATGTGTTGACAAATGAGCATGTTTTGACAAATCCATGAGCATGTTTTGACAAGTCCATGAGCCTCCATGAAGCATTGGTGTCTTTTTACATATGACAAATATTGCAAAAAAGTCCCAAAGACTTCACCACAATTTTGAGATTTCAAAGGATCATTCTGTTGTATTTTCCCAAACTCAAGAATTAGGTACAATTTTCCCCTTATAATTTTACCAATTTTTTTTTTGTCTCTTATAGGAATTTTATATTTTCTACAAACAAAAATTTAGATGATTTGAGCTTTGGGGTGTATAGAAAATGCTTATTTATTATGAAATCAACTTTGTTGACATATTTTCGTCAATTTGCCCCATTCTTCATCATCACCCTCATCTCACCACGCTTCTTATCAACTGAATTTATAATACTAACATTTTTTTTCTTGTTTTTTTAAATACAAGAGCAATATAATCTTTATATTAACAGCAGAGACTAATCTCTCCTAACTAAGTTACTTCATACACAAAAATGTTAATATTTGAACATCCAAAAGAGAATCTTTGTCAAAACCATCCACCGTAATCTAAATATTATCATTTTTGCTTATTATATCCTATGGCGGACCTAGAAATTTTAATGACGGGGAAAGAAAATAAAAAAATTAAATAATATATCATAAATAAAAGTATTTGAAATACAATACAAACTTAATATATAAAAAATTGAAAGAAATGCATGTATTATATAAATTAATATCACTTCACTTGACTCTTATTCTACGTGTTTTCATATATATTATTAAACTCATTTATAATTGAATCCATACTATCACATATACCCACAAGTAAAGAAGCCGTTTGCGTATTGTTTTCACTTCACTTACTTCTGTTTTTATTTCCTTTAAATTTTAGGAAGATAATAGCCAACCCTAATCCCCTAGTTCCACCTCTAATTATATGCGCACATATATAAATGGGGTAACGTGGCCAAAGATCGTAGGCATGTATAGATATTATTATATCAACGAAAAAAGAAGAAAGGGAAGGTTTGACTAAGGAACATTATAAAAGACATAACTTTAGTGATGGGAAAGGATTATAACTTTTTGCTGCCCAAAAAAAAAAAAAGATTTGATTAATTCTTTTGGTGTTGTCTGTAAATTCTGTATCCAATAAACACAGATGTGTGAGATTTTCACTTTATATTATACTCCATTATTGACAAAAGAACATCATATCACCACGTGGGATAGGATATTTCATTTTTCTACGTACCAATTAACTTCAAATTCTAAACCCATTTGTCATTCTATGGCTGCAAAATTTAATAATTAAATTAACTTCAAAGTGCCCCAAATATATACTCCATTAACTCCTTCCTTTTGCACATTCAATAATGTAATGAAATAATAGAGTAATTATCTAGTTTGAAATGCTTCAAGTACTTCATAGGTGGAGTGTGTGTGTGTGTGTATATGACCACTATCTTTTTTTTTAGTGGTAAGTTTTATGTTACTTTGTGGAATTTGCAAGCACAGAGATAAAATTCACTATTATCTTTCTTTATCTCTTTACTTCATCACGATGAAATATATTTTACACTTTAGAAGATTCTGATTTAAAATTATCTTTAATTGGAAAAAGTTGAACAAATGTTCTTACACACATACGCGTATTGGTGAGTCAACCATAGAAGATATGGTTTCTTAATTTCATGTGGTTGCTTGTGATGATGAGTGGGGCTGTTTTGATGATAACAAAATTAAAAAGAATTTTTTGTATATAGGATAATCTTATAATACAATGAAATTATAAGATTTAGATTAAAATTGGAAAATAAATCATGCTAATTATTCGGGTCGATTGGAATATTCAGATTATAACAATTAATAAAGATTACATTTTCACTCCAAATATGAGTATAAACGTATCATGTAAAAAATGACCAAGTTAGATTATCTCTTAGTTATAATCTAAAAGAGAAAATAACTTTTATAATTCGAATATGAGGACAAGAATATCGAGTCAAAAATTTGTCTCAAATCATTCAGTATATTCGAGTCATAGTCTCAAAGGAAACATTACTCTTACTCCCGCCTTTGATCCGATTCTAAATAAAAATTTGTAATACAATATTTTTATTTTTTACGGCTCGAATATGGCTATAAATCTTGCAAGTCCAAAATGTCCCGAGTTAGGTACCTTGTAACTTAAGCCTTTAATAAGATGATAGATAAGTCTTGCCAGTCAAAAGCATATCCGAGTCATAATTAAAGGCTAAAATGGAGTGTTCATGCGTTGAATATGAGAATAAAGCTTTATGGTCAAAATTGTCCCGAGAGTCTCTTGCCTTATTCGAGTCATAAGCTCTTAAATGTCTTCTTCGCATCAGATTTGTCATTATGAGTTTAAGGAAAGTTTAATATTTTTTTAAAAAAAAAAGTGTCTTAAGTTTAAAATATATTAGAAAATACAAGAAATTAAAACTCTTGCAGGCATCAAATTAATTAAGATATTTTATTTTTTACGTTTGGTATGATGAATTTGGAGAGGAAGGGGACGAGTAGAGATAGAAATAGGTTAGACGGTCTGTCAGAAGTATGTGGCATAGCTTGTTAAGGGCTTGGTCGGCATGTCTGTTAGTTAAAAATGTCAAGTCAGGCCTATTTAAAGGCATGTTTTGGTTAACAGGCCAAGCCTAAACTTATTAAGAAGCCTATTAGGCTTGTCAAGCCGGCATAGGCATATTAATTACTTTATGCTAACAAAAAAAAAGTTAATTACTCAATCTGAAAAAAAAAAATTATTCTATCTGAAAAAATTAGTAATTGTATTAGAAAAAAAATATCTTAACAAGCTTGATCTTAACATGTCTCCTTAAAAGGCCTGATTTTTGCTAATATTCAGTGTTTGATCTTAATAGGCCTCCTTAACAAGCCTCAGGCTAAGCCAGACCATTTGTAAGGGCCAGGCTTAGGCTGAAAATAAAGTCTATTGTAGGCCACAAGCCAGACTCAAGCCACCTTGTTACAAAATAGGCTTGGCCTATTTCCACCCGAGGAACAAGAGGAAAACATTTTATGAATTGATTTTTTTAAAAAAAAAAAAATAGAAAAATGAGGTTAAAAACTTTTAATTAATTAATTTTTCACACTACTTATCATACATAGTCTCTTTGTTAAAATTTTATAAATTCACTTCTTCAATTCTTTTAAATTCAACTCATAAATTTTTTACTTTCCTTCATACTAAACAGTTACGTAAGTTTTTTTTTTAAATGAAAAAAATCATAAATATTAGTATTAATTAATAGGTTTCAACCAAAAATTGGATAAATTGATTATAGATAAGCCAAGTTGGCATCAAATTTCAAAGCTAAAAGCTTTACATCACCTCAAGAGATTTACATGTCCAAAAGATGATGAGCCTAATCAGAAAATTAAAATTTATGTTTGATCTCTTAAGTGATTAAATGCACTTTTATTTTTTAACTACAAGCTACGTGACATCAAATAACTGTATTATAAAACTACATCCACTCCAAATCTACCACTTGTGCGTTTCTTTTATTGTTCATAAAGTCATCTTAATTATAAGATCCTAATTAACTTTCCCTTTTTATGTAATCTTTCCTTTTAACCGACCCTCCTTTTTGCATTACGTATCAATTCATTTCTGTTAATCCCATGTTTAATCTTTAACTCCATGTTTTAACATCAACAATTTATATGAAAAAAGAATCTACATGCTACTCCCTCCATCCCTATATATAACGTCTTTTTAACTAAATTGTGATTTTTAGAAAACAATTTAAAATAATAAATATGTAGGAAATATTTTTTTAAACAAAAATACCCTTATTTATGATTGAGTAAGAGAGAGAGAGAATAACATTGAGAAAAATGATGGAAGATAATGTATGGGAGAAAATAATGTGAAAGAATAAAAGGAATGAAAGAGAATAAAGGGCATGAGATGAATCAGCATTTTAAGGCTAAATTATATAGATCCCCCTTAGCTATGAATCAATTGCATATAACTTTCTTGACATTTCAAAGTTTAAATTTAACTCATTGACCTTTTATTTTTCTTATTATCAACATCATATCGTTAAGTGACAATTATCTTTTTTAACGAAAATTGTCACGTCATATTAACGAGATGACATGTAGCATCCTATGTAAATTACTAATTTCATAACACCCCTTAAATTTTAACCAGTTACATATAACTCCCGCACTTTCATTAGTTATAAATAACCCTAACATTTTGAAATTTAAATTTAACTCTCTTAAAATTTTGATTTATAATATTAAACTCATTGTCGTTACTTTTATCATTTTAATAAATTTATTAAGATTTTTACAATGATTTATCAATCAAAATAGCTTTTTTATTGGAAAAAACTAGAAGAATAATACTTAAAAATATAAAAATAAAAATGTCATCATTTACATAACATTTACTTATTTTCTTAGGATAATTGAGCATTGATAGAATAAAACTGTCATAATTTGTGTCAAATATATTTTTGGGATAATTGAACATTGATAGTTTAAATATTGCATTTGTTTTAGAGGATAGCTTTTTCCCTCTTTAATTCTTTATTAGTAATGCATATTTTTCTTAAATTAAAGGTTCAACGTTTATTTTTGGGAGAATTAAGGAAAATAACTAAAAAAAAAGAAATATTTATTAATAAGAATCTTAAAAATTGTAATTATTTGCAATGACTAAAAATTAAAATATAAATTTCTAATTACGAAATTAACCCGGACCATATTTCCTACATTTTTTCTATCCTCATCTCAACTATTCAAAGACTAGTTATCAAATTTTTTGGTATCAAATAAAAAAATCTATAAGCAACTCAATATTTTTATAATATTCTCTCCCATATACCTCGGATTATCTTTAAAATTTTAAATTTTTCCAAATTAAAATAGCATCTAAAATATAAAAGTAAGGGTAAAGTATATTTTTAGTCCTTTAAGTGTATATAAAACATACTTTTGGTCCTTTAATGTTAGAAAGTATACTTTTAGTCATCTAATTTTAACATCGTTAAACCAAAAGTATATTTTATTAAGTTAATGGACCAAAAGTATGCTTATCTTGAAACTTAAAGACTAAAAGATACTTTTTTAAAAATAAATAGAAACCTACATATTTCTAGAATTGAATTATTTTATGAACTTAGAAAAATCACAAAAAAAAAAAAAAAAAAAAATCTATTATTGCACCTTATCATTGAATTGTGATTTTTTTTTTTTACTTCTCTATTATTACTAAATAAAATTCCTGGTGAATAGATTTCAAATACAATAATATTGAATAAGTTCCTAACACATAAAACTAGTAACAAATGATATGAGGAGAGATAAGGAAACATCAATTGATAGTTGAGATAGAGTTAGAGAAAATGTAGGGATTATGGCCTGGGTTAATTTTGTAAATAAAAATTTATATTTTGATTTTTTGTCCTTCAAAATAATTACAATTTTTAAGATCCTTATTAATAAATATTTTTTTCCTTGATCCTTGTCCCTAATTTTCCCTTTATTTGATATTTTAAAATATGATTCTTCTAGTTTTTGTCATAAAAAAACAATTTTAATTGATAAATGATGGAAAAAAATTTAATAATTTTATTAAAATGATAAAAGTAAAGACATGTGGTTTAGTTTTATAAATAAAAATTTTAAGGGGGTTAAATTGAAATTTTGAAATGTCATGGTTTTTTTTAATATTATCATCCTAAGATTCGGTTTAGGGTTATGATTTGTCTCTCACAACATAAGTGTCTCTTCTGGGACTTAAACTCTAGACCCAGAGGGATCTAAAGGAGCCTTACATCGTTAGACCAGCCTTATGTTGGTATTATGGGTTATTAGTAACTAATTAAAATTCATGGGGTTACCTATAACTAGTCAAAGTTCAAGGGTTTCTATGAAACTAGTAATTTACATAGGATGCCACGTGTCATCTGTTAATATAACAAGACAATTTCCGTTATAAAGATAACGCCAGTTAACGATAGGGTGTGAATAATAATAATAAAAGGTTAAATTTAAATTTTGAAATGTCAAGGGGTCATATGCAACTGCCACAAAGTTTCAGGGATTTCGTATAATTTAGACTTTAATTAATGCAATGTATGAAATTAATTGAGGGGTCATATGCTATTTTTTCATGCTTCCAACTCAGTTGGTCAAACTCACAAGTTTAAACAAACTCATAGTAATAATGTAAACTCATATCGTGAACTTAAATAGTAAAAGTTTACTTTTATCAATAAATATATATTAATAATGTATAACTAAATAACTAAATTATTAAAAATGACAAAAAAAAATTGATTTAAATATATTTTAAATTCCAATAATTGAAATTAAATCTCTTAAAATTCATAATTTATCTTACTCAACAAAGAAATCAGAACATCCCAAATTTTGGAATTTTAAAGTTTGAATAATGTATGGAGATTAATTATGAAATTTCGGCTTAAAATAATTATTTAGAAATTAAGGTCTATTTTTCCTTAAATTTATTTTAGGAAAAGATTAAGGAATATTCATAAAGGATAATTTCGTGCCTAAAACATTATGGAATTAAGGATTTAATGTTATTATTATTCCAATATTTATAATTAATTGAGTTAAGTACCTAATTACAAATAAAGGTTTGGAAGAGGATCAATTAGGTATTAAAATGGGCCTCATAACATAATATTCACCATAAGCCCATTATCCGCAATAACTCCTCACCAAGCACGTGACAATGGAGAGCACGTAAAAAGTCATTAGCCATACTTCTTCAGCATGATTAACTCAACACGCAATATCAGAAGCACCATACTCTTCTAGTGGTTTAAACGCTCATGACAACAGACTCTCCATACGTTCTTATTTAAGCATTGCTCCTTGATCTTCATTCATTCACTTTGCTAAGCTCAAGTGAAACTGAAAGCAAGAGAGAAACGTGAGAAAGTGAGAAGAGAGCCACAACTAGAGGAAAACGAAGGAGCTGGTCGTGAAGCTTGGGGAATCAACTAAGGTGAATTCCTTAAGCATTATCCTTCCTATTTCCATGGCTTTAATCTGCTGCAAGTGGTTTAGTTAGAAGAAAAACGTAACCATGCTTTGTTTTTCTTGTCTGAAACATAGAATCTTGTGTGTTTCTGTTTCTTAGTCAAATGTTTGATTTTTTTCACAAACTTTTTATAGTTTATAGTAGACTCAATAAGGTTTAAAACAAGCAAAATAACAGCCAAAACAGGCGTGTAGATTGGAAGTTATGATTTTTCAAAGTTTGACAACAAAACTGGAAAACTGTCATTTTCCATAGATGAACAGTGATTTTCGTGTTAAGTTTTGAAATAGTAAATGACCAAGTTTTGTCATGAAATTTTCTAAAAATAAAGTGGACACAACAAGGTTTAATTTGATAGGTCACACGCCTTATTCGGAGTTGTATCCAGAGAGATACGAATTTTTGAAATTTACGTATTAAATCTGGAACTTTTCTGGACTGTATGTCAGAGTATATGGCACTGAACGTGTTTAAGTGTAGGGAAAAAACTTAGTGTACACCCTATCTCGGATTCCGATACCTGAGATTCTGATACCCCATCTCAGATTCCAACACCCTATCTCGGACTCTGATACCCTATCTCGGATTCTGATACCTTATCTCAGATTCCAACACCCCATTCCAAGATCCCATCCCAAGAACCCCAACTCAAAACCCCTTAACCTAGAACCCCCAACTCGAAGAAATAATTACAAAGAAAATAATAATAATAAATATTATTATTATTATTATTAGGAAAATGAATAAATATTATTATTTATTAAAAAGGGTATTATTATTTTAGGGGTTGATAACCACTTTTAATCCTCTAAAATAATTCGCGTAGTTAGTTACATTGGGACGCAAGAAGTGACTAATGACAATGATAAACGTTTATAGGCATACTTTGACACCTCAACCGATCCCAACACCTATCGGACAAAGTTAAGGATTCAAGATTGAGGTGGGTAACTGTTATCTTATTAGCTTGTTTGTATGTATTCATGTATGACTGATCATGGTTGCTAGATAATTTGCATGTGTGTATCCTAGCTATGGATTGAGGCTGCATGTCTCATAGGGTTGCGTGTCTTAAAGGGCTACGGTCCTTGGCCGATAACTGCGATTACGGTGCGACTTATTTACTGTAAATTATTCTATGCTTAACATGTGTTCTACTGTTGTTTATATTTCATACCTACATATTAAATTAACCGTTACCCTTGAGATTCATTCATTTGAATTCCAGACCGCATGAAAGAGATAGGTAGTGGATCGAGTTCAAGAGGGAAGACACAACTGTAAGGGATACATCAGGAAGGATTTTTGTGATAGTATAAATAGCTGGACTGTACTAAGTTGTTTATCATTTGTCAATTTTTGGATTATTGTACTAAGATACCCCCTATGGGATAGATTCGGAATGCTAAATTTTATCTTCATGTTTTCAAACTAAGTTATTTTAAGAAAGTTTTTTATTCCGCAATTAACTCGTCTAAATTATTTCGATGCCTGTGTGCTTAAACTTTGATAAATATAGGCATATTTAGGACGAGCGCTACAAAATCTCTTTAAAATTTATATATAGCTACTGAGCATTATCAAATTAAAAAAGTTGACACAAATTTAAGAGTGGGTAAACACAATTTTGTAAGCTAGAAACATAAAAATGGTAAACTTAGTGTGTAAACTCGCGAGTTTGACCGAGTTAACAATTAACATGAGTTCATGGGTAACTTAGAACGAATTTGTAAGCTAGAAATGTAAGAACCATAAACTTAGAGAGTCAACACGTGAATTTGACAATAATGTTTTCAACACTCTAATTTTATTTATAATGCATTCAACATCCTAAATCATAAATAAGATTATGGTTCTCAATATAAGTGAAAAATAACATCAAGAGGTGTTGGATGTATAAAAAAAAAAAATCAAGGTATTAAATGCACCATAAATTAAATCAGGGTGATAAAAAAATGCTACTAGGGAATAAGATTAGGGTGGTGGATGCTACTTTACCCAAAATATTAATAGGTTACATAAAATAATATTTCAAACACACAGGTAAAAAAGTAGTTTATATAATTCATGTTTATTAATTTTAATAAATATGTTTGTAAGAATTCAGTTAAATATTAATATACTTAATTATGTAAAATTTGTTAAATTAATGGAAGAGAATAGACAATTAGATAAGAGGGATAAACTAATAATTTTATGTTAAAAATTGAATTAAAGTGAAGATTTAAAAACAATGGAGTGATCTTGTATATTTTAAATATGAATAATTGAAATTAAATTTATCAATATTTATAATTTATCATATCCAATAAATAAATTTATATGAAGTTTATATATAAAGTCATTGAATATGATTAAAACAAACAAACAAACATGAGTTTAAGAGCAAGTTAACACAATTTTGTTTTTTTAAAAAAAAAAAAAAAAAAAAAAGTAAAGAAGAAGAAGTAAACTTACTTTATAAAATCGTGAGTTTAATCAATTTATGATCAAAGACAAGTTTAAATATAAACGACACCACAATTTTGTAAGTTAGAAACATAAATGCAGTAAATTCAGAAAATCAACTTACTGACATCAATTAGAATTACTATATTTTATATTTTAGCTTATAATAAATTAGGCGTGCAATTGATGCATTATCCTAATAACAAAATTGTCTCCTTGTAATTGAAGTGGTATTGCCCAATAAGGGCATGTTTGAAACTGGTCATCAAGAAATTGGAGCGGTATTGGGTTTTGATCATACGAGGTTGATCTGGTCTTCCTTTGAAATACTAATTTATCCCTATTTATAATGTACTTTGGTGGCATATTTTAAAATTGTCAAAATTTAAAGTAAATTTGCTTTTAGCTTTAATATTAGTTTTTCTTCGTAAACATTTTAAAAATAACTTTTTAATATATTATTCAAATAAGTGTTAGTCAAACTGATAGAATGGAAGTACCTATTAACAAATAAAAACACTTTGCCTACTTTAAAATGAAGTTAAAAAAGCACAAACGGTAAGGATGGAAATCAAATTTAAAAATTTAATTAATTAAAACTATCTAATTAATATACTGTGTGTAAGTTATGTAATTTTATGTTTTACAAAACAGAGTACTATTTTCTTATCCCTGTATTATATTGTTCATAATTTTTCAAAATTACACTTTATTTTATCATGTGTCAATATTATTGTGAGGATACAATTATTATATTAGTATTAATAATTTTTTAAGGAAAAATAAGAAAATACTACTTGAACTTTAAAATCTCAAATCAATCTTGTTTGCTTATAAGAGTATAGGTATTAACTACATTTGAATAGCAATTGACAACTTATTTTAATAGAAAATCACTGATTTAGTATTTTAAAGTTTAAGTGTTTTTTCCTATTTTTTTAGTTATGTCAAAAGAACTTTGAATGTTTAATTTACAAGCTCGTACTTCCCTACCCTTATTTTTTCTTATAGGGTTGTTTAATTAAGTTAGATTCATTCAAAAATTGTTAGGCTTAATTAACAATATATTTTTTAGGATTAAGTAGCAAATTTATCTCGAAGTTTTCGTTGAAGAGTAATGTTACCCTAAAAGTGTTTTTTTGTTTTTTTTTTTGTTTTAGTGTTACCCGAAAAGTTTCAAAACGTAACAATTTTACCTATTTCCATTAAAAAGTTAATGATCAACGTCAATTTTTTAACTGTCAATATTAGTTTTTCAACGGAATAGAGCAATATTGCTACGTTTTAAAACGTCCAGGGGTAAAATTGAGACAACAAAACTTTTAAAGCAATATTACTCCTAGGCCTATATTTCCAAATCAGATTTACTACTTCACGCTCTTTTTTAAAAACATTATTTGCATTCTCGAGATCAAGTGTTTGAATCACTAACATTCTTTTTTTAACTAGGACAAACAATTGTAAGTTGCCACGACTTCCCTAATAGCTTAAAGGGCATTCATATATTGACATTGACTATCAATATGACATAAAATAATTATAAATTTAATGAAAAAAATTAAATTTAAATGTCCAACAAAATTAATAAACTATCACTATTTTGATAAAAAAATCTTGAGTTTCCTTCTTGCGCATCAAATCAAGAAAAGAATATAGGACTATTCATATCCATAAAATCTATAAAATCCCATTATGTTTGTTTACTTATGGAAGTCTATATATGCATGTCTATCACACACAAAATAATGAAATAGTGGGAGGAATATTCTAAGCAAAAATATATTACAAAAAAGTTCATATTCACTTTTTTGACAAAAATGATAGATTCTTCCTTAAAAAGGACCACTTGGCATTCCATGCTTTCTCAAAATACAGAAATAATTTTATAAATACACAAATAGAGAGAAAGCATTTGATCCTTACTCATCCAATGGCTAGAAGCTTTTTCTACAAACACAAAAATTTTAAATATTAATAATTTTCTTAATGTCAAATCATGAATATTTCTTTCAAGGTGCCAATGCAATGCATTTAGACCCCATGAAAGATGTAAAGTTGTAAACTTTATCGAGATTAGGTCATTGAAAATTTGAAATTTGTTGCTGAATCTTTATGGTCCAATTAAATAATTTTGTTAATCGAGATTTGGTAATCCCAACATTATTTTAAAAGTTTTTGCTTGTTATATATGGTTAGTTCATTTAATTAATCACACTCTATTTTTTTTTTTTTTTTGCCAAAATTTAATCACACTCTAATATATCCAATATGCACCAACATTAATATCAATAGCATGCCTGTGACTGAAAAAAACATCTAGCCATGTTTATGATGAATTTAAAAATAATGTTGTTATAATTATTGGCTGGATCAAATACAATTCAGTTATTTTCCTAAGAGAGAACATATATATGTTTAATTACAATCTTAAAAACAATATAGTGTTTAGACCTTTTTTTATAATGTTGTGAGACAAAAAATATATATATTTAATTAATTAAGTTATATGATTGATAGAAAATATTTTAAAAAAATCATATATCAATATATAATTAAGGGGTATTTTTGTCCCGAAAGTTGTGACAGGGGCAATTTTGCCCCGGAAGTGTAAAAAAGATAGCAACTTTGACTTGTCCGTTATCCCAATTAATTTTAACCATTAGTTAACTAAATATGCTGAGATGACAGTCTACATATCATTTTTGTTAAGGTATAAGTTTGCCCTAAAAGTCCATGTGCTATCTTCTTTATTTTTTTTTTTTTTGTGCAAAGTTATATTTAAAACTTGAAGGACAAATTTCCACCTTAACAAACATGACGTGAATAACATATAGACGGTCAACTTAATATATTTGATCATCCAACAATCAAAATTAACTGGGATAACAGCCAGGACAAAATCCCCTCCACCACTGGGGAAAAACTACGAGGGCAAAGTTCCTCTCAATGACAACATTCAAGAAACAATTGCATAATTATTTAAATAACATGGGAGAATAAAGCATGGGTACTACCATTTAAAGGAAAGAACTAACCAAGATTGTATACTCATTTTTAGATAAATGGTTGAAATTGAAATTAGGAAAAGTATGCATATACTTTCTCTAAAGAAGAAACATTAAATCAATGTCCCAGTTTGGCCATAGATTCAAAATTTTGCCAAAACAATTTATATGAATTGTATTATTTACTCTTTATAAATGGGAAAAAGATAGTAGAAAAATATTATTGAAATACGAGAACACCAATTCAATGATCTCAAAATGGCCGAATTAGATAAACGGTTGAACTTGCAAATTAGGAGAACCATGAATAATTTTTCTAAAGAGGAAACACTAAATCGAAGTCCCAATTAGGCTACAAAATCAAGATTTTACCAAAATTGATAGGAATTGCATTATTTTTATTTTTCTTAAAAAAGTCAAATAATATTTCTTTGGTCCTATTTATAAGGTAGATAGAGAGAAAAAAAAATTGTCCTATTTATAGAACAGATAAAGAAGTTTTTCATATAAATGTATAATTTTATTCTTCATTTATTATTGTATTAACTTTGTTCTCATGTGGTATATAAGACACAAATTAACAAGTTTATTTGGTCTTTTTTATAAGACATTTGCTTGTTCCCAATGAGCATTAATTATTTTTTTCCATGTATGCCCATCATTAATAAGGATAGTGGGTGAGAGTAATAATTAATATGATATTAGAGTTTAGTGCAATTAGTAGGGGTAATATTGAAAATTACTTAAACTTTAAAACAACTTTATTAACTTTAATTATTTTTATTAGTTCGTGAGAATAGTTAATTGATGCCTTATAATAAAGGAACTAAATGGAGTATATCATATATTAAATAGGATTAAAGTTATAAAGTTTTTTAATTTTAAGGGTTTTCTTAATATATGTGAAACATGCTGAAAGTCTTATGTTCTGCTTCATCCAAATAACATTAATGATATTATTTAGGGAAAATTTCATTAAAATATCTTTTGAATTTACAAAATCTCCAGAAGTCTTCCGAATTTGTAAAAATATTGAGAGATACAAATGACCTATGAGGATATGCAAATTGGGGTGAAATTACCCTTTTGCCCTTACTTTTTCCCTATTATTTATTATTTATAAATAAGAAAAAGATAAAAAAATGTCATTAAAATATAAAAATGCCAATAATCTGAATTCTCAAAATAGCCTAACTATCTTGAAACTGAAGTCCCTAAGGACTTGTCTAAATTTAAATTATGAAGCCAAATTACTTACATGTCCTTCATTTAAAATCTGAAAAAAAAAAAAAAATCACAATAACAGTTTAACAAATAGTAAATTTAATTTATCAAATGACAAGTATATAATTTCACGCAATTTTCTTACTAAAAATTAATAATAATAACAATTTAACGAGTAACAATTTTAACTTATCAAATGATAACAAGAAATAAGGCAATAACAACTAATTTAACTGACACCAATTAAGTCATTCCACATAAACTTAATTCCAAAATAGACTATAAAAATTTTATAGGAATGAAGTCATTTCAAAGGATGATTTTGAAATCTTCATATTTTGGTGGATTTATGTATTTTTTTTTCCTTTTATAAATAGTATGACTTTTATAAATTTTATATTATACAAAATAGAATAAAATATTGATCTCATATACCGGTAACTATGGTTCTCATGGCTTAAGTTTCAAGATTACAAATGATCTAGAGGATTCAAGTTCGATTACTGGTATATTCTAAAATATCGAACTCATGTAATTATAATACAAAATATGGGAAATGAGCAGCAAGAACTTTCATGGTGATAAATATAGGGAAAACATTTTTAAGTTTGTAGAAGAAGTGTATTAAGTATCACGTCATTACATCACACGAAATGGTGGGGCCCACATATATATATATATATAATTAGTTATATATATATTTCATTTTCATTTGTATGTGTAAAATTTTTTCTTCTCACGCAAATACGGTATGAAAAGTGCAAACCCCATAAATATATAATATCACTTCAAATTTTAATATTATGTATAGATAGATTGTAGAGGGCTAAGATCTTTTTCGCAATGGATGATATCCTATGTAGATCGTACACTCATTAAACAAATGATACAATGGCAAGTTCCAAGATGAGTTTAGATCCACACATATTTTTTTTAAAAAAAAAAATGTACAGAAGAAAAGAAAGTACTGAGATATATAATTCCAAATAAATAAAAAAGAGAATTTATTATCAAGTTAAGAAATGCAATTACTAATTATTTTTACAATAAATAAGTATCATGCATGACAAGTTCTAATACAGAGAGACAATGAGTTAATAATGTTTATTTGTTATTGAGACTCTTTAATTATTACATTTCCTCATTATGATCTTATAGTAATTCTCCTAAACAAAATAAATATGATATATCGCTATTTAATCTCTTTTCTCTTTATCTTTATATTACAAATTTTTATATTGATACTTTCTAGGTATAAAATTGTACTACCTCTCATTCTTAATATAACAAATATATATTTGTTTTACAAAAGCATCATCTTTCATCATAACTACCCTAAAAAGAAACTCCTTAATTTATACAATTAATATGGATGCTTAAATTTTTTTTATAAATTTAAGAGACAAAATAAACTGAATTCTTACTTGTAAGACTAAATTTAACTCTCAATAAGCTCAAATGCTAAGGAGATGATGGTATAGTATGAAGTATTCTGTAAATATTATGATTTCCAAACAGATAATATTATGAAATTATGATTGGCTCGCATTTTGTGGCCTGTATATTGTAGGGAGTGGGGCACAAGTACGTAAGCTTCAGCTTGGGCTTTCGTGTGGGGAGAGATTCTCTTATTATTAACTCTCTCATCATCTCTCACATTCACATTCAGATCTGTCGTTGAAATCTTGATCCTAAGGTTCAGATTATTTTAAAAAAAAAAAACCAAGAACTTTTTTAAAAAAATGTTTTTGGGCGCTTGAATCAAGATTTCAATGACTAAGATTGAGAGATGATGAAAATGGATAAAGAGGTGATAGGAAGAGAAACCGGATCTTGGTGTACTTAAGAAAAGAGTTATTCAACAATGGAATAAAAAAGCTCTGACTTTTAAAAGCTTTCCACTACTCATCATCCCCTTCTTCTCATCACAATAATCTCTCTCTCTATTTCCAAGCTCCAAGCTTTCATTTACACACACACACACAAACAAAAGAGCCAATGAACACGTAATCTCTTAAAATGGTCCATTTTCATCTCCCTTTGGGGCTCCTCGTGTCTTCTTTTTATGGAATGAGACTGACATAACTCTCTTCTTCATGAACTTTGGTCCTTTTCAAGTCGTTTAGAGAGACAGGAGATTATTTCTGGGTTCATTTCTGAGTTTCAGAAGAATGTTAGTGACAGAGAGAAACAAGTTTTGGTTGGTTGTGTTATTGCTTCTTGGAGCTCTTGTTGGAGAAGCTCTGTGCCGTGTTGAAGATAGGCCACGTCGGATTCTTCTCGATACAGATGTTGATACTGATGATTTCTTTGGCCTTCTCTATCTTCTCAAGCTCAACAGATCAGAATTTGAATTGGAGGTAAAAACGAGAGTCATCTTCAGAACTTGGGTATTTGAAAATTGAAAACTTCATAACCATTCTCTGTTATTCACTTCCTCTGTTTAGTTCATCAAACAACTCACACAGTAAAAACAAGAAAAAAAAAACAAGGTACTTTTTTTCTTTTTTAATAATAAACAAGAATTAAAAGGGTGTCAAATAAAAAGTATTGAACAGTACTTGGTCGTCCCTTCAACTTCAACTTCATTTTCTGTAGTTGTGTGTTTTTTGAAGTTTCTCAACTATGAACTTTATGTGCAGGGTATCACAATAAACACAAATTCTTGGACTAATGCAGGGCACGCAGTGAATCAAGTATATGACTTACTTTACATGATGAACAGAGATGATGTTTCAGTTGGACTAGGAGGTGAAGGTGGAATACTTGAAAATGGTACTATATTACCAAATGTTGGTGGTTATCTTCCACTCATAGAACAGGTATATATGTATGTTCCTAGAGAATTTTTTTCTCTTCTTCTGTAGCTATCAATTATGTTTTATGCTTCTTTTACAATCAGTATTTTGTGTTCATTACATATTTCTCTGAGTTGAGTTGCAATAAGCAATGTAAAGCACTGTAGAAAATGCAGGTGAACGAATACTATGCTATAATATGTGACTCCTTGTAATTGAAAACAGGAGATGAATACAGTAGGAGGTTGCAGATACAGGCAGGCAATTCCTTTAGGAGTTGGAGGGAGATTAGATATTGATACAAACTTTGGCCTCAGGAAAGCCTTCCTTCCACAGGTATAAATATAATAAAATATATTATACTCCCTCCGGTCCTAAATATAAGATAAAATTTATACTGCAAAATGCTCTACAAACTTTATCCTATATTTAGGACTGAAGGTATACCTTACAACTTTGCTTCAAATTGGATATTCATTTCATGCTTATTTAGGATTCCAAAACTGACATTTAGAGCTCAATTGGAGCCAAAAATGTTGTTTGGATTAGCGTTTAGGCAAAATGAAATTTTGTCCAAAAACCACTTTTAAAGTTGAAGCAATTTTTACTAACTTTTTTCTTTTGATGTTTCACTTTTCTTCCTATTTGAACATTCTAAAATTGACTTTTGAATGTCATTTAAACATGTTTCTATCAAACTAATTTATTCAAATATAAATCTCATTACATTAATTGACTTTTACCCTCATCTTCAGTTTGCAAAAGTTAGTTGAGATTAAAGTCACTTTTGCAAACGTTAATTCAAATAAAATTTTGCATTGAGTCAGACCATTTAGTGTAAGTATGTACACAGGCTTCGATGTTTTTAGGCTAGTTTATCTGGTTGATGTTATGTGTAGTGTAATCACTAAAACCGATTTGGATTACTGATTCTGTGATGAAATTAGGGCAGAAGGAAGTATGAACCTTTAAGACAACCAAGTGCACAGCAAGTGATGATTGAGAAAATATCTCAAGGTCCCATAACTGTGTTTCTAACTGGAGTTCAAACAAATTTTGCCATCTTCCTCATGAATAATCCACACCTAAAGAAGAATGTGGAGCATATATACATAATGGGTGGTGGTGTAAGAGCAAGAAACCCTACTGGTTGTTGCCCCAAGAATGCTTCCTTTTCTTGTGTTCCCAAACAGTGTGGTGATGCTGGCAATTTGTTCAGTGATTATAATTCAAACCCTTATGCAGAGTTCAATATTTTTGGAGACCCTTTTGCTGCTTACCAGGTCAGTCTTTAAAATAGGTCATTCCACACCTATAAAGGGTTTCTATGCTAAATGTATAAGCATGTTATTTTCTTTACATACTAAGTTTTGCATAAGAATCTTCTAAAAGAAATGCATGAAAATGGCTCTCATTGCTCAGGTTATTCATTCTGGTATTCCTATCACTCTTGTTCCTCTTGATGCAACAAACACAATCCCGATAAGCAAACAATTCTTTAAGGCTTTTGAACAAAATCAAGACACTTTTGAGGCTCAGTACTGTTTCAAGTCATTGAAAATGGCTCGTGATACCTGGTTCGATGATCAGTTCTACACGGTAACTAGTCATTGAACTTGTTCTTGCCTGTGATATTTTTTCTTGGATTCTGCAAATATATGTTCCTTTTTTCTTAAATATAGAACCTTATCAGGTTCAATTCTTCTTGACAATGACTAAAAATTGGCAGAGTTATTTTATGTGGGATTCTTTCACATCTGGGGTAGCAGTATCAATAATGAGTAATTCCCATAAGTATAACCACAAAGGAGAAAATGAATTTGCAGAAATGGAGTATATGAACATCACTGTGATAACCTCAAACAAACCATATGGTATATCTGATGGCTCCAACCCTTTCTTTGATGGCCGCCAAGTCCCCAAGTTCAAATTACAGAAAGGTGGAGTTCATAGTGGTCATGTTCAACAAGGACTTAGAGATCCATTTTGCTTTGTCAATAATGGCAAAGGGAGATGTAAGGTATATATACACACACACATACTTCAGTAACAACTTATTATTAGACTTTTAAATCCCAAACTTGTTTATCTTCCAACAAAGTTAATCCGTTGTATGTTCTTGTCAACATGATGTTTTAGGATGGTTTTACAGCAGAAGTAAATGGTTCAGACTCGGTTCGGGTGCTCGTTGCCACAAGAGCAAAACCTAACAAGGATCCTAGAAGCCCTCTTGACAGAGAATTTTTCATAAGCTTCTTGGAGGTAAGGGCCAAAAATGAAAATATCAAACACTTGTATTGAACCTAGTCTCTCTGCATATTGTTCTTAATGAAATGATGTGAATATATCTGACAGGTCCTAAATAGGCCACAACAAGCTGGGAGATTCAACTTCACAACTCAGTTTCCTTATTACAGAGAAGTAACTTACAAACCAGATTTTGGAAAGAATAAGCTAGGGAAGCATGTTGTGTTTGACATGGATATGAGTGTAGGAGACTTTCTTACACTGTTTTACCTCTTAAAAGTGCCTGTCCAAGTGATGAACCTTGCTGCAATAATTGTGAGTCCAACTGGATGGGCAAATGCTGCAACTATAGATGTAGTGTATGACTTGCTTCATATGATGGGGCGTGATGATATTCCTGTGGGTCTTGGAGATATGTTTGCAACAAATGAATCAGATCCTATAGTTTCATCTGTTGGTTGCTGCAAATATGTTAAAGCAATCCCTCATGGAAGTGGTGGCTTTCTGGACTCTGACACTCTCTATGGACTCGCTCGCCTTCTTCCTCGTAGCCCCAAAAGGTACCCCTTACACCAAAATTGAAATGGGAGCCAATTGATGGAGACTTGGTAGTATGAGATACTAAGTCCCACATGGAGTAACATGGGATGCCTGATGAGGTATTTAAGTGGGTTGGTCCTCCCGCCTCAATTGCAGCTAGCTTTTGGGGCCGTGTTTCTCATCCTACTTAAGTACCCATCTCTTTTCTCTTTATCTCCCTGAATGAACCTTTTATATCCAAACCAAAGACACCCTTTCACTTCTTTTTTATGATTGAAATGTGATGTTTTGTTTCATATCATATTGTGACAGGTATACAGCAGAGAATTCAGTGAAGTATGGAGCTCCAAGGAATACAGATCACCCTGAACTCAGACAACCACTAGCTATGGATGTTTGGGGGTCTGTATTGCAAAAAGTTGAGCCGGGTTCTAAGGTTACTGTGTTATCCAATGGACCCTTGACTAATCTTGCCAAGGTTGTATCAGTTAAAAACATGAGCTCTCGAATTCAGGTTAGTTCATATGCCCTCCTCTGGTCTCGTTGGATTTGATTCTAAATATAAGATTCCAATCCATTTTGTCTCTTATAGTTATCATTTCCCTAACTTTTAAGTGATATATATGATACTAGTAGAATGCTACACATGAGTATTTTAGGGATATCATGTCACATTTATTCAAATGAATCAATTCATTTCATTTCCTTAATCTATTCAAATAGTTAAGTAGCTCTTAAATTAAGGATAGGAGGTAGTATTAGAATGCTAGGAGACACATTGAGATTAACATGAATGGTTTAATATTCCATAACTTTTTCAGGAGATCTATGTGGTAGGAGGACACATGAGGAGGAAGAATGGAAGTGAGAAAGGGAATGTGTTCACAGTTCCATCAAACAAATATGCAGAAATGAACATGTTTCTTGATCCTCTAGCAGCAAAGACAGTGTTTGAGTCTGCATGTAACATCACTCTCATTCCACTCTCTGTGCAACGCATGACAACCTCATTTTTATCAATTCTAAGACAACTTCATATGACACAAGAACAAACACCAGAGGCTGTCTTTGTAAGGCGTCTGATCTCAAGGCTCCATCTCTTGAAGCAAAGCCACCACAGATATCACTATATGGTATCGCTTCCCATATCCATAACCTACTTCTATATTTGTTACAAAGAGGTCAATCATTTCATTTCATATAGGGTTTTTTCCGCAGTACTCAGTATTTTAAAGTAAATTTTTATGTATCCAACACCTTAAAATATTTCTTCAATAGCACTCAATAATATCCTAAAGTAATTTATTATGCATTCAGCACCCTAAAGTATTTTTCTAGTAACCTCCCAGTATCCTAAAATTTAAAAAAAAAAAAAAAAAAAATTGAGGCAAAATTGCACCAAAAATTAATTTAAGATTTTGTGTGCTACTAAAAAATACTTTAAGGTGTTAGATGCAACTTAACTCTTTCATGGACACGAACTACTTATCTTTTGTGGATCAAAAGTGCATGTTTGACTTCATTGTTGAAGACCGACAAACCATGGTTTTGGTAATTCTTAATGTGAAAACAAACACGCTTTCTTGACTTAAAAGTATCAAAATCATGATTCTGTTGGTTTCTAACGTTAAACTAAACATGGTTTAAATCTCCTGACTTATAGAGACATTGTTTCTTCTTCTTAAGGCATTAGTATTGATGCTATTGTATTGCAATTTGCAGGAGACATTCTTAGGGGAAATTCTAGGAGCAGTGCTGTTAGCAGACATCAATTCAAATAGTCTCAATGCTAAATTTGAGGAAAAGAACATTAAAATCATAGCCAAAGGCAGAGAATCATGTGATGGGGAGACCATGGAGGATGAAAAACATGGGAAATCAGTGAAAATATTGCAACATGTTGATTCTAACACTTTGAATCATCTATACACACATAGGCTTTGTGATAAGAATCAGTACTCAGCCAAAGTTGGAAGCTTTGCAGAACAGAGAAAAAGATGGAGCCACCCTATTTCTGGTACAGTCTGAGTAGAATCAAACAAAGAAACACAATCTTTTTCAATTTATGTAATCTTCTTGCATTTGGAGTTAAGGTTCCTATGATTGGTGATATTCCATATGATAGATTAAAAAGGGTATAGCGATTTTTCTTTGTACGAGATTACTTGGAAAAAAAAAATCTTGATACAGATTGATTATCAATTTGGGGCCTTTTTTGTAAAAAGAAAAGGTTCACTTGGTCTTGCTTCGAAAGTTAATTGTTGACATTATAGAGCTAAATTCTCATAATTTTTATGACAAACTTTATACAATTATCATTTGGGGTTTATCTATTTTTATTTTATTATTAATTTTTTTTTTTTTTTTTTTTTTGGGGGGGGGGGTGTTCGTACTCTATAGTGAGATCATAAACGATTTTTGTGTATTATGAAAGACATCAAAAAGTATTAAGAACGGTAATCGAAAGAAAAAGAGTATTAAGAACGGCTATAGGTAAAATAAAGAACTTTATTATAAGAATTGACTTATATATTTGAGCATTTATTTGTTTAACATGGTTTTAGACTTTCTAACCAAACATACACTATAAGAAAAATCTCAAAGTGCATGCTTTTTTTTTTTTACTGATGATGTAGTTCTTGTGGCTGAGTCATGAGAAAAAAATTAATTTTAAACTTGAGTTACGAAGAAGAAGTTGAGTTAAAGGGTTTTTCTTGAGTAATAGTAAGAAAATAATTTGTGATCAATTATACAGAAAAAGGTGAAATTGTTAGAAATGTTAGCTACAAAATTCAAACTAGATGGTTTGAATGGATAAATGCTACCATTATTGTTTCTAATAAAAAAGGTAACTAGTAAAGTAAAATGGAATTTTTATCAAACTGCTATATATAAAACCAGCTCTTGAGCAAAAAAATAAAAATAAAAATAAAACCAACAATGTCATATGATAGTGCGTGTTGGACTTTGAAGGGACAATAAGAGCATAAACTAGGGATAGCTGAGATGAGAATGTTGTGATGGATATATGGTCAAAAAGAAAAAGGGGAAAAAAAGAAAATATCATTTGAAATTCAAATGTTCAAATTAGTTTGGTTGCCTATAAGAGTATTGGTATTGACTACAAGAGTATAGCAATTAATAACTCATTTTAGTAGGAAATCACTGAATTGAGATTTTGAAGCTCAACTGGTATTTTCTTGTCATTTTTCTCAAGATAAAACTCGTAATAAACATATGTAAGGAAAAGTTGGGGTGCAAATATTAAAAAGAAAATGGTAGAAAACTATCCAACGTGGTTTAGATGCATTCAAATAATACTATCAAGATGTATAAGTGATGAGGGTTGATCAAACAAAAGTCTTTTAAAAAGAGGCAGGGGAGATAGAAGAGAATAGTCAACGAAACTATTAAGCAAGACCTCTTGGTCAACAAATTTTCTAAAGATTTAGTTGTTGATATAGTACAATGGTGTATACGATTTGTGTAGCTAACCCCACTTTATAAGATAGCTCTTCTCTCCCTCCTCTCTGTGTGTGTACGCGCGCGTGCGTGTTCGTGTGCGTGTGGGACAAAGAGGCCTAAGGCCCAAAAGAGAAAAAATCAACTAAACTCATAAACCTCCACACACATTCCCAAACTCATCATCCTCTTCACAAAAAGAGAGGGTTTGTTGTTGTTGTTTACTTAATCATATTATATATTATGTATCCTTAAATTATATATCATTTTATAAGTTAGGCAAAATAGTTTGAAAAAAATGAGAAATATAAATATTTTAAAATAATTTAATTAACTTCCTCAATATTTTCAAAAGATTCTATTCAATCTTATATTTAAACATGAAGGAGTACTATTTGTTTAGTTGATGAAAATCTGTCAACTATTTCATCTTCCCTTCCCCTTCCCCATATAAATTCTCGAACTTAGGCCAATAATATTGAAGGGGGAAAATATTATGATCTATGGCCTGTAAATTATTATGATTTTTAAATTCATTCTTTAAGTTTTAAATATTTATATATTGTTCTTTCATGTTATTAATATCAATATAATACCAGTATAAAACATAAGATTTATAGCAATCCTCATTATTTATTAATATTGAACTGTACAACTAATTTCAAATGTTAGCTATATGTTAAAAAATTATGTTTTTTTTTTGGGGTATAAAAAACCTATGTATTTTTATGTATACACAATGTGTTACCTAAACTGAAGTTTCATTTCAAATAAAACATGGTTTCTTAGGTTTGAATTCTGACCAAAAGATATACTTATATTTAGTTATCTTAAAAAGAATGAGCAATGAAAAAAAAATCCCCTCCCAAAACATAAACATAGCCTAAACCAATACACTTTTAAGTTTGTCTTTAAATATTAAATGAGAAATTTAAACCAATACTACAAGTAATTGGGCATGTTTGGGAAAGCTTTTTGAGATAGTTTATGGGCTTATTTATTTACTGTTTGAAACTAGCTTATGAGTGTTTTTTTTTTTTTTTGAAAGAATAGTTCCCCAATCGAGCTTATGGAGCTTAATCAAGCTAACTTATCAAAAGCAGCTTATGATAAGCTCCTCCCAAATTGTATAATTTCCTGATTCTTAAATATTTATTTGATCAAATTATGTGTTTTAGCATTCCAAATTTTGTAATTTAGCCTTTTCATGTTTTTGGTAATTTTGATTTTAATTTTTTTCTTATAATTATCTCAAAAGTCACTTATAAGTCATTCCAAACAGTTTTACCCAATCGAACTTTTCCATAAAAATCGATCGACTTTTACCTAATCGGACTTTTTCATCAAGTCCGATTGTCACTCGTATCTCAAACAAAGCCCGATATAATGCTTGAAGAACTGAATAATAATATAAAAAAAAAAAGACTAAAAAAAAATCAAAAGCCAGCTTGGGATTTGATTTGCCTCTATTATTGAGTCCATCATGTTCTCAGTTTAACGATACACTCTGTCTCTATGCATGTAAGGTTGGCATGTCTTATTCTGTTCTGTATCTCTACAACCCAGCAATGACTTTTCTTTTTTTATTTTAAAAAATCATAATAAGATATAAGTACTATTTATGGTTTATAGACAATGCAATTATTTTAAATTCTGTATAATATAAAACATATATCTGAATTTTTTAGGGAAAAATTAAGGGAAAATTACGTTAAGGTCCCAAGGACTAGAAATAATTACAAAAAAGTCCCTTAAAATCACCAAATTACACAGAAGTCCCAAGAGACTTTTTTTGATATTATTTGTATTAACAACAGGAAATGAAACATCCTCCATTTTAATTAACATAATAACTAATTAGGGGTTCAGTAACAACTAGGTAATGCTCCGTCACTTAACAAAATATCCAAAAGTAAATCAGAGCATGCACAATGAGCCCTAACGTGGCAATATATAATCATTCAACACATACCAAAAGACCGAAGCACTACTTTTGGCGGAAGTAGCTTAAGCTTCTGGGGTCTTCCCTGATGGACCTGCACGGGAGCTATCACCTGAAAAATGTAGGTAACCATCAATCCAACTCATCATGAATATTAATATATGCTAGTGAGGTGCCATATAGAACAATTTATAAAATAAAGTATTAAAAATATAGCTCACCAATATCCATATCACAAATTTCATATAATAAATTTTGTATCATAAATTAGGTATTACAATTTTTCATTAACACAATTCCCAAGATGCCTCCCACCAATCCAACCGAACCGCCTTATTTCCTCCGACTAGACCCATGGGCTAAGTTACATTCATGTTATTGGTTACTCAAAAGCTCACTGGTCACGTGATGAGGACCGGCCAAAATCCTCAGAACACATGTCCCAGACCATGGGTCTTTTCCCCTCATTGAACTAGTGGGGTGTCGTAAGCCCTCATTGAACTAATGGGCAGTCTCTCATTGAACAAGTGAGACAATAGAAAGCCAACCATTGTGCACCAATGGAGGCCTCACCACGTGGTGGAATAAATTACTTCATTTCTTCCCAATTCAACCCTTTCCATAATTATCATAATAAACAACTCAACATGAATTTTCCAAGATTTCCACATTCGTATCAATAAAATTCTCATATAGATGTCATAATAGCTAAATTCTCAATTTCTTATACAAAATATAAATATATGCAAATATTTCACAATTCAAATCATAAGGTTCCACAAGGCAATTTTTATTAAGATATTCATAATCATTTCACAAAATACTCACCAACAACATACTAATACACATAATAAGTGGAAAGTGGTTACTAAGCTCCACGCCTAACTATTATTACACCGCTCCTAATCCAAGAGCTCAAACACAAGCCAAAAATCAATCTACCACAACCAATTTACTAATTATTAATAACTCTTCTAAAACTCTACATATTCAAAATTATAACTTATAACTTCATAAATTCAAAACATACAAATTTTAATAATAAATTTGGAATGCTTGAAGTGGGCATATTATAACGGGACTAAAAAAAATTAGGGAGATCATTGTAATTATTAATTATTATTTAATGACTCCATTTTCTATTTATTATTAATTACTAATTCCCTTTATTATTTATTCTCTCTTTTATAATAATAATAATTATTATTATTTATTTATTTTTATTATTTCTCCACCATTATTTCCAACTCTCACTCTTTTTACATTTATCCAACGTCATACATGTATATTTATATATATCTATGAGTCCAAAATGCATTTACATGTACATCAATTCTCTCTTTTGTTTCCATAATATATATATACACACACACTATATGTAGCGTTTTCACAGAAAGCTTATGACAGCAATGGGAACTCCACATATGTTGCAGTGATTGTGCCAAGATAACTTAAAAGTTTAAATAGTTAAGTCAACTTATAAAATATGGCAGTAAGCAACGCATGTGTGTGTGTGCATATGAACTCATGTATGAAGCTTATTCATTAAGAAAATGACACCTGACCACTTTTCAACTCTTTTGTCACTATTCTCATCATTTGAATGCTTACTTTAATATATACATACAACACACAACAAAGCTACAGGTTTAAGATTTAAGATATATATATATGTGTGTGTATGTATAATGTATATGTATATGATTGAACTAACTAAGCTCTTAACACACACATACACGATTATATATATGCAGGTCTTCCTTCTCTTTCCTCATGCAGTGACTTATATATATGGATAGAGTAATGCTTTGGTTTTCCTTTCTCTTTCCTTTTTATATATATCAGCAAAGTCAAGTTTTTCTCTTTTATATGCAGCAAAGTTTTCTTGTGCTCTTTATAAGGCAATGACACTAATGTATATATATACTCACAGTAGGTTTTGTTTCAGTTTCCAACGTAACCCTATATATATAAATCAGCAAGGTATTACTTATATATACTTACAACGTAGTGAAGTTTTCTCCAACTTTTCCTCTGCTTTGTGAGTTTAAAACAGAGCACAACTCCAACGCTCTATCGTTCTCTCCTCCTTCGTCGTCTCCCTCTCTCTCGTTCTCGACACTCTTTCTTTCTCTCTCAGCTCTCTCTGTTTCGGTTTGAAGCAACGTAGTGACAAGAACTGAGGGTATGGCTTTATATCCGTATGAAGGGCCTGGTCCGAGGTGAGGGTGAACATCGGTTTGAAGAGAAGGATGATGGTCCATGGGTTAACGACGCGCGTCTCGAGGAGTAAGGCGTTTCTGTTTTGCGTGAGCCGTGGAAGACGCCGAATGAATCTTCCTTTCTGCATTTTGATTTCTTGCGTGTCTCTGAATTTTCGGCGTTAACGTATTCGGTGTGTGCAAGGGGGCTTTTGCTGCTGCGTTTAAGTCGATTAGATATTAGGGTGTGGTTTTGTCTTTGTTTTGACTGCTTTCATGTGACGTGTTGGAGCTAAGCGCACAGAGGGAGTATTTTTTATTATCTTTTATTTATTTATTCAATGTATTTCCCAATCCGATGCTTGTTGGGCCAAGGGAGTTTAAATGAATTGGTTTGGCCCAAAAGCTTCTGTGCGTTGGCTAATGAAAATGAATAGATCATGGTTTTGGGTCTTAAAGCATATGTGATGACGTCATTTAATAAATTGGTGGTTCAGTTGGGCCTTGTGGTTCATGTAAACATAGGGGGATATGAGCTAGAAGAATAGTAAGGGAAATTTGTTTGCACGAGATTGTAAAAAAAATTATCCCACTAGACTCTCCACAAGGCTTTTATTGAAATTAAGTCCTTTGCTCAATCTGCAAATACTAAATACACCTTATAATTAATCCTTAATTTTATTTAAGGATTTTTTTTTTCTTTCGCAATTAAATTTCTTTTGCCATAAAATATTAATTCTCTATATTTTTTTAGGCCTACATTATTCCTCACTTGAATTAATTTCCATAAAATATCCAACTTTCAAATTCTAAAATTTGGGATGTTACGTGAAATTTCATATTTACAACAACATTTAAACATCGACAATTTACAATAGAAAAATCTATATTTACAATAGAAAGTGTCTTATTTACAACAACATTTAAATACACCTGGATTTTGAACGTAGAAAGGTCATTTACAACATAAAAAAAACTAGATTTACAACAAGAAGTGATGTATTTACAACAAAATTTTAAATCTGGTAATTTACAACAGAAAAAACTATATTTTCAATAGAAAGTGTCATATTTACAATAACATTTAAACACACATTGATTTTGAACGTAAAGAGATCATTTACAAATGAAAAAGACTAGATTTACAACAAAAGTGTTGTATTTATAACAAAATTTAAAATCCTGGCCATTTACAACAAAAAAAATATTTACAATGGAAGTGTCATATTTACAACAAAATTTAAAAAACTTGATTTTGTTTCCATACAAATAATATCAAAAAAGTCTCTAGGGACTTTTGTGAAAATTTAGTGATTTTAAAGAACATTTTTGTAATTATTTCTGATCTTTAAGACCTGCACATAATTTTCCCAAAAATTAATGAGTCTGTACATGGTATAAAATTTGACAAATGAATTATAAATCACTGTATTCATTCGGGAACAAAAGAATATTTCTTATAATTTTATTTAATTAATTTTCTTTGGGATTGTTTCCTTAAGAATCAGACAAAAATCGAATCTCTGAAGATTTTCTCTTAATTTAATTATTGCCATTTCTTATCTTCAAAGCTTGTTATTAGATCCAAATCTATTTTACCAAATTCATCGGCAGCTCTGTATCTTTTCTTCTCCCTAGAAAGTCAACTGTGTATGGAACAAAATACTCTAAATTTTTAATTGGAAAAATAAAGTCACTTAATTCTTCTATCTTTTTGGGGATAAATTGGAAGGTGAACTTAATTTACTACAATAAATAATTAAATTAAATTAATTATAAATAGACACAACAATTATGAAAATATATATAAGATTGGAAAGTCACCAACTAATCCGTCTGATTGATATAATTTTATTCATCATGCCTAAAAAACTGACCTTTCTAAATATCCACTAATACTTCAAATTAGCGAAGACTCGTTTAAAATATGGTTTAATGTTTCTACTTCCTGCAAATTTTTTTTTTTTGTAAAAAGTAAATTGTAAAGGGAAAAAAGAGAAAATATTAGTAGGACCTACCCACTTTTATGTGAATGTAACAAAAAAAATATTTTTACACTAAAATCAGAAACATTAAATCCTTTAAATAACCGATCATTAGTTAGTGGTTTTATATGTATCGTTTTGTTATTTAGTTATAATAAAAAAAATTAAAAAAATTGTGACAGTCAAACTCATTTGTGAAATAAACCTCCTTGAATGCAAGCAACAAGAAGAGTTCACAAATCAAAACCTACATTCACCATAACACCACCATCTACATTCATTCATTGATTCATAACAACAATCACACAAAGAACAACAAAATAAAAACCTAAGACACAATCTACCACCAAAAGGAGAAAACTGATCACAAAAACACTCTCACAAGCTTCTCCTCCAAATCTAAAAGTCATCTCAGAAACCCAGTTCCACCATAGGGATTGACCCCCCAGCTCCAATAATCTGATGCTCAAGCTGCACCATAATAAAATATATAAATATTATAACCTACAAATCCAAAATATACCAAAATCTCTTTATTTTTATTTTTCTGCTTAAAGTTTCTTCCAAGATTTAAGTAATTACCCTGAACAGAGTCTCCAGCTTGTTCTTCACAAGGAAATATTCTTGCTTTACTTGTTGCAGACATCTAATGCACCTGCAATCACAACATTTTTCTATGATCAGAATGAAACTCCCAGAATACAAATCAGTGAAACCTTAAACTCAATCCAAAATATTGCTGTACAATAACAAAATTTCGCCAAAAGTTTGGTCTTTTGGGTACTAAATACTTCCTCCAATCCATATTGTGAGTCACTTCTAACTGTCTCATCAAGAGATTTACTCATTAACGTGTTTGAAAATGAAACACTTTTTTAAAAAATACAGATTTTTCTTATAAATTGTAATAGAAGTAATATTTGGAAAAGAACAAAACTTAAAATCAAGAGTTATATCAATTAGGTCAAATTCAATGGTGGATTTACAAGAGTATATACGCATTTTAATATCTAACAACAGAAAAATAACAAGTGTGATCAGAAAATTTGATCTAATAGATATAAACAACTTTACATAAGTTAGTCCTGCTAAAATATATATATATATATATTAATAACCCATCAAATAACTTATATTAGGGAACAATTTCTCATAGAAGGGGCCTTATATTTGGGACAAAAGGAGAAGCCTATGAAGTAGCAAAAGGATAACCACTGTTTTGAGGCAGAAACTACTTACGAGTTTACGTTCTGTTCTTCACAGTAGCCTCGGAAAGCAATGCAGGCATTTTTAACCCTTTGTGCACCAATGCTGTTGAACCAGGGACACAAATTTATCTCTCAAGCAGATAAAAGACAAATCCATAACATGAAAAGGAATCAACTTTGTTACTATGTTCATCTCTCTCTCTAGTTGACTTGACAACATGATTGAAAAAAGATCCCACTAGCCAAGGAGAACATAATTTAGGAGGATTGGAAGAACTTTGCTGGTTTTTATAGTTGAAAAAATCTTAACTATGTTACCAGAATAAACGGCCATGTTGTCTGATGAAATTGTTACCTTGAACTGCTACCCTTGAACTGATGGACATGAGCATCAACTTTCTTGAAGTCAATAATTTTCTGCTCTCTGCAGAAAAAAAGGAAGGAAAAAAAAAAAGAAAAAAAAAGAAAAAAAAAAAAAGCATGACCCCAAGGTCATCACAACCCCAATTAAATCTCCAACAGAGAGAGAGGTGAAAAAACTGGGATGGCATATACTCACAGAGCAAAGGTGAGATCTTTAAGAATCCTCTCAGAATCTTCAAAGAAGAGAGAAACCACTTCAGCCACAAAAGATGGGTTACTCTCATCTTGTAGTTGTTGAAGCTGTAAGAACTGACTGTCCAAATATCCCTTTTTTACCTCACCAAAGAAACCACAAATCAACACAAACACAAGACAAAACAACAGAGAAAAAACAAAACCGAATAAATAGATCTATCTAAGTACGAGTAGTAGTGGTAGTGTACAGACAAGAAATGATTCAAAAGCCAGAAATGTAAAATCAGAGTAGCCGTATTAATTTGATGTCTGTCCAACCTCTATGAACAAGGATTTCGTGTATTCCACCAACTGTCTCTGCATCTGACCCACATCCATGATCTGTGTGTCCCCTTCGATTCTTAGTGAGAGAGAGAGAAGGAAGGAGAGAGAGCCACTTGGGTCCTAGAAAGAGTGAATGTTGGGGTTCAAGGTCAGATCTTTAGAAGGAATTATTGGTGAATGAGTGAATGAATAAGAGAGATTTGTGTAATTTGGTGGGTGAATGAAGCGAAATCAAAAGGTCTTTATGGGGATAGCAGCTGGCAGTGGCAGTGCCGCCCCGTTAGTGGGGGCAGAGCGCTCTCTCTCTCTCTCTCTCTCTCTCTCTCTCTCTCTGTGGGGATTTGTGCTGCTTTGGCTTTTGAATTTGGCTGAGGGTCAATAACCAAAGACCCCATTATTGGATTTAGACCCTCGAAGATTGAAATTGGAAAGTTTGTTAATTGTGTAAGAAGGATTTGCAAACAAACAAAACATAATTCAGACATAAATCAATTCTTTTCCGTAATTTTACCAAGGAGTTAGGGACAAAAGGAAGATATTTTGAGAAAATCTCAACAAATGAACTTTACAAATCCTAAAAAATAAAAAAGGTCTTTAAATATTTATTATTCTAGAGAAGTGTTAGTACCTAATTTTTTTTAAAATAATAATAAAAGAAATGACATAAATACCCTCATTAAATCTCATTTTTATTTTATTTTGTCTTCTCTCTCTTTCTTCTTCTTCAGGTTCCATTCTGAGAAGGTCTAGTAACAACGGCGATGGTGGCCTCGGCCTCCTCTAACAATGATGAAAGCTCTAGCAACAAAGGAGAAGAGGGGGCATGAAGATTTGGGTGGAGGTAGTACCTTCACTTCCAGAATTCCCCTGGAGGTCTTTCCATACTCCCAAGCTTAACACAATTCCTAAGGAAGATATGGATTTTCAAGAAGACGATTCTTTCTACTTGTGATTTCATAAATTTTTGCAAATTTTCACAAGATTTCATAAGGATTTCATAAGTTCTAATAGAGGTTTCACAAGTTTAGATAAGGTTTTTACAAGTTCAACCTCAAAAAGAATTTCACAAATTACAAATCAAAATTTACAATATTTGATGAGGTTTTCACAAGTTCTGATAAAGGTTTCACAAATTTGAATAATGTTTTCACAAGTTCTTAAAAGAATTTCACAACTTCCTTAAAGAATTTCACTAGTTGCAAATCAAAATTCACAATATTTGATAAGGGTTTTCACATGTTCTAATAGAAGTTTCACAAGTTCGGATAAGGTTTTCACAAGTTTCTTAAAGAATTTCACAAGTTACAAATCAAAATTCATAAGATTTGATAAGGGTTTTCACAAGTTCTGATAGAGGTTTCACAATTTCTTGAAAGAATTTCATAAGTTTATATCAAGTTTTCACAACTTGCAAATCAAAATTCAATTATGATAAGCGTTTCACAAGCTGTTTGTAGATGATTCACAAATTTGTATAAGGTTTTCACAAGTTCTCATAAAAATTTCACAACTTGCAAATCAAAATTCAATTATGAAAAAGGTTTCACGAGTTCGGATGAAGCTTTCACAAATTCATATAAGATTTTCATAAGTTCTCAGAAGAATTTTACAAGTATATGGAAGAGTTTATCCAACCACAGAAGGGAAAATGAAGTGGAATCCATATACAGTGCGACATAAATCCTACGTTGTAACATCCTGAGAAGTTAAAAGGTACGGAGGTGGACGAGATCGAATAAACATAATGGGTTTCAACAACCCCACCAAGTTCTTGTTGCCCCTTACAATTTTTTTTTTTAAAAAAAAAAAAAAAATATACTGCACACCGCCCCAACTCGTCGATAGTGAGGATATTCTATCCAACTTGGGTGAGAACCCCAATTTGATGATCCCACAGATATTAGAATATTGCTGCCACATATGAACCAGAATGATCCATTCTAGATTCATACATGGTAATCCTTGGGTGCCTAGCCGAATCACCAAATTGTGGGCGATGTTCACTCTGGCACTGTCTCCGGGAGGAATACTTTCTCAAAATCGGCGTGATGATTGAGTAGGTTGTCGAGCCGTTCCTACCAGAATAGGAAGCAACCCATTTGAGTGATGTCTAGGAGTCTTCAAAGGCAGCAGGAACATGGTGTTCTAGGGCTCTTTTGTAATGAACGAAGACTGCGACGATGTTGGTTGTCGACACGAGTGAGTTGACGTGGTTGTGGTAGCTTGCAATGAAGGGGGTTTCGATGACAAAGCCTCTGTCGTGGAAGCAGAGGAGGAGGGAAGCAAGTAAAGAATGAAAATAAGAAAGCAGAAAGAGGAAGAATAATAGAAAGTAAGAGACAATGACGTGGTGGAAGGTTGAGGAGGAGGCGGTGGCCGTGCAATGTGTGGAAGAAAGGGAAGGGATGAGGGGTATGTAGATGAGGGGGGACAATTTTGTAATTTCATTTTAATTCTTAAAAGAACCCATCAGGCACTAACACCTATTTGGGAATATGTATATTCATTATACCTATTTGTCTTTTCACATTTTTGAAGTTCTTTTTAAGGGATTTTCCCTATATCTTTTTAAATTCATTTATGCTCATTAGGAGTAAATATTGTAACTTCTTCAATTTTAAAACCATTTCAATGAGATAACTATTTTTTTTAATGTTAAACTATAATGGTGGTTTTTTAATTTTAGATATGGTTTTATTTTAGTCTTTTAACTTTAAAAAGTGTGTTTTTAGTCTTTTGAAGTTAACACCGTCAAGTTCCCTAATAATAAAAAAATGCTAAGTCAGCAAATTTAAATTTCCGACTCATCAAGTTTAAAATGCTAACATGTCTCTAGAGAGATTATTTTTAATTTTGAACTGGTCAACATTTTAAATTTGTTAACTCATCATTTTCCGTTCATGAAGTTAATTGTGTTAACTTAAAAAGACTAAAAATACATTTTTTAAGTTAAATGACTAAAATAAAATCTCATGTAACCTTATAGAATCAAAAGTATACTTTAATCTTTTTTTTAAAAAAAATCCATTGAAGTAATTAAAAGTTATTTATAGTTAACATTTTAAACCAAAAGGAGTAAATCGTACTCCCTCCAATTCCTAAATATAGGAGCATCTGATTAACCCAATTTTGTAGATTAAATAAGTTGGTTAGAAATTGTTAATAACATTTATCTTTTTGAAAATTACACTTTTTTTTTTAAAATCTATCCTTATTTAATTTTTATTAAAAATGTGAGATAAGATGTAGACTCAATTTCTTTTACTCACTCCAAAAGCTTATAGCTCAATTTTTTTATTTTTTTTTATACTACTTATAGCTGAAGTAGCACGCCGTAGAATGAGGTCATGGGTCCTATGGTTGATGTTGAGTCCAGTAGAAGTGGTTGTGTGTGTGAAAGGTTTTAACTTTTAAATTATCCATCTCCACCCAAAAACAAATCTTTTACTCTTTTTTTTTTTTTTTTTTTTTTTTTTTCGGGTTCACATTAGGTGCTTGTCCTAATGTGACAAGCACATTTTATTTTATTTTTTAATTTTTTTTATATTTTATTTATTCAGATTAAAATTATACATTACTTTACGAAGAAAAAAAAATTGTACATAGTATATCAAATTAATTAGTTTTTAAGATACTTTTGGTGTTACATGACAAATATTTACGTGTGCGGAACTGAAACTAATTAATTTAAGATATTGAGTAAAATTTTTTTTTCAGAAAGTAACCTATAATTTTAATCAATAAATAAAATATATAAATAAAAATGTGTTTGTCCCTCTAATTAGAAGGACAAGCAGATAAAGGACAAGCACCTTATGTGCTTCCCTTTTTTTTTTTTTTTTTTTTTTCCGTTCGAAGTCTTTTACTCACTTTTAATAGAACTGGTGTATATTTGATAATTATAAACAAATAAGTATTAAATTGCATATAAATGATTTTATATTTAGAACTAAGAACAAATGTAGGAAAAAGGGTTATATATTTGTGTCATACCGTGATCAAGTTTAAGTGAAAAATCATATATAAAAAATTGATAGGTAAAAAAAATAAAGGAATTACCATGGTATCCTTACTATTTATATAATTTAGTTATATATTTTACAGATACATTTTTAATTAAAAACAAAATCTTAATCAACATAGAAATAGGTTTCTGACACATGGCTTTTAGATTTATAATTGACATTCACTTTTTTTTTTCAGGTACTAAAATTATAACAAAATCATTTGCTGTCACAAGAAATTTTCTTATTTATAAGTAATTTAAATTACAAATTGGACTAACCTTCTAACAATGATTTATTGCACTCAATTTAAATTTGTGGATAGTCAATATTTTTTTGAAGATGAAAAAAAATGATAAATATTATTAAAAAAAAAGGAAATTTATTGACATTTGTTTTTCTCTTGCTTTATTCTTCAACTTCAGGATTAGACAGCATATCTCACATTATACTAATGTTTATTCCCTTCAACTTATTAACTTAAGAACTAATCTTAATTGATCACTATCTTGCTGATCAAGTAACTGATAATTGGAGTTCTTTAAAATTGAAGTTTTGTAGAAATAAGCAAACACTAATTCACTACACATTTGTATGTACTATTTTTTGCCAGCAACATATGTATTTACTACTATTTAATTACTCTATGAGATAACATATAATATGGATAGCATACTTGTTAGACAAGATAATCTTAATTAAACAAATGAATGTGATCCAAATACATTGAATCCTTTTCATCTGTAGCATGCAATGCACGCAGTACCTCTTTCTTTCTGTTTTAAAATAAGGTTGTTGTATTGTCCTATATTCAGTGGCGGAAGAAAGAAAAAAATTTAGACGGGCCCAAAAATAAACATATTGAACTACTCTATTTGGTTTTTATTATAAGGCACCAACTAACCAAGTGTATTTGGTCCTTTTTCTAAGGTACTTGCTTGTTTCCAAATAGCATTAATTTTTTTTTTCATGTATACCTATAATTAAAAAGGTAGTGAGTGAGAGTAATAATTAATATGATATTTGAGTTTAATGTAATTAATAGGGATAATATTTAAAATTACTTAAAATTTAGGACAAATTTAATGACTTTAACTGTTTTTATTGACTTGTGAGAATTGTTAGTTGGTGCCTTATAATAAGGACCAGAAAGAGTATTTACTAAATAGTATCACATAATCTTGAAAATACAAATAAATATAACCGATAATTATAAATCAAAACAATATATATGATGATACTAACATTTTCAGTAGGTATTTCAAACAAGAATTTTACTTTCCTCTCACAAATTTCAATCAAGTAATGAGTCAAACATTATCCTTACGAGAAAGATAAAAAATTAGCTTGAGACCAAATTATTGGCCAAATAAAATATCATATAATAAATACATATATATACTAATAAATTTTATAAGATCGGTTGGGGCCAGCTGGGGCCAAGCATAACCATGTTCCGCCACTGCCTATATTAATGTTTTGTGCCGCAAGACAATGAGCATCCATTCCAAATTCCCAATTGGGGAACAAAAAAGGGAATATAAAAACACAAGAGGGGTAAAAAGGTAATTTCGTTTTTAAAAAGTAGACTTAGTCATTTCACCACTTAGGTTAGAGGAACTTTTTTTTTTTGCTCGAAGAAGGTATTCTATTACCACATCACATAAACAGACAAATACAGCAGCTTCTAATGCCACAATACAACATCAGCATAATACAAACAATCAACAGCATAAAAACAACAACAAACAAAGCTAAACCACAAACAACAAACACAACAACAAAAACAACAAAATAAACTAGATACAATAGCCAAGCACCGGACATTAACAATATAAGAGTAGAAGTAGAATCCTGGACGTAATTGGTCTCCTCGAAACCCAAGGTTAGAAGTGACGAGCACGAGAGTGTTGGTTGGAAAACTCACCCCAAAGGGCACACAATCTTATAAGCAATAGCTACAATTAAATCAGCTAAATGGGTATCCCATCTTAGGGTAAAGAAACCAGTAAACCCAACCTTGGAAGAAAGAAAACCCTTAACGTCCGGAAGAACACTTCTGCTCCTCTAATTAAATAGATCCGGTGACCCACCAAAAGGCACCTCTTTAAATCTTCCCCCAAGAATGCAGATCCGAGCTACCAAGAGATAATCAGACCTCATAACGTCCAAATAGCCATCCAACCAAGAGGATTTGAAAGCAGATATGACAGATCTGTTTATTTCCTGAGACAAGAACACCACCACAAAACCCCATACCACAAAAAAGAAGCAAAAACACATAAAACCAGAAAACTCTCACCTCAGCGATCAAATCAAGAAGGAGAGGAGAAAATCGCCACGGGACGATAACCCACATCCGCAACCCGGAGGGAGAAGGCCCCGATCTGCGATCCGGGATCCGAACAACCACCCCGCCGCAATAGTGGAGAAGAGGGAAGCTCGCCGACGGATGTGGTAAAACATACTGCTTAGGTGAGATGGGGAGAAGAGAAATCGGCAAGGCGGGGAGAGGAGCACGCCGACAGAGAGAGAGAGAAGGGTAGAGAAGAGCGATGTCGCTTTTTGGATAATTCATAGGTCAAAGGAACATGAATGGCATCATCTTTTACAAAATCATTGGGCTGCCTTGATTTGTAAAATGGAATGGAATAGAGGGGAGAAAAAAAAAAGGAAGCGAATGGGATTTTTTTTTAATAAATTGTTTAAATATTACATTAAAGGGTAATACTCGAAAAAATTTACAATAGTCATTGGGTATCAGGAAGTTTTTGAGGGAGCAACTTTACCCTAAAAATTTTAAAAACAGGGTAATATTGTTCTTTTCTAACTGATCTAAACTAACTATTTTGAGATGGCATACCAATGTGACATTCATGTCACCTTGGTTAAAGGGCATTTTTGTCACGGAAATTCCTATGAAAGAGTTATGAGCACCATGAAGTTTTTCAAGGGGCAACAACGCCCCAAGAGTTACATGATTTTTTGTTGTTGATTAATTTCATTTTTGGTATACCGCGATCAAGTATCAAATGATCAAATAAGATGAAAAATCAACAAAACTCAAGAACCCATAAATCAAAAACTAAATATATGACCAGAAAAACTCATAAACCATAAATTCAAAGCAAAACAAAAATCCTCAAGTCCAAAAAAGCAAACCCAAATTTTAGATTTAGGAAATTAGAAAATATAACAAAAGAAAACAGACTATGAAGACAAAAGAAGGGAAAGTCATTCACCGAAAAACTCGTCACAAATTTGTTTTGTGAAACATGCCTATATCAATCATCGACGGGATAGAAGATATGGGCATGCTTCACGTAACAAATTTGTGAAGAGTTTCTTGGTGAATGACTTTCTCATCTTCTACGTCCTTTGTTTTTTTTCCCATTGTACCTTTTGATTTCTCAAAATTGAAAATTTATGTTTTCTTTTTTCGGGATTTGAGGAATTTTTGTTTTGCTTTTGATTTTGAATTTTCTTGTTTATGATTTATAGATTTCTCTACTCATATATATGTGTCGTGTTTTGATTTATAGGTTCTTTATATTTGTTGGTTTTTCATGTTATTTAACTGTTTGGTACTTGATGGCAGCGTCTCAAATATGAAATAAAATCAACAAAAATTTGTAACTTCGGGGGTGTTATTGCTCCTTTAAAAAAAATTCCCAATACCCACAACTCTTCCTTAGAAATTTCTAGGGGAAAAATGCCCCTTATTAACCCAAAAAAGCTGATGTAGATGCCACATGCGTATGCTTCAACATAATTAGTCAATTAACGGTTGATCGTTTAGATCCATTAGGTTATGGGAATATTGCCTCGTTTTTAAAAATTTTAGGGCAAAATTACCCCTAAAAAACCTTTTGGTTCTCGGTACTCATTTGTGAGAACTTCATAGGCCTTTTATCCCTTTAACCCTCCATTAAATTAAAGTAAAAAATAAAAGTATTAGTAAAAACCTATTAATAAAATGTTGATTGAAGTGGTAAGTAAGCGGTTTCATCCTGTAAAAATAAGAATGTAGATTTAAATCTCGAAAAACATATTTATTGGGAGAGGCAAAATGTACTTGTTGGGAAAGACAAAAATATTTTATGATTGAAGTTTCTAAAGAGAAAACCTTAATCAAATAAATAATACAAAAAACCAAATATGATTATATTATGTTGGGCCTAGTAATGCAAGATCCAACAAATAAATTGATGGGTTTGGCCGTCAAGGTTAAATATTCAAACAAAGTGTTTGTGTTCTAGGTTTTGGATCAAGCAAGAATAGCTAATTCATCACCATGTATTGAACTAATGTTCAAATTCTCCAAATGAGATATGTTTATATTTAATATTTAACAGGACTACCAACAGGTGGTTGGTCCAGCGGAATATGGTGCTGGATTTCCTTAAGAGGTTAAGGGTTCGAGCTGCGGTAATACATTTGTAATCCGCCTTGTATGGAGTTACCACTATTGGGAGGGTCATCCTTACCATTGCAGAACTCGAATCCGGATTAGTCAAAACCGAAGGTTATGATGAATCGGGTGGGATAAAAAAAAAATTGACAGGACTTCGATTGACTTCAATAGAGCATACATGTATTTATAAAAAAAAAACAGAAAGAAAATAGGAGTGTTTGTGCCCTCCATCACGCAGCCTTTGACCGAGGAGCTGTGCTATAGATAGCATAGTGGAAGTTAATATGATGGTGAATGCCGAGACTATATAATCTTTGTATTAGATATAAAATGTTATACTATACATGTTGCTAGAAAAAATTAATAATCGTTGTAAAAAAAGAAGAAAATAAAAAACAATAATAATAAATAATAAATATTATATAATAGATAGTTCACATATTAGTAATCATTAAAAAAACATTGCTTTTCCCTAGAGTAAACCAGCAGAAGCTGAAAGATAAGGCTTGTTTGAGTTGGCGTTGAAAAAACGCATGTCAAGATAAAACTCATCTTACAAACTTACCTCTTATACTGTAAATCACGTTGGAAAAACAATTTCTACTACTAATTTAAACAAACACATATCGCTGTCTTTTTCTTCCCTCTCATATGGTGGGGTTGGTCCTCATCCTTCCTTCCGCATGCCTCTCTAGTCTCTACAATATGCAGTTTTACTACCTCCGATTCTAATTATAAGATCACTTTTGTAGTACAAAAAGTACTAAAAAAGTGCTCATATATTTAGGATCGGAATTAGTATTTATTACGAAAATAGCGGATGCCTTTGATTGAACCACTCTGATTAAGTAATTAATTATTAAAATTTGATTACTCTATGAATTATGTTGGACACAGTGACGACACTTTTCGTACTAGCTGTGAATAATTTGGATAAAGATTGGATTAATATATTGTGAATGAACTGTAAGTAAGCCCAAATCATGTGTCCAGCTATAAAAGCATACCTTCATCATCGTAATATATGATTTTTCATTTTTTAGTCCATAAATACGTGGGGCTGGTCTTCTTCCATATGTCTAAAGTCAATGTGGTCCATCGTATGTGAAAGCCACAACATTTTACATATGGTTGTTCCCACAATTGTCTTGGGGTATGGACATTCCAATATTATTCAATATGGGCCAAGCACATAATAAGTTCCGTGGACTTTCTACACCACACAAAGTTCTTAGCTTACTATGCCCTTGAAGTCTAGGTAAATGTTTGAGGGTAACAGATGACTCGCTTTGCCTAACATTGGTATCACCTAAGAGAGAGGAAGACTTCGCCATATTCTTGGATCGTAGGCAAACCCAACCCCTGTTTTTAAAAAAATTTACCAAAAAAAAAAATAGTTCCTACTCACTACACTTCAAAATATAATATTCAAAAAAATTAAATTTTGCAGTTTGAAAAATCAGTTAAAATTGGTTTAAATAATAAACACGTAAAAAATGTAATTTACTTTCCTAAAACATATTTATTTATGGAGAGGGTGAATGGGAGAAAGAATGAGTCAAAAAAGAGATGAGAGAGAGGTATAATTAATTAGACTTGTGTTATAGGCTACATCATTGTTAAAGCTTGGTTTAGTTTTATCTAGAATTAAGTTGTACACTATTTATGATTTGTAAATAGCGTGACTTCCTATCATTTTTATAAATATATAATTATGAATATATTTTTTATGGGTGCAAAGAATGAGACCATAGAATGATAGAAGTGCTAGAGATGTATATTCCATTAAAATAAAGATGAAGGTGTGTTTGTAACATTTCCAAAAATTACTTATACACAATTATACAAAATTCTTCACGTATTTACTTCAAATAGCAGAAAATCACTATTCTTAATATAATATATATATATATATATATATATATAAAGCTAACCCAAACACCCTTCTAGATTTTGTTTCAATTTTGAAGTCCATCCTAAAAATTTGTCCTAGCATGAAATTCCCTTGATGAGTGTTTTTCAAACTCGAACATAAACTAATTTCAAAACTGATTCTTGATCAGAGGAGCACAATGGCAATCTCCGGAGAGTTTCTTAGAATAATGGTAAAAACCCAGCACGATTAGCCATTTCAGCTTTACTACTAACACAAGTTCTTATAATGAGAGCAATTATAACTGCCAACTCAACTTGAATGATAAATACATCAATGAAGAAACAGATCAAGAGGGTAATGGCATATAATTACGTGCGAAGCGTCCGTCAGCTGCAAATTCTAACATGCCTTGCAACTCTTCATACAGGAGCCAGGAAGATCTGGGGAACCAATCATATACTCCACATTATTAGTGCATTCTCCGAGGGCGGCCCATCTCTCGCAGTTCACATGCTGATCGGTGCAATCTCCTCCGGCTCCCACCATCTTATCGAAAGAGTCGACATGAATCCACTTTGTTGCTGACCATTTTTCACCTTCAATGACAGGGCATCCAGCATGGAGACTCTTGGGGTCTGGAATAGCATTAGGGTGGAGACTGAAGAATAGAAGAGCATCCCCTCTACGTGGTTTCACTGCTCATTGCCATGGTGAGGATGGAAAGAGAAGAACAATAATTTAACGTTAATCTGACAGGCGTCGAAAATAAGATAATTCGTGAAAGAAAATACTCCATTCAAATGCACACCTGCTACTCCTTTCTTAGCACACTCTGAGAGATCATCGCTACTTTCAGAATGTCTGGGACGTGGAGGGTCCTGGGACCAGAATGGAAATTTGTAAGTTACCAAAATTATCTACAAGTAGACATAATTTGTCTATGAAACTACAGACGGTCCTGACCATTCTGCTAAACCCCCAGCCCCCGGCACAGCCAACTAAAATAAAACCAGAGTTAGAGACAGAGAGCATATTCAAAGCTCATTCTCCAGGAAAGGTTTTGTCGGTCCGCCTCTCCATGCCCAAATCAATGAAAGTGTCATTAACATGCATCATTTATATTTGCTTTCAAGATAAAATACTGCCTGTCTGAGACAAGTAAAAAAGAAACACTTTTCTCAAAAGTTTCTGCTGAGTTTTCACAGCTTTTGACATTTAACAGCATATAGAAATTTATCAGCAGCTAATAAAAGTAACAAAGAAATTGGTAGAAATTTCAACCTTAGCTCAATGGCAGCTTGAGTACTAATTTGATTCATTCAAAATTGTGAGCAACTGAGCTAAGTCAAAACTTGTACCTATTTCTTTATTATTTTGACTTAGCTCAAGGCAGCTTGAGTATTAATTTGATTCATTCAAAATTGTGAGAAATTTGTAATCTTAATGAAACAAGAGCATCAAACAGTAATGAACAATGATAAAACAGACCTCAGCATTAGGGAACACCGTTTCACCGCCTTTGGTCACATCAGAGAGATACATGAGAACAGTTGCAATTCGATGTCCACCCCGAGCAATATTGACTTTATCGGAAAAGTAATCATGATGTGGTTCATATTTCTGCCCATGCTCATATCGCAATACCTGTATGTCTTCCCCATTTTCTGAAATTTAAAGATCAAATATGATAAGGAAACTGAGACATTCTTGTTTCTATATTCTTCTTTCATTTGGGAGAGAAGGGAATTATAGAATCTAGAAATGCAATTCATCGTGTAAGTACTTCTAAAGGAGTCATCTTAGAACATTCTTGACATAATTTAACAACCACAGAGTTTCACAAAGTCATAGGTTGCACTAATCATTAAAACAAATAATAAAAATTTCCCATTTTCTAATGTCAAGCCAAGTGAGGGCATGCAACCTTCAGATTTTAGACAGAGAATCTCAATACTTCTAGTTTGCAAAGCTGTCTGGTAGGTTGGAAGAGAGAGAATGAAGAAAAGGAGGAAGATGGAAAGTGGTTTTTAAAAGGAAAATTGTTTCCAGTAATCAAAGAACTCACAACTTGGTAACAGGATACAGGTAGTACCCCGTTGTGTTTCCCTATGTAAGCAAGCACAAAATTTGAACATTGGCATCTTATAAAAACACATTATAATACATCTATGGAATATAGAAAGACATGGATATCAGTAATCAGTTCCAAAGGTCTCACAATGATGCCATGCAGATTTTCGAGATAGACCAATTGAATGAAACTTTACTTCATATATGGCATACCTTTTGGAAGAAAGGTCAATGATGAAATCTTGTCCTCAATACCAGCAACAATAGGATCCTATAAAATAAAGATTAAAACATGTACACTCAATGTACAAAACACACCTATATATATATATTGTGAAGAAACAATATCCATTCCTTTATAAAGCAGAATAATCAAGCAAAGCCTACATTTCATTAACAGCCCATCTAAAGACAAACAATTAATGATACAAACTCCAACAAGATTTTCTTCCAGGCTCTCCGACTACAGACACCTTTTCTACAGCATCTCTTCTAAAAAAGGACTAAATAAATATTTATCGTGCTAATAACTTCGCCCAGCCCGAGTAATAGCTATCGAAGATAATGAGTCTAAACCCATAGAATGAACCCACTCGCATATACACGTACTTACTAAAGATAGGAAAGTGATTGTAGCTCATGCATTGATCTTAAAGATGTGAACCCAAAAAGAAAATAACGAGTCCACTATCAAGGCAAAACTATACACACATAAGCAAACAAATTAGGAAATACATCAAGTAGCAACAGTGAAACCGACCTTGTTCTTAGGAATAAACATCCCTGAGCTTGTTCGAACTTCACTTAGTGTACTTTCTCCTGAATCATTATCCGCTACTTCAGATCTCTTCAGCTCTGATTTGGCCTAGTACAACGCAATGAACAGGCAATCGCTTCATTAATCGAAGAAATCGAATGAAACCACATCAAATTTACATAGGAAAAAGCTTGTATTTCTACCGATACTCACTATAGAGATCAAGTGGTCGCATTCTAAGTCTGTGAGCAAACCTTCGTAAACAAAAGCCCTGGACAAAAATGAGATTCATTCATTTCACTCCCACTAAAAATGAATTTAAAATGGAAATATTGAGAAAGATATAGAGCCACATTCACATGAAATTGAAGAGGCTAAGAAAAGATACCTTGGCTTCCATGAAACCTGTTTGACTTTAGAAGGGTCGACGATGGAACTAGCGGAACCAGCGTAGGAGCTGGAGACTTCACGAGTGATCAGGAAGATTGAAATCAACACGAGGAACGAGGATGACCCGAACCTAAACATTGAGTCCAGCTTCGATCCGCAGGGAAATTTTCCGGGAAAACGATTTTCGGGGTCAACGAGTGGGAGGTATCGGTAGTTATCTCTTCGGCTCCAATTGTCAATTGAATTATTACCAGAAACTGCTCCTTCTTCTTGTTTTTTCGTTTTTGAAGATCTGATCCAATCTTGGCCAAAAAAAAAAAAGATCTGATCCAAACGAACGACACCGTTTTCCCCAAAACTTGGGAAAATGCGTGGAAGATTAGTCATTAGTCACACACATAACCAAATGTTTTTTTTTTTTACCAAAATAATTTTATTTAAAGTGGGTCTCATTCCATATTTTTTAAAAAAAATAAATAAATATAATATAATATTAAATATAAAAAATTAATATTAATATAATAATAAATGATAAAAAAAGGTGGAATAATTTAAAAAGCTCTACTTCATTTAATTTGAAGTCAAAAGAAGGAAAACATGGAAATAAATAACTTCATTAAAACGTCTTTTAAAAGATTACGCGTACAATTTGATTATAACAACATATCCCACGATAGAGGGGATCTAATATTTGTTATCACCTGATTTGGTTATAACAACGGTGTTGATTTTGGGATCTGTATAAAAAAGTGTACCGCGTAAAAGTGTTTCTGGGATTGGTACACTTTTTTATAATAAGTTATACAAATCCCAGAAACACTTTTACGCGGTATACTTTTTTATACAGATCTCAAAATCAACACTGTTGTTATAACCAAATTGTAGGTGTATAACAAATATTAGATCCCACCTATTGGGATCTGTTATAATATTTTTTTTCTAACATTATTTTGGTCAAGATAACCAAATGTTTTGACTTTTGAGATAATGCATCATCTTTCCTAATAATGAGTAGCCACTAACCAGACAAATTCAATAATTATCACCATTTCTGATTTTAAATATAAAATAAAGTTAAATTTTTATAAAATGATTAAAAAATTAAATAAATTATTTAATCATATCAATAGATTATATATCAATTTAAGTTAAATAATTAATTTAAAGAAAAATAATAAATATTTTAAAAAAAATTATATAAATATTTTATCTTATATTTAAGACCTGAAGGAGTATTATATTATGTTTCATTGTATTCTCACGAATTCTGTGAACCAAATAAGTCATAAATATATTAAAATCACTTTAAATACAATCGCCATGAAGATTTTAAATTTTTTACTATCTAGTGATATTATCATACAAATTTATCATATATGGACAGCGCCTTTATGCATATAACGGTCATATTTTTAGGTTGATAAAGTACATTTATCTTATAATTAATTATTATTCAAGTTCATGCATATAGATAATTAGGGATTCCCTTTGCCCTTCCTATCCGCCCTCCCCAAACGACAACGTTTTTTTTTCAGCAAAGCACACACACTGATTCCTTAAAAAAAAAATTTAGGACAAGTAGACACTAGTAAAAAGATAATTGAGAATTTGAAAAAAAAAATTATTCATGATTTTGAAAAATTATTTTAGGATCTTGAAAAAATATTTCGGGATCTTTTTTAAAAAGATCTTGATTTGACTAAAAAAATAATTTATGGTCTTAAAAAATTATTTAAGGATCTTGAAAAAAATATCCTAAACAATATTTTTAGTAGCATTATGTATCTAAAATATTTTTTCAAGATCCTAAAATAATTTTTTAAGACCATAAAATATTTCTTCGCTCTTTAAATCTTTTTTTAACTAAAAAGACCAAAATATTTTTTCAAGATCATGAAATAATTTTTCAAAATCATGAATATTTTTTTTCAAATCACATTTTTTATCTTTTTACTAAAGGGTATTTTTTTTTTTTCAAAAAGGAACCAGTGTGTGTGCTAAAAAAAACAAAAAAATTATTTGGGGAGTTCATGCATATAGATAATTAGATGTTATATCCTGTTTTTGTCCTAAGTCAGATTGAAAAAAGAGTTTGGGAGGATATAACTATATCAGTCAAAGACTCATCTTTGAAATGATGTACAAATTAAGAAGAGTATATGTTGAAGTTTCTAAAGTATAGAACCTTCATACTTTTCTAAGGGCCTATTTAAGTTAACGTTGAAAAATACGTTTACGCAAATCAAAATAAAATTTATTTCCCAAACTTACATTGTATTCCACAAATCACATTGGAAAACAATTTTTAGAACTAATCCAAACAGATACTTAATGGATATAGAGATTAATTCAATCTAATGATTCTTTTTTATATATATCCACCCTCTAGCACCTTGAATTCTCTTAAGAATGCTTTCTATATTAAGTGTAGGTTTGCAAAAATCACTTTACACAAGAAAATAGACATTCACATAACAATTCCTCAAGAACATACTACTCCAATGGTCTTCCCTTGCAACCTAACTAGCACTAGCAAACTTTATCAGTGGTATAGTGGTAATGTATGATGTTTTGGCTTGGATCATAGCTTCTTTTTTCCAGCCAAACTTTCAATGAGTGGTGTCTATAATAATTAAAATCCGACTGAAATTAGGCTCTACTAATCAATATAAACTTAATAGGAGAATCAAACTAAGCCATCTACTATAACTCCTTTCACATATCAGCATTCGGTAACAACAAGATCACGCTTCGATTGCAAGCCATTTCCATTTATATGCAACCCGTCACTGTTTATATATTACGGAGCCAGCGATGAGAAATTTTGAATTTTGAATTTCTGCTTTTATTGTTCTCATCTCTCCCATCCTTTTATTTCAATTTCTCACCTACTCTTTTAGATTTGCGGAGTCCTCAAATGTTCTATGCTTTCCTTCTTCCAATGGCACAAGTTCAAATTTTTGAAATCTTCTTCTATGATTTATGCTTCCTTTTATAAGTTTTTTTTGACCAAAACACACATACCAGCAAAGTTGGCAAATGATTATAGAGTAAAATTTCAACTTTACCCTCATTTCGATTGGGTATCTTTCAACTCTTTCTTCCCTCTCTATCTTTATTGGTATAATTAATATGGGAAAATTGTCACAATCTCATCTCTTTCCTCAAAGAGGACTTATAAATAGGACCAAATTTTTTTGGTCAAAGGGGACTTATAAATAGGACCAGAGTGGTATGCTTCCTTCATTTTGTTGCCATCTGAGCAAAGCCGAATATCAGGACATCTAAGCGAGGTCGAAGAGCGGGAGGGAAGAGAGGTTGAGAGTTAGGAGCCCAGTTTTGGACGAAGATGCGAACATGATGGGAAGAGAGTGGGGCTCTGGAGATGCTGCAAGAGAGGCCGGCTTGAGAGATTTGAGGATGTAATTTTTCTCCCTCCATGTTTCCATTTTCTTTAGGTTTGATTCGCTTCTTCGATGCTTCCATGCACTTTCTCAGTCTCTCTCTAAGGTGTTTTTGTTTCAAATACTTTGGATTATTCAAGTTCGCTCTTAATGTTTGTCATTTTTTCGACTAATCGAAAATGGATCTATATTGCCAAAGGTGAGATGCTATGGTTCCTTGATTTTTTGACTTATGGGAACTCCAGATCAAATTGCTGCTACTGAGAAGTTTATTAATGAAGTTCTTGCCGAGGTATTGCAAAGTGCTTCTTTGAAAGAGGGGAAAAGTTGAGCATTACTAATATTCAATTGGTTTTGGTTTAAATTATAGGTTACATATCTCGGATTCAAGGATGTGGTACCATCTGATGTTGTGATCTTCCTTTTTCAGGTGAAGCATCTTCGAGAAAAAATTTATAGAGCTTCTATCCTCAAGTTTTGTCACTTTGTAAGTACATTTGTCTTTTAAATCTTACCAAGCAAAGTAGTAATAATAAGGGGTTGAGGCTAAGTAGAATAGGTGAAATGGATTGTTTTTATAAGTATCTTCATTCTGTTAAATATGACTCGTAGCAATTTTGTATTGTTGTCCCTACAGTTCAATCATTAGAGTAAATTAGTTTTGTTTTCCTCTAGTTTTAAATAATCTCTTTTGTGTTTCATAAGACAAAATACTCACTTATTTAAGCCTACAACTTATTCAAATGCTGATAACATAAAACTCCATCTCCTTCATGCATTTTGAGCTGCCTGGACCTAGCAAACCATTATTACTAGAATGATGCCTCTGCAAAACAGGGCAGTGGTAATTGTTTTTTCTTTTCAAGTTTATAGATCATCAGTTTTGGGTTGAGCTAATTAGATGTTATATCCTGTTTTTGTCCTAAGTCAGATTGAAAAAAGAGTTTGGGAGGATATAACTATATATCAGTCAAAGACTCATCTTTGAAATGATGTACAAATTAAGAAGAGTATATGTTGAAGTTTCTAAAGTATAGAACCTTCATACTTTTCTAAAGGCCTATTTAAGTTAACGTTGGAAAAATACGTTCACGCAAATCGAAATAAAATTTATCTCACAAACTTACATTGTATTCTGCAAATCACATTGAAAAAACAATTTTTAGAACTAATCCAAACAGATACTTAATGGGATATAGAGATTAATTCAATCTAATGATTCTTTTATATATATATATATATATATATCCACCCTCTAGCACCTTGAATTCTCTTAAGAATGCTTTCTATATTAAGTGTAGGTTTGCAAAAATCACTTTACACAAGAAAATAGACATTCACATAACAATTCCTCAAGAACATACTACTCCAATGGTCTTCCCTTGCAACCTAACTAGCACTAGCAAACTTTATCATTGGTATAGTGGTAATATAGGATGTTTTGGCTTGGATCCTAGCTTCTTTTTTCCAGCCAAACTTTCAATGAGTGGTGCCTATAATAATTAAAATCCGACTGAAGTTAGGCACTACTAATTAGAATATATAGCTAGGAATGACATTTCATATATATATATATATATATATATATATATATATATATATATATATATATATATATATATATACTACCTCCTCCGCCCAATTATAAGGCACAATTACTTGACTTTTTTGGAAAGATTAAGGAAGCTAAAATAAGTTACTTAATCATTTTATATGTTGTGTTTTCTTAGATTATATATTAGTTTATAAATCAAAATAGTTTGAAGAAAAAAATAAAAATAAAAATACTCTAAACTAATTTAATTAAATTTTCCTTAATCTCTCCAAAAAAAGTCAACTAATCTTATAATTGACCATAGTATATATCTCCTCCTGCTTCTCTTTTCCTACCATTTCCTCATTTCAACCCTGCCCTAAAATAATAATAAAATTGTAACGCTATTTTACAAAATTCTTCCTCCTTTCCTCCGGCCTTAATATAAGACATATTTACTTAATTTCATTAGATTAAAGAAGTTAGTTAATATGACATGTATTTTTCTAAAATACTTTAGTGTATTTGGGATGGCGTTCAAGGATCCCAAAAACACTTATTCACGCAAATCGAAATAAAACTCATCTCATATAATTATCTGCTACATCGTAAATTACATTGAAAATATGTTTTTGAAGGCTCTAATTGCCTTTTCAAACAAGTATTTTATACTCCATCCTGTGTTACTTGATTATTGTTGAGACTTGAGAAATCATTAATAGTGGTAAATTATGAAAAGATTGGCCAATATGAAAACAATATAGTATATTTAAAACTAAGATGAACTCCTCAAATATGTTTTATACTCTATCCGGTGCTAAATATAAGACATATTCTTTCATATTTGACAGTATTTTTCTTAATTTATCCTTATTGATACTTTCTCAATATTAATCAAAGAGGAAAAGAAAAGAGTGAATTAATGAAAATAACTAGAATGTGTTTACAAAATATGTGTCATATTAACTAACTTCTTTAATATAATTAAAATAGGTAAATAGATCTTAATTATATTAAGTGACGGAGGAGTATTAAGGACCAAAGACGGAGTATATTACTATATGAGCTCAAGTAAATATCTCCACATTCAGTGGCCTCCTCATCGTCATCCCCATATTGATCATATATATTCAATATGGTCAAAAATGTTCACGAGGTTCTTCTTTGCCTCCTCGTCCTCCATTTCTGCAAGACATATCATCACCACATTCATCTAGTTATCATAGCTGCCAGTGGAGTCACCTCATGTAACGTTCGTTCTACTTCTAAAATGGCTGCCTCAGAACCAGATTCTTAGAATCACAGCCCTTGCTCTAGTTTTGAATGTTGCTGCTGATTTACCTCTTCATTAGATAACAGTTTCCAACAAGAATCTCCTTATGTGGATGTTCATATTATCTGAATCATTTTTTGTGTTATAGAGATCACTGCATTCTCTTAGGCTCTGTTTGCGAGTTTTGTTTGAAGGGAAAGGAAAGGGATGGAAGGAGAATGGAGGAAGGGATGGAAGGAAATGGAGGATATTTCCTCCTTGTTTGGGAGTTAAAAAAATAGTAAGGAAGGAAGTTGGAGGATTAATGAGTTATTTTTACCATTTTGTCCCTTTCTTTAAAAATTAATATAATTATTATACTTTACAAATAAATTTAAATTTAAATTTTCAAAAAAATTATTTATATAATTTTTATATTCAAAAAATATTTTCCCCATTTTCTCTCTCTAAAAAATATTTCTCTCTCTAATAGTTATTTTTGTCTCTCTATAATGATTTATATATATATTTTTAGTACATAATGATTTAAGTATATAAAACTACAACCTAAAATATAAAATTATACATAATTCCATAACTAGTTGAAATTGAATGTGATTTGTTATTTTAAAATATATTAGGATTAAATGATGTTATTCTAAAATTTTTGTGCTAAAAAGTAACACATCCATAAATTTTTTTTTTTTTTTTTTTTTTTTTTTTTTTTTTTTTTTTTTTTTTAAAACAATTGCAATTCCATTTGATTAGTTCTAAACAAGAAAATCCTAGTACATCATTCAAACATTAAGTTCTAAACAGTTTGCCACATTCCAAACTTCAACAAGTTAAACCCATTACATCAACAACATTGGTTCAATCATGTGCTTAAAACATAAATTCAAATCAAAAGCGAATATCTTCATAACGAATGTTCTACTTCTGATTGTAAAAGAGGATTGTCATAACTTGGCTCTCCAATATTGATGGCACTTGATCCCCAAAACAACCCAAGTTTGAATCAGCAGTTTTCTTTCTCAAAATAAATTGTCCCTACATAATATAATAAAAAAAATAGCAGGTTTAATTCATATAAAAGGAAAAAGAATACTATCTCAATTCAATAAAACATCACAACATAAAATTTACGGTTGAGGGAGTAAAACAAATATATAAACACCAACAGCAAACAATTTTTTTTTTTTAAAAAAAAAAAAATCGGACACCATGAATATAGGACTTTGATATGATCATACAGATTACCATTTCATCCAGAAATGTATAGTCACAGTCACTTGGTCTTAACAAGAAAAACATGCTTGTCCTTGGACAAATCAGGATAAATAATCAGACCAGCAGATAAGATTATGACCAAATACAGTTTACCATGCAAATCTTCAAATAGCAAAAAACTGAATGGGAAGGCGGTTACAGAACAAAATTTGAAGATTTGCAAATGTGAAAGTTGTCGTCCATATGGGTAGGCGGTTACACACCTACCCATATCTGGTTATATCATTGGAAACTCTAACTTAAGAACAAAGTACATTAGAGAGTCATATAAATTCGTGAAGCATAGAAGATTATTTTATTTATTTCTGAACGGTGCATAGCCAAGTTCACATAGCCAATAAAATTGTGCATTCATGTGCAGATTGCTTGACGGCTTGACGCCATGATGAAAATGGTGAGTGATGATCAACATTCAATTCCCTCTGTTTGTCCTCATATGGGGTATTTCCATGATCCAGTAGGACATTTTATTCATAAAGTATATACTAATGCAAAAAACTTTAACTGCCAACATAGCATAGAGATGTAGGTAAAAAATAAAACATGACATACCAGAGAATACTTGCAAACTTTTACAAGATTATCTGAAGCAGTGCCCTCCCATCCAGGTAGAACATAGGTAAATCTTAGGTCGAATGAACATGCAGCCAACACATTTTGTGTTGGAAATTTTTTTCTACCGCGATATTTTGGGGCTTCATTTAATGGCACTTTTACATGAACATGTGTACAATCAATTGCCCCGACACAATCCTGGTATTGTTATTATATCATCAATATATTTTTAACTATATATGTTTTTTAATAAAAACATGAAAATATTTTTTTACCTGAAAAAATGGGTTAAACCGGTTGTTTCCAAGAATTTCTATAGGAATTTGTGAGCCATCCGGTTGTTTAAGATATTTGTCTTCTAACTCCACTATAGATCGAAGCACACGATGAAAATGCCGACTAGTGGCCTCACCGAGCGTCGAAACCAGAATTGAACCTCTCGGTTTCTAACATTATGTGTTAGAATATAAAGGGTTTTGGCAACTTGTTCCTCTATACTTACCCGTTGGGTTGATTGGAGACCACCCTCTCGTTCCAACATTGCACATAAGTCCATAAAGGCTATAGGCCCCATTCTTATTATCTTACGACCTTCACTACTAGCAATTCGCTTCATTATTTTTTCTCGTGCTCTCTCTTTCTCCAAAATCATTGTACGATCAACTATACTACTTTGAGAATGAATCCTAATCATGTAGTAATAGACTACAAGGCATATAACATGAACAATAGTCTTTCGACGTCTTTCTCTCCATGTAAACAATGCCAGATTGATCTTTTCTCCTGGATTATCCATCTTTGGTGGAAATTCAGAAATAACATGGTCATTGCAAAAAGCACAATTCAGCACAGAACAATAACATTGACAAAGATCCAAAGCATGTAAACAAATCTAGTTGAAGATAACAAAACAATGACTGAACACCTGAACACAGAACATGACAAGTGATAAAAGAAATAATTGAATAAAATCAATAAACACTTATTAACACAAAGAAAAATGGACAACATATTGCTGGTGAAGTTGTCTAATAAGTTGTCATTATGAAGTTGTTAATGATCATCCTGGTCAAATAGTAGTTCTACTGGATGGGAATTTTGTTTGAGTGCTTGGCTTCAATGCTTAAGGATCAGAGTAAGAATTTACACGTGAAGGAGAACATGTTCATGACCTGTATTGTTTCCTTGAGAAAGGTGTTGTAGACTCTGCATAATTCAGCTGTTGTTGATGAAGTGAACAATATGCCATTGAATTGGTTGTTTTCGGTTTCCTGGTGGATACTGGATATACATGATTGAATTGAAAAAGAAAAAATATCGTGGAGGCCATCAAATCAGTCATAATCGATGCATGCATGGAGGCACCGAAGGCATGAATCATGTTCATGCAACAACCAAAAATTTAAACCACCAACAAAAAAGGCCTATCACCCCTACAAAACCCAACTCAGTGTTAACAGTGAAGAGTGGGGCTACTAATAAATGTTAGGATTAACGGGATGGGTTAGTTCGTCATAGTGTTTAACTGTGCTTGAAACATTATTATCTTTGACCTATAAAAAAAATGAAGAGTTGAGCTACATTAGAGAGGTGCAAGTGCAGCTGAGGGAAGAGTGGAGTTGGAGTGTTTAATGAAAAAGTGGAAAGTGGCAAGTGGTAAATGACGCCCCAACTAAAAATTGCAGCCAAATAAAAACAACAGAAATTTTGTCATGCACCTTTAATTTATTGGCCGACAATTCCCCATGAGGCCATGACCATGTGTATTGTTCATGACCTGGAAAATGACCCCTTCTCAATATCCAATTCCTCCCGCAAATGATATCAACATGTTTATGTTTGAAAAGTATCTTCAACATATTTACCTTGTAAATGTTTAAAAAATAGCACCTACCACTAACTGCAACCAAAACACAGGCAGATATGAAATGGGGATTAATGTGATTGTAACAGAACAGTGGTTGTGTTGGATGCTATAAGAAGTCCACGCTAATTACATTGGAATCAAAAGAATTTTCAAAACAAGGCCAGGGTGCGAGGAAACCTAGTACGTCTGACAATTTCTGGACCACCAGCACGCATGATATGGATAATAGTGCTGTACAGTCTCAGGGAAGCATCTCATCAACCAGTGTAACAAACCAAGTGCCAGATCCTCATGGTAGTTCTTGTAAAACAAGCAACCCCACTGAATTTGTTATACTCTGTACATATTATACTCTACTAAAACTAATTTAACAAGAGAATTAAAACAAATTAAAACTTACTTTATTATACTCTGTACATATTACTTGCATTCACACAAATGCACTATCATACAACAGTAGGCGAAAACTGAGTGCCATTGAGTACGGCTACCAAAGGGGTGAGCAAGAAATCAATATTCAAACATCAGAATGGCAACTCCAGAACAACCTATTCCAATTGACAAATAAATTAAAGACAAACCCATTTGAAAACAAACTCATCGATATGGACAATGTGTAGCTGCGTAGCTGTTTCTGGAATGCGTCAACATCAATTCATAAGAAACTGGGTTTAAAGAAGGCCCCATAACTCCTAATTTCCTATTCTTCTGGTTCCGAAGAAACCTAGGCAGAGGCTCTATCAGACCTTGCTTCTTTGCCCACAACTAATTTCTCTCTTTAGAACTTCTAATCCCCACAAATAAAATTAGTACCCAGTAAATCGAAGCAAGGGATGAGAGACGAAGGGATTTAAATCCAGTAAATCAACGCAAGGAACAAGGGAAAGTGACTTACAGATCGCCGGATAAAGAGCTGAAGCTGAACACGAGCCTGTGCACACAGATCTAAGAAAAAATCACAGTCGAAGCATCTCCAGACGTGGCGTCGGCGTCGATCAAGACAGGGAAATCGCTGGATCAAAAATGAGAAGTTTCAGAGAAAACAAATACTATCGTGGGTTGAGACGATTCAGAGAAAAGAAACACGATCGTTCGTGGGCCGTGGGAAGAAAGAGGGTAAAAGAGTAATTAAAGCCTATTTCCCTTCTTAAAACCCCCCATATTGGGGGAACTTTATTTTGTGAAGAATGAGGGTTTTGGGGGATTTGTAAAAATCTCGATTCCCTCCTCTTATTTTTAAAACTCGCAAAACAAGGAAGGGATTATCAAAACCCTCCTTCCTTTCCTTTCCTCCAAAAATAACTATGAAACATAGCGTTAACACTTTTTTTTGGGGGATGGAAGGAAAGGATAGAGCGTTATATTGTTTGATTTGATTAATGGGGAGAAGAGGTGAGGGGTTTTTAATGATCCCTTATTTAATTTAAGATGAGATGAAAGAGGAGGAATGATGGTAATTTACCATTATACCCTAACATATCTAGTTATATTTTTTTATTTATATGTTATATAAATTAATTTACATCTTATATAATTAATATAATAACATTTTATTTATAATTAAGATGATAATATATATTTTTTAAGATTAATTGTATAAAAATACACATTTTTTTTAAATATAATAGTATTTTTTTATTTATAATAACATATTTTCACTTTAAATTGATTTCATAATAATATATTTTTATAAATTTAATAATAATATATTTTTTATTTAAAACTATGTTAAAATATTTTATAATTATATTTATTTTATTTTAAATCAATTTTATGATAATATTTATTATTTTTAAAAATAAAATTTTTAAGTTTATTTCATGATAATATTTTTAATGATAAAATATATTTTTATTCAAATTAATTTAATAATAAAATTTTTATTTATAATTTTTTATATAAATTTGTATGATCATAATAATTTTTTATTCATAAATATATTTTTATATTAAAATATTTTTTAATAATATATTTTTAACTATAATATTTTTGTATAATAATCTATTTAAATTTTATAATATAATATTTTAATAAAAATAATATTATTATTTATCATAATATTTTTTATCATGAATATTATTGAAATATCACATAAGTTATAAGGGTAAAATAGTCTAAAATTTTTGCTCCCCTCCAAAACCCTCTAATTTGGAGGAATTGGATTCCCTGCCTATCTTTTAGATAGGCGGGGAGAACTCTCCCTCCCGGGCCAGATGCACATCTGGACGGTCCAGATTGCATCTGACGGTCGGGAGGGAGGAGTTCTCCCCGCCTATCTTTAGATAGGCAGGGAATCCAATTCCCTTTATTTTTTTTACTTTCTATTTTTTTAAAAAAAATATTTTAATGGGTACAAAATCTAAAATAAAGATAATCTCTCAAATAACATTTTTTCAAAAAATGACTTTTTTTATTCAAAAAAGTAGATTAAAAAAATAAAATGCGGACCGTCCGTTGCATCCCACGGACTGAAAGGAGGAGCTCTTGGTGCCTATCCAAAAGATAGGCACCGAAACCGGTTCCCTAATTTGGAGGGGTCCCAAAATAAGGGTGTTGGAGAGGAAAGAATGAAAACTTTGGGGTACTCTCCCTTGCAAAACTTCAAACCAAACAAGGGGAAAGGCTCATTTTTGTTCCCTACCGTCTCTTTCCCTCCAACCAAGCAGACATTTAGTGTAGCCAAGTAAGTTATGGTTGATCCATAAAAAATACTTCATCTGGTTCTTATTATAAGAACTAAATAACTAATTTACGGACATTAAGGAAATTAGTTAAGTTAATTATTTTAAACAAATTAGCCGACCTCACCAAATGAGATAAGGTTGTTGTAGTAGTAGTAATGTTGTAACAATTGTGTATTAGTTTCCCTAAAATATCATTTGTAATCATATGCATTGTAACTAATCCTTAATAGAAATGCCCTTTTATATGCAATCGGTAGGGATGGTAATTTAGGGAGAAAATTATAAATTTAGGAAGCAAAGTGAATTAAAATCATATATTTAGGATTAAAATAAACCCCTTACCTGGTTCTCATATTTTAGAACAGGAGGTAGTACATATATATTTTTTTCTCAACAAGTAATGTCTCATGTTTGATCGTTCAGCTGAGGATTGATCAACATACAATGAAGCTTCTAGAATGAAATAGACATTTTCAACATAAACAAGCTCAGTAGAAGTAGAACAAACCCATATCCAAAGCTTGTCGTCCAGCAGTGAATGTGTAAGATATACAAACCCGAACGTCCATTGGTTAGGCAACCTCTTTGAAAGCCCAAAATCAGATATATCTGATATGATAATGAAGTTATAAACATTGTCCAAAGAAACGTTTATATACAAAAATAGTTCTTAATATAAGATCTATTTAGAGAGTTATTTTTTTGTCCTAAATATAATATCTATTTTTCATGTTTGTCATTTTTTTTTTCCTGATTTACATTTATTGATACTCCTTGGGGGATAATCAAAGAGGAGAGGAAATAAAGGAATTAAGAAAAATAACTAGGATATTTTAGAAAATATATGTTATATTAACTAACTTTTTTATAAAATCAAATTAAGGGAATAAGTCTTATACTAAAGACCAAAAGGAGTAATTTATTTTAAATTGATGTATTGGGCATAACCATGAGTGTCCTTAGATCATTGATGGAAATATGAAAGTATTTAAAGGTAGTTTTTATCAGGGATAAAAATAAAAAATGATGTAAATATAAGACAAACCTTATTGGTTTAACTAATTTTGATTTTAATTAGTTAAAAGAGACTTATAATAGACTTGGGGGAAGAATTTATTGATTTGAAATCCAAAAAGAAAGTCACTTTGGTAATTTTGTTTCATAGTCAATGTATAGAAACTCAAATTGGACTAGTCAAGTTCACCTAACACCAGTGAATTGGTCACCTGATTGATCTAGTCTTTCGTTTACATCGCCAAAATCTGAGTTGGATAAATTCAAATGACCTGGTCCCAACCAATAGGAACTCAACCAACCTAGCAAACTGCAAGGATTGGCCAGGTTAGCTTTTATTTTGTTTTTGGCCCTTCCACAATCAAAACAAAGTTTATTTGTGCTTTAAAATAAATAAGGAACAAAAAGAAAGATAAAAAATACCAACAGAGTTGACAAGCGAGTGGTAAGTGAGCATTATGTCAAGTAAGAAAGTTTCCCAGTTCGAAACTTTGTAAATGTAGAAAAGCGCCATTGAAACTCACCCACCATAACCAGCAGGGTGTGTGGCCAGGTCGATTTGGATTAGTTAGAGCGAACGTATTAAATTAATAGTGATGTGTTTCTCTATCTCTCTTTTTCTAAATAAAAAGATAAAGGAAAACAAAACAGAAAGTACTAGATGGTCTGTTTATCTAAACCAAAAGGTGTCTTGGACCCTCTTTGAGGTTTCTAAATTAAATCTTGCAAAGTTAACATCACTATCCTCATGAAGATTTCGTTCTTCGCTCAGAATGATCGTTTGAACCCTTCAATAAAAAAAAATCAAAAAAAAAAAATCATATTTTTAAAATTAGCACCAAATAGTTCAAGTGTTTCTTGTATTTCACAATCTAATGCCTCACTTATAATATGTATGTATGTATGTACTCAAATAATATTTTAATAAAAAGGAAGAGTAACATTACAAGTATATTAAAAATAGTACAAGTGATTTGTTATCCAACCCTCTTGAATAAAATATTGAATTCAAGTATTATAAGTAAAAACTTCATAAGAAAAAGTATTATAAGTAAAAGCGTTTTTTTTTTTAAAAAAAAAAACACCGGAGTTCATGTAAAAGATAATTGTATTAAGAGACTTGAAAATAAAATATTTGATATGAGAAAAACCAGTAAGACGAGAAAATTAGAGAGAATGATATATAAATTTTTTATTAGATATTGTATGCTCATGAAAACTCATTTTGTTTTAATATGACTCTTGTTGAAATTAAAGACCTATGAATAAAAGGCCGTGCGAGGGAAAATGGAGGGGAGGGGAGAATTTTTTTAATGAGTTTGATTTAAAAAATGAAGTAAAATGGTTAAAAAAATTATTTAATTTTTTATTCTTTAATCTTACATATTTTCTTGGATAAAAGAGCAAAAATGCCTAATTTGTTTTTTAAAAGAAGCATTTGGCACCATAAAAAAATTTAGGTTCAAAATTGCCCATGTTCATTGAAAAACATAGCAAAAATGTTACCACTTCTGCCTTATTTATAAATCAATTTTGATCAAATCTCACATACCAAGAAAAGGAAGTTGAATTAATGATTATGAGGTAAATTTTTAACTTTACCATAATTTATGATTAGATATTTTTCAACTACTTCTTCTCTCTCTATCTTCATGTTGAGTACAATTAATATGTGTAAAATTGTCACAATCTCATTTATTACATGGAACTGGACTTATAAATAAGATTAAAATTTTTAGTCAAAATGGACTTATAAATATAACCATAGTACGTCAGTTTATTGTATGAATGTTGACCATGGGTTTTAAAAATTGACCAAATAAACTGACATGGACGGTGAGTTGGTGAATTATGTATGGGTGACTTAGACACTAGGCTGGAGAGCATACAAGCTGTAAAAAAAAAAATGACAGCCATCGACAGACTTAGGGTTAAATCAAAAGAATGAAATGCTGAATAGTCGAGCGAGCAAGGAGGAATTGTATAAGACACTTACAAATTTGATGTTGATAAAAAAGAAAAATTTATCTTGTTAAAAAAATATTACACTTATTTATAAAGTGTAAGACACTTGCAAATAAGTAATTGTTAAGAAATTAATTTATCTTGTTAGTAAAATTATTCCACTTATTCATAGGACTATTTGACTTATTCATTATATACAAGACATTTTCAAATTTGACCATGTTAAGAAATTAACTTATCTTGTTAAAAAAAATGTTTCACTTATTCATGAAGTGTAAGACATTTATAAATGAGTAATTGTTAAGAAATTAATCTATCTTGTTCCTAATATTATTTCATTTGTTCGTAGGACTATTACACTTGTTCATGATATATAAGACAATTGTTAACTATGATGTGATGTAGGTACGGATAAAAAAAAAGGGTTAAAATGCAAATTGGCCAACGAACTATTACCCGAGGAGTATCTGACACAAATATTAATTGAGGGTATCTTAACTATCAATCAACAATTAAAAATGAGCATAAGTACCAAATAACAATTAAAAAAATAGAAACTATCACAATTACGTTAAAATATGAGGCATTGGCGGAGGACGGTGGCGGAGACGCTGAAGAAAAGAGCGGTTATGCCTTCTTGTTGGATAAGACAAACACCAACAGAGATGAAACTCACGCAAGCGAGGGCGCGCATCGGTGGTCTCACTAGAACGCGCAGTAGAAAAGATTTCATCGTTACCTGCATCGGAGGGACGGAACCAACAATCTGGATCGATGCGATGAGTGCGTCGGAGGCGTGAATTAATGGTGAAAGTAGGTTTATTGGATTTAGTTTCGGTGCTTGATTCTCGCCCTGAAGCTGCATATGGATCTTGATGAGTTTAACGGGGTGAGTGGAACACCCAAAAGCAAATGGAAGATTAATGCTTTGGAGATGCTATAATTTGATGTCGTCGATCAATTATTTATTTCCTTGATTACATGCGTACCAAAACATATCAAGTCAATGGAAGACAAAAACGAGAGGGAGACACCAAGACAGTTCATAGTAAAAACGACGGGATAGTTTAACGGCATTGTGTGTTTTTCCCCACTTTTTTATGTTTTTTTTCACTTTTTAATTGTTGATTGATAGTTAAGATACCCTCAATTAATATTTATGTCAGATGGTCCTCGGATAATAGTTTGTTGGTCAATCTGCACTTTAATTCAAAAGATTATTATGCTACATATAATAATTATAAGGCTTTGGTAGCTTGGTTGTCATGCCTCTATTTGGGCACTGAGAGCGAGTGAGTTGAAACCAAGGTTATTAAAACCAGACCGGTCACTAAACCGGTTGGAGTATTGGGTTAAGGGTTAGTGGGTCAGACCGGAGTCAAACCGGGGTCAAACCGGTGAGAAAGTAAATATTTTATATTACAAAACCCCACCCCCAAAAAGTTTTTCTTGTCAACTGTGCATCTGCCTCTTCTTCTAATCAAGTTGGTTTTCCAATGTACAATGATTTTACGTATGACAGTATATAACCTCCCTCTGTGGAATTTTTTTCAAAATGGTGTACTATTGCAGGTCAAAACACCTCTTTATCCTTTGGTTTTACCCACCAAATGTTTCACTGTTGGGTAATTGAGCCATCCCATTAAATGATAAATTTTGCACTCGTAAAAAGTAAAATTCAGACATACAAATATACAATCACACGCTCTCTATCGTGTGTTCTCTCCCTTTCTCCTTCCAAATCTGAGATTATTTTTCAGTTCACCGTCGTGTTTCTCTCTTTTTCTGATTCAGTTCCAGCGAGCCCATGTACAACATAAAGAGGTGAGCCATTCTTGAAGTACACCATTCTCTCTGCAAGGTTCATTAGCCATTCTTGAAGTACACGATTCTCTCTGCAAGGTTCATTATTTTTCACCCAAACCACCCCCCACAGCTTTTGTCAAACCGGTGGCCTCCCTCCTCATCGATCTCTGGCGATTTCTAAGGGGAAAGGAGTAGTGGTCGCTCTGGTCTCCCTCCTCGTCGATCTCACCGGCGGCTTCTTAATATCTGGTGGCTTTTCTCTGGTCTCTCCCTGTTCATCTCTCTAAAAAAAAACTGTAGAAATTGAAATGGTAGATCAACCTTGACCCCGTATGGAGAAAGATGAATATTAAAGAACAATATCCAAATTTGTTTTCCATTGTTTGTTTTGATTAGGTTTTTGCAAAGATGCGGTTTCTATAACGCTTTTTAAAACTCGATGTTATCTTTAGGTCTGATCTACAAAGGGGGGATAAGATGGTTGTATTAGGGCAACCGATTATCCTTATCCTATGATGAACCATTTTTAATTAATAAACCCACAATCGCGTGGTTTTAAAATTAATTGCAATAAACCTTCACCCATTCAATAATTTTTAAATTTGGCTGACCGGTCCGGGTTTAATTACTTGGTTGTCATGCCTCTATTTGAAACCTCCACTTGGCTCTGCTCCCTATGTTGGAAAATAGGCGCGTCCAATCTTTGGTTGTCTGACCTCCGGCGCTTGGGTTGCTGTCAGTGACCGGAAAATGCTGACATTTTCTTAAATAAATAAGTAAGGCCATTTATGTCTTTTTAGCTTAACATTTAATTTCATTTTGGCCCTACAATGAAAATTCAAAATATTTTTGGTATCTTTGATATTAAATTGCCTAACATAGATCCTTTTAACTGAAATTTTCTCAAAATTCTATTTTATTATGAGGGCCCCGGGGTGGGACCTGGTGACTGGTGAAGTTTATCAGTTAGGAATAATATCGCTTTTCAAAAAAGTTTGAAAGATTTCTTCTCCTTGTAGAAAAGGATCTTGTCATTTAAGATAAAAAAAATCATTAAAGAACAATATTATATAAATTATGTGGCCGGCCAGCTTCATTCCATTACGGCATTACCTAAAGAGTGAGATTACATTTGATTTTACAGATTATTAAAATGAATAACTAATAAAAAATGTTGGGGAAGCATGATGACAATATATAATGTCGGGATATGATCTTAATATAATTATTAGATTATATGATAAATAATTATTTAAACATTAACTTCCTTTATTTGTGTTGTATAATAACCAATGGTATGGTTTAGAATTACTCTCTCCAGTTCTTAATATAAGATATATTTACCTGATTAGATTAGATTAAGGAAGTTAGTTAAAATAGTTAATATGACATTCATTTTCTAAAACACCTTAGTCATCTTCCTTAATTCTCTTATTTACTCTCCTCTTTAATTCTTATTGAGGAAACATTAATTAATAAGAACGAATTATAAAAAAATTGATAAATATAAAAACTATGTCTCATATATACGATCAAGATTAACTCTTTAAATATGTCTTATATCAAGGACATGAGGCATATTATATTTTTATGATGTCATTTGTAATAAAAATTAGAGTCATTCACTCTCCTAACTATTGTTAAAGGAACATTAATTAATCGGGGTAAATTAGGAAAATATTGATAAATATAAAAATTATATCTCATATTTAAGATCAAGATCAAATTCCCAAATACGCCTTATATTAAGGACACGAGGGATTATATTTTTATGATGTCATTTGTAATAAAAAAAAGAGTTAAGGAGAAAATTACCAATTATCATTTTTCAGAAGAGCTACCGTAAACAATTTTTGAGGGCAAGAATACTTATGATGATTTCAAAACAACCAAAAAATGCCACTTTCGTCAAATTCCGCTACGTTTTTTTTGCTCAACATTTTGTGTGAGTGACAAAATAGAAAATGCAAGCTTTAAAAAGTACAAACCGATTTATAAGAAGAAATAATTATTCTGGAGCAAAATAAAAAACGACAAAAAAAACACCTGATTGCCATTGGACCGCACACAGAATAATTTCGATGAGGGCCCCACGAAATGGAGGAATTGTCTAATTGACACCTAATGACCTTAACGTCCACATGACGCCGTGATCTCGGCATTTGCTTCCCGACAATATCTTGTGTTCTTAATTTAAAATTATTTAAATTAAAATTATTGCACAAAATATAATATAATAAAAAATATTTAAATTTATATCATATACTAATTGAAGAAAAACCATAGTTATCTAATATTAATCATGCTTCTTGCCTTTAAAAAAAAAACACATAACGAGAGGATAGATAATACCTCTAATAATGTAACTATGTAAGAATTTACATTAAAAAAAATATTTCTTAGTGAAAAAAATTGGATTATTTTTAGTACAAAGGTATGAAGACCAATTGAACATACCATTTGTAAATATTATATTATTATTTTGATTTCTGATAATTCATTATATGATTATGGAAAATAATCAAATTCATTTTACATCTTTAAGAAATAGTAATTTAGTTTTTTTTTTTGACTTTATTGATACATTAAAGGGCTTCATGTTATATTTTCAACTCAATATTTTTAACAGAAAAACTAAATTATAGTTTATCACATTATTAAGCTTTCCTCAAAATTGATGGCTAAAACTTTTTCTTCATAGACAAATTAATAGTAACTCAATAAAAAATGGCCCTAACCAAACAACTCCTCACATTTCCGTTCGAACAAACATGACGTTGTTGGGTCCCACAACCCAGCCTCCAAAACTGAACCAACCCACGACTTGATCAGGTCAGCCATGAAGCCACCTGTCCCTTTAATCACAGGACACGACGTGGCGTCCTCTCTCTCGTCATTTTCTCCCCCAGCACTTATCCTTCTCACGCGCCAAACAAAGACGTGCACTGAACGCGCCTACCCCTTCAATGATTCGTTCAATTCATCCAACACCATTTCTTCATCCTCTCGCTATATATGTGTGTCCTATACAACCCATTCCACAAAACACAAGTTCACGGCGAACGGTGAGGGAGAGAGATCTAATTCATCAAAATTCAACCTCCTCCTTCCTTCCATTCCCAGAAGGAAGAAGACGAGGAAGAAAAAGAAATAAAGAGAGAAAAAAAAAGAAGAAATCAGAAGAGCGACTTTTCATGAGGGTTTTAATTTCTCTCTTTTCATATTTCATTCCGAGTTTAAAGTCCTTCCCTAATTTCAATCTCTCCCTCTGTTTTTCTTCCTCTGCCTCTCTATTTCAAGATTTTTGTTTAATATCTGAGAATTACGGTTCTTAACCATTTTATTTAATCTCTGAGAATTACGGTTCTTAACCATGGGAACGGAAGTTTTACGGCCTCAGGATTGTTTGATTGGAAGAATCAGACAGTCTCCGGTTTCGATTTACCGACAGAATTATGTAAATGACTACAATCATAATAAGAATTATGTGTCGAACTCAAGATCTAGTCGAAAACCGGCCAAACGACCTGAGAGGTCAGAAAAAAGGAGACCAGTTGTTGTTCCAAGCCAACCGATTCCGGTGCCGTCGTTTACGAGGAGATCTAGCTCCGATGATTTATCTAGCTCAGATAAAAGAAGACCTGTTGTTCCAAGCCAACCGATTCCGGTGCCGTCGGTCCCCAGGAAATCTAGCTTCGATGATATGAGGATGGGGAGGAGCAGCGGGATAACGAGGGAAAAGGTTACAATTCTTCGAAGAGGCGAGTCGCTAGATTCTAAAATCAAGAGCGCGGCGTTAAAGAATAAGGAAGGTGACGATCTCATGACATGCTCGGCTCAATCCATTTACGCCGGATCGGCGTTTGCGGTGTCTCCGTCACCGAGCGCGCTTCCTCTGCCTTTTTTTCTAAAGAAGCAGCCGTCCGCAGCCGTCGACGACTTTGCAACGCGAGGTCTCCGGCGTCTTCTCAGACTCGAATGATTCGTTGGCGTGTTGAAAACTTGAAATTAGGGTTTGGATTGGATCGAGCTGGAAAGGATCTATAACCTAGTTCAACTTCCTTTATTATCTATTCGTTTTCACCTTAGAACCTTCTTCTTCTTCTTCCTCTTCATGAATCTATCTTCTCCGTGCGGCGTCCCTCCCGGCGTGAAGTTTGACCCAACCGTGATTTTTTGAAACGGAAGGGTAGAACTGAAACCGGGTGAAACAAAGTTGGGATGATAATGTGAAAATCTTAGTTTGTTATAGACTCAGTTGTATTTGTATGAGATGTGGGGTTATTAATTGTAATTAAGTTTGTAATCTAAGGTGAGAGTATATTTATAAGGACCAGAATGAAGAGAAGTGAGGAAATGGGAGGTTGGATTTGTAAAATCCGGGAAGATATTGGGCTGGATGAGGTGGACCGTGAATTTTTCTTAGCTTTATGGCTTTATTAAGATGGGCCTAGTGCCTTGTATCTTTATGTTGTAGAGTAAAGATATTTAAATCAGATATCTGGGCTTGCTGAAAAAAGTTTCACAAAATTTATTTTTTTACTTGTCTTTCTTAAATCAATTTAATTGTCATTAATTAATAGTCGGCAACTTTAAATTATTATTAAGGTATTCAAGTTATGATTGAATAATTTCAGCTCAGTGAATCAATTGAGAGCAAGTCGATCTTCTCTGTTCATGTCTAAGGCAATAATTTATTTTATAGGTTTGATAATGGATGGATCAGTTTATAATCCTTTCCGTTTTATAATCAGGGACCTTAACGATTTATTTTTTCAGAACCATTCGGGTGTTGTTTGGAAGTCAATGGTTCATCAAGTCTTTGAAGACCCCAGAAGAATAAAGGATTCAAATCATACCTTTATTGGCCTCGTTCCAAGAAACGACCATTGAGAAACTATTAGGGACTTTCGGCTTGTTAGCTTGTGCAACGTTATTTACAAGGTGATTACTAAAGTGGCTGCAAACTGTTTCAAAAGCATTTTACCACGGTTAATCTCTCCAAATTAGAGCAATTTTGTGCCGGAAAGGACTTGCTTGAATAATATTATAGATGCTCAGGAAGTTGTTCACTCTAAGAAACATGATAGGTAAAAATGGTTTCATAACCTTTGAGATAGACTTAGAAAAAAGCATATGATCGACTCATATGGAAATGCGTTATGGAATGTCTTGATGAGATTTAGGTCCTAGCTAATGTAAGGGACGTTATTCAATCATGCACCTCCTCCCCCTCCATGTAAATTCTTTAGGAATGGAGTAAAGTAGGTGTGTTTAATCTATCATGCGGAATACCATAGGGAGATCCTCTTTCGCAGGGTGGTGAAAGCCCATTAAATTGAGTATGTATGGCCCCTATTTCCTATTATGTGTTTTTTGTTGATGATTTGTTGATTTTTACAAAGGCAAGTTTAGATAATAATGAAAGAGTAAACCTGGGTATGAATAACTAGCTGAATCTTGAAGAGTGTTTGGAAAACTTTTCCAACAGATAGGGTATTGTTGGAGTGGACCATTCAGCAATGGAACAACCTTAAGCAATTCAGTGTGCTGAGGAGGTAATGTTGTTGTTTGAACTTGAATCTTACTAATCTCAAGCAGGGATTACACTACTTTCACTGGGTAATGCGGGGATGACATGATCAACATGATCATTGTTATTGGTAGCATCAATCACATGAGCTTTCCTTGGAGCATGTAGGACAGGTGTAGGTGAAGACACATCAATGTTATGATTGGGTTCCACAATAACTGGCGATAGTTCTTCAGTTAAGATTGCTATCTCATCTCCTTGCTTTGAAGAAAGACCTTCGAATTCTCTCAACTCGCTTATGTGCATGTTATACTCTTGTTTACATCTCGCAACTCTTGAAGCTGTTGACATAGATTCTTTAAGTCCTCTCACATACGAGCATGTTGATGCTCAAATTCGACCCTCAAGCATTCCAGTTGTGCCTTGAGACGTTTATCTTCAGTGTTCCAATGTTCCCAAAAGGCCTCGTACTTGTCCTTCTTCTTGCAGTGTGCCTCGTACTTGTCCTTCTCCTTTCGGCGTCTTTAAGATCTTCTGTAATCTTCTTCAACTTCAGGTAAGAAGAAGTTAGAGTTTTCATCTTGGGTGAAGTTAGGATCTTCTTGGTAGTGATGATCATCTTTCTCGTATTGGGGATATGTGGCAAACTCATATGAGTGGGGGCAATAGCAACGAGCATCATATCCATCATGGCCATGATTAACATACTCATGCCGGTTACAAGTAGCATATTTGTAATACTCAATTGGCATATTGATGGCATCAAGCAGAGTACCTGGCTGGGTCATGATAAACATTCTCATATAGGGTGTCATGTATATAACAACACTCCCTATACAAGTATCCTCTGTAACTCATATTTGCATATTCTCTATAACTCATTTGCAACAAACCACCATGGAAACTTCTCTACTTTCGCTTTCTTTGTTATTTGATTTTTTACCTCTTTGTTTTGTTTTTTTAACTATTTCCTTTTTTTTGGCCTTTCTTTTTCCTTTTTCACTTTCTTTTGCCTTCAACTCTTTTTTACCTTTTTTTTAAAGGCTAAAATATATTTTTATTCCTTTAAATTTACATGAGGTATTCTTTTGGTTCCTTAACTTTATAAAGTATATTTTTAGTTCTATAATTTTAACACCGTTACTTTTGCTAACGGAAAATGTAAAAGTGATGATTGTGTAATTAAATGCTATTAAGCTTAAATTTAAAATATGGGTAAATTGAAGAATATATAAAATTTGTGTAATTAAATGCTATATATTAGTCACTTCAGTTCACGATCGCTTTTCCATTAACAACATTAACGGCGTTAGAACTTTATGACCAAAAGTATAATTTATAAAGTTAATGAATCAAAAATATGTCATATGTATAATTTAAAAAACTAAAAGTATATTTTAACATTTTTTAAATACAAAATCAAATCAATAATAAAATTAACATAAATTTAAAAGATTACCGAAGTAGAACGGTTAAAGGCACCAATGGGTGGGAAGTTTTGTGCAAGGACGTTGATCAAGCCCAAAACCCCTCAAGACAACCACAAAATTACAAACCAAGCTGCAAGGTAGAGTTGAAACTTGAATGGACGGCGGAAATTAGGTAGTTAAAGCAATGGAGGGAACCACAGGTTGGGGAAAGGAACTGAGTTGGGGAAAGGGGGGAGGATAGAGAGACAACATGAGGGAGGACATAAAGAAGGAGGGGGAATCACACTGAGGGAGGGGAGAGAATATTCAAAGAGAAAAGAAATTCTTATTCAATCAATCAATTAAAGTTGTCTACAACTGAGAATCTTAAACTCTATTTATAGAGCATTTGAAAAAAAAAAATCAAATTTAAATTCAAATCCGAATAAATATCTTATTTAATAATTATAATTGATAACCTAAATCTCCTAACTAAACCCTAGATTTTCTTATCCCATATCACATCAATATACTCACACTCATATTTAATAAATGTAGTGAAAGTGATTAGAAATTATTATTATGTTAGAATTTCAAGCAGTTAATATCAAAAAAACCAGTTGAAATGTATAATAAATTTAATGTTTTTTATTTATGTTTTTAATTATACGTATGAATTATAGTTAGAAACAAGTCATATTCAATATTCAAGAGAGAGAAAAAAACAAAACAATAAGGATGTGGTTTGTGCGAGATTGAATAACCTTGAGTTGAAGTTTTTTTTTGATATGATGAGTTGAAGTTTTGATAATAATTTTTTTTGTTACAAAAAAAGTTTTGGAGGGTTTTGACATCGCCTCCACTAAGCGCTAAGACGCCCGACTCTTTGGGAAGACTTAATGGGACTTACGAGATCGCTTACCAAAGGAGTCCGACGACGGCAAATGATCGAACACACATCCTTTTGGGACTTGAACAAATCCCTTACCATCTATGCCAACTCTCTTTAGCAAGTTTTGATAATAATGAGTTGAAGTTAAAGGTCACATTAAACAAATCTGGTTATAAAAAGTTTGGGCCTGGATATTTTGTGTAAGCAAGTCTTTTTTTTTTTTTTTTGGGGGGGCTAAATCTGTCACATAACAGAGTATTATGAAATACAGAAAAACATATCATCAATCAATTAATTATCAACTTTATACTAAAAAAAGTTATAATACCCGCAAAATAACTCGATTAGCACATAAACAGGTCGGATAATAAAGTTACAAAATTGACGACATATGATTAATGGGGTTTGCATATAAGGAAGTAAGTAAGTTGAATTTGAAATTAGACCTAAAATAAGGAATCATAATTATATTAAATATTTGTATTTACTTGTTCCATACATAAACAAGAAATTCACGCTCCATAATTTTAGGAATCTCTGCTACTAATCTCGGTTTAATGGGATAAATGGAATTTAAATTTAGACAATAAATCAGGAATCATAATTTATTAATAATTATATAATTGTAATTCAATTATACCCAGTCACCTTCAAAAATGGGTTGGATTTACAAACCTTTAAAAATGGTGAAATGTTATAAATGGGGTTTGCATATAAGGTAGGGGTGTTCATGGCAAGGCTTAGGTAGGGTGAGACTTTTGCCTGATGCTTTGCCCGAAGGATTATTAGGTGGTGAAATGCAAACGCCGGTCTTTTAGCCTATCTCGTAGAAGCTTTGACATTTTTAGGCACGACAATAATGGGCGGGGCAACGTGGGCTTCCTTGTCCAAATGGTGATACCCTGTCATAACCTATGCGAAAAAAAACAGTTTCACAATATAAACAATATTATATAAAAAAACAAAATATTGCAAATTTCAAATGAAATCTATAATTCTACACTTTAGAATATTCTAGATAAGTCTACAACTTGAGTCTAGAAATTAAAAAGACAACCCTTTGTTTTGACAAATAGTCAAATACCCCTAAATGAAGAATTAAATAACATCCATAATTCATTAAATACAAGTCATCAAAAAAAATTATAATTAAAGCTTTGTAGTCATTTAAAACTCGAAGTGGTTGCATCAAAGCCCTAAATTGTCAAAAGGATGAGCCATATGGAATTACCTACAAGAAAGCAAAAAAAAAAAAAAAAGAAGTATAATTACATTATTTACATGTACGAGTAATTGTAGGCTTTTAGCCTTAATTTAAAAAAGGGAAATGGGCAATGGATAATCCAAAAATGAGAGAAAAAGGTAAGAGCCGAACAAACGTATCAAATATCAATAGATTTATAAATAATATAATAATATATATACCGGGAAAGGCCAAATGGGCAGGGCAGAATACCCTACCCATAAAAATGCCTAGCCCAATTGTGCCCAATTTTTTTAGGTTACTTTTTTTGGGGATGGGCATGGTGCTTTTTCTCTGCGCTCAAATGGAAGCATAGGGCTTATGGGCTTCATAAACACTCCTAATATAAGGAATGGAAGTAAATTGAATTTGAAATTAGACGTAAAATAATGAATAATAATTATATTAAAATTATATTTACGAGTTTCATGCATAAACAAGAAATCCCCCCTCCATGATAACTAATCTCGGTTTAACGGAATAAATAGAATTTAAATTTAGACAATAAATCAGGAATCATAAATATATTAAATTAAAGTATATTAGCAATAATATAATTGTGATCCAAGCATACCCAAACACACCTTCCATAATTTTGGGATCTCCATAAATTATATGAATAATTAATAAATATTAATACAGTAACACATCTTTATAATCGAGGTCAACCAAGTCTTGCTAAAAATTCAGTTATTGCAATAAATTAAAGGGAAAATTATAATAAAGGATTTAAGAAAAATAATATTTATTAAGAAGGATCATAAAATAGTAATTATTTTGAAGGACGAGGAATCAAAATATTAAAATAAAAAGACTAAATTGTTTCTGTGTTATTTCTAGATCCTTCCTTGTATGTAACTGTTATCTCTAGATCCTTCCTTGTATGTAACTGTTATTGATTATAACAAGATTTTGGACTCGTGTGTTGCACGGAGTGTGTAGTCGAATTCTGTTTTAAATAATGATAACAAAGACTTAATTGTCATCACAAAATAGTTTTATTAGGTGCTACATAAATTATGGACGTTAAGATAAACATTAACGAAATAACCCAAAAAAATAATTCATATAAGAATGAAATGCAAACCACTGAAATAACAAAGTCGACAAAAGTTTCCAATTACTACAATTACTGTGGTAAAATGTTTTGGAAAACTTCCCTATATACAACATTAACTGTGTTGTCAATAGACTTATTGAACTCATTCAAAATCAATATTTTTAAACCATTGAAACTCTTCACCCTTGACAAGGCAACATAGAGTTGTCCATGTGAAAAAACTGGACTGGGAAGATAAAGACCTACATTTGATATTGATTATCCTTGACTCTTGTTTATTGTCATCGCAAAAGAAATGATAATTGGAAATTGCCTCCTTGTCATCTTGAATGGAAGCTTAGATTCACACGGGTTCATGTCCATTCTGTGTATCAAAATGTCTTCACCTGCGCTAGTGCCATTCAACGCCTTAGCCTTTATGACGTTCTTGCTAAGATGTATAATTTGGAGCCTCGTGCCATTGCACAATCCTGATGCTTGGTTAATGTTCCTTATTAACATAACTGGTACTCCCACTTTCAAAACCAATTTATGATGAGGAATCCCGGAGCTTTTAATTGAATTTAGAAACTCTGTATCATATAGATTATCAAAACTATCATTTGCATAATCAAGACAATTTATAGAATCAGCAATAAAGTATTCTACTTCATCTCCTGACAATAAAGAACAAATGTACTCTTTTAAGGAATCAACATGTTTTGTAGTTGGGGTGAGTATTGACCTGTTGTTTAGGTAATCTTCCTCGAATAAACGGTCAACTAAATTTGGGTAAGTAGATTGAACGATACACCTTATTGGATTGTCATCATCATGGAGTAACAGATCAGATGGTAATACTATGTTTGCAATGCCATCGTGCGGTAATCCAATAACACCCTCTCCTACAAGCAGCAACCATTTAGAAAATGCTTTGATTTTATCTTGCTCAATTGGATCTGTAGAAGACTCTAATCTCATATTTTTTGTTAATTGCAATAACTGGCATTCTTTCCAAAGAGGAGAAGCATTAATAGATGCATCTACAATCTCAGCTCGTCTACTTTTAGGTATGACAGGAAGAATCTGTCTGAAATCACCTCCCATGAGGTAGAAAAACCGTTGGTAGGAAGAATCTGTCTGAAATCAACTCGTCCACTATTGCTACTAATCTATATGAAAGCACAAGTAATATAATTTTAAGTGCTACATATAAGGTAGAAAAACCGTTGAAAATCATCGGAAATCCAGAAATAGCAATAGTGTTTCAGCATTGTGCTTTCATATAATCATGACTTCACATCATAATCAGTACTACAGCTTCAATGTCGATCAATGCACTGACCAACTACGTTAAGCAAATACAAGGTGGTTGATGTGCATTAAAGGGAGATTTAATGCAGAGTCTCAACTAATACAATGAAACCCTAAACCAGTAAAACATTTAATAATTATCACTGGACATTGTTAAAGTAGACTATGGCAACAGATGACTCAAATATATAAATTACGATGCAATGCAGACAAGTTAAATTAATTATCATAAACTAAACGACAGTTATATTTATAAAAATGTAATTGCAAAGTCTAATAAGTTAAGAAATCCCAGATAGTATTTGCTACGAACAAATAATTCCAAAAAGCAGTAAGAAGGAAAACAGTTGCGAAATTTAGTGTCTGAAACTGTAAAAATAAATAACATGAAGTTCATTGTCCAAGGACAATGCTCTTCGCCATTACCACTTCAGGGAAGTCCGGATCAACGAAAACACGTGTCGCACCAAGTACAGTAGAAAGCTCGACACCTACAAATGCATATAAAGAAATGATTACCATTGAGCAACGGTTGCTGTTAAGATATTTTTGACATAAGAAACATGATCCAGTCAATGTAAATGAACCTCTTTCAATTTTCTTCATAATATGGGCATACTGGACAATAATGAAAGCTCCAGTACCCCCATGCAGATTTTCTAATAGTGGAAGTGTCCTCTCATAAGCATGACCTTGCAATATACACCTTATAAGATGTTTCTTCCTACAATATGACAAAATTTCGAATGAGATGCTAGCTATAGTATATTCATAATTGTTTACATAGAAAAAACCTCTAAAAAAAAGAAATACTTAGAATACCGTTTGTCTTCCAGTTCCAATATCAATGACATAGAGTAAATTCCCCTATACTTATAATTGGATGACCTCTGATACGATCTAAGTATGCCACAAACGTCTGATAAATAAAATAAATGGAAAAAACAAAACAACTCTGAGATTAATAATTTGTTATAGCAGACAGGTGAAGTAGATTGTACTTTATGGCTGCAAATATTTACCAACTACATCATTATTATTAGGTACCCCCCACCAATTGGTATCATCAACCAAATTAAGGATGAAACTGTGTTTGGGAATCAAATCATCTATTGTAGGTGCTATTGTGGAATTCTTTGTTATTATTATGTGGAACAACAGATGTACTCCCTCGCCACCTTCCCGGATCAAGAAACGACCAATATCATAACACGCTCCTTCAGTTAATTTCCAGCAATGATTATGCATGAGTTCAATGGAGTTGATCCTAACCATGATGCGTGTATCTTTTTGGAAGAAACAATGGAAAAAAGTGAAACATGTATCTACTGTGACAACACAAGTCATGATGCATTGAAGCTTAAAAGAGAAACAAATTATGGAACTTCACCGAGGTATAAAAAAAAATCAGATCAACGCTCTGAAGTTCCAGTAAGGGATGCATATGGGTGGTGCAACAACGCTCAGCGTATCTGTGGATGATTCTATCAACTTTAACCTTCAAGGTAAAATCAGAGGAATCGATTCGCAGATTTTGCAAACAGGTTGACATGTTCATTGCCATTTGAGTAATGTGACAGTTTGATAGTAATTTCGGAGAGAATTGTTTTGGGTAAAGAGTAGTAAAGAAAGATGGAGAACACCCAAAAAGTTGGTGAATGACTATTAATTACTCTATAAATTCCATCAATGGACGTGCAAAACGAAGAGACGTTTATTTATTTCCAAGGAAATAAAAACCGTCAATACATTTAAAATTAATTAACGTTGGAAGGCGGAAAGGCAGTTAGTTAATTGTGGATATAGGAAACCGAATAGTTATGTCTTTCTTCAATGCCGTTTTCTTCATATATTGAAACCGACACTTTTGAATAATTATTTAATTTGGTAGATAAATTTTTATATTAACTATCATTACATTTTTGAGGACTACACTTTTATTTACCATGATATTTTATAATAGTTTGCTGCATATAATAATTCCTTATCTTTTGAATAATATTATTATAGGCTAAATAATTTTTTGATGTCACACTACGTTAATACTTTTGTTTAAAAACATTCATGCTTTATTAATTAATAAAGTTATCGTTAACCACGTAGTAAAAGGTAAATTCTCTGAAGGAAATAACATCAAAAGTACTATATGAGTGAAGTGTTATAAATGAGAATGTACTCACTAAACTTTTTGTTCTTTTTGCTTGTAATTTTTCATCGGGGATGTAAGAACTTAAAAAGGAAAATAACTAAGTAAAACGTAGTTCTGGTAAAACGAAATACAAATGTTTTAAATAATTTAAGATTTTTTTCCTCATCTAAATAAATAAAACACAATTTTAGTGAAAGATTTTAATTGATAAATGAGTATTATAGGCCAGTTTGAATAAGACAATGATATTGAAGATGGAATTAATAAGGGATCATGACAAATTACAAATATTTGACTATGGCTTGATGAGTCCTTCAAAAATGTGATTTAGATTAAGATATTGAAGATGTTATTAATAAGGGATCATAACAGATTACAAATATTTCACAATGGCTTGTTAAGTCCTTCAAAAATGTGATTGAAATTCAGGTATTGTTGGAAATGTATAATACGATTACATCTAAAATGTAGGCTGAATCATCACAAACCATATAAAATATGTACCAAACAAATGCAGAGATGATACCAGCAAAATTATTCGAATGAAATACTTATGACAGATAAAGTGCATGAAAGTGTATCGGTTTAGATAAGGAGAAAGAAATCTACAAACACTTAATAACGTTACTGCTAGCTTTATGACAAACTTGTCGTAATAGTATTGAAGTCTTAATTAAAAGAGAAGCAAAACATATATTTCATAACAATAGTCTAAAATGGAAAACAATATTTTAACTGGGCACAACTTTAATCTTCATCGCAGCTACCTCTGGAAAATCCGGATTAACATACACACGAGTTGTTCCTTCAACAGAAGATAACTCAACACCTGTAATTTAAGAAACAGAAAGCTAGTGTGGTGAGTAATAGTTATCCGAAAATGTTTGACACTCAAATAGTAATTGTGACATTACCTCTTTCAATTTTCTGAATAATCTTAGCATACTTGACAACAATGAAAGCTCCAGAACAATGATTCACATTACTGAGAAGAGGGAGAGCCATTTCCAAAGCATCACCCATCAATATACATCCACTAAGGAACTTCTTACTGCAAGATCATATTTGGAAAAAAAAAGTTTACGATGTGTTGAAATTTAAGTGCAAAATTACAATGTTTAAAAAAATATACAGACCGCTTGTCCTCTAGTTCCAAAATCAAAGCCATGGAATAAATCCCCTACACTTGTATTTTGATGACCGATAGAATGAACGAAGAATACCACAAACATCTGAAATGCATAAGTTGAAATAATCATAACTATAATATTAGTTTCTCCCGACAAATATTCCAATGTAATTTGGTTTAGAAAAACATAGGTTAGAAAGACCATTACCAATTAGGCTATTGTTTCTTGGATAACCCCACCAATTAATCTCATCTACAATGTTGAGAACAAAATATCTATCTGGAATTTGATTGTTAACTGAAGGAATAATTGTTGAATGTTCAAAAATAACCAAATGTAGAGAGTCATGAACTCCTTCACCACCCTCCCTCACAAAAACCCTGTTAATCTCATAACAACCACCTTCTACAATCTTCCAACAGTGCTTTTCCATCAACTCCACAGACATTATTCTAACCATCATCCGCATATCTTTTTGCGTGATAAATGTAGTTAAAAAAATTTGAAAAATGAAGTGAAATGGTTACACCAATATTTTAAATGCTTACCGTGGTTTCAAAAATAATAAGATCCACCGACTCATGCTCAAAGCAAGGGCGATTGTCATTGCTGCACGTACGGTCAACATATCTTCTAATAATGTGATCAACCTTAACTTCTAAGATGATGTTTGGAACTCCAGGTGTTAAAGATTGCAAACAGGCTTCCTTTCTTGACCACATCATTGAAGGTTCAGGGAGTCGCACAGTATTCATCTCAAAGGTTTATGAAGAGAGGATCGTAACTTGTATTTATATTTACAGTATAAGGGAAAGATGTACTACGTTGATTTATTGTATCGTTGGATTGTGTAAAAATGGTTTGTCAACCAAGTTGATGACGATTGGTTGAACGGTTATACAAGTTACGAGGAAGAACGTGTTCAAGAATGGAAATGTATGACAGTTTACATATTTCACATATGATCATAATGCTTTGCGATAATGGGTATTAAAACGCGGTTATGGCCAACTGTAATTGTATATAGACACGTTGGACATATATCAGTGGCGGAGTCAGGAATTTATATTTGTGGGTGCACAATTTGTGAGGGGATTCGAGGGCGCTGCCCTCGATTTTTTTAAAAGGAAAGTTTTAAATGCATTAAAAATCAAATGAATATAGACAAGAAAAGAAAATAAAACTTCAACTTAACATAGAAAAACAATAATCAAGAGTCAACTAAATGAAAATTACCTTAGAAAGCACGGAAGCTGTAGATCTAGAACAGAGAGATTTGGAGAGCAAGGGAAGCTGTGGATTTGGAACGGATTCACGAGGGGAAGCTATGGATCTGGAACGAATAGATAAACCAAACTTACTACAAACCATCAAACTCATTACAATTCATTATGGAACACAGAACTTTAAAAAGCTAAAAACTAAATAAAAAGTTCTAAACAAGGAGAATTTTACATAAAACCAAAGTTTCAACCACCAAACTCATTACAATTTTAAATAAAGCTAATCAATGAAATTGGACTACTCAATGATTTCTGAATTAAAGAAACTATCATTGCCAGTTTAACCAAATCACAAAAATCAGGTATCTAACTTGGTACAGAGGATTCTACAATTTAGTGAAGAAACAAACAATCAAGAGAAGTGCTTGATCTAACTCATAATTTAGTTTTAAGCAAACAAAATTGATAAATCAGAACCACAATGTTCCCCCCTTTAAAGACAACAAAACTGTATAGGACAAATACTCTACTGAACCCAAATCAAACCTATAATAGCCTTAAAGTTCACCCAAAAATAAGGAAGAAGAAACAATAATCACAAATAACATATGAAAACATATGGTTATACTACCTAAAAAATCTTAAAAAATTAGATTGATTTTTTTCATTTACCTCGGTAAACCTCAAACCCCAAGAATAATTTGTTCTATCACTGCACAATTTCAATTCAGGTTCATAAACTCAAAATGTGGCAGCCTTGCTAATTAGTAACAAACACCTACATAAATGAGGAAGGAAAACAATGAGAACACAAATGTATTACAAAGTCAAGTTATTCTCCATTTTCAAAGAAATGGATGCACAGACATTGTGCCACCATAAAGGAAGGAATCCCTCATGAGATTTGCTTATTAAAGACAAAACAAAATTGCTTATTAAAGGAAGGATTTTGTCCTTTAAAAAATTTCCCAGAACTTGTGGCATTATAAGCAGGGCAATTCAATCACCTTTACACAATAATTACATATATCCTGATGATTAAATTTGTCAAACCTCAAATTCTTAACAAGTATTTTCAAGAGGGAAAAACAAAGAAAGTGCAGATTGGCAAATTTACCCGAATGGTCATGTTGATTTCTCTTTGAGCAACTTGTACCCAATGTTCCACTTCTAACAGCAGTTGTAATCACAGGAACGTGGGTTTTTGGAAGTAGTATTTTAGGGACTTTTGATTCGTTTCTTTGCACTTTTGATGTGTCAGGCCTTTTCAGCTTTCAAATGAGTTAAAGCAAACTCTCCCAGTATTTAATAGTTTTTTTTTTTGCCCAACAGTATTTAATAGTTTACTAAATATAAAAATGCAGACAACTCAATCAAACGGATGGAATAATTAGATACTCTACCAGCTTAAGTGTAGTCACTCTCTTTAATGTACCACAGTCATCCTCAAGTTTATTCCTAAAAGTTGGAAAAGCTCCAAATACTTTATCAGAACTAGCAAGTTGTGGGACGTCCTCAAGGTTTAAAATTTTCCTTTTGCCATTATCAATTAGAGGACCCACCCAAGAGAATGCTGAAAATTCTAGCATTTGAGTAAGGAGTGATATTTTCCTCCCCCTTGGTCTTATTTAACTCTAATGCATTACTAACATCAGTATCATCATTCAAAAGAGGCTCTTGAAGAATGCTATCTTCACCCTCATGCATGTTTCCGAGAGAACACCATATAGCACAAGAAAAAGGAGATTCCATCGGAAATTAAGTGCTGACTTGGCAACGAAACGTGTTTTAGATGGAGAATAATAATGTCCAGAACAAAGCAATGACAGGAGATGAGAAGGTAGAAAACACACCAAGCTCTGAAGAATAGTGGGAATCTGATCCTTTCACCTGAATTGAAGAGTCTTACGCGTAATGAAGCACAAACGATTCCCCAAGCAACTGTTTTGAGTGCCAAATCCAAAAGGGTGACGAACTTTTCATCAGACCAACCATTTCTATACCAATAGAAGTAACACAGTAGAAACATGACAGGATTAAATGTAGAAGCACCCAAAGAACAAAACAGAGTCCTGTTATACTGACTGCTTTTAAATTTCTCTTTGTAACCATCTCTCGCATCCGATGCAATTTTTTTTCCGCACCCATGAGACAAAACTAGAGCAAGGGCGACGGTGCAGCTAGCGAGGGTCGAGGGTTGACAACGAGCATCTGGAACGAGGGTTGAGAGCGCAAGGAGAGGTTTGGAGTGAAATTGGAACGAGGGTTGAGAGCGCGAGGAGAGATTTGGAGTGAAAAAAGAGGAGAGATTTGGAAGGGTTGAGAAAGAAATTGACCGAAAAAAAAAAGGGGATATGCAAGCGTTCGAACCCGGGACCTTTACAAAGATGGGGAAAGCTTTAACCAATTAATCTAACCAGATCTATTGTGATGAGATTCCTTCACAAAATATATATTTTTTAAATTTTTTATGGGTTCACTTGCCCACATAGGCACTAGTGTGCCTCCGCCCCTGACATATATATATGCTGTTCCATCTCGAATAAAACATGTTAATGAATGGAAATGAATGACGGTTTATATATAGGCACGCGGTTATGAATTTATAAAGTTTTCTATAGGAATATCAAAAGGGATTAAGTTCCTTATTAATTGCTGCGTGGAGAATAAGAGTAGAAAAGTTTGGAAATATATATAAGCCGATAAACCTCAAATATTGCCGTTGAACTAATAAAATATCAGAGCTGTTGTGCTTAAAAGTTGTAGTTTGCTTTATTTACAAAATCCTGTAGTACGTGAAGTATGCTTGAGTTTTAAATATGTAATATATCTTAGAATGTTTTTAAAACCAGTTCTGCATGTGAATTAACGACAAAAGCCATGATCATTGAAAAAACCAAAGTTAACTTTTAACACTGTCAACAATTGGGAAAAGGTTACTACTTCTTTTTAAAATTATCAATTTCAAATAGCATAAGTATTAGAATGTTAAATGCATTATATGAGGAATTGGTGTCTGAGGATGTGTTGGAAATCAATGCATTTCCAAACTAGTGCTGTCTAGGATGTGTTGTAATCATTTTCATTATAAACGTTCAATCGGCTTATATATTGAGAAATTCTGATATATATTGGGAAATCAATGCATTTTAGATGAGTATTTCCAAACTTGTGCTGTCTAGGAATTGGTGTCTAGGATGTGTTGTAATCACTACTATTACTACTCCTTTTGTATCAGATAATGTGTTGGAAATCATTGTGCTGTCTGAGGATGCAATAGTAGTGATTACAAACACATCACGTTCAAAACCCAATATATATCAGGAAATGGGTTGTCATCTACGTTAACTTTAGATATTAGTTAATTATTTAATTTGTATCAGGAAATGCATAAAAAATAGTTTATTAACTCAATGAACGATCGTAAGTAAAAAGTGGAACACCAAAGTTAACTTTTAATAATTTGAACAATATAAAAAAAGTTACTAGTTTTTTTATGGACACCTGTACTTGTATGTAGACACGTAGGATATATATATATATATATATATATATATATATATATATATAAATAAGTCGTTTCATCTACAATTAGAACGTGTTAATGACTGATCAATGTATGATGTTTTATATATAGACAAGCGGTTATGAATTTATAAAGTTTTCATACAACGATAACACGTAGCAAAATTAATAGTTAAAAAATTATGTTTCCTTTCAAATGATTTATAAACTCAAGTAATGAAATGGTTACATGAGTGGATTACATAATGATGAAATCTTGAAGAAGGTGTAACTTTGCAAGATTTATATGACGTAATTATATTTCAAGAAAGTACATGTTAGCTCCAAATGTTTTGATGATAACAAATGTTTAAAGTTTTGAAATTGGTTTAATGAAGTTCAGGATTGACTCTCGAGAATGTGTTCAAAAGAATCAGTTAATTCCTATCACAGCAGAGCAATTCTCGAGAATGAGAATTGCATTCTCCAGAATGGTTCTCGAGAATGCACTAATGGTTCTCGAGAATGATCGGACCAAAGCAGAAACAGACTTTGTCTATCGAGTGATTCTCGAGAATTGAGAATCAATTCTCGAGAATGATTCTCGAGAATCAGAAATTGACTCTCGAGAATGGTCGTCGGTTTCCAATTGATATATTTTGTTTCGAGGTAGTTTTCGAGAATTAGAACTAATTCTCGAGAATAACTCTCGAGAATCTAAATTGATTCTCGAGTATTGTCGAAAGCTTCAGTTCCGTCCTCTTTGGTTTTCAAATGACTCTCGAGAATTGGAAAGTAATTCTCGAGAATAGGAAAACAACTCTCGAGTATGCACGATCACATTAACTGAAGTTTGCTTCTGTCGTCTCGGATTCTCGAGAATTGAAATGCAATTCTCGAGAATGGCTCTTGAGAACCACTGGCGATTCTCGAGAATGATCGAAAAAATGATAATCTCGCTTTACTTCTAGAGCGATTCTCGAGTCCGGTTCTTGCCGATTCTCGAGAATGATCAACAACACAAGAAACATGATTTTTCCGTAATCTTATTTAAATCATCCAGTTAATTGTTTTTAGCTTCCAATACATCCTTATATATTAACTGTGATATTATTGATCATCTACCTAAGTGCTTTACAAGTTCATAACCAAAGTTGCCAAGATCAGACGTAGAATACCAAGAATGTTCATTGTGACTTGATTGCTGATCTGAGATTTATAGAATATGACATACTGCTTGCTATTACGATTTTAACTATGTTTAACAAGTTTGCTTGTGAATCTACGAAAGTTCAAAGTTTTGTTTTTCGTAGTTTAAGTTCTTGACAGTCGGGCGCATTAAGAATGTCGCGAACGAGCCGACAAAAAGAATCTTATCATAATGGTGCCCATACAGCAAAAGCTTCCGAACCATTAAACTATGCTGATCTCCATCCAAGAACATGTGAGTAACAAGCTGTAAAGACATTCCACTAAGCAAACACTCAAACATGGATAAAGCAGAAGGCGCGGATGTCTAAACACATTCAAACGGGCGGATTCAAATTTCTCCAACGGCCTTCAACTTCAACTAGTACAAATACACGATGGATTGAATTCGACAAAAACGAACCAGTGCATACATTGATAAAGCTTTCAAATAGTTCAAATTGTATTCTGATTATATCTTTGGATATAATAAGCTTCAGTGTTCATCATTCTATCTACTCTGTGAGAGAGTACTTTACAACTTGTTTTACAGTTCGTTCAAATTCTCAAGATAGAGGTATCTTGAGTGTGGGTGTATTGATTACAATTTGTAAGGGGGAGTGAGTCCAAGAGTGAGAGGATCATCCTTCGTTTACAGAGTGTGTAATTGTATTTGTAAGATAGTGGAAACCCCAGAGTGTGTCTGGGGACTGGACGTAGGTCAAAGAGTTGGACCGAACCAGGATAACTTCTCTGTGTCTGTCATCTTTACTTCCTTATTGCTTTCTTCGTTTATCTATCATACAACGAAAAGATTTTTGAGATCACCTATTCACCCCCTCTAGGTGATATTCCACCTTCATTTGGTATCACAGCAAGGTTTCTCAGTTGGGCTTAACATCCCGAGAAAGATCATGGAAGGAATATTACTTGATGGTGCCTCAATTAATCGACCCCCAGGATTCAACGGTGAAAACTACTCTTTCTGGAAAGGAAAATTCAAAATATTCGTAATGGCTACCGAATATGGTCTCTGGGAAGTGATAGAAATTGGAGATTACATACCTATAAAGATTGAAGGAGGAATCTCTGTTCCAAAGACGAAAGCTGAATTCGATGAGAATGATAAGAAGAATGTCACTCTCAACAGTAAGGCAATCTTGATGCTTCAAATTGCTCTTAGTCAAAAGGAATACTTTCGAATAAGCAATCTATCAACCGCAAAGGAAATGTGGAAGGCATTGGAGATTGCATATGAAGGTACTTCCGCATCAAGGAAAATCGTATCAATACTCGACCACCGAGTATGACTTACTCGCGAATGAAGTCGGGAGAAACCATGGCCGAGTTCCAACTAAGATATACTCATCTAACAAATCAATTGGCGGCTTTAGGTAAAAACTATGATCAAGGTCCTTAGGTCAGAAAGATCATCAATGTTCTAACAAAAGACTGGGAAGCTAAAGTCACTGCTGCGATAGAGGAGGCTTGTGGAGAATCAATGGCTTCGATTCTTTGCCTTATTCGGAAGCTGTCTGCGAATATGAGAGCAAACTAAGATTCAAGAAGGACCTAGACAAAGTTAACAAGCATCGGAACAAGGGAATTGCTCTTAACACCGTAAAGGAAAGAGAAGAACACGAAGAAGATGAAGAGGACGATGATGAGATGGCCATGTTTGTTAGAAGATTCAAGAAGTTCTACGAAAAGATCGAGGCTTCGAAAAGATTCCAAAAAGGAGACACAAGTAACAAACGTGAGTTCGAGGCAAAGATCAAATTATCTCGTTATGAATGTGAGAAGCCGGGACATTACAAGTCAGAATGTCCTCAACTAAAAGACAACGATAAAGAAAAGAAGAAGCCCTATCAATTCAAAAAGAAGGCTTATGTGTCAGCGATATGGGGAGATGGTTCTTCAGACGAAGAAAGCGAAGAAGAAAAAGAGACTGCCAACATCTGTCTAGTGGCAGAAGAAGAGCTAGCAGAAAACGACAATGAGGTACATGATTCACAACCAACCTATGATGAATTATTTGATGAATATAATGAAATTCAATCTGAATTTGAAAAGGTTATTGATGAATGTTTTGCCCTGAAAAAGGAAAATATAACTCTTAAACTACGTGTTGAAAACCTTTCCTGTGAAAATCTTATCTGTGATGAATGCCTAGCTTTACAGAAGAAAAACTTTCATCTTACGAAAACACTTGAGAAACACTAAGGGAAGTGAAATGCTCAATGTGATCCTAAAAACTCAAAGGTTTACAAATGACAGATCAGGCATAGGATATGATCCTATCCTTGACAAAAGAAAAGGCAAAAAGAAAACTGGTGGAAAATCCTATTTGAACTATTTCCAGAAATCAGTTCACATTTCAAATCCGTTTGCTCATTGTAACTATTGTAATCATAAAGGACACTCTACTTCATCATGCTTTCATAGAATGAATCGAAGAGATAAACCTGTTGGTAATTATCAGTGGGTACCTAAGGGAACTTATGTTCTCCCTAAGGCCCGAGCTAACCCGAAAGGACCCAAGAAACGTTGGGTACCTAAAGCTTAATCTTCTGTGAATTATAGGTATGTGCTCGAGAGCATCAAGAACCAACAAGTGGTACATTGACAGTGGATGCTCCAGACACATGACGGGGGATCAAACCAAATTCGTTGCATTGAGATCAAAAGATGGTGGCAAAGTTACCTTTGGAGGAAATCAATCTGGAAAGATCTCTAGAATTGGAGAAATTGGTACAAAGGATGGACCTCAGATCAAAGACGTGTATCTTATTGAAGGTCTCTACCATAACCTCCTAAGTGTGAGTCAAAGTGCTGATAAGAACAACTGGATCATCTTTGACTCAGAAGAATGTCTCATTATCAACAAAGATGATCTCCCAATTGATAAAGGTAAACTGAAGTTATTATTGAAGGCTCCTCAAGAAGGAAACTGTTATACATTAGATTTACCTAAAATTGATTCGAAAAATGCTTCGTTAGCAACTTAGAAGAAAGTTGGTCAATGTGGCATAAGCGTCGGCTCATGTGAACATGTTCCAACTGGATAAGTTGCTAAGGAAAGATTTAGTAATTGGTTTGCCTAAACTCCGTTTTAAAAATGACATGATTTGTGATTCTTGTCAAAGAGGTAAACAAACTAAAACATCCTTCAAAAATAAAACTGAAATCACGACTAATCGACCTCTTCAATTACTCTATATGGATTTAGTTGGACCAGCAAGAGTTAAAAGCCTTGGTGGCAATTTGTATACTCTAGTCATTGTCGATGATTACTCTCGATTCACTTGGACTATCTTTTTATCTTCTAAGGATGAAACATTTGATCTATTTGTTGTGTTTGCCAATAAGGTGCAAAATGAGAAAGGTATATGCATTACAGCCATTCGAACAGATCATGGAGGAGAATTTGAAAATCAAGCATTCGGAGAATTTTGTGATGTTCACGGAATTAACCATAATTTCTCAAATTTCTCCAAGAACACCACAACAGAATGGTGTGGTAGAAAGGAAAAACCGTGTACTCACGAAATGGCTCGTGCCATGTTGAATGAAAATCGAGACCTCACAAGTATTCGCACGAGGCGCAGATGCAATGAGCACGGCCAGCTATATTGCCAATCGAGCGTATCTCAGAAAGAAGTTTAATAAGACCTCTTACGAACTCTACAAAGGAAGGAAACCAAATTTGGCTCATCTTCATATCTTTGGCTGTAAGTACTTCGTGCATAACAATGGTAAGGATAATCTGGGAAAATTCAATCCCAAATCCGATGAAGGTATTTTTCTTGGATATTCAAATAGGAGTAAGGCATATAGAGTTTTTAACAAACGAACTCGCATAGTTGAAGAATCAATACATGTTGTGTTCTGTGAATTTAAATTAGATAAACCTTTGGATGATGATGAGGAAAATGTTTTTAAGAATCAATTCTTTTCAAAAAATACTCCCCTCTATTGAAAATTCTCAAGATGTTTTCGAACCCGATTCTCAAAACAACTTAGGAAATCCTGATCAATCTCGGCCTAGAGCTTGGAGGTTCATTAGGAATCATCCCCTGGACCAAGTAATAGGTGATTTAAATCATGGTGTAAGAACTAGAAACAAGACCTTGAATGAAGTAACATTTTCTCGCCTTTATATCACATATAGAACCCTCTAAAATAGATGAAGCCCTTTCAGACAATGATTGGGTGATAGCTATGCAAGGGGAGTTACATCAATTTGATAGGAATCAAGTTTGGGATTTGGTACCTAGGCCTAAGGACCATCCGGTCATTGGCACTAAATGGGTATTCAAGAACAAACGAGATGAATCAGCAATCATAGTCCGAAACAAGGCTAGACCGGTTGCCAAAGGCTATAATCGGGAAGAAGGGATTGATTATGAGGAAACATATGCTCCGAAGAGCTAGATTGGAAGCAATACGTGTACTCTTAGCCTTTGCGTGTATCAAAGGATTTAAGCTCTATCAAATGGATGTTAAGAGTGCTTTTCTAAATGGTTTTATTCAAGAGGAAGTCTATGTTGAACAACCTCCTGGTTTTGAAAACGATCATCATCCAGATCATGTTTTTCGCTTGAAGAAAGCCCTATATGGTCTCAAGTAGGCCCCTAGAGCTTGGTATGAAAGATTAAGTAATTTCTTATTAGATCAAGGCTTTATCAGAGGGAAAGCAGATACAACTTTGTTTATTAAGACCAACAAACTTAATGAGACTTTAATTGTGCAAATATATGTGGATGATATTATTTTTGGTGCTACTAAAGATTCTCTTTGTGAGGAATTTTCCAAGAAAATGCAGGGTGAATTCGAAATGTCTATGATGGGTGAGTTGAACTACTTTCTCGGTTTGCAAATCAAACAATGGAAGGATGGTATATTCATATCTCAAACAAAATATCTCCGTGATTTGCTCAAGAAATTTGGAATGGAGCATTGTAATGGAGCCGACACTCCAATGAGCTCAACTGCCTCTCTAGATGCTGATGAAGAAAAAGGGAAAGACTTCAACATAACCAAGTATAGAGGGATGATTGGATCCTTACTATATTTGACTCGCTAGCGAACCCGGACATTCGGTTTAGTGTGGGAATGTGCATAAGATTCCAATCAGCTCTTAAAGAATCGCATGCGGAACATGTCAAAAGAATTTTTCGATATCTTTCGGACACCAAGGAATTGGGTCTCGGTTCCCTAAAGGTCAACAAGAATTTCTCGGTTGCATATTCGAGACTACGATCATCTTGGATACAAGACCGACGGGAAAGAGTACCAAAGTGGACAATGTGAATTTCTTGGAGGATCACTTGTATCATGGTTTAGTAAGAAACAAACCACTTTGTGGCTGTATCCTCAACCAAGCCGAATATGTAGCCGCATCGAGTTGCTTTGTGCTCGGGTTCGTGGCTCAAGCAACAACTTCAAGACTTGGGAATTCATTTAAAAGAGATTCCAATCCTCGTGACAACACTAGTACAATAAGCTTGGCAAAGAATCCAGTTCAACACACAAGAACCAAGCATATTGATGTTAGACATCATTTTATCGAGATCATGTCCAAAAGAAAGATGTAAAGGTGATGTTTATCCCTACTCACTTACAACTTGCGATATCTTCACCAAGCCGGCGGCTAAAGAACAATTCACATTTATCGAAGGGAATTGGGAATGGTAAACCCCAATGAATTGTAAGTAAAATATTAGCTCAATCTTGTTGATTATGTTTTGATGATGTTTGAAAACTAACTTAAGCATCGGAGCTTCTAGATGATGTTTTGCAGGTTGCAAGTTGCAAAAACTGAACTGATAATTCTCAAGAATTTATCATTCTCGAGAATTGATAGGTGAGGTTCTCTCGTTCTTCCCAATTACTCCCGAGAATTGAAACCAATTCTCGAGTAATATCAGTTGTTGCCTGGTGAGTATCACTTCTGGACTTATCATTCTCGAGAATACAGGGTCATTCTCGAGAAATATCGAAATTCTCAAATGTTCGAGCATGTTTTTACTTTCCATTCTCGAGAATCATGGAGACATTCTCGAGAATTGTAGCAGAATAGAATATTCTGCTGATTGGATTATTATTCTTTTCTGAGAGCATTCTCAACGGTTCTCGAGAATCAATTGATGATTCTCGAGAATTGTCGTGCAGGAACTCAAGCGTCGCTTAGCTTCATGTCGTTTCACTCTTTTGACCCTGTCGTTTCGTCCCTTCATTTTCTTAACCCTCATTAATCGCATCTGTTCCCTCGACTCATTCTTTCTAACTCTCGAGAGCTTTTCCTTATCTCACTTCATCTTCTTCGTCGTCTCACTTCATCCTCTCTAAACTCATCATCCATCTGTGATTCGTTGTCGAGTGACCATGACGAAATCATCATCCTCTGAATCTCCTGAACAACCACTCAAGAAAAAGCCACGTACCAAGTATCGCCCTAAAGTTCAAGTTTCGAAGAAAACTGAACCATCAAAGAAGAAGGCTAAATTGGTAACGATCGTAGACTCTCCTCATGTGACTCGCACCAAGACTCACTCTCTGCCATCTGACAAGACCAAAAGCAAAGAAAGCTCTTGCCCTAAATCTCAATCCGTTAGCTCAAAGACAAAGGAAGACTCCAATTCAAAATCCAAATCTTTTTCTCAGTCACAATCTAAAGCTGTGAGTTCTGCAACAACTAAATCATCCAAGCCTTATTCGAGCTCAAAACCAACTTTTTATGAACGAAGAACTAAGGAAGTTGAAGATAGGATTCAACGACCTCCTCATACTCATCCCGAGAAACCTCTTTCAACTCGCCTCCATATGCATTCAAGCTAATTGGGCAACTCAATGTCCTTGATTGTCCTCCTCGGGCTTCACAAGATCCTCCGTAATCCCATCTGATCCTAATTTTGTTCTTTCATATGAAGGAAGACCTTTTTGTCCTACTGTCTGGTTGAATCTAGATGACTTTAGGAGGGAGTGTAATTTGGATCTTTCACCCTGGTTGAAATCTTATATGCCGTTGCTAGATATCCAGACCCCATACTCTCCTCAGGTTGTTAAAATTTTCTATTTTAATATGGTTGAGGAAAAGACTGAGGATGGTGAGATTGTGCTGCATACTCATGTTAGAGGCAAAACCATTAAGATCACAGCAGCCACTATCAATTCATTTCTGGGTGTCATTGATCCTCCAGAAGATCCTCCCACATTATCTGAGCATGAATGCTTTAGACTTCTTCTACCTATAAAGCAATATGATGGGAATCCCTTGAAAGTCAAGCCATCGACATGCCGGACACCACCGAAATCCTTTGGTATCTTTACAGTCGCAATTTAGTAAACAAAGGTCGTAGTTTTACACACTTTGTGACCAAAGACTACCAATTGATGGGCTCCATTATGGCCAAGCAACCACGTAACCTTTGCAAACTGGTTATTTCTGAGATATCCAACTTTCTATCTAATTCTGAGGTCTCCAAGAAGAATACCATTCCATATCCTAACCTAGTCTCTAGGATTCTGGTTTGTTCAACATTTGGTATCTTCTTGACAATGACGAGACCGTTTTTCCCAAGAAATTTGGCAAGACTCATCTTTTATACATGAAGATCTCATTTACGAGGCAAGCTGGGAAGAAGCAAGTCAAGTCCACCACCGATCCTAAGCCATCTACATCCAAGCAAAGAAGACGAAGGCCAATCTTCACAAAGACCGCTTCGACTTCGCCCTTCTTTTGCACAGGCTGCAATCCAAGCTCAGATCAACTCCGCAATTCAGGAAGCTATGGCTCCTGTAATACAATGTTTGGACTCTTATGGCAATCTAATAAAGGCAATGATCAAGGCCATAGGTAATGAGATGATCAAAGTAGATGCCCATCTTGAACAACTTGTGAACTCAGCCGTGGAAAACCTCAAGAAAGAGATGTACCTGAATTCTTCTGTCCTCTATGATCAGCAACAAGAGATTAAACAATCAGTTCAACAGACAGAAGATTGTTTGGAAGCCCTCTTATTTGAGTCTTCAGAAACATACTAAATCCTCTGCTATGCCCACTACATCCATTCCTGATCATGAGATTGTTCCTCCACCTGTTTCTGATATCCCCATCTCAGATCCTGTTACTGCACCTCAAGTTACTGATCATGTTCCTGAGTCCACTTCTCCTGCACCATCAGTAACTGATCTTGTAACTAGCTCTCAACCTGCTCCTGATTATGTGTCAACTCCTCCTGTTGATCCAGCTGTCTCTGATCCTGCACCAGAATCCACCTCTTTGATGGATGACAAAGGGGGAGAAGGAGAAACAACAGCGAATTGATTGGAACTAATTGGTGTCTAGTTGGAGTCTAGTTGTTTCTTTAAGGTTTACTTTGATAATTGTCTGTTTAGACTCTAAGAACCATCTAATCCTTTCTGATGTATTTCTGTGAGGTCATTTTGGTTTAGCATGTTATGTATGAATGGATCTTCATTGCATCAATTCTTGAAAAAGCTTCGTATGAATACATGACTTGTTCTGCAAATCTGCTATACTTTCTGTTATTTTACCAATCAATAATTTCATTTTCAAAACTTCAAAATGATTTTCTCTATATGTTGTCATCATCAAGAAGAGGGAGAATGTTAGCTCCAAATGTTTTAATGATAACAAATGTTTAAAGTTTTGAAATTGGTTTAATGAAGTTCGGATTGACTCTCGAGAATGTGTTCAAAAGAATCGCTTAATTCCTATCACGTGAGCAATTCTCGAGAATGAGAATTGCATTCTCGAATGGTTCTCGAGAATGCACTAATGGTTCTCGAGAATGATCGGACCAAAGCAGAAATGCAGACTTTGTCTATCGAGTGATTCTCGAGAATTGAGAATCAATTCTCGAGAATGATTCTCGAGAATCAGAAATTGACTCTCGAGAATGGTCGTCGGTCTCCACTGATATATTTTGTTTCTGAGGTAGTTTTCGAGAATTAGAACTAATTCTCGAGAATAACTCTCGAGAATCTAAATTGATTCTCGAGTATTGTCGAAAGCTTCAGTTCCGTCCTCTCTGGTTTTCAAATGACTCTCGAGAATTGGAAAGTAATTCTCGAGAATAATTCTCGAGAATAGGAAAACAACTCTCGAGTATGCACGATCACATTAACTCGAAGTTTGCTTCTCTCTCTGATTCTCGAGAATTGAAATGCAATTCTCGAGAATGGCTCTCGAGAACCACCGGCGATTCTCGAGAATGATCGAAAAAAATGATAATCTCAGTTTTACTTCTAGAGCGATTCTCGAGTCCAGTTCTTGCTGATTCTCGAGAATGATCAACAACACAGCAAACATGATTTTTCTGTAATCTTATTTAAATCATCCAGTTAATTGTTTTTAGCTTCCAATACATCCTTATATATTAACTGTGATATTATTTGATCATCTACCTAAGTGCTTTATAGGTTCATAACCAAAGTTGCCAAGATCAGACGTAGAATACCAAGAATGTTCATTGTGACTTGATTGCTGATCTGAGATTTATAGAATATGACATACTGCTTGCTATTACTGATTTTAACTATGTTTAACAAGTTTGCTTGTGAATCTACAGAAGTTCAAAGTTTTGTTTTTCAGAGTTTAAGTTCTTGACAGGCTGGCGCATTAAGAATGTCGCAGAACAGAGCCGACAAAAAGAATCTTATCATAATGGTGCCCATACAAAGAAAAGCTTCCGAACCATTAAACTATGCTTGATCTCCATCCAAGAACATGTGAGTAACAAGTCAGTAAAGACATTCCACTAAGAAAACACTCAAACATGGATAAAGCGAAAGGCGCGGATGTCTAAACACATTCAAACGGAAGGATTCAAATTTCTCCAACTACCTTCAACTTCAACCAAGTACAAATACACGATGGATTGAATTCGACAAAAACGAACCGGTGCATACATTGATAAAGCTTTCAAATAGTTCAAATTGTATTCGATTATATCTTTGGATATAATAAGCTTCATGTTCATCATTCTATCTACTCGTGAGAGAGTACTTTACAACTTGTTTTACGGTTCGTTCAAATTCTCAAGATAGAGGTATCTTGAGTGTGGGTGTATTGATTACAATTTGTAAGGGGGAGTGAGTCCAAGAGTGAGAGGATCATCCTTCGTTTACGAGTGTGTAATTGTATTTGTAAGATAGTGGAAACCCCGTGTGTGTCGGGACCGGACGTAGGTCAAAGAGTTGGACCGAACCAGGATAACTTCTCCGTGTCATCAATCTTTACTTCCTTCTTTTCTTTCTTCGTTTATCTATCATACAAATAAAATATTTTTGAGATCACCTATTCACCCCCCTCTAGGTGATATTCCACCTTCAGTACATACGTCTACAAACATAGGTTTTAATGATTTAAAGACCAAAATGAAAAGATAAAGATATTTGAAACTGATAGAACAAATGCCCAAGACATAAAATGGAGAGAAAAGTAACTTGTCTGAAAACTAAAATAGAAATAGGAAAAAAGTTACAAACACATATTGGGAAGCAGTAACAACAAATTTGAAGATAGTGGTTTTTCAAGGCTATGATCAAGACTGGAGATGGCTGCTTGATGATATTAAATCATTGTCGGGAGTGAGATGAGCGGCGGAAAGACGATTGAGCTTGACACCAAAGTCGACTATAAAAGTGTGACAATAATTGAACACAGCTTTGGAAAGATCACAATGACTTAAGAATATTGTTTGGCCATCTACAGTATCAACACGAAAAATTATTAGGGACATATTAAAGGGGAAATAGTTTTTTTAAAAATCAAACAAAGCTGTTTAAAAAATATAAGCTACCACCGGTCTTGATCATCTTGACGTAAAATAACGCAACAACAACATCATCCTTGTTGACAATGTTGCAGTAGCTGACCCAAGCCCGAGAAGCGGAACTACCCCTAAAGCAACAAAAGGGGTTTCCACTACAAAATGAATAGGGAATTAACATGAAAATGAACCATGAAATACAATCAATTATTTCAATACTTGACTCTTGTGGACTACACACCATTCATCCATGACTTCAAAAGTAAGTTGATAAATAGTCTCTCCATGATCCTCCTCATCAGTAAGTTCGGAAACAGTTGTGACTAGGCCAATGGTGTCTGGAAAAATAAAATAGAAGAAGTGAAATAATAGAATTTCCGTAGAATGAAATGTGAAAGCGTTGAGAAGAAAATCAAAATAAATAAAGGAATGGATAATAGTTTGTATACTTAAAAGAGTGGGTTGCATGGCGGAAGTTGAAGATAAAGAAAGAAGTGGTTGGAAAATGTACTCTGGCGTTGTAAAGAGATTCCTGACAAAATTGATATCAGTACATGGTTCAATAATTATTTTCAAGACAGGGTTAATGAGATTTGGTCCATGTTCAACAAAGAAATGTTTAAAGATGAAACAGAATCCTGGTTTGAGAACACTAGCCACTCTATGAATGACATCCCGTCTGCGCATCATTGCTAAGCACAAGTATCCCTACATGCAATAGTAAGAAATGAGATATCAATGATAAGGGGGAGAAATGAGATAGGAATAAAAATTATGAGAACACTTTCACTGTTGAACTAAACACCTTAGAATATGTGAGGACTACATTCTGTTCTATAGGTTGACGCATGTGTGTGTATGGAACGTCGCTAAACTGAGACAACACTTTCACCATAATACACCAATTGTTCGTCTGACCATTGAGTGACAGGAAATTAGAAACATTGCAGGTAGCCATTGAAGTATACCGAAGTATAATGTTGAATATTATAGTAAATGGTGATAGACGAGTTCTGCAAGTGACGATAGGAAGAATTACGAAGGAATAAATAGTCATGAAACGTGAAGGAATAAATTAAATGTAGCCGCTGGAATGAACCAATGGTTGAAAAGTGGAGATTAAAGGAAGTAAAGAGGACCTATTGAGAATGCATGGGAAAAGGTTACTATAGTTTACGAAGAAATGAAGGTTTAAATTGTATAGTTGACGCGAAAGGAATTGGAATATCATCGCATTGAAGGAGAATGTAGATACTGGCGAAGTTGAACTGGCCAATGGTTTAGGTTGAATGTTTGAAAAAGATATTCAAAGATTAAATGACCCGTATATCAGTAAAACGTAAGTGTGGCAGACAGTAATCCAAGTCAGCTCCAATAAAACGTGAGGGATTTGACAAATAGGTTGTACAAATGGACCAATGGTTGAATGGCTAGGAGGTTTAGATGGATATATTTGATGTCTCGATGGGAATTTGGAATGTAATGTTTAATTTCCAAGAGTTAATTCTAAAAGAGCAAAAAACATCCTGTATCTTTGATCTTCACTGCTAGAGGCTCCCAACTTTGTGTAATATTTGGTTTAATTACGCTCAAGTGCTGAAATTTCAGTGCTTTGTTTTCCAATGATGAGGTGGAAACACTATTAAATTCTTCAATTTGAAAATTTGTATGTGTTTAGTTGCTTATTGGTTTTGTGGCGGAAATATTTAACGTGCTCTTTGCATACAAAGCTCATTTTGGAGTGCCAATGGCAGGATCAGTGTTGAACCCAGTGAACATGTTCGCCTAAATGCATCGACAATGGCTTTCCTTCTGAGCCACTCTTCATCATCAGCAATAAGGGTAGACCAAGATTCTTTCATCTAGTAGAGGAAGCCCTACGAATCTAGTCAGAGAAAATACAGAAACAACAACAAAAGCTTTAGGAGTCCCCTGTTAATAGTGATTGCCAACGATGAAAACTACAACCCAAAGGAAGTTCGATGCGCGGTGAAGAGAGGGGTGATAGAGTATGAGAGGTTTCTGGAGAGTGGGGACTCGGAAGGGCTTTGATCGTTTGGCCAAGGAAGTACAGAGTCTCACAAAGGGTCTTCAACCGTTCTCCGCTGCTGCTTGGTCGTTTCTAACTGATTTTATGATCACATAATGAGCTGTAGTTTAATTAATGCTTTCTTGTTTATGTGATAAAAAAAGAATGTGGTTATTTGAATTAGTATCTATCTGTTATTAATCATTAATCACTTCAAATGCTCAAATAACAAAAAAATATTCCAATAAAAGAGAAGATAAGAAATTTGATTAAGGGCAATTTAGTCTTTCTATTTTAATATTTTAATTTCTGGTCCTTCAAAATAATTACTATTTTTATGATCATTCTTAATAAATATTTATTAAGAATTATGGTCATTATTTAGCCAACCCAACCAATAATCTTTGAGTTGGCAGGTTAACCTGCCTAATCCATTTTTTTTTCATTCTTCGTTTTTTTCATTCTTTTTTTAAACAGTATATACTGAATTTTTTTCCTACAAAGCTAAACCATGAAAAATTTAAAATACATTACAAAATCATAAAGTGATAATAAAACATCAAATTCAAAGTTTCAAACATTACAAATTAAACATTCATCACAAGTCCACTCATTAGAAAATAATCATAAATCCAAGTTTTGCAAATGATCTTGATGCCCAATTGCCCATGATGAGGAACACTTCATTGAAGTTGAAGTGAGGGAACCTATGAATGGTCATGATTTGAACATTTCAAGTTTTGCAAATGAACTTGTTATAAGAGCAAGAGAAGAGGACATTGAGGATATGCAACTAATGTAAGATGATGTATTTGATTTGAATCAATTGTATAATTTAGGAATTGTTAAACTTTATTCTTTTGATGTTTTGGAACTTAGTTGTAGGAGTTGTTAAACTCTTTTTGTATTTTTGGACTTATGTTTTATATAGTTATGTGACTTATATCTTTTAAATATGAAGTTGTTCATTGAATTTTGAGTAGCGATTTATGTTTTTTTTAATATAAATATATATAATTTTATATTCAAACCTTAAGTGATAGAAATTTTATGTTATGTGTCGTTTCTACGATCTTCATTTCTACCACCCCTTTCGTGTTAGTTCTCTATATGTTTTATTGATAACTGACAATTATAAACATAGTATGGTCTATGATTCAAGCCAAAATGTTTTTAACTTGATCAAAATTGAATCTGAACATATTGTCACATTTGTTGTCAAATTGACTCGAGTTTGGGTTATCAAACCCGAGCCAAGCCTTGTCTGACTTGAGCTAGAATAGTTTCAAGACTCGAGCCACCCATCTCTAGACTCAAGTTTTGATGTGAACTCGAGCCAATGCCTGGTGACTCTAGTTACTCTTTGTGAAACTTAAAGTCTTTTCTAAATACAAGATAAATTGACTTGAGTTAGTAATATGTAACTCGAGCCTAAATTTTGAACGTTACATTCAAATATATCTTGTTAACTTGAGCCATAACTTAATGACTCGAGTTAGGAGAAGTTTTCAAACCATTTTTGAAAAGCCTCTCGATAACCTTTTTGTGAAAATAGTTCTAGACTCGAGCCAGCCTTACATGACTCGAGTTTAGACATAAACTCGAGCCAAGCTGCAGAGACTCGAGTTGAAGTTTCTTTGAGTCATCTTCAATATTTTCTAAGATATATTTTCAAATGAAGATAGACTCGAGTCTGGATTCGGTGACTCGAGTTTGGACCTAAACTCGAGTTGACCTTATCTAACTTGAGCCTATGCTTTGTCTATCGATTTTCCATGTTATCTTTCTTTAACGTAGAAGAACTCTTGACTCGAGCCAGAACTGTTTAACTTGAGTCAATCCATCTCTTGTTGTAAATCATCATCTCCGAACTTCTTAAATCTCTAAGTATGATTTATCTACTTCATATCATCACTCATTATTATTCCTAACTAGGTTTAATCAGTTTGTTAATGAGTTTCATATGATCTTGATAAGGATTAACACCAAATTGCAACAAAGCAATTATGTGTCAGAGCATTTAATGAAAAGCATAGACGAGACACAAATCTGGAAAATTACTCTCTGAGTAAAGATAAAGCCTTGCGGTCATTTCCATTCCACATTCATTACTGAGTCTCAATGGACAAATGGAAAAAGGAAAGTCAAACAAAGAATGACGGCTAACATTTGGAGAATTAAAAAGAGTATGAGTAACGCTTTTCAACAGCTCTATATTCATTATTCACAACAACTTTTTCAAGGACTTTAACGATCATTAGTGAAGACTTCTATATAAGCCAGAAGCATTCAATTCTCCATCTACATAAACTCTACGCATTCAATTCGAAACTTTCACATTTACTGTTTCATACTATTGTGTAATATTTTTAGATATCTGTTCATCAATGTTTATCATTATCTACTCTGTAAGAGAGTCTTTAATCTTATCCATTCTTGTAAGAATCTCAAGGTTGTGGAACCTTTGAGATTGGATTATTTGATTACAACTTGTAAGGAGAGTAAGTCCTAGTGAGAGGATTACTCAAGAGTTATAGAGTGTGTAATCAAGTTCTGTGATAGTGAAATCCCGGAGTGTGTGGGGACTGGACGTAGATCAAGGATTTAGACCGAACCAATATAAATCTCTTGTGTTCAATCTTTTCTTTATCTCTCTGTCTAGCTCTGTTTTAAGGAGTGTGTTTCAGGGTATCTCGATAAAATTTTAAATCACCCAATTCACCCCCTCTTTGGTGATTTCCATCTTTCATTCCGTTTTTATGTAGAAACTCAATTTTGACAACGGTAATTGGGAGAGATTGCATAAATTAATTTTATTTCATAATTAGTCAGAAATTAAGAAAAATACTATAATGCCCCTTATAATTGTTTTTTTAAAAATAACATAACAATATTTTTTCCCCTCTCCGTTAAAACATCCTTTTTTTCCTCCGTCTTTTCTGCCTCATTGCTCTTGTTGACCTTTCTTTGAACCAACAATGGTGGACAATGGCTCTCCAGCAGCGGCGGCGGATGACGGCTCTCCGCCAGGTTGGATTGGCTCACGGTCAATCTGTGTTGCTTAGATAGATTCGGTTAGATGATGACTCTGGGTCGATCTGTGTCACTTTGGATTGGCCCATGGGTCTATAGTTTTGTGTATATGGGTTGCTGTTCTCCTATGGTTACCCAAGCCGATGATCTAATGATTATTTATTATTTTTATCATGTTCTTTGCTTTCTGTGTTTTTCTCATCTTTGGCTGGAAGATTTTTAGTAGCAGCTTGCAGTTCAATGATATGTAAGTTCTTGTGATTTGTTCACTCCTCTCCCGATTAAAGAATTGTAGGGTCTAATGATAAATCAAATTGCTTGTGGGGACAACCATTGTTTGGAAATTCCCATGGAAGGCGAGGTGTAGAGGTGAGCAGTGAGATGGAAAACGCAATATCAGGAGGAGGAGGAGGAGGAGGGTTTGTAGCAGTCTCACGTTACTCCTAATCTCTAGTTATCCTCGGTCTCTCGTGTCAAATAATATAATTTGGTTCAATCCAGACTCAAACTCAATCCATACCCCACTTTGCTTCGTACCAAACAAGGCCTGTATTTATTTATTTATTTTCTTGATACAAGAAGAGGACGGAAGACCCTCAACCTATGCCACTACTAGACACAACTTGCAATTTTCATGTTCTTATCCAGGAACTTAGACAAACGCTTGAACGTGACATGGAAGTGATGATGACCTGGCCATACATTGAACACTTGCTTAGCAACATAATTAGCAGCCGTATTAGCACTTCTAGGGATCTGATGAATATCCACCTCCCAGTCTCTAAACATCATGCTCTTGATCTCTAATTTATTACAGCAACATCAGGGTGGCTCATCGAAACAGAACTGTGGATCAACGACCCCAGTTCCTCAGCATCTGTTTCAAGTACCACTCTTCGCTCTCCGGAATCCCTCACGAATCAAGCTCTATTGTGGATAAACTGGATAAAAAGATACCATACATCATCTTTCAACCATTTCCAAAAATCTAACATTACCACTTTGGTTCTTTTTATAAATCTAGTTTGAAAAAAATAGTTCTTATTATAAGTCTACCTAGAAGGTAATGAATAAAAGTTGTACATTTTTGCCCCTATCAAATATAGAAAGAGAAGAAAGAGGTAAAAATCTATGTATAAAATATTTTGGGAAATCTATAAGTCCTTATGGTTTCAACCATTTTTTAATTAGAGCCCTATAGTTGTTGTTGTTGTTGTTGTTTTTTTTTTACCGTTTTATCAGGTCCTTATAGTTTTACATGATTTTTAATTAGGTCCCTATATTTTTTTTTTATTAATTCAATAAATTATAATAATATGCTTATATAAATATAAAATATAATATTATTAAGTATAATATTATTATAATAAATAATTATGATTTTATTTTAACATTCTTTTGTATAAATTATTTTAATATTCTTCATACTTTTTTTTTGAATAAACACATATTTATATTATTTATTTTTATAATTCTAAATGTTGAATTATAATAATACATTTTTCTAAGAATAGAATATAAGGAAAATTTCATATAAAGACGGTTGAAATAGGAAAATCTTACGTAAGGTTGATAAACTTAACAAATCTTAAATTATATCAATATTTTGAGTACGATATAACTTGGTTTTGATGGTGATAGGAGAATGAACGGAGACATTGGAAGAGTACCCCTAACAATCCCAATCAGCCCGAAATACCTCTAAACCCCCAAAATCCAGAAGTATTTGATGAGGCTAAATCCCCCTTACATCCAACACTACTGGAGATTCATACTTAATTTAGAATATTTAAATGTTGATTATTTTCTAATAATACCCCTAACCTATAGTTCAAGGAAGGTTTAACCTAATATCTTTTGGGGCACGTTGGACTAGAGAGCCGTTCAGTGAAGCATCTTTCACAAAAAGATGACAACGAAACTACGAAAGAGATTGAGATTTAACAATAAAATCAACGGAATTGGTTTCTCTAGCTATTTATCTTTGGGGTAGTTGCAAAATAGAATGATTGTTGCCCTTGAGCAAGCATCTATGTCATAATTTTCGTTCGTCCTCATCTCACTTCTCCTCAACAAATTGTCATATATGTGGCCTTCGCTTCTTCAATTGTTATCGTTGGGCTTTACTTAATTCTCTTCCTCATTCAAATTAACGATGTCTCGCTCTCTTTGCCTCCCACGTAATTAAGTCTAAATCTTCACGTAATTGAGTTAGCTAATGGCAAAATATAATTAAGGAGCATGTAAACACTTGACTAACATGATAATTAAGAATTGCTAATTAGTGTTGAAAAGTCAACAATAGCAACTAACCAATGGGAAAAATCAAAGAAATGAGCTTAATCCTTGTGAAAATAAATGGACCAATCTAAGCATTAAGCCATGGAATTGTTTCTACATAAAAAACCAATTCAAAGACCCCATTTCATGGAGCATGTCGACAGCCAAAATCAAGGGATAGGATGGAGTATGATAAAGTGCAATTAGATCAATGGTTTAAGAGGAAAGAAGCAAAATTAGATCACCTAGTTAATTACCATTGTTGCCATAGAGTTTTCCTATAAATAGCAATGTTCTCCTCCTCAATTATTCACACCAACCTCAAATCAAATTGATTGAGTTAGAGAGGAGAGGAAGAATTGGGAGCAAGAAGGAAGAAGGCGTTGAAGTTTAAGGTAATGTTCTTAAGCTCTAACTTTTTAAGTTCTTAGTAAATGTAGTTTAATCTAGAAAATTAGAGAATAAATTCCTATACTTGTTTTTAGGCCTCCTTGCATTGAAAAATTACTAATGAGGTAAAAACATATTGGGAAATAATTTTTGGAATTAATGGAACAAGATTGTGAAAATTGTAAAATTTTCGGTAACTTAAGTCCTGTGTAGGCAGCGAAATTGATGCTATTATTTTATATAGAAAATTAAGTCATTAAATCATGAAGTTTTACAAGGATAAAGTAGACATCTAGGGCTTTCCAGATATATAAAATGTGAAGCATTTTTAGTTCTACACAAGGAGTAATATATTTTTGAAGTTAAGCCATTTTTTTGGGATTAAAACTGGATAGTGTTGTAAAATAAAAACCTGGAATTATTCTTAATGTTATTGGCTTCTGGGAATATTTTTCCTTGAAAATATACATGTCAATGGTCATGAGGAATTTTACGGAACCTCATTTCAATTTTTGTAGAATTAATTATGATTTTTCCTAGAAAATCCAACATTTCGTTTTTAAGAAAATGTAAGGGTAAAAATGGAATAATAAATCCACCAAAGGTAAAAGGGTCAAGGATGACAAAAATAACCCTTAGGATATTATTCTAAGTGATATGATAATATGTTAGGATATCCGAGGAGTTCGGAGTTGAATTCAAAAGGTCGGGCGTTTTGGCAATTACGCGGTAAAAGGTACGTACATGTATTGTAACATTAACTCTGATGTGTCTTGTATGCATGTATATGATTTAATGATTCATGGAGTGATGAACAAGATTAGGTCTTGGGTCATGCAACGTGACTAAGTTTATGGGCCTTAGTCACATGTTTATATACATTCAGTTTTTGCGGGTTATAGTCATGATAATGCCGTATGGTTGTTTTCCTAGCGCTGAGGACACGAGGAGCTGTCGTGGCACTGGTTAGTGCAAACGTTGCAAACATTACATTTACTGTGTGCTATGTATTGTTGTGCTGTTGACATTACATTTGCTGTGTGCTATGTATATTTGTAACCTTACATCTGCTGTGTGCTATGTATGGTTGATGCTGAAATGTAAATGAATATATGTCATATATACTGTTATTACTTGAACATGAGGTTAACTGTTACCTGAGATTCAATGGGTATTGAATCTCAGATTTGACTAAGGTTCAAGAAAGGAATCAGGATGTAAGAAGACGATGTGGACGGAACCGTGAAAAGGCAACAATGGACAGGGCCAAGAAGAGGCGTCGGTCAGAGCGAATGCCAGAAGAGGTTCATCAGAGTATAGTTTCTGGCATGAATTCGATAGAGTTGTTTCAAATCATTTGGTGCTTAAACTAAGAAAGGGTCGGTCTATGTGGTTCAGTCATAAGTCGCCTTGAAAGACGGGGAGACTTCCACTAGACTTTACCCGGCCTGGCCAATGGGTTTGATTAACTGTGTTGGGTTCTAAGCTACAAGTCTAGTTAAGGCTTGGTTTAAGATTGTATAGTTACCATGTAAGAGTTGTAATTATGCAAGTTCTTTATTATTGTATCACATGAATATTCCTTCGGGAAATTTTTAATTTACCAGCTTATGCCTGGACATTTTATATCAATTACTCATTGTCCAAACGTAAATGCATGCTCTCCGTTCTGCATTACTTTGACTTGTAACATCGTATTCCTAGATACTACGTGTCAACGGACAAAGTAAGTGGTATGGAATTTGGGGTGTTACAAGAATGCCACAGATCAAAGATCTGGGAACCGATCTACTACTTTGACGTGGTTGTAACATAAAATGATACTTGCCGATGGCTTGTGATTGTGCATTACTTCCTTGACTAAAGTATACAAGACTCCCTTGAATTTTGGGCAGCTGCATATAATAATCCTAACAATTTCTACAATATATGACAATTTCCACAAGTTTTGCTTGGGGTATGGTGCTTATAACTTTTTTCCCCAATTTCCACTAACAAATTTTGACAATCGGAAAACAATTAATATTGCCCAATACTATGATTCAAGGGCTTAAACTTACAAGTGTGATTGAACCAACGACATTTTATTTATAGGGGGAACTTTGAGGCTACTAAGCACAAGGTGCTTGATATATTTTTCTAGGTTAAGGAATAAATTTAGCAACAAATTATTTTTCTATGAGCACCAAACAAAATTTACTATTATGGTGTATAAAAATAGACATAATCATTTTTTTGGTAGCATATATAGCAATACCATTAACCCTAGTTAACTTATGTTACTTTTTGCACTGTGGGTCCCACCAGTCTTCTCACTATATTATTTTAATATACTTTTATGAGGGAAAATATGCAAATTTAGCAATAAAATATTTCGTTATAAGAACCCAACACAATAATCTTTTGTAGGGTTCAAAAGTAGATATAAACATTTTTTTTGTCTTATAAATGCTCATATTTTTCTTTAAATTTACTTATTTGTCTTGTGAATGATCATATTTGTTTTGTAAAGGGATTTAAAAGAATCGAAGAGTTAAAAAATTAGGAGAATGATAGAAAAAGTAATTTGAAATCGCAAAATTCCAAATCAAGTATTTTCCATAAAATGAGTTATGAGTTGTGGATCAACTCTTGTCATTATCTTACCAATTCTTGGTAACAAACCTAATTTGAGATTTTCAATTTTAAAGTTGTTTTTCTGTCATTCTTCCGAATTTTTTTGTTCATTCACATATTTGTGTGGAATTTTTTTTAACCTCCTTGTATTATTTTAAATCCATTTATTTATTTTGTGAATATCTTTATTTGTCTTGTAAATGCTCTTTTGAAAAAAATAAAGTAAATGCATTATTGTCTTTTCATTGATAAAACTTAATTTCATTTTGACTCATTGGGTGAAATAAAATTTCAGAATCTATGAAGGGTTGACTGAAATAATTTTTTTTCATGGGGTCTAAGTTATATTTTTCCATTAAAAAAGGCGCATGTTTTTAAAAACATATTAAAATAATAGAGTGAGAAGACCGATGAGACTCGTTGTAAAAAGCTAAGGAAGCTAACTGCGTTGCTATATATGCTACCAAAAAAAGTGATTATGTCTACTTTTACATTTCAAAATAGCTAATTTTGTCGGGTTCCCATTTGAGCTAGAAATATAGGTTTTAACGTAAAATTTGGACTCGCCTAACCCAAAAAAAAAGGCAGTTTAGGTTCTACAAAAGTGAGACCATTTTTATGCTGTTCTTTTTTGCTCAAACCCATGAGCCTAACCCACAATGAGTTAGACCACCGGGTTGGCGACTTGAATTGTTTTTATTTATTTATTTATTTTAAAAAATTGACTTATCTGAATATATTGTGTAACCTAACACCGTTAATATTAACTAATTTTTGATTGTATTGTGTAATACCCGAATAATTATTTATCTGGAATATTATATTTCGATAGATAATACCTATTGAAAATAGGTGAACATGTGGTTTCAAATAATAAGTAATAATTATCTTATTTTCTAAAGTAATTACTATGGAAATTAGGAGAGATAAAGAGCTAAAATGTATTTTTAGAGCATTAAATGGCCTAAAAATATTATGATAAATCCCAAGAGGTAGTAAAATATTTATAAAAAAATTAGAAAGTATGTTGTCTCTAATTTTAGGAATTTTTGGGATAATTTCCCTTGAAAAATAATGAGGCAAAATTAAGTATTATTTTGGGATAATAAGTGACCCCATGATTTTTAATATTTTACATGGGATATAAAATACCAATGTAAGTAAAATAGTTGTGAGATAATGATTTATCCTAATTAAGAAAATTATCAAAAAATTAGTAAGTGGCTAATCTGGTAATTAATGGGATAATTAAGGTATAAAGTAAATGAATTAAAAATAATTTAAATAATTATTTTTAATTGGAGAAATTCGAAATTATTAAATAAATAAAAAATAAAAATAAAATAAAATATTTTATGCTTAGAAAAAAAAAATTTAAAAAAAAAAAAAAAAAAATCTAGATATTTTGAATAAAATAATAATATATATGGTAAAGAGCCAACATGACATTTGAGAATGGATAGAAATAAAATCCTACACCAAGGTATAGGGATGTAGTCTAAGTCATATGGACTTTTTATGAACCAAGTGAAATTCTATCTCGGATTGAGCGGTCTCCCGAAGTCGGTTCTGGAACCAACGGGGTATTTAAGACACCGGATAGGAGAGAGAAAATGCAGATAGAGGATTTAGAGTCAATGCTTTTGAAACAAGTAGTTGCGTGAATTAGGAATCTAGTGACTTAGGTCGATCATATTACAAACCGGTGGATTTTTGCCTAGACGCAGCGACGCTTAGAATTCAATTCCGTGCTTAAAAGACGTATGTCCTAAAATCTTCAGCAGATAACGGAATACCCTTAATGGGATCATAAATTTCATTAAACTAGATATTCCTAATGAGAAAGAAAGAAACTTCGAAACTCTGCCGTCAGCATTTCGCGATTCGTCAAGATTACGCGTTTCGGACACTGGACTGAAACTTTATCGGTGCGCTCGAGATGTCACCATCAAGATGACATCATTTTGTTGACTATTGGGGAGGGGGAGGTCGGCACAAGCAAATGGAGGGCCAAGAGTGTTTTTTCCTCAAAAATGCGATCCTACGGTCCATATTCGTCAGATTGAAGTTCGAATTATTTACCGTTCTGCCATCCGTCTCTTCTATAAATACCAAGCTCCTCTTCTTCATTTTTCACACCAAAAATCTGCCCCTTAGAGAGAAGTTAGAGAGAAGGGAGAGCTCTTGAAGTTCTAAGCCAAAGCCGGGGTAAGTTCTTCGGTCCTTAGTCTTTAGTTTCGGTAGTTCTTTCGGTAGATATAGTAGGAATGCTAGATTTATCTTTAATTTTTCAAGATAGTATAGATATCATATTTAGGGGTAAATATGATATATATTTCGAAAATATGATGAGGGAAAAGATCTGTCAAAATTACGGAGAGATAGAGCGAAAAAAGTGAAGCTTCGGAGAAATTCCGCCGATTAGGGGTTCGGGGCAAAATGGTAATTTGTACCTAAAATGCCTATTATGCTGCTAGATATTGATAAATATTATCCTTATAGGATATCGAGATAAGCGTACCGCCGTCGTACCGCTTGTTTCACCCGTCAAAAAGTACCGTTTTTTAAGTAAAAGTACCGCTTTTTAAGTCAACGAAGTTACGTTCGCGTCTTTAACAACACTAACTCGATATTTATTGTATTCGTATATGTGATATGTGTGTTGTATATGTGTTGGTGGTATGTTATTTGAATGCATGGTGATGTTAGAGGATAATCGAACATTTGCATGCGCTTGTGAGCGATATGTCTGTATGCTTATTTGGGACGATATATCCGTATTTCTTTGGGAGCGGTGTGTCTTCGCCGGGGAGCGGTATGTCTACATTCGCTGGGAGCGATACATGTAGGAATGGTTCTTTTGTTATCTTTGATATACGTATATGTAAATATGAGGTTAACCGTTACACAGGGTCCGTATGCATTGGACCTCGGCTCTTAACATAGCGTCGGGTTCGGGAGGACCAAGGACCGAGGAGAAAGGCAAGCGGCCGCATAGAGATCCGATCGAAGATCTCTTTCGGTTGACACGGCATGGATGTTGCCGGGGAGACACTTTTATTGTTATTCACTTTAAAAACTCTCGGTCATTGTACCGTTTTTGTAAATCAGCCAGACTTACGGCGTTTATAAATATATGTATCAGTTACTCAATCGCTCCGATGCTCTACTCTGATGAAAAAAAAATATACTGCTTTTGAAAATGGGATGTTACATATTGAATTTAATGATGGCTTTTGGATTTGTTTATTTTGTAATGTGTGGACTTGTGATGAGTGTTTAATTTGTAATGTTTGAAATTGATGTTTTATTATCACTTTATGATTTTGTAATGTATTTTTTTTTTTTCATGGTTTAGGTTTGTAGAAAAAAAATCTCCATACATTGTTTACAAAAAGAGTTTGAAAAACAGTATAAAAACAAAATTTAAGAAAGGAAAATAATATAGGTTGGGCAGGTCAACCCAAAGATTATGGGTTAGGTTGGCTAAATGTCAATCCATATTTATACGGTCCTTTTTAGCTTGAACCCATTTTAAGGTTTCAATCTATGGCGGGTTAGCTAGCTCAAACCTAGTGATCTGACCCATATTACCAGCTCTAATGGCTATAAGAAAATAATTTATTGCTAAATTTAAACCTTAGTCATGTTTTCTTAATTATTGTATATCGATGGTTTATGCTTCAAATTTCCTTCAAGAAATGATAAAAACGTAATAAATACTAACATCAACAGGGAAATTTTAGTTAACTTGACAGATAAAACAAGTCACTACTGATTAATTATGTATAGAAAAATGCCAAGCTTCTGACCCAAAAAAGCGTTGAAAATACCAAGAAATTGTGAAGTGAAAGGATATTCTTAAATATTAAAGTCTTTTCGATTTCCAATCATAAGAGCTTTCTTCCTTCTTGGATTGAAATGATATTTTATTTGAATAATTGCGGATTCAATTTCTTGGAAGTCAAAATGACATTTAAAATGGGAAAAAGAGTTGTCTTTTAAAATACAAACTCTTGTGTATTTGGGAGAGAACAGATGAGTGTTAAATTGTTGTTATAAGTAAAAAAGTATATATGGTTAATCACTATCAGCTCATTAACATCATTGAGCCATTTACTAGTAATATTTGTCTATTCTTATTTTGGTAATACTTGCACTCACCTTGCTGTTCCCATTATACATGTTTGGATGCTGATTATTTTATATTACTCCCTCTGATTCTTATTATAAGGCACCAAACTAATAATTCTCACAAACCAATAAAAACAGTTAAAGTCAATAAAGTTGTCCTAAAATTTAAGTAATTTCCAATATTACCCCTACTAATTGCAAATAATCATAATATTGTATTAATTATTACTCTCACCCACTACCTTGATTAATTATGGGTGTACATGGAAAAGATCATTAATGTTTCTTGGGAACAAGCAAATACCTTATAAAAAAGACCAAATATACTTACTAGTTGGTGCCTTATAATAAGGACCAGAGGGAGTATCATAACATGCAAGAACTAGCTAGAAGTGCAATTAGACTTACAAAATTATAGTTTTGGGACATATCTGATTCGCACGCCTCAAATGGAACATGCATTCGTAAATTAAATTATAGTGCTAATTAAAGGTGTTAACTCGGGTTTGCTTTAATTCTTCTCAAATCCTTTATTTCAAATGCTCCCTTTGTGTAGTTTATAGCTTTAGCAAGCTCTTTAGGCCGAGTGTAAGCATTTTGCAGGTTTGTAAGCTCTTCAGGAGTTAAGAAAATCACAGTTTTATAAACTCGTCAAGAGGTTTAAAGATATTTAAACACATGAACATAAATTACAATTGTAGAAAACTCACTCTATCAAATCATTTCAGAAAAGTCTATAGGCAAAATAGATATTTTATAGGGAAACTTTCAAATAAATACCTTCTGAATTTGTAAAACCTCCAGAAGTCTGTTGAATTTGTAAAAAAACTGAGAGGTACCAAGGACCTATGAGGGATATGTAAATTCGGGTGAAATTACCCTTTTGCTCTTACTTTTAAATTTAAAACAAAAAAACAAAAAAAACCCTCCACCCCCCACCACCACCGCCAGCCACCCCCACCGCCGGCCACCACCACCACCACCGGCCGCCACCACCGGAGCGCCGACGGTGGTGGTGGTGGCTAGGGCGGAGGTGGGGGTGGCCGACGGTGGTGGTGGGGGTGGAGGGGTTTTTTTTTTAAAAAAAAATTAAAAGTAAGGGCAAAAAGGTAATTTCACCCAAATTTGCATATCCCTCATAGGTCCTTGGTACCTCTCAATCTTTTTACAAATTCAACAGACTTTTGGGGGTTTTACAAATTCAAAAGGTATTTATTTGGAATTTTCCCTCTTTTATATCTTTCTTTCAACAGATATTTATCGAGTCATCAATATCACATACGCCTTGATTGCTTTGAATTATATAGATATCTTGATTGAATTGTGTGCTTTTAGCAACTTAAATCCTTTAGGGAGTTTCATATACTTTGACCATATCTTTTTGGCAACTTAAATTCTTCAAGAGATTTTATAAGCATAACAATTTTTCAAATACATACTCTTATATTTTAAATCTTTGTGAGCTTCATATATAATTCACAACATAGTGAGTATTAGAATATATTGCTAGGCTTCTCTGAGTATATTGTGTAACCTAACCCTATTAATATCAACTAATTATTGATTGTATTGAATGTTAATGATGACTTTTGGATTTATGTTTATTTTATAATGTGTGGACTTGTGATTATAATGTTTGAAATTTTGAAATTGATGTTTTATTATCACTTTATGATTTTGTAATGTATTTTTTTTTCATGGTTTAGGTCTGTAGAAAAAATAAATTTCAGTATATTGTTTGAAAAAAGAGTTTAAAAAACGTAGTATAAACAAATTTAGAAAAAAAAAGGAAAATAATATGGGTTGGGCAGGCTAACCCGTCAATCTAGAGGTTATGGGTTGGGTTGGCTAAATGTTGACCTATATTGATACGATTCATTTTAGCCTGAACCTATATGGTCCCAACTCGTGGCGAGTTAGCTCAAACCCGGTGGTCCGGCCCACGTATTACCAGCTCTGGTGCCCTTATGAAAATAGTTTGTTGCTAAATTTACACATTTGCCCTTTTTTTCCTTAGTGCATTGATGGTTTATGAATCAAATTTCCTTCAAGAAATGATAAAAATGTAATAAATACTAACATCAACATGCCTATTTTTGTTAACTTGACAAATCAAATAATCGCCCGTTTAGTACGCAGAACAGGTGGGAAGAGAAGGGAAGATGGGTAAGTTCTCTTGTTTGGTACACTTTTAGCGTTCAATCTTCTGGAAAACTCAAGTTCTCGGGCCCACCAATCTTCCTTTAAAGGTGGGAAGATAAGATCTCGTCAAAATTGGTGGGAACCCAAGTTTCTTCTATGAACAATGACGCTTTCAAACATATTTACCCCTTATAAAATATTTATTTTCTATAACGGAAAATATGATTAAATTTGAATTTATGTGACAAACTCGAATTTGATCAAAGAATATTTTAGACAAATTTGATTTTTTTTTAGTGAAAGAAATCCTTCATCATAAAATTAGCATTTGATCCATAAATTCGAATTTAATCTAAGAAAATTCGTATCAAATTCTAATTATGAAAAAAAATACATTTTTCCTTTTATTTTGAATTAATTACTTTTGAGGGTAAAATAGATGCACTACAAAAAAAGTCCTGTTTTGTGACGGAATTTTTCCATCGAAAACAAGGATTTTTTGTCGCAAAAATGGTTTGCGACGAAATTTGGTCCGACGCAAGAAAATGGCACTGCAAACCATTTTTTGCGACGGAAAATCAATTTGCGACGAGAATAGGATTCCGTTGCAAATTCCTGAATTTGCAACGGAAAGCATTTTTACTGTCGCAAATTTCTTGTTTTGCGACGGAATAGTATTCCGTCACAAATTTTGGGAATTTGTGACGAAAACCAATTCCATCGTAAATTTTCTCAATTTACAACGGAATAGGATTCCGTCACAAATTTCAAATTTTGCGATGGAAAAGGATTCCATCGCAAATTCCCAAAATGTGCGAGAGAATTGTATTCCGTCGCAAATTCCTAAATTTTGCGACGAAATTTATTTTCCATTGCAAAATTCATTTCATTTAAAAAAATAAAAATAGGAAAAAAATAAAAATTACGAAATAAAAAAGACTTATATATCATGAAATTTATAAGAGTTTACATAGAAAAACAAAATATAAATAATAATCTTGCAAACAAAATGAATTAAAAAAAAAAAGTCTAAACGGGAAAACGGTGTGGTCATCACCATTATCACCAGGAGCCAACCCCTTACCCTTGTCCTTCAATAGGGACCGAAGTAGATCCCGTATCTACTTCATCTACTCGCTTGATGATTCATCTGTTGCTCTGCCTGGTTTAGCTTCTCTCCTTGCAGATTCAGCTGAGTTGCTTGCTCCTGCACCAACGCCTTCATCCCCTTGAGCTCATCTTCAAAAACAACATTAAGAAGTCATTAGCTATCATAAGGCTCAAACCTGATGATAGAGGAAATAGTGCAAATATTAACATACAAACCAGAGGTAAAAAATTATAAAATTACTAGTAACTTTACATGACTTACTCTTGGTTATCGACAGGACTGATCCACACCAACCTTGTCGCAGGATCAACTGATCCCTAGACTGGTGTATTGAAGGAACTAGCTTCCTCGATTTGGCTCCGAGGCGACGCAATGTGCTGAAGGAAGAAATGTGAGGTATTGAAAACATTAGTACATAGATGCTTAAAGAAAACAAAATATATGTAAATCAATTAGAAATTGTAAAGTAAACATGCTCTACCCTTTCTGTTCATAAGTGGGAGTGACAGGCACACCTGTACCACCCATAACGGAGTCGGTAGTAGAAGTGAAGATGACATATATAGTGGCGGCAGCTCTGGGGAAGAGCTAAGCCCTCTGCCTATAGAGGGGGTAATGATGTCGCCCTACCCCCTCTGATAGGACGAGGGCGGGCTCTACCACCACTACGACCACTACCTGAAGGCCCTGCTGAATGCTCCATCTCCGAACACTTATAAACATTATGTCAAAATATATATTAATATAAGAAATATACTTAATATGTCAATAGCAAAATAATGGAGTATCTAGTATAACAAATCATCATAAACAAAGAGCTAACACAAATCAACCGGATGATTCCTATTCTTCGACCTCTGCTTGCACACCTTCCTCTAGAGTCTCATAATTGTCGAATTCAAATTCACCATCAAAGTAAATCTATTGTGCCTCATCGTCTGATTCCTCATCGTCAATCTGGATAGGAATCAACTCTAACTCCACAGCGGAATCAAAGAGATTGTTTGGTACATCATCCGCGGCAATATTTACGGGCAGTACATGTCCCACATTAGCTTGGAACGATTCAGTCATATCGTCATTTGGTCCTGACTCTTTCGACTTGGGTATAATATTCCGTGCTTTGGTTTTGATAACTCCCCTCCACCTTTGGCGGGATGTATGGTATGATGTATAATAAACTTGTTCCGGCTGTTGGGCAAGTATGAAAGTGTCATAACCAACTATATATCTCCTTAACCGGTGGATCTCAACATTTCCATATTTGTCCACTTTTGTCCCACACGGAGTGTTATCAAACCACTCACATTTAAACAAAGTCACCAACTTGTCCCACTGGTAATCCAGCTGAATTATGTCAATTAACTTCCCGTAGTAGTCGCCCTTGACCTCGTCAACATACACCGTAATTTCAACTTAGTTTATTTTCATTCGCTTCTAGAGTTGTAAATCGATACCCATTAAATATTTTCTGCATCGGGTAACAACTGTTGCAGCCCCTAAGATAAACTCCACGCAACATCGTGGGGAGCTGATTGATTTTCCAAAAAGTAGGATCAGAACCATTAAGGAAACTCAGCGTTCATGAATTGATCAACTTCGGAATCCTATGTAACACCCCATTTTCGTAAACATTTTCTCATCGTATTTTGATCAGAGTAGAGCGTCAGAAAATTTTTTTCGATTTAAAATGGAAACAGAGTCACTGAATAACATTCATAAGGATATGTCTGGTAGTCATAAGTAGTACATTCATCCGAAGTTTAAACAACAAATTTTATTTTCTTCATCAGCCTCCCTACGCCGGCTCCTTACCCTTCACCTCGTCCCGAACACCTCGAGATCCTGAAGCTATATTAACAGCTGAGATCCAATGCCCATTGGATCTCGTGTGATTAACCCCATGCTTATGTAAACGGTATATGCATGGCGAGATATTCACAACATTTCACAAAGATAAAACACTATTCAACATATCGGGCAATAACATTACATAGCCCCGGCAGATGTATGTAATCCCGGTCTGCACACTCTCCGGTGCCACGATGTACAGTCGTGTCCATAGCACTAGGAAAACTTTCAACGGCGTTAACAATACCATAACCCGTATATTCATGATTTCACCATTTTCAAACAAACAGAATCTCGGCATATGAACACAGAAAACACATATAGCATACAATAAGCATCAGATTAAGGTTACAATACGCGTCCGTACCTTCGTCGGCGGTATAACGGAACTCTTACGGAAAAAAATGCAGAAATTTTCGACGGCGGGTGAAACAGTGCGACGGCGGTACAACAAAAATGCTCGACAAATGGTTCAATTAGCTCGGATATCCTATAAGGATAGTATTTATCAATATCTAGCATTCCTACTATATCTACCAGAAAAACTACCGAAACTAAAGACTATGGACCGAAGAACTTACCCAGGGCTCGGCTAGAATTTCTCCGGGCTCCTCCTTCTCTCTAAAAATTCTCTCTATTCTGAATTTTTGGTGTGGAAAATGAGAAGAGAGTGAAGGTCTATTTATAGGGAGGAAAATGGGTCCTTAAGTGTACTTTTCACCTTTGGGTACTTTTATGTAATTTTCCCCAAAATAAAATAAATAATAAACCATGCTTCACTTGTCGCTTTGCTTGATGCATGGAATGCATGGGAGATTAAAATAATGAATAGTAAATATGTATTTTTGCATAGTGAATAAGTATTTTTGAATAGTAAATACTATTCATGACCCATAAAATACTGATTCCAATTTTGTCACTTTCAAAAAATAGGGCCTAGTAGTCTCCCAAAAATAGGCAAATATTCAAATATAGGGTTCCAGATAAACAAATATCCGGGTATTACATTTCTCCCCCCGTTAATTAAAATTTCGTCCCCGAAATTTACTCTATCCTAAACAAACTATCAATCATGAACACGGGGTATTTCTTTGACATATCTTCTTCCGTCTCCCATGTCACCTCTTCAGGTGACAATCCCGTCTGCACCACTTTCACCATCGGAATACTCCGGTGCCTAAGCCGTCTCTCTTGACGCTCAATGATCTCGTTCAGTACGACTTCGAAAGTGTTATCATGTCGTAACTCAACGGTTTCGTATTCAATGACATGGTCGTGGTTGGATTGGTATTTCTTTAGCTGGGAAACATGGAAAACATCGTGAAGTTTACTAAGATTCGGGGGTAAAGCTATCTGGTACGCAACTGGTCCACGCTTGGCCAGGATTTCAAATGGTCCTATGTAACGAGGACTCAACTTCCGCCGTTTCAGTGTTCTACCGACACCGGTTACCGGGGATACTTTCAGAAACACATGGTCTCCGACTTCAAATTCAAGAGGTCTTCTCCTCTTGTCCGCGTAGCTCTTCTGTCTGCTCTGAGCTGCTAAGAGTCTCTTCTTGATCAACACAATTTGCTCGGAAGTCTTATCAACTATATCCGGCCCGAGGAATCCGCGTTCTGATAGTTCCGTCTAGCATATAGGTGACTTACACTTCCGTCCGTACAACGCTTCATATGGTGCCATCTGTATGCTCGCATGATAGCTGTTGTTGTACGCAAACTCCGCTAATGGTAGATGTTGGTCCCAATGGCCTTTAAAATCCAACACACACGCTCGAAGCATATCTTCTAACGTCTCTATGGTTCTTTCAGATTGACCATCGGTTTGAGGATGATAGGCCGTACTAAATCGCAGCTTAGTACCCAATGCTCGGTGTAATGCCTGCCAAAACCGAGACGTGAATCGCGGATCGCGATCAAAGACAATGCTCTTTGGTACGCCATGGAGTCTCACGATCTCTTTGATGTAGATCTCTGCTAAACGTTCTGGAGAATGATTGATACTGATGGGAATAAAATGTGATGATTTAGTAAGTCGGTTGACAATTACCCAGATCGCATCGTGATTTCTGATCTTGGGTAATCCCACCATCAAATCCATGGTTACGCACTCCCATTTCCATTCCGGAATCTCAAATCCTTGAAGAGGACCTGCGGGTCGTTGATGTTCAATCTTAACTTTCTGACAAGTTAAGCATTTAGTACTCAGTCACGTCCCTCTTCATTCCAGGCCACCAGAGTTCGGATTTAAGGTTTTGGTACATTTTGACCATTCCTGGATGCAAAGTATATTTACTTTTGTGCACTTTATCCAGAATCTTTCGTCGTAATTCGTCAATAGGGGGTATGTAGGTCCGCTTCTTGTATATGACCAAACCACTGATCGATAGGTCATAGTCCTGCATTTCACCCTGCGCGATCAACTCCTGTATCGCAATAGCTCGTTCATCGTGTTTTTGGGCTTCCTCAACCTCGTCTCTCAAATCGTATTCTCCTTGACTAACAAGGAGGCTCGCAAGATAGGCCTCTTCAGACGCATGGAAATCCACGAAAACTTGACTTGACAAATTCAAATCCCTGAAGTCTTCAAGTAACTTCAGTTCTTGAACCATCATGTGTGCTACTTGCACCGATTTTCTACTAAGAGCATCTGCAACTACGTTGGCTTTACCCGGATGATATTTAATCTCCAAGTCATAGTCCTTGAGTAACTCCATCCAGCGACGCTGCCTCATGTTGAGTTCCTTTTGATCAAAAAGGTATTTTAGGCTTTTGTGGTCGCAGTACAATTCTACGGTTGTACTGTACAGATAGTGCCTTCATATCTTCAAAGCAAACACGATTGCCGCAAGCTCTAAGTCATGCGTAGGATAATTCAACTCGTGAGTTTTCAGCTGACGAGAGGCATAGGCCACCACTTTACCCTGTTGCATCAGGACACATCCCAATCCATGCCCACTGGCATCACTATAGACCATATACGTCTCACTCAGATATGGAATTATCTATACTGGTGCTGTGGTCAACCTCTCCCTCAGTCTACGAAAGCTATCCTCGCAGTCCTCACCCCATACAAAGGGTTGGTTTTTCCTCATGAGCTTCGTCAATGGCAAGGCAAGACGTGAGAAATTTTGTATGAATCTGCGGTAATATCCCGCTAGACCCGAAAACTACGAATCTCCGTCACTTGTCTCGGTCTTTTCCGGTCCGGAACCGCTTCCACTTTGCTAGGATCAACAGCAACTCCGCCTCGTGATATGACATGGCCGAGAAATCTAACTTCTGGTAGCCAAAACTCGCATTTGCTTAATTTAGCAAAGAGTCGTCTTTCCTTGGGTATACTCAAAACCAGTCGCAGATGTTCTTCATGCTCCTCTCTACTTTTTGAATAGACAAGGATGTCGTCAATAAACACCACTACGAACTTATCAAGGTGTTGACGGAAAATTCTGTTCATGTAGTCCATGAATACAGCAGGTGCATTTGTTAAGCCGAAAGGCATCACAAGGAATTCATAATGCCCATACATGGTTCTGAAAGCTGTCTTGGGAACATCACTAGTTTTGACTCGCAGCTGATGATATCCCGAACGCAAATCGATTTTTGAGAAGATGTTGGAACCAGATAGTTGATCTAAAAGATCATCAATCCTTGGGAGTGGATATTTATTTTTGATTGTTACTTTGTTCAACTCACGATAGTCGATACAAAGTCGAAGACTTCCATCTTTTTTCTTCACGAACAACACCGGGGCTCCCCACGGTGAGACACTGGGTCGGATAAACCCTTTCTCTAGTAGTTCTTCTAGTTGCTTCTTCAGTTCTTGCATTTCATTTGGTGCCACACGATATGGAGCTTTGGATATTGAACCTGTGCCAGGCATCAGTTCAATGGCGAACTCAACTTCCCTTGTCGGAGGTAGTTTAGTAAGATCATCTGGAAATACGTCAGGAAATTCGTTCACAATAGAGATGTCTTGGAGTGAAGGTTCTGCTTCCGCCTTAATTGAAAAGAATACCATATACGCTTGGCATCCACGCTTTAAACATCTCTGAGCCTCCGCAACGGATAGAAAGTTTAGATTTACGTCAATCTTGCCTCTGCTACGAGGAGGTGCAAAAGAAATCCTCTTGCTTCCACAATCAATGATTGCGTTGTTCACAGATAGCTAGTCAAGACCAAGAATGACGTTGATGCCATGGAGCGGCAGTCGGATAAGGTCAATGTTTGAATCTCGTCCATTTACACTCACAATACAATTTAGACATGCATCAGAAGCTAATGTCTTGACACCGAGTGGTGTAGCTACTAACAAATCATAAGGTAGGCTAAAAGCATGCATCCCTAAACGGTTAGCACAATCGTAGGAAATGAATGAGTGGCTAGCACCCGAATCGTATAATGCTTGAAGTGAATTCCCGTTTAGAGTTATCGTACCTTGGATCATGTCCGGAGATTTTCTGGCTTCTTCCTTGGTCAAGGCAAGCACTCGACCAGGGTTCTGCGGCTTTTGTTCTGATGCTCTTTGGGGACAATTCATGCTGATATGTCCAGGTTTATTACACTTGTAGCAAGTCAGCTATCCCACGCAGTTACTACCCTGATGGTACCTTCGGCATTTAGGACACGGTCGGGATGTCTGGATTCTCGGGACATTTTGTTGCCCGGGTTGATAGGGCCTCTTGTTTCCTCCTTGGAAATTTTCCCAGGGCAGCCTCCTCTTTTGGCCGAAGTTCCCGCGATTGACACCGCTACGGCTTGGGCCGGTGTTGCTGAAGGTCCTGGTCCTTCGCAACTCTTTCAGGTTCCGCTCAATGAGCCGACATGCTTCAACGGCATGAATAAGATCTTGGAATTGCAGGGAAACAAGTTTCTCCCTGATTTCATATTTGAGCCCGTATACCAGTATGTTTGCCATACTACTTCCTTCATCATCCCTTCTGACATGTGAAGAGTATCTGGACAAGTTAGTGAAACGGGCAAAGTAGTCATCTACCGACTCTTCCTGACCTTGTCGGATGTGTAGGAACTCCGACTCCTTCATAATCTGCACAGATGCGGGGAAATACTGCTAATTGAATTTCTCTAGAAATTTTTCCCATGTGATGGGACAATGATGGAAACGTAACAATTCTGCCATGGACCTCCACCAGCGGTCCGCGTCTCCTTCCAATTTATAAATTGCCAGCTGGGCTTTGCGATCTTCTGGGCATTCTATTACTTCAAAGATCTTCTCTAATCTCAGAAGCCAATTTTCCGCTGAGTCCAGCTTACCTCGGAAGGCTGGGGGTTTCAGCTTGCAAAACTGAGCTACCCAATATTGAGTAGTCTCAACTTCCCTACGGGGTGGATGTATCATTGCCCTTTCAAGTCTGGGCGGGGATAGTGATCGTTCAGGTTCTTCTTCTTCAGCTTGTCTATCAGCATGTAACTCTTCTATCATAGCTCGTTGCTCTTGCAACATTGCCAAGATTTCCTGCCACGCATTTTGATTTGGCAGGTTCTGTCCTCGAGCCTCTGGCTCTGGTTCATGTGTCGGAATGGGAATTACTTGAGGTTGTCTGCCTCGGCCCCTTCCTCTGCCTCGGCCTCTAGGAGCACCTACTTTTCTCAGGTTTGCCATAATATTCTAAGTTCATTTATTTACGAGAGACGTTAGTTTCGTTAGCAAAACACAAACAAGATATACATAAATATTTCATTTATTTATCCACATTATTCAAACCATACTACAACACTAGAATAGTATGCATCATCATATGACCCTCATATCAACGGGTCTTACACACATAATTTTATCAATCCATGCAGCAATCCACACAAACACGCAAGCAAAATGCATATGATGTAGCTTACAAATTTACTACAACTACTATCTCTATTTCCACGGCTTTTTTTTTCCTGTTCCTCCAGAATCCATTCCATCACTCTCTCTACATACCCAGGTACACCAAGCGTTTGAGGTTAAAGAGGCATGATCCGATGTCCTCAAAGTTTCCCTCGTCCAGGATTTCATTTGTCTTCTCTACCCAAAAACGGGTACGAGGAAAGTGTTGGAGAGTGGATCTGATCCAGTCTCCCGGAGGGTATGGAAATATATAGCGAGAGTTTGTTAGATACGATTCCTTAACTCGAGACATGTACTGTAGGTACTTACTTTGGTCATTATGGGAGGTTAGGCTGTCAAGGTAAAGTTCCAATTTCAAGGCCTGGGTCAGGATGGCGTTGTCATCAAGAACATAGTTCAGGTCATCTGAGTTTGTGTCGGGGTTATCAAGATTTTGGATTTACGGATAGTTAAAGTTGTCACCCACCGAGGAGTGATGGGAACTATCTGGGCTTATCGGGGTAACTTCAAACATGTAGTTTGGGGGTTCAACTTGTGCTGGTACAGGGTCGTATATATTGTCAGGGTATGGCTGATACTCTGGGCCAGGGTGGTAATCTGGCTCTACTTCAGATGTAGGTGTATAGTATGGAATATCCATTGGATCAGGGGGTAGTTGTTCTGGTTCTGGGTTCCTTCTTAAGCTAACCCTATACGGATGAGTCCGTCGCGCCACGCGCCTTCTCCTTCCTAGGTACATCACATAGGGTTCAACTTCCCTGTCCATCTCTACAACATGACACCAGGTTATATCAGTACTCTTTTCAAAAAAATTTAAAATTTAAGAGGCTCTTGAACCTAACTCCGTTAACCGAACAGAATGGTCAGGTAAGTGTCTATCATGGGGGCCTCACCATGCTAGGGTGACTGATTGGCGTACCCACATAGACTAGCCTTGCCTTCGGCACCAAACTGTTCGCAATAACATAGTCAGATTCATGCCAGGAAAACTGCTCTGATACCAAAAATGTAACACCCCATTTTCGTAAACATTTTCTCATCGTATTTTTATCACAGTAGAGCGTCATAAATTTTTTTCCGATTTAAAATGGAAACAGAGTCACTGAATAACATTCATAAGGATATGTCTGGTAGTCATAAGTAGTACATTCATCCGAAGTTTAAACAACAAATTTTATTTTCTTCATCAGCCTCCCTACGCTGGCTCCTTACCCTTCACCTCATCCCGAACACCTCGAGATCCTGAAGCTATATTAACAGCTGAGATCCAATGCCCATTGGATCTCAGGTAACGGTTAACCTCATGCTTATGTAAATAGTATATGCATGGCAGATATTCACAACATTTCACAGCATAAAACACTATTCAACATATCAGGCAATAACATTACATAGCCCCGCAGTATGTATGTCATCCCGGTCCCGCACACTCTCCGGTGCCACGATGTACGGTCGTGTCCATAGCGCTAGGAAAACTTTCAACGGCGTTAACAATACCATAACCCGTATATTCATGATTTCACCATTTTCAAACAAACGGAATCTCGATATGAACACAAAAACACATATAGCATACAATAAGCATCGATTAAGGTTACAATACGCGTCCGTACCTTCGTCGGCGGTATAACGGAACTCTTAAGGAAAAACGGAAATTTTCGACAGCGGGTGAAACAGCGGTACGACGGCGGCTCGACAGCGGTTCAATTAGCTTAGATATCCTATAAGGATAGTATTTATCAATATCTAGCATTCCTACTATATCTACCAGAAAAACTACCGAAACTAAAGACTATGGACCTAAGAACTTACCCAGGGCTCGGCTAGAATTTCTCCGGGCTCCTCCTCCTCTCTAAAAATTCTCTCTATTCTGAATTTTTGGTGTGGAAAATGAGAAGAGAGTGAAGGTCTATTTATAGGGAGGAAAATGGGTCCTTAAGTGTACTTTTCACCTTTGGGTACTTTTATGTAATTTTCCCCAAAATAAAATAAAATAATAAACCATGCTTCACTTGCTGCCCTTGCTTGATGCATGGAATGCATGGGAGATTAAAATAATGAATAGTAAATATGTATTTTTGCATAGTGAATAAGTATTTTTGAATAGTAAATACTATTCATGACCCATAAAATACTGATTCCAATTTTGTCACTTTCAAAAAATAGGGCCTAGTAGTCTCCCAAAAATAGGAAAATATTCAAATATAGGGTTCCAGATAAAAAAATATCCGGGTATTACATCCTACATCAAAGGATTTGTCGATTGGACCCAATTAGCAAAGTAACTGTAACAAAAAATGAAATTAATACTTTAATACTTACTGTAATAGTAAAAATAGAGGAAATCTTACTCTAAGTACATGGCAGCCTCTTCATAGTTGTTTAGAATGTACCACTCTGCTACTTGCTTATCTCTTCCTTCCTGAGTTGACCTTTAATGTTTTCCCATGACTCGGCCTGGAAAATTAAATATTGATATCTGATCACCCGTATCACCGCCATCATCGTTGCGAGTAGGGGTGAACAAATCAAAACCGAAACCGAACCGAATAATTCGGTGTTTGGTTTTTGAAACGGCTTAATTCGGTGTTCGGTTTGGTTGTTTCAAATTTATTTCGGTTAAAACCGAATGACCAAAATTAATTAAAACGACGACGTATATGTATATTTTTTTACCTTTCAATTTTTAATCGCCCAACCTCATGAGTCATGACCCTTGGCCCACCTCAACGAAGACCAAGACGGACCCAACCCAATTCCTCTTTCCATTGAAAACCCTAACCCAATGGCGGTAACAATTGCTTCGGCTTTACCGCTTGATCATTAAGTTCTCGCCTCACTCTCACTCGACTCTGACCTCTCACTCTCACTCACTTCGCCTTTGATTCACGTAATCGCACCGACTTCACTTTGCCTTCAATTCGCAGCCGGCAGCCCTTTACTTTACCTTCTCAGAATTTGAGATTAGATCTTCATTTCTCAGTTGTGCTTCCCGTCATATTCCTTCCACAGTCACCCACTCACTTCGTGTAATACCCGGATAATTATTTATCTGGAATATTATATTTCGATAAATAATACCTATTGAAAATAGGTGAATATGTAGTTTCAAATGATAAGTAATAATTATCTTATTTTCTAAGGTAATTACTATGGAAATTAGGAGAGATAAAGAGCTAAAATGTATTTTTAGGGCATTAAATGGCTCTGAAAATATTATGATAAATCCCAAGAGGCAATAAAATATTTATTAAAAATTAGAAAGTATGTTGTCTCTAATTTTAGGAATTTATGGGAATATTTTCCTTGGAAAATAATGAGGCAAGATTTAATATTATTTTGGGGATCATAATTGACCCCATGATTTTTAATATTTTACATGGGATATAAAATACCAATGTAAGTAAAATAATTGTGAGATAATGATTTATCCTAATTAAGAAAATTATCAAAAATTAGTAAGTGGCTAATCTGGTAATTAATGGGATAATTAAGGTATAAAGTAAATGAATTAAAAATAATTTAAATAATTATTTTTAATTGGAGAAATTCGAAATTATTAAATAAATAAATAAATAAAAAATTAATAAAATATTTTATGCTTAGAAAAATAAATAAAAAATAAAAGAAAAATAAATAAATATCATGATATTTTTGTAAAATTGTATTATTATATAATATAGTGAATAGTAATGGAATAAATAGGAAACAGATCCTATCTAGAGAACCAGGAATAGGAATTTCAAAGTCAAGGTAAAATATTGATCGTGAGTTTTTACCTTCAAGTGACCTCTTCCTAAGTTAATTCCGAGGTCGGTAGCGCATTTGCCTAATAAGACGAAATAGGGAAAAATGCGATATTCACATTTTGATTTGAAGAAAATAAATTATAAGTCAACATCCGGAGATGAGTTTATAATTATATGGACATATTTGGAATCGTGAATTATTATCCGAGATTGATGATTCCGAAAGCGATTTCCGACACCGGACGTGTTCGGACACGTTTTCGAGAAAACTTCAACTGGACATTGGAACCCCGTAAGGACCGAAATCTAAGTTAAATTAGATATTATTGATGAGGAAGAGAATATCTTCAAAGTTATGAATCCAGAATTTTGAGATTTCTCCGAAGAGACGCGAAACGGAGACCGAACAGGGAAAATCTGTCGAACCGGCCATAAAGCAAGTTGACTCACCATTTTTGGACCAATTGTTTGCTGCCAAATCAGCCTTGAATGTCGACCAACATGCTGCATGGCTAGGAATTAAACACCATTATGCTTTATTTTACTTGGTTATAAGGTAAGAGAAAATTACAAGATTTGGAATATGGAAATTACCAAAGTGGCACAATTTTTGCCTATATAAAGGCATGAGCACCTTCATCATTTTTCACACAAAAAATCTGCCTCTTAGAGAGAAGTTAGAGAGAAAGCTCGGAGAAAGTCGAGCAAAGTCTCGGGTAAGTTCTTCGGTCCTTAGTCTTTAGTTTCGGTAGTTCTTTCGGTAGATATAGTAGGAATGCTAGATTTATCTTTAAATTTTCAAGATAGTCTAGATATCATATTTAGGGGTAAATATGATACATATTTCGAAAATATGATGAGGGAAAAGATCTGTCAAAATTCGGAGAGATAGAGCGAAAACAAATGAAGCTCGCGAAATTCCGCCGATTAGGGGTTCGGGGCAAAATGGTAATTTGTACCTAAAATGCCCGTTATAGTGCTAGAAGTTGATAAATGTTATCCTTATAGGATATCTGAGATAATCGGACCGCTGTTGTACCGTCGTCGTACCGCTGTTTCACCCGCTGTCGAATTTCACGTTTTTCCGTAAAAGTTCTGTTGTACCGCCAAAAAGGTACGTTCGCGTACTGTAACACTAACTCTGATGGTTATTGTATGCATATATGTATTTTCCTCTGTCATGCTGTATTTTCGCTGTTGTGCCTTAACCTTACATCTGACTGTATTGTTATTGCCGTCCATATCCGATTATGTCCAGTGTTCGTTGTGCCTTAACCTTACATCCGATCGTATTGTTATTGCCGTGCATATCGATCATGTACATTTCTCCTTGTGCCTTAACCTTACGTCCGACGTATTGTTATTGCCATGCATATCTCGATTATGTATACCCTACTTTGAACGTAGTAAGTGTCGTCAAAATTCCATGAATATCTCGTAGTACTTATATGATGTATGTAAACATGAGGTTAACCGTTACACAGGGGTCCGGTGCATTGGACCTCGGCTCTTAACATAGCGTCGGGTTCGGGAGGACCAAGGACGAGGAGAAAGGCAAGCGGCCGCATATAGATCCGGCTGAAAATCTCTTCGTTGACACGGCATGGCCTTGGGGAGACACTTTTGTTGTTATTCACTTTAAAAACTCTTGGTCATTGTACCGTTTTTGTAATCAGCCAGACTTACGACATTTATAAATATATGTATCAGTTACTCAATCGCTCTGATGCTCTACTCTGATGATATATGATGAAAAAAAAATTATACTGCTTTTGAAAATGGGATGTTACACTTTGCCTTGACTCCGATCGTGCCAAACTCTACAAAACTGGTGTTACTCTACGATCTCCCTCTTCATCAGTTCTCTCACTTTGGTGAGTTCCTTCACTTCACTCTGTATGCTTGTATTTTCAGGTTGTCTCTCTATTTTAAAAGGTTGTGGGTGTCAATTTTTCTGATGTGGATATCAATGCTTGTATTTTCAATGTTGTCTCTCTTTTTGGAAAGGTTGTGGGTGTCAATTTTTCTGATGTGGGTGTCAATTTTTGTGGTTATTTCTCTATTGTGGGTATTTTCTTGTAAATGATAATAAGCTTCTCTTGCTAATAAGCTCGATTTTTAGAATCACGTACCAAGGTTTGAACATTTTTTTAAAAAAGAAATCAAGCTCATACCAAGTTCAACTACTTGACGATTAAAAAAGAGAATGATAAATGTTTTGTCATAGATAACATAAGACACCTCCAAAATAACACAATAATATAGCCTAGCATAAATAAGTGCTTGATTCCAGCTAACTACTACAGCCTGACAAGAAAAGTAATTGAAGAATGACATGGAAGAAACTGGACTACTGTCGCGACAGATACAAGGACACTACTCAAGAGAGATAGTCCATAAGAAATATTTGAATAAAGTTGAATCAATGACATCATGCATGTTTGCAAATGATCAATGTGGAGGTTCTAGCAAGTAGCAATAGAAGTGATGGATTTTTATGAGCAAACTTTTACTGTTATTGTTTGATATGAATTTACTAATATGAATGAATAAAATAAAACTTAATTTACTTCAGCAGTGTTGGGTTTTTTCGGTTTCTTTTTTAAGATTACCATTTTCTCGTTTGTTCTTGAAATAATTATTCATCTCCAGGTGAAATTATGGCTGACCAAGCTGCTTCTCTACCAACTACTGGGGATAGTGCAAGTGCAAGTGTGACCAATAAGCCTTCAACAGTTGCAGCTGGGAAAAGGAAAGCTATGAAGCAAAGATCCAAAGTGTGGGACCATTTCACCAAATTTGTGCATGATGCTGGTGAGATAAAAGGTAAGTGTAATTACTGTGGAAACGTTCTTGCTTGTGATCCAAAATCTAATGTAACCACTGCCCTAAATAATCATTTTGCGAATGTTTGTAAGCAGAAGCTCCTTCCTGAAGAACTTAAACAAAGTCATTTAAAGTTTAATACTGAAGATGATAAATTCAGCCTTGTGAATTGGAAATTTGACCAAGATGGTATTAGGAAAGACTTGGCATCTATGCTAATTGTTGATGAATTACCTTATAAGTTTGTTGAGGGTGTTGGGTTTAAGAATTTTATGTTGTATGCCCAGCCTAGATTTAAAATTCCATCAAGATGGACAATAGCGTGTGACTGTTTCAGTTTTTATATTGACGAAAAAACTGAGATTTAAAGATTATTTGGAACAAAAAAACAAAGGGTTTGTCTTACTACTGACACTTGGACATCAATCCAAAGAATTAATTACATGTGTATTACTGCCCACTTTATAGATGACACATGGTCAACAAAAAAGAGGGTTTTGAATTTCATTCCTATATCTAGTCACAAGGGGAGGGACATTGGAATTGAAGTTGAGAAGTGTTTGCTTGAATGGGGTATTGAAAGGGTGCTCACAATTACTATAGACAATGCTAGCTCTAATGATGTTTCAATTGAATATTTGGAAGGCAAAATTGTAAGGTGGGGGCATTCAGTTATGAAATGTCAGCATTTGCATGTGAGATGTGTGGCACACATAATCAATTTGATTGTCAGTGAAGGGCTAAAAGAAGTAGGACAATCAGTTAAACAAGTTAGAGAGGCTGTTCGCTTTATTAGACAGTCACCACTTAGAGTAAGAAAGTTTAAAGAGAGTTGTGTTGATGAGAAAATTTAGAGCAAGCAAATGTTATGCTTGGATGTCCCTACTAGGTGGAATTCTACCTATTTGATGTTAGAAACTGCTCAAAAATTTGAGGCAACCTTTAAGAGGTATGAGAACAAGGATCCATACTGTCGTTTTGATCTTAAAGATGGAGTGCCTGAAAAGGAAGATTGGAAGAATGTTAGGAGGATGACTATGGTGTTGAGTCACTTTTAGGATTTGACTAATCGAATTTCTGGATCTTTATATGTCACTTCCAATAACTTTTTCCGTGAAATTTACATGGTTTATCATTTCTTGAATGAGTGGACAAAAAGTGATTTGGTGGAGTTATCTAATGTGGCAAGTAGAATGAAGGAGAAATATGACAAGTATTGGGGAGATCCTATGAAGATCAATAAAATTCTTTATATTGCCACTGTTCTTGACCCCCGATATAAGCTAGATTGGGTGCAATTTGCTCTTTGTAAGATGCATACACGTGTCTTTGTTGCGAACATTTGGGGGTGCATATTAAAGAAGTCTTGATTTCTTTATATAATGAATACAATCGGTTATTTCTCCTTTAGCTCCGGCTGAAACGGGACCATCAAATGACACACAAGATCTTCTTGATGATGATGACCCTAGTCTAAAAGTTAGAAAATTGCTTGATATTGAGGAGCAATTATTCATGGATGAGCATCTTGGTGGAAGGACTAGTAGAACAGAAGTGGATAGATATTTAAATGAAGAAATTGAGACTAGAAAAGATGATTTTGATATATTAAGTTGGTGGAGGGTGAATAGTCTAAGATTCCCTATTCTTTCTCAAATAGCAAGAGATGTGTTGGCTATCCCAATTTCTACTGTTGCTTCTGAGTCTACCTTCAGCATTGGAGGAAGAGTTCTAGATTCATTTAGGAGCTCTTTAACACCTAAAGTTGTACATCACTAATTTGTGCTCAAGATTGGGTTAGGCACTCACTTTATAATGTTGCAGAAGTAGGAGATGATGTTTTTCAAACATAGAACTTGGTAATACTTTTTACATCTATTTTCTATTTTTATTAGAATAATATTTATTATGATCTTTCAAGGGACGTCTAATTTTGTTTTTTTTTTTATTAGATTTTCAAAACATTGCATTGGAGACAACTGCTGACATATAGTAGATGCAATGCAAATTTCTTTTTAAGTAATTTTTCATTATCTTTGTATTTTTTTTAATATTTATTAGATTATTTATTTTCTTTTTATTTGATTTATTCTTGTTTTAATTTGTAGGTTGCTCTCAATATCTTTCTTCTTTTGGATCATTTTATGCTGGCTCTGTGATGGATAACTTGCTGCAATTGTTTGAGTTTATGATGTAGTTAGAAACTTAGAATTTGTGATATTGCTGGTTGTTGGCTTGCTACCATGTTTTGTATAATTTTGTAGACTTTGTTCTACCATTGAATTTCTAGGACAAAGTCGGAGGTAGGAATTTTGTCACTTTGTGTGCTAGCCGATATGCAAGATCTATACTTTGCCTTGAATAAAATTGTATGGCAATAGGTTATAGGTAATATTGTATAATATACCAGATATTGCAATAGCTGCCTATTATCGGTTTGTATGGCAATATCGGTTTTGATTTGTAAGGCAATGGTATTACCAGCTGCTCTATGTTTTGATTTTAAAATCTGCAACCTATTGCCATACAAGTGAAAATCGATATATACTAGCTGCTCCATGTAAAGTATACTATAGACCAGGTTGCACTCAATAGTCAATATTGTAGATTGATTCGAGCAAAAAAACAAAAGTAGATTGGCCATTTTACAGAATTAACCCAAACAAGAAGGCCCAACTTAAACCCAAAAACCGAATTAACTGCAAAACCGAACCGAAATACTTCGGTTAATTAGGTTCGGTTTTTAACCACTTCGCTTTCGGTTCGGTGGTGAAAATGTATGTATTTTGGTTTTTCGGTTTTAACCAAAAAACTGAATCGAAGACCAAATGCTCACTCCTAGTTGTGAGGTACCCCTCTTTATCTTGATAGTGTCCGGGGGATAATAGTATGATGCAAATTTAGTGCCCTCTTCAACTAGATACGCTTCAGCGATAAATCCTTCAACGTACCTTTGATTTTTTATTTGTACTTCAGTGTGCGTAAAAACCTATAATGGACAATCATAGAGTATTTATAAACTATAGCACCATGTGGGTCAATTAATAACTGTGCGAAAGAAATGTATATATTACCTCTCAAACGGATACATCCACCTATATTGTTGCGGACCTCCTACCCTTGCTTTGTAGGCCAAGTGAACAGGCAAATGTTCCATTGAGTCAAATAAGCTAGGAGGAAACACCATCTCTAACTTGCATAGCGTTATTGGCAAGCTCGCTTCCAGTCGTCGTAACTTTTCAACATTAAGCTCCGAAGCACAAATTTTTCTAAAGAACATGGAAAATTCCGTCAGAATAGTCCATATATGCTTCAGTAGTGCTTTGAAGGCCCACGGCAACAATCTCTGAAAAACAACATGACAATCATGACTCTTCATCCCGAATAACTTCGCCTCGTGCATGTCGACATATCTTGAAAAGTTTGATGCATAACCGTCCGAGAGTTTTAGATCTTTAACCCATCACAACAATTCTAAATTCTGCTCTTTGTTGAATGTGGTTCGTCGCAAACGGTCGGTGGTTTGTGACGGACGTCCACGGTCTAGTCGCAAACCGTTGGGGGTTTGGGATGGACCCAACGGTCTGTCACAAACCGCCTTGTTTTGCGACGGACCGTGGGGATCCGTCACAAATAAGAAATTTTACGACGGATTAAAACATCCGTCGCAAAATTCCTTATTTGCGACAGATTTTTTTAATCCGTCGCAATAGAGGCGAAATTTGAGACGAAAAAAAATCCGTCGCAAAGTCCATCGCTATTTTATGATTTTCTAGTAGTGATGTTTCATGATTTTTTTTACCAACTGATATCCCTTTATTTTCTTTTTACCAAACAACTCTTCTTCCCTCAAGTCATCTTCCTTCATCCCTCAAAATCTTCACTTCCCTTCCTTTCCCTCCTCTAAATTCATTTTCATCCTCAAATCTTCCATGACCCTAAAGTCACTGATAAATTATGTATAGAAAAATGCCAAACTTCTGACCAAAAAAAGCGTTGAAAATACCAAAACAATTGTGAAGTGAAACGATATTCTTAAATATTAAAGTCTTTTTGATTTCCAATCATAAGAGCTTTCTTCCTTCTCGGATTGAATAATACTTTATTTGAATAATTGCGTATTCAATTTCTTGGAAGTCAAACTGAGATTTAAAATGGGAAAAAGAGTTGTCTTTTAAAATACAAACTCTCGTGTAATTGGGAGAGAATTTAGGTGAGTGTTAAATTGTTGTTATAAGTAAAAAAAAAAAGTATATATAGTTAATCACTATCAGCTCATTAACATCATTAAGCCATTTAGTAGTAATATGGGTCTATTGTTACCATGGTAATACTTGCACTCACCTTGCTGTTCCCATTATACATGATTGATGCTGATTATTTTATATTATCATAATATGCAAGAACTAGCTAGAAGTGCAATTAGACTTACAAAATTATAGTTTTGGGATATATCTGATTCGCACGCCTCAAATAGAACATGCATTCGTAAATTAAATTATACTCCCCTCTAGAGCTAATTAAAGGTGTTAACTCGGGTTTACTTTAATCTTAAATATAACGTCTCAGTTAATCTTTTCTCCCAAAATTATAATTTTCCCCCTAAAATACTCCTATTGATTTGCACATACTAAATGAGTTTTTATTAAAGGTAGTTTTTTATGCATATAATTAAAGATGATACTCCATTTTAAATTAATTATGTAACTTCTATATTTAGCATCAGATAGATGGAGTGCATAATATTATATTTATATTTGTGGCCCTATCCTTATTTTCATAGATAAATTCGAAATTAAAGTAGTACGTTACGTTATATCCTATCCTTGGCAAGCAAGATTATGCTACAATGTTTTATATATACACATATTGGGTTATGTGGAAATAAAAAATTTACAGCAGATAACCAATAAGGTATAATAGGTATAGTTGGCACATGGTTGAATTTCTTAAATATATTGTCTGTCGTTTCAACAATATTATATAGATACACACACACACACACAAGTTACGCAAGAAAAATCATCGCAACATTCATTTCTATAAAATTCTTTTATCAACTTGTACCCATACACATGTCATGCTTTAATCGAACATCATGACATTAAAGATATACAAACAAATATAAGTCTGATCCATTGTTGATATAATTGCTTATATTATACATATATTGACCGATCATTAATTTGACCAAAAAATTAAAAATATGACATTATCATATACTCCCTCCAGCCCTTATATATTAGACATATTTATCTAATTAAATTAAATTTAAGTTAATTAAATTGTTTAATAACATATTTTTTTAAACCTCTTAGTTATCTTTCTTAATTCTCTCATTCACTCCCTTCTTTAATTTTTGTATAAAGAGCATCAATAGAGGTAAATTAGAAAAATATTGACAAATATGAAAACTATGTCTTATATTTAGAACCAAGATAAACTCCTTAAATATATTTTATATTAAGGATGGGAGGGAGTATATTTTTTGTTAATAAAATGTAGTCTGATGTTTGAAGCTTGGAAACAGAATCAAAAGACCTCTCTACCTAATTTGAGTAGATTAAGGAAGCTAGTTGATATGACATATTTTTTCTAAAACATCTTAATCATCTTCCTTAATTCCTCTATCTCTCTCTTACTTGTTTATTGTTGAGACCTTGAGAGAGCATCAATAAGAATAAATTATGAAAATATTGACAAATATAGTCTTACATTTAGAACCAATATCAATTCTCTGACAAATTAAGTTCTACATTAAGCACTAGTAGAGGAGTAAATAATTAGGCAAACTTCTTTGTTTTAACCCTACTTCTTACAATTTAATTTGCCTATGATCATATCTGTTATTTTTCTCATTAACATTGTTTACTTTCCATCGTTTGGACTAAGTCCCTCTCCACTTAATTATTTTAATTTAATTTCGTTTTTGTATGTACCTTCTTAATTATTATAATCCCATTTGTATAAATACCTTCGTTTTATTTTATAGATAAGAAAATAATGTCATACACGTCAGTTAAACATATTAAAACATATTAGATCTTTAGTGATCCTCATTCAATCATCTCATGATGAAATCTGAACCATTCAAAATATGATTTTGACGGTTCAACGATAATTTTTTTTTTTTAAAAAAAAAACAGTGTCAATTATAAAATTATCTCCATTTTAAATTTTGTATCTAATAAAATAAAAAACTGTTTAAAATATAAAAATATTTAAATTGAATTTGGGCCATTATAAATCGATCTAGATTGTTAGATTAAGATGAGCACTCCATGAGCATCTTTTTGATGAGCATGAAATATGTGCTTCCCAAATTGAGAATGTTTACCTTGATACTAAATATAAGAGACTTCAATTCACTTATTTCTCAAATTTATAACATTTTCTCTCAAATTGCCTCTATTTGAGTGTATATAGCAAAGAGATTTCCATCAAGGGATAATTCTAATGAAAATAATGATTACAAAAAGTATTTTGAGAATTAATCAACATATTCTTTTACAAATAACCAATTTTTTTTTTTAAAAAAATCTCTACAAATTAGTTATCCAATTCTGTATTAACATAGTAATACTAAAGTTCATTCAAACTCAACTATAAAAATTGGGCCGGTTTCTCTCCCTTTTTTTCTTTTCTCATTTTCTTCTCAAAATCTTATATCCACTCTTAATTTTTTTTTTTTTTAAAAAAAGGTTTAGATTTCATATTTTAAAAAATTATTGTTACAAACATAAATAAATAAATTTAAGTTGTTGAAATATTAAATTTAAATTCTAAACTATCCACTTTTTTATATAAGGGTAGTAAAGATGAGACACTTAGAAGAAAAGGAAGGCATCTCCTTCCGTGAAAATCACACTACTTCTATCCCACATATCCTATATTCCTGTGTAATAATACTGAACTGATCTTTGATATAATATATATACACTCACTCACACACATTCCTATACATATATAGGATATATAGGTTGAATTAGAAATGAAGGTGATATCGTCATCCAAAGGGGCACAAGCAAAAGCAAATGCAAATCTAAGCCGTCACACATATTGCACCCATAGATAAAGAACACCTCATATTTGCGTAGAAGCAATGAACTCTCTCTCTCTCTGCTTCCATTTATCAACCCCTCTTGTTTCTTCCATCTATAAAATCAACCAAACATCATCCTCTATATACATAACCTTGTGATTATTATTAATTATTATCATCAGCTGAAAGAGTGCTACACTCAAAACACAAAATCATCATGGGTGCAAAAAGCTCCAAGAACAACGACGACAAGGACACATCCATGTCCGGCAAAGCTTTCAACGGCCTCGGCAGACTCATCAGACTCCTCCCTACGGGCACCGTCTTCGCCTTCCAATTCCTTAATCCGATATTCACCAACAACGGCCGCTGCGGGACCCTCCTCAACAAGTACCTCACCGGCGCCCTCCTCGTCATCTGTGCCTTCAACTGTGTCTTCGCTAGCTTCACCGATAGCTACACCGGCAGTGACGGCAGCCGCCACTACGGCGTTGTCACCACGAAGGGAATATGGCCAGCTCCGGCCTCAGATGGCGTTAACATGAAGGCCTATAAGCTGAGGTTTGGAGACTTTGTGCATGCTTTGTTCGCGTTGTTAGTGTTCGCCGTGTTGGCACTTCTGGACAACAACACCGTTCAATGTTTCGAACCCAAGTTTGAGACAGAGCAGAAGTTACTGTTGCAGGTTCTGCCGCCGATTATCGGGGCTTTTTCCGGTGGGCTGTTTGTGATTTTCCCTAATAAACGCCATGGTATTGGGTACCCTGCAAGTCGCGACAATAATGTTACTGGAGGTAGATCCTCCCAAAAGCTCTAGTATGGGTAAAGTGTGTCTATACATACATATAAATGTGTGTGTGATGCTTCTGTTTGATTTGCTTTGATCGATATTGATGTGTATTGAAGTTTGATGACTATTTTTTTTTTTTTTTTTTTTTATACAAAAACGTTGGTGTGTATTGAAGTTTGATGACTACTTTCAAACCCGTTTGGCTGGAGCGATGCGAGCAGGGTGCGATTCAAATAAAAGTGGAGTTTCAAAATTTTCTTTATTACTCTATTATTTTATCAGTTATCATTTTTAAGAATAAGTATATTTTTCCTATATGAAATTAATTTTTTAAATTAATTTAAAGATGCTAGGCTCAACATTTTAAAAAGTAATAGAAAATAATATTTATAGTAATGCTCCTTTTTATGCAGTAATTTAACATTTTTTTTAAAGAAATACTCCGGAGTTCCACCTAAATAATTGGGAAAATTATGCTCAGGTCCCAAGGAGCAGAGATAATTACAAGTAGGTTCCTTCAAATGACAAAATTACACAGAAGTCCCTAGGAACTTCTGTATAATTATTTGTGAATGTAAAATGACCATTTTGACCTTCCCTCTCTCTTGTCTCTCCCTTTTTCTTCTCTCTTTCTGGAAAGGGCTGCGTTGGTCATCCACGACCACCACAATCGTCGGCCACCACCCCGCACCGGGATTCCGACGGAGAAGTGGAGGCGGCCGTAGAACAATGCGATCCCAAGGCATGGGCGGCGTTTAACAAGAGCTTCCGGCATGTGCGGTTGGTGTTGGATCGTAATCGACTTCGATTCGGCATGTGAACGAGAACCACTAGTCTAGGATTCTCGACAATATGGCGAAGAACGTGTCTTTGATTCGGGGAGCTCAACGGAATTATCTCCCAGGCCGTCTCTCTTACTCGATCTCAATTCTAATTTCTCCACCATGTGCCGAACATGCCGATAATCATGACAAAGACGAGAGAAATGAAGGGCTTGAAGGATTGTGATCGACCTCGTTCGTGAACCGACTTCGATCACAATCCTTCAAGCCCTTCATTTCTCTCGCCTTTTGTCATGATTATCGCATGTTGCCGGCACATGGGGAGAAATTAGAATTGAGATCAGAGTAAAGAGAGACGGCCTTGGAGATAATTCCGTTGAGCTCCTGAATCAAAGACACGTTCTTCGCCATATTGTCGAGAATCCTAGACTGGTGGTTCTCGTTTACATGCTGAATCAGAAGTTGATTACGATCCAACACCAACCGCACCCGCTGGAAGCTCTTGTTAAACGCCGCCCATGCCTTGGGATCGCCTTGTTCGGCCGCTCCCACTTCTCCATCGGGAATCCCCGTGGGGTGGCGCGACGATCAAGGTGGTCGTGGATGACCAGCGGCAGCCCTTTCCAGGAAAGAGAGAAGAAAAAGGGAGAGACAGGAGAGAGGGAAGGTCAAAATGATCATTTTACATTCACAAATAATTACACAGAAGTCCCTAGGGACTTCTGTGTAATTTTGTCATTTGAAGGGACCTACTTGTAATTATCTCTCGCTCCTTGGGACCCGAGCGTAAATTTCCTAAATAATTTAATCATTCAAGAATTTTTTAAGTTGTCAATATGACATAATATGGGAATCAAGGTTGGCCCTTGAAAGACCAAGGCCTAAAAGAGTCGGCCCTATTAATTACGCTTGGGGTAAGGGAAAAAAATCTATTTTTTAAGGCCTGACCCGAGAGCATGCGGGTTAAAACCGGCCCTACAGGGCCGTGTAAGCTTTTTTTTTTTAAAAAAAAAAAAAATTAACTATGTTTCGCGTTTTTTTTTTCCTTCAAAGAAATATAATTAGTAAATTACAACCATTAAAGTTCTAATTTATCAAATAAATGTTGTCAACATTTAAGGTCTAAATAACATGCATCATGCAATAAACAAACACAATCACTAATTCATAATCAAAAGTAAACTACTGTCCACAAATAACTCACAAAGCATAAGAAGCTTACCACTAAACAACATGAGTATGATGACTATTATTTTTATCTTCTTGGTCACTATCATCAATTTCAAAGACATTTGATTGTGCTTTACTTCGAGTAGTAAGCTATGCTTTATAGGTAAAAATATTAAGAATTTCTTCTCTTGTATCATGAATACATTTATAATTTTTATCTGCAACAAATAATAAACCAAATCATAACATTAGAGTATAGTTATTATGTATTTGTAATTAATTGATAAATAACTCTATAACAAAAACAAAATACATATAAATTAGTAAATTACCAACATATGTGAATCCATAGTACAAATAAGAGTTTGAATATTATATGGAAGAATAGAACTTCTATATTTTTTTAGAACAAGTGAACCGGTACTAGAAGCTGATTCATTGGCTACTATAGTAATTGGAATGCTCAGAATATTAGTTGACATCTTTGAAAGAATTGGAAATCTTTGTTGATTGTTCTTCCACTAGTTCAAGACATTCAATTCTTTCCAATTATGAGGCTTCATTATTGGTTCTTCCAAATAAGTTTCTAATTCAGATTTGTTCATGGAAGAACACTCCACACTTGCATAAATATCTTAATAATCCTGCATCATTACAAAACATTCAAGTTAAAAAAAAAAAAATTAACGAGCTTAGGGTCAAGGGCCGGCCCTTTTAAGCCCTCGGCCCTATAGGGCTAACCCTTTTAGGCCCGACTTTATTTGGAGGTTCTATTTTATAAGGGCCAAGGCTTAAACATGATGACCTGACGAGTTCGGCATGATTTCCCGACTCTAGCGACATGTCATTTCCCACCCCATATTTCATCATTTGTTGCAAGACATTTTAGCAATTAAATTACTTATGTGAGACTATAGTAATTTTTTTTTTTTTTTTTGGATATTTTCTCTCATTTTTTTCCCTTGGATATAGCTAGCTTTTGTGAATTCTTCCATTTTCTTTGCTTCTAGTTGCCACATAACTTGAAATATATCATTTCTTTTATGGTAGCTACGAGAGAAATCATTTTGACACCAATATGATTAATTTACGTTCACATCAAGTGAGTGCTTATAAGATGAAATTAGCTAACATGTGAATGAAAGTAGAATTATATTAAATGAGTCCATCCTTGTATTCCCTTTTAACACATACTTTTCTATTTTTCTATGCACGCCACACTGTTTACTCATCCAATCCCATAGCCCCAACTTTATATTTCATCAAAACATTAAGCAAGGAGAGGGAAGAAGGAGTGTATCTATTGACCTCCCTTTTCATTTTTCATTTATTCTTTATTTAATGTCTCTACTATCATATGAATTTTTAATGGTTGAGATTTAATGATAAAATCATCTATCATTAATTCTCAACCATTAAAAGTCAATCTAATAGTAGAGAAATTAAATAGAGAGTAAATGGAGGGAGAATTTGTCATTAAATCTCAACCATTAAAAGGCTATCTAATGGTAGAAATATTAAATGGAGAGCGAGGTCAATAGAGACATCCAAGGTTATCAAACTCACGAGTTTAAGTAAACTCGTGATAAATGACATTAACTCATGTCATAAATTCGTAAGAGTTTATTTTTTTATCATTAAATTAATATTAATAGTTTATATTTAAATAATTAAAATATACAAAATAACAACAATTTGATTCAAATATATTTTAAATCAAAATCAATGAAATTAAATATATCAACATTCATAATTTATCATATTTAATATAGAAATTTTTATAAAAAATATATATAAAGCTATTGGGCATGATTAAATCGAAAAAGTTAATACAAATTTAGAAGTAAGTTAACACAGATTTATAAGTTAGAAACGTAAAAAAGTAAATTCGGTATATAAACTCGTAAGTTTGGTTGAGTTTACAATTGACGCAAGTTTACTAGCGACTCAAGTTGATTTTGTAAGTTAGAAATGTCTAAACGATAACTCGTAGAGAGTCAAATCGCGAGTTTGAATTAATTGCACCTCTAGCGTTAGGTGTTTTTTTAATGGGACAATCAAATATGGAGAATTAATAGGAGGAACGTCTTTACCTCAGGTTTGATATGAGAGATCTAGAGGGTAAGGATCATTTTTTTTTCTGGAGTTTGATTTGAAAAATGGGAGAAGAAGGATTATAAAACTTTAATAAAGAGAAGATGTAAAATAAAATAGTAAGAAAAATGGGAAAATGACAGTCAGGTCCCAAGGACCATAAAAAATAGCAAAAAAGTCTTAATAGAAATTCACATATCAAAAAGTCCCTAGAGACTTTTTTGATATTATTTGTATTGACAACCGTAAGCGCTATATTTATAACAGGAAGTGCTATATTCACAACAAAATTTAAAAACCTGGTTATTTCCAACAGAAAAAGTTATATTCACAATAAGAAGTGTTTTATTAACAACAAAATTTAAACACCTGAATTTTGTTTCAAACTCAAGTCCCTAAGCGTATAGAGGTCATTTACAACAGAAAAATGCTAAATTCACAACAAGAAGTGCTATATTCACAACAAAATTTAAAACCTGGTCATTCACAACAAGAAGTGCTATATTCAAAAAAAGTGTTAGGGACTTTTTTAATATGTGAATTTTTGTTGGAAATTTTTTGTAATATTTTATGGTCTTTGGGATTTGACTGTTATTTTCCTAAGAAAAATTGATTAACAACTTTTAACCCCAAATTCAACTCAATTTTTTTCCCCCTTCCCTCACCTCATTACCAAACAGCCTATATGCATGCATGAGGCGGATCGTTTTTTTTTTTTTTTTAATAATAATAATAATAATGGAAAAAGAGTACTATTACGTATCAATATAACTCAAAGTTCACCAAAGGAAAAAGTCACCAATATTTACATCGAGACATCAAGCAATTAATTAGACATGTCAATATGATCAATCAAATGGATAGCTTTCATGAGATTGTTAACCAAAGCTTCTATAGCACCAATGATGTTGGTGGATTTGAAAAGATTCTCCGGCGAAGAGACGGTTGTTCCGAGCTGCCCAAACCCCAGAGCTTCCACGTGAGGGTGCCAAAAGTCTCGTACGCTTAGGATTGAGGTTATGAAGCCACCAATCCTTGATCGTATGAGACCGACAGATCCTTCTCATAAATCCCAAGGGATGACATTATTGCAAAACAGAGTTTTCGTATGGAAAAATGAATGACGCTTGAATATGTCAGTATACCTCGCCATACAAAATAATGTCTTGAACACGTTTAAATAAAAAAACCACATAGTGCACTTACCCTACTCTCAAATTGGGAGGGTATTTTTATTTATTTATTATTTTGCACTATATTAGTATTAGTTAGGGAAAATCTCATATAAATACCATCTGAATTTGCAAAACCCCCAGAAACCCACTGAATTTGTAAAAAGACTGAGAAGTAACATGGACCTATGAGGGATATGTAAATTTAGGGAAAAAGACCACACTACCCTTAATCTCTCCCTCTTCTTCTTCAGTCGACATTCAAGCGCTCAGAACATTCACTCGTTCGAACGTCTTCTTCGCGCAATCTTCATCTTCGTCGTTGTCAATCACTGACTTTGGATGGAAAGATTTTTGGCCGCCAGTCGATCACGGTTAAAGGGAAGGAAGTCGATTTCATAGTATGGTGAGCAAGTCTTGTTGTCTTCAAAGAATGACCAACGGCTTTTCTTTCTGTTTTCCTGCATTCACTTCGATAAACAAAGGTTGTGCTACTGTTGCTGAAGTTCAAAAGAAAGGCAAAGATTTTTGGTCCAAATTTGAGTTGTATATATGTTGCAGATCTTCTGGTTGGGACGGTGGTTAATGTTGCTTTGGTAGGTATGTTGGCACCCTTTGGTAGGATCTAACTTATATCTTGCTTGATGATTGAATCAGTTGTTTTTTTTCTCTTTTTTTGCAAAATTAAGATATGGCCAGTTGGTGGCATTCACATATCCAATAACAAACTAGCTTTGTTGTGTGCTTGATTTTTAGTTTTATGAAAAAATTTAATTGGGTTTCCAACTTGGGGAATCCTAAGGACGCAGTTGAGGAAGTTTGTGGTGAAAGCACATGTTTTCTGAGACTAAATCACTACCTTGCACGCCCAAAATCCGAAGAAGAAACTTTTGGACTAGTGCCTCACACTGATAGTGATTTCCTAAACAATCCTCTATCAAGATCATGTGGAAGGACTCCAACTCATGAAAGATTCCAAATGAGTGGCCGTCAAACCTATGTGTCAATGGATGAATTTCTGTTGGACTTTTTTTTTTTTTTTTTTTTGTTGGGTCGAAGCTATGCTTCTGTTCGTGAGTGCGTGAATGTCTGATGAAGAAGAGAGAGATATAATCTTTTGGTACTTAAGGGCATTGTGGTCTTTTTCTCTGAATTTGCATATTCCTCATAGGTCCATGTCACTTCTCAGTCTTGTTACAAATTTAGTGGGCTTCTGGGGGTTTTGCAAATTCAGATGGTATTTATATGGGATTTTTCCTATTAGTTATTTGTGATAAATATATGTTGGTTTTTCTAAAATATTATCTTTCATTATGACTACTCTTAGATAGAAATTCCTTAATGTGTGCGATTAATAAGGATATTTTGATAAAAACAAACTTAGAGTTAAAGTGGATTGAGATCTTATAATTAGAACTAAATATAATTATCAACTAACTTTTATATTAACCACGGAAGACAATATTATTAGAATTTGATTTCACAATGCCACAATTATATATCTCTTGGAACCTATTTATTGATATTTGATATTACTCTAAATCTTAATTCTCAAACTACCGTCCTCCTACCATCCACTTACTTAACCCTGAATCCCCTAATATATAACAAATTTATTTACCACAATTTTTTTTTGAAAAGTATGCATGCTGTATATGAATATTTTATAAATAAATTTAGAAAGTTTAAATTTTCATAGATTTATTTGATTATCTTACTGTGAAATGGAGCAGCCTCTATCACATTTATTAATACATGTCAAACTCAATTATGATGAGTGTTTGGATAAATTTTTAGAAAGCACGGCTTTGATTTTCAAAATTGATTATTAGCGTTATCCAAACAAGGCTGTATAAAATATTTTCATTATCTTTTGTATAAAACCAATAATTTGTTATAGATAAAAGGAAAAAGACGATAAGACAAAGAGAGAATATGAGAGTGCAAGAGAGAATATTTTTATTCACTATTAAGGTGTCTCCAATATATAACACACGCCCTCTATTTTTATGCATAACTGTGCAATCTCAATCGAAATGATATCTACATATTTGATAACAATAAAAGATAATTGTGAGATACTGAAGATAAGAGAGGTGATGTTAGATTCTGTGAGATAATGGAGATATATAGACATCAAAACAAATATTATATTCATAACACTCTGCCTTGGATGTCTATTATATATGAATGTGCCTCATTAAAAAACCCCAACTAGAAAAACCCAGTGGGACAAAAATCTAGCAGAAGAAAAATAGTATATCATTTGTTGATACACTATCCAATGTTGTAGCACTAAAAACCTTGTTAGGAAAACTTGGTGGGATAAAACCATAAGTAAGGGAAAATGAGTACAACGCGTATTAGCTCTCTCTCTTGGCAACGTGAGTTGATACTTCTGAATATGCAAAATCTGTATCATGAACAAACTTTTCAAATATTGTCATAGGATATGACTTGATGAGAAAATCTGCCAGATTTCATTGGAACGGATTTGATGGATGCTAATTTCACTCTCATATATTGTTGTAGTCCATTGCAATGTCTTCGTATTGGTGAATAACTATATCATGCTAATAAGTAAATGATCTATCAAGTCATATGTGACAAACTACGATGCTTATGAAGCTCATGCCAAGGCATTTATCGAGAATGTTAAGAATTTGTAGTTTCCTTTTTCTTGTTGTACATTTCCAGTTTCGTTTTTTTGGTTGTTGTTTTGTTCATATTTTGCACTAATGAAAGAAAGTACATTGCTTTTCTTTTGTTTTTCTTAGCAACCATTGTTCCCTAAATAATGGTAACAAACTAGTTTTAGAACGATGGAGGGCAAGTGTATCATATAACTGATAGAGGATAATAATAATTATATAAATAAAAATAAACTATAGACTTTTAGGATCGATTAATTATAAGAAATCGGTTTTAAAAGTATTTACATAGAAAAAATTAATTATAGACTTCTAGGATTAGATACTTTATAAGAAACCGGTCTTAAAAGTACATTTAGGACCGATATTTGTAAAATACGATCTTAAAAGTATTTACAAATTATAAAGACCAATTGACTCCCATTCATTCTCACAATCCATTTCGTATCTCTCTGCCCTAACTCTTCACTACCTCTCTGCCCTAACTTCTCACTCGTCCCTAATAATCCTCTATGTCCCCAACTGCTCAAACAATGGTTAGATACAAGACAACCGCTCGCAGGGGTACTTTTGATGCTCGTGCCTTCTGTAGATCGATATCCAGGGCGCCTGAAAGGAGAGTGCCTTCTATTCTGACAGAAGAGTCACGGGTCATTGGACCCATTGTTATTTCAAACGATGAAGAGATTACCGACCCCCTCCAGCCTTCAAACCATGAAGAGATTCTCGCTCCCCCTCTCCAGCCTTCTAGCAATATTCGCCAACCTCCTGGCCCCAGCGCACCTACCGTTGACCCCTCCCCTCTTTCCTCTAATGATACATTGATGTTGATGCACATAAGTCAGCAACTTGTTGATCTCTGACGGAAATTAATGCTGCTCACGTTGATGCCGCCAAGGCATTGGCCGATAATAAGCTTTAGGATTTTTAGTCACATTCTTGTTGTTGTTAATTTTAAGTTTGTTTTTATTATTTTTCTTTTGTACGTGTATATTCTCCAGTAATGTAAGAAGAATAACAAACTAAACTTGTATCTTCTTGTTCATATTCTTCAGTAATGAAAGAAGCTTATTCTCTAGTTTCCTTTATTTTCATTTAGTTGTTGATGCTCTCGCCAAAGCCAATCCTTTATTATTATTATTTTGTTCCTTTCGTAAAGTAAATGAGGACCTCTAGGACCAGATACTTTAAAGGAAACCGGTCTTAAAAGTATTTGAAAAGACAAAATAAAATATAGACTTTTAGGACTAAATATTTTATAAAACTCTAGTCTTTAAATTAAATGAATAGAAAATGTTAGAACCAAATTCTTTATAAACATCTGGTCTTAAAATTAAATGAATTGAAAACATTAAATGTATACCTTTAGGACCGGATACTTTATAATTAATCGGTCTTAATAAAATCCCAAAACGCTTAAAAATGTCTTAGTCACGTTGAAAATTAAATTTCCCTATCTGAACATTCTTCTTGTCACGTCAAAAGTGATAACTCATGTTCTGTCTCTAGTGTTTGTATGTTGCTTCATCGCTACTTCGCATTGCTCTCTCGACAAGCTAGTGTTGGTCAGCTTATCACTTTCTGGTTTCTTAGCTCAACGGCGATAGACCAAGTTGTAAGAGGTATTTCGGTTTGATATAACTTTTTGATTTTTCTTCTTATCATTTTGGTTTTTTCATGTGTTGAATGAAATCAATGAAATGTTCGTGTGGGTTCCTTTGTTGTTAATGAATATTGTATTTTTAAGATTAGATTTGCACTTGAAACCTACCCAACTGACCAACAAGTGTTTTTAGGGTTACTTTTGTTGTCTACAAAAGAAATGTTCGTTGAGAAGAAATCCTCAGCAAAAGCATTTGAATTTATATGCTACAGGTGAGTCCATAAGACCTTCATGCGATGCATTTATTTTCCTCGTCATTCATTTATTTTGTTTCTGGGATTCACTGTGATACATTTATGACCAAGAGTGATTATTCGTGATGCATTTAATGGGCTAGTTTCTCCTTTTAAAAAAAAATAATACTTATGACCTATATTGAGCATATGCATTTAGAGTTGGCTTAGTTTATGCAATTTTCAAATATTTCTGATAATGTATGTTAAATCTTTCCATCTATAGGAATTCTACTATGAACCATAGTTGGATAAATGCATTACGGACGAGTGTTGAATATGAGAATAGGGTGAGGGAATTTATAAATTTGCTAAACGAAATACCAATGATGATAGTGGGAAGTTTTATTGGCCTTGTATAGAATGTTTGAATGAGAGGCGACTAAGTCCTGAAGTTATATACGCACATTTAATTTGTAAGACTTATACAATATGGGTATGGTATGGTGAAAAAATGCCAAGTACATGTCAACATAGGGAAGTGGCCTTTGATGATAATGACACGGATGTGAATGATCACATAGAGAACATTATTTGTGATGTAGGAGAAGAGGCTTTTGAGCAATCACATGCATATAGTAATATGTGCAGTGATGCTGAGACGCTACTATACCCTGGGTGTAAAAAATACCAATTGTTGAACGCTATATTGAAATTGGTAAGCTTGAAAGCACGACATGGATAGAGTGACAAGAGTTTTTCAGAAATGCTTGACGCTTTTAAGGACATGCTTCCAGATGATAATGTGTTGCCATATCAATACTATGATGCTAAGAAAATACTTTGTTCACTGGGGATGGAGTACAAAAAGATCTATGCATGCTCGAATGATTGCATATTGTATAGAAAAGAGTTTGAAGAGAAGCAGAAGTGTCCGGTATGTGAAACCTTAAGGTACAAATCAAATAAGGGGCTTGCACATGTGTAGTGGTATTTTTCGATCATATTAAGGTTCAAGTGGTTTTTTGCTAATGAAAATGATGCAAAAAATTTGAGGTGGCATGCAAATGAGAGGATTTCTGATGGAAAGCTTTGACATCCGGCTGATTCTTTTCAATGGAGGAAAATCGATAAATTATTTCCTAACTTCTGCGAAGAACCTATGAACCTGAGGCTTGCCCTTAGCATGGATGACATGAATCCTTATGGTAGCCTTAGCAACATACATAGTTAATGGCCTGTACTCCTGATTATTTACAACTTATCTCCTATGTAATGCATGAAACAAAAGTACATTATGTTGTCTATGTTGATTTTGGGACCAAAACAACCTGGAAATGACATTGATGTTTACCTTGAGCCCTTGATCGAAGACTTGAAGGAGCTGTAGGAAGAAGGTGTCGGTGTTTTTGACTCTTTCAAGAAAGAGGTTTTTAAAATGCAAGCCATGATATTTTGTACTATAAATGACTTCCCAGCATATGGTAACTTGTTAAGGTATAATGTAAAAGGCCATAAAGCATGTCTAGTTTGTGAAGAAGGCACATGCTACCATCAACTTTAATATGGAAGAAAGACGGTTTATCTTGGACATAGGAGATTTTTTAGACTGGGTCACCCATATCGTCGATTAAAGAAAGCTTTTTTTGGTGGCCAAGAGTATGAAGATGCTCCGATGGCATTGACTGGGGAGCAAGTTTATGAAAATGTGAAAAATATTAGTTTCATCTTAGGTAAGACTGCAAAGAGTACAAAAGAATCAAATATATGGAAAAAGATATATGTATTCTTCGATCTTCCATATTGGTGCAATCTTGATGTGCGACACTGTATTGATGTCATGCATGTGGAGAAAAACATACGTGATAGTATTGTTGGCACATTTCTCAACATACAAGGTAGTTCCAAGGATGATGTGAAGGCAAGATTGGATTTGCAAGAAATAGAAATACGCGAAGACTTATATCTAAGGCCATATGGTAAGAGAACTTATTGTCCCAGACTACAAAAAATGTGATTTTTTGCCACGGAAAAAATTCATCGCAAAAATGCTTTGCGATGGAATTTGCGACAAAATTCTCGTCGTCGCAAAAAATGGTGTCACAATTGTGACGGAGACTGAATTCCGTTGCAAAATGTCAAAATTTGCGATTTGCGAAAAAGAATTCTGTCACAAAATGTCAAAATTTGCGATAGAATTGAATTTCGTCGCAAATTTCAACATTTTGCGACGGAATTCTTTTCCGTCACAAAATTCATTTTATTATAAAAATTACATTAAACAAAAAAAAAATTACGAAATAAAAAAAACCTTGTATATCATAAAAATATATAGTAAGAATTGTTAGTTATGATTAGTTTTGATGATGTCTTATATGGATGTCATTATCTAGAGCAAAAAGCTTGCATACTACATTTATCTTCTACTTTGACTAATTCTGATATTTAATGTAGATGTGAAGTTTAATGATCAAGAAAAGAGAAGAAAGAAAGGAAGAACTTGTTGAATGGAATGAGAAAATCATTATACAAGTTCCTAGATTGATTCTAGAAGTATCCACGATGATACGTGTTGGAACGGCTCAATTTGGAGTTAAGATGAGTTAAAAAGAGTCACAAGTTCATTCCTGAAGCAATTCTCGAGTATAGAAACTTGATTCTCGAGAATGTACTGAATATGTGAAATCTGGAGGCAATTCTCGAGAATTGAAAACCCATTCTCGAGAATGGTTCTCAAGAATGCCATTCTGATTCTCGAGAATGGTCGGGATTCAGAAATGCTTCAGCAGCTCTGTTTTGCGTTCAGTTTGGGCGACCTCTGGTAATTTGACGATATCTCACAAACCAGGAATCGGATTGACACGAAACCAGTGGCATATGAAACTAGACATCCAACACGTACGTTTGACAAAATATCAAGTCCAGATGAGAGAGCTATGAGTTTTACAAAACGAAACACAAATCACCGTTGCAGTCCAGACCAACCTTCGGTAATTTGAGTATATCTCACAAAAGGCAAATCCAAATGAGCTGAAACCAGTGCCATTGGAAACTAGACTCAAATACCTTTCCAGAAACATCAAGAACACAGAAAACGAAGATAAATTGAAGGAGTTATGATGTTTTGAAGTTGGTAGTACGTTCTGGTTGCTGCAGAAACGCTGGATAAGAACAACCTCCTTTCATCTGATGTTAATGGACAAAATACAACTAGTTTGGAGCTGATTCTTATTGAAATGGAAACAGGTTTATGAACATGAGTGCTTGGACACATTTGATATATCTTGAACTAATTCTCGAGTCAAGTTCCCGCAAGTTCTCGAGAATGGCCGATAGTCTATTCTGATGCATTCTGGTTCTGAAGTGATTCTCGAGAATTAGAACTAATTCTCGAGAATGGTTCTCGAGAATCAAAAAGGATTCTCGAGTATTATCGAAAGCTTATCTGATATTCGCTTCTGTGATTTCTGGTTCACAAGTGATTCTCGAGAATGAGAAAGTCATTCCGAGAATGGTTCTCGAGAATTGACAAACAATTCTCGAGTATGCTCGACTTCATAACGAGGCTCGCACGTCGACTTGATTCTCGAGAATTGAAATGCAATTCTCGAGAATGGTTCTCGAGAATCATTGGGTAATTCTCGAGAATGATCGAGAAATGATCAAATTCAGTTTTACACTTTCAGCGATTCTCGACTCAAGTTCTTGCACATTCCCAAGAATGATCAGCACCATGAACTTGACAGCAAACATGTTTATTCTATAATCTTATTTTAAATGATCTAGTTAACTGTTTTAATCCTTCTACACTAAACTGAATTCTCAAGTACTGGTTTTTGCTAATGTGTTTTCTCGAGCTTATTCATTTCAAAGAAACAGGTGCTACTCGAGTATTGATAAGAATGAAGCATCCGTCATCAAGTGTTCCTTCACTTGGATACTCGAGTATATAGATTTGGATACTTGATATATCAGCAAAAATATCAGCAAGCACATATCTTCTACAACATCAAACGAATGATTTGATTAAATTGATTATACTTTCCAAAACAGAATTCAATATTATTTGTATTATGATTAATCATCTCGAGTCATTTTTCGATAATTAATTGAAGTTTGAATTTTAATGAGCCATCAAGCACCAAGAGAGACGCAAACGTAGACAAAGCGCTGAACCCAATTAAGGCTAGCCCATAACAAAAAAAGCACGGAATCAATATTTTAAGCTATCCTTTGTCCAAGAGCACGTGAGTGACAACTGTAAAGCAGACCCAATTAAACGGACACTCGATCGTGGCTAAGCAGAAGGCGCGGATGTTTGAAGACTCCCAACGTACATATTCAAACATTCAAACGGGCAGATTCAAATTCTACCAACGGTCTTCCTTCCAACCTTCAACCAATATAAATACCCGAAGGTTTGAATTCATAAAAAATATACATACACGACAAAGCATTCAAAGCGATCAATCTATAGTCCGTATATATCTTCGATATTACTAAGCTTCGTGTTTATCATTCATCTACTCGTGAGGAGTTTCAAAACACTTATTTGATTATTGTGTTGTAAAATCTTAAGGTTGTGGAACCTTAAGTGTGGGTGTACAATTACAACTTGTAAGGGGGAGTGAGTCCAAGAGTGAGAGGATCATCCTTCGTTTACAGAGTGTGTGATTGTGTAGTTATTTGGTTACAACTTGTAAAGAGGAGTAAGTCCTTATGAGAGGATTACTCGAGAGTTACAGAGTGTGTAATCAAGTTACAAGATAGTGAAATCCCAGAGTGTTTCTGGGGACTGGACGTAGGTCAAGAGTTGGACCGAACCAGTATAACCTCTTGTGTTCATTGCTCTTCTCTCTATCTCTGTTTTAAGTGTTCTTGAGCAATTAGCGAAAGAATTTCAAGATCACCTATTCACCCCCCCCTCTAGGTGATATTCCACCTTCAAGAATTATAATGAGTTTACATAGAGAAAACAAAATGTAAATAATAATGTTGCCAACAAAATGGACCAAAAAAAGCACAAAAATCATAAATAAGTTATACACCAAGTAACTAAAAAGCACAAGAAATGATGTCATTGTAGCACATCTAGATACATAGATGTTTGACAAAAGTTTGGTCACACACTGTCGACCATCCAAAGACACGCCTTTACAAATAACTTGTTCAACCAATAAATCCAGATGATTGTATGCAATCCTGCCAAAAACATGACAATGAAGAGGATTATACGTACTATTTTCTGTATTATTATCAAAATTTAAAGCACAAATTAGCTATATGATGCACGTACCAAACCCTATAACTATATGAACCAGGTAAATATGGCATCGACAAAGGCCTCTGCATCAAAAGGTTGAAGGTCTTCAACGCGTTCCTCAACACCCACAAATTTCACAGGGATTCCAAGTTCATCAACCACACTGATCTGCCATCAGAATTTAACTATCATAATTTCTTACCATGATCACTCCAACGGTAAGAAATAATATCAATGAGGAATTAATACTTTCATGGATTAATTCTAGGTAATAAATGTTTGCTTTTAGCCCCAACCATATAAACTAGAACTGTGGTTCAAATAAAATCGAGAGATTACCACACAACCACCTTTGGTAGAACCATCTAACTTCGTCAAAATTAAACCAGTGACGCCAACAACTTGTATCAATATCACATTCAAAAAACAACAATCACCGATAAAATCAAATAAAATCAGAGTTTAAGAGGAATAATAAAATGAGAACTTAATAGTGAAGATTAGACAAACCTTTTTTGTTTGGGGGCTGAAAACAAAGCTGTTTGCCTATTCTGTACAGAGAAACAGATTTAATTAGCCCACAAGCATTCAATAAAAGTATAAAAATTCAAATACTAAAAATAAAATTTCTAGTTATATTTAATAAATATAATTATTTTAAGAGGAATAATAAAATGAGAACTTAAAAGTTAGAAACCGTGAATAAACCTCAACCAAGCTAGAGTCCCTCTAGACTCAAGTTTGGTCCAAAGCACCCAAACCTAACATATATATGATTCGCTTTTCAGATGCTCATGCATATTTCAAATCAAAACAGTTGAAATTCAAGTCCACAGCTATTGGGGAAAAGCATAGTTTTCCGGGTAACAAAGTAAGATTGCAAATACCACACCATTAAGCTTTATGATATTGCAAGCAGTGGCTGATGATGAAGCTCACATCCATGTACTCATTAGATGCCATTATTAGTTTTCTTATTCTTTTTACTTTTCTTGGTGTGTATAAGAAAGGATCAAAGGATAGTGTTATGATAAATGAATTAATTTTTAATGGTATTCTCCAAATCAAGATTTGAATATATTTAAAAGCAATAAGGCAAAACGATAAAGACATGTCTAACTTAGGTAAGATTTTAATAATTTGCTTCATTTCCTCTTCAAAATTTGCTTCCAATATCCTGTCAGCTTCATCAATCATGAGGCACTGCAAATTCATGTAGAAATTAAGAGGAAGAGGAAAACAAGTATATAGTTATAATAAAAAGCATCAATCCGCTAAGTTTTCAGAAATATCCTAAAATCAAGAGTATCCAATCCAAAATTTAGAAAAGGCTAAGCACCAAACACCAGATGAAATAAAAAATTTCAGTACTGATGGTTATGCATCATCTAGACAAAGGCTGGCTTTCCTATTTCAATAATTCCTCCAAAATAATCCAAGATCAAGCAAGTGACAAGATAGTGGTAGTTGCACGGGACTAAGCATTTCAGGAAAGTGTTGGAGACTGGAAAGTATGCAGACAAATCAGCCAACCAACTTCACAAGCACAGAATTACACGATGAAGCATGAATCAGTTGGTGGCTTAAAATTATTAAAGGCATGGGTCTTAAACAACCGAATGTTTGATAAACAAACTGCCCCGAGGGAACATTACAGTATCACACAGACTATTAATTAGCTTTAAAAAAACACTTGGATTACTGAAAAACAACGAAACTCATAGCATTATGAAGTATTAAAGAGGTGACCATTAACATCTTAGCATTGCCCATTACTATCAGTAATGTAGCATGTATGAATAATAATGAGGTAAACAACTTGATATATTATCCAAGACTTACCTTCAAGTTCTTGTATATGAATCCCTTTGTATTTTGAAGATGATCAAGAAGACGACCAGGAGTTGCCACCAGTATATTTACCCCTTTAAGGCATCTAAGCCAAGAAACCATTTCATAAGTACTTCAGTTAAGATTATAGCTGCAGACAGTAGGGCCAGAAACGAAATCTCAGCAACATTATACCTGTATCGCAAGCTCCCTAGTAGGGAAAATGATAACAACAGCTCCACAACTGGTATTAGAAAAGCAAGAGTTTTCCCAGAACCCGTCCTTGCAGCACCAAGAACATCTTTCCCAATCAAGAGGGGCGGGATTGCTCTCGCTTGAATCTGCATAGCCATATGAAAATTAGCAGGCATTCTGATTAACAGAGCTTCCAAGCCATGAAGCGTCTTTCATCTAAATCAATAAATATACAAATCACAAAGAAAATATGCCAAGTAAATTGAAAAAAGCCCCAATATTTCCATTCATTTCCCTAAGAAAATAGCGACATACTATAGAAGACATCAGTTTTAGGCTATTAATTTTTACTTTAACCGAAACAGAAAATAGCAGAAGATGTTTTAGTTCAAAACAATCCAATAAGAAAATCAAAGCAAAGATCGAGAGAACACCTTTCGAAAATACTGAAGTTTGGCCACTGAGTTGCTCAAGCACCTAGAAAAACAAAATAAAGTAGAGAAAATGCAAAACGTCGAAGCCCAAAAATGAACTAGAGAAGAGATGCGAATGGCGATAATGCGTACCTTGGCAGCATGGGTAAGACGATCTCCACTCTCACCGACTGCGATGTTGAGGACGAGCTTCTAGACCTTGATTTCCCTCATTGGGTTCGACAATTTCTTCTCTGAAGCCTACTCTCCAGGAATTTCAGAACCAACGAGAAAGTTTCATTCAGATTTACGTGCCTCCTGATGGAATCCTCTAAGAAAAAGTTTCCGGCAAATCACGGAGAGCAAAGAAGAAGAGCTACGGAGGACAAGAAATGAGCTGCGCGTGAGATACTAGGAGAAAAAGGCGTCGGCAATTTGCGACATTTTCCGTGGCAAGTAAAATTTTGAGACAGATTTAATTTTTCGTCGTAACTTGCGACGTAGCAAAGTTTTGCGTTGGAATTTGTGACTGTTGCAAAGTTTTGCGGTGGATTTTGTTTACCGTCGCAAATTGCGACGGAAAATTAAATCCGTCGCAATTTGTGACGGATTTTTTCCGTCACATTTTGTCTCTATTTTGGTGTTTTCTAGTAGTGCCACAGCTTCTCCTACTTTGTCTAAGGATGAGAAAAGAAGCTTTTGTAAGTGTTTACATGGCACAAAAGTTCCCTCGGGGTATTCTTCAAACGAGCTTTTACTTTCCCATGCGTTGCACGGGTGATAATACTTCACGAGTTATTTAAACATATTTTGCTTCCTTTTGTGATACAACTTTCTTGTCCTAAAAGAATATTAAAATAATACTATCAATGAATCAATATATGTATCTAATTTTAAAATAGAAATATGTACGTAATATTTTAAAATTTTAAAATCGTTAATTTTATTACTTTTGGCAATCCAATTAAGAAAAGATGTTGAGCTTGTACTTCCCTGTGCATTGCATGGGGTGATAATACTTCATGGGTTGTTCAAACATATTTTGCTTCTTAAGTGATCGAATTTTATTACCTTTTAAGGAACATTAAAACATCAGTAATAATGAAACACTACATATTAGAAATAAAACCTCAACAATGATAAATAATAATATCCTCCAATCAATTTAGAGAATATTGTTAGTTCTCTATGTGTTTTGATGATAACCAACAATTGTAAACACAAGTTGAAGTTTGTCTTTGGTAAGTTGAAAAGCTTACTGTCAAAGGCAAACTCGAGTTTTGGAAGCGAAACGCGAGTTTGGACTTGACAGATAGTAGCTCAAGTTTATAAAGTAATGAAAACTCCATTTTGCTGAGGCAAACTCGAGTTTGCAAGTCACAGAGAGCACTCAAGCTTTTCACATCAAGGCAAACTCGAGTTTGGGTTTACAAACTCGAGTTTGTACCATACAGAGACACTTCAAGTTTCCTGAAGAATGCAAAACTCCAGTTTTCAACTACCAGAAAGTTTGTAAAAGTTTCCTCTTATGAGGAAACTCGAGTTTGGGTTTTGCAAACTCGAGTTTTAGTCATACAAAGAGCTCTCAAAGTTTTGAACTTAAGGAAACTCCAGTTTTCATTTCAAAACTCCAATTTACACCAAACAGAGAGTTTGTCAAGTTTTGTGAACTTGACCAAACTCGAGTTTGTGTTTTCCAAACTCAAGTTTGGGCTTGGCAGAGAGTCTAAATATTTTTCATCCTTTGCAAACTCCGGTTTGCACCTAGCCAAGCATTTTCCAAGTTTTCCCAAGTTATGAGGAAACTCGAGTTTGTATTTGGAAACTTGAGTTTAGCCTTAAGAGAAAGTTAACATGTTTTATCACTTTGAGAAAACTCAAGTTTGCATTTGAAAACTCCAGTTTTCACTTGGCAAAGATTTTCAAAGGTTTCCAATTTTAAGAGGAAACTCGAGTTTAGTTTTAGAAACTCGAGTTTGTACCTTACAGAGAGCTTTGCTCATTTCATCATTTTGAAAACTCAAGTTTACAATTAGAAACTCCAGTTTTGAGCTTTTGGACTTAAACATATTTTCACTATAAAAGTTCAAAACTCGAGTTTGTATTTGGAAACTTGAGTTTGGCCTTCTACAAAGTCAAGTTTGTAAGAACAAACTCGAGTTTGTGTCGCCAAGTTTGAAAATCAAATTGCATGAATTTATGAAATCTTCATGATTGATCCCAATACTTCTTATCATCACTCATTATTATTCATAACTATGTTTAATCGGTTTGTTAGTGAGTTTCGATGATTTAGAGGATGTTAAATGAAGATTTGAACAAAAGCAAAAAGTGACGTCGACATTAAATGCAAAGTCCAGAAAACTTGCATCCTTTTGGACAATCATTCTACACACGTTGCAAAGGGATTAATGTTTCCTTTCCACATCCAAAGAGCTGCTCTTCCAACGGATTAATATTCAAGAAGTCAACCATAAACTTCTGTGCAACTGGATTAAGCAAAGAGTAGAGAGAGAAGAAGACCAAAGCTTAACCTAATCCTTCCTGAATGTCTCCAAGGGTTACATTGAAGATTACAACGGTCATTTAATGCTCTCTTAGTATAAATAGAGCTGCATTCAATTCTTCTCAACAACCAATCTGCAGAAAACAAAAATCATTCAAGTTTCCAACTACTCTTTGAGTTTTCTTGTGTAAAGTATCTTTTCATACATTTTGTACTTCAGTGATTATATTTATCCACTCTTAGAGAGAGTTTATTTATTGAAATTCATTTATTGTAAGAATCTCAAGCCAGGGGACTTGGAGATTGGGATATTGATTGCAACTTGTAAGGGGGAGTAAGTTCTAGTGAGAGAATTACTCTAGAGTTACAGAGTGTGTAATCAATTGAGATAGTGAAATCTCATAGTGTCTGGGGACTGGACGTAGGTCCAGAGATTGGACCGAACCAGTATAAATTCTTTGTGTCCTGCTTTCATTTCTCTTCTCTTTTATACCCTATTTTTACTGTTCAAAAACAGAGCTTTAGAAAAGAATTTTAAACTCCCCAATTCACCCCCTCTTGGTGATTAAGCTCCACTTTCACTATATTAACTTCAAGCCTATTCCCACACAATTTCATGTGTAGAATCCATTTCAAACCTCAAATTTACCAAAATCCAAATCTCTTCTCTAGGAACTGGTCTGGCTGACTTTAGGGTTCTATGGCCAAATATTCAGTTTTCTCTACCGATGCTTTTGGAATCGATTTTTCACCTTTATCCCACACAAATTTTCATTCTAAGCTCATTGGAAGCATCAAAACTAGAAAAATCACACTCTTTCATGCTTAAACAGATCTGACCAAAATCAGGGCAACCTCAACAACTCAAGAAAACCTCAAGATATTTAGTTTAAATCGAAGCTTATAAGTACCTCTACTCGATCCATAACTGGTTCTTGATTTCGGCATCACCTCCACCTTATAGACGACACCAAACACCTCTGATCAAGAAACCAGAACCGTAGAAATGTTGTAATCACCAAGAGGAACAACATTAGAGAAGGCCTCGAGGCAAGAAACGTCGAATTAGAGGTGAAATTGACTCCAAAGTGTTTTGTCTCTCTTTTTGCTCTCTCAACTGACCTCTCTCTCTCTCTCTCTCTCTCTCTCTCTCTCTCTTCCTTATTCTATGTTTGGCCTCTCCCCTCTTTTCCTCCATGTTGGCCGACTTAATGTTGATGAGAAAGGAAATAAGAGAAGTCAAAGGCTTGTTGGGCAAGCCAAGGAACAATTTGGCCAACAAGTCAAGGGTTAGTGGTATTTTGAACAAGCTAAAGGAAGGAGGTGGCGTCTTAGAGGAAAATTCAGGAGGAGGTGAGGTGGAGGCCTATGTGGGGTCCACAGCTTACTAAACTCATTTGTCCATTTTACCCCTTTACAAGACTCATTTTCGCATGAGTCAAACTGACAAAATTTTCAACCAACTTTGAAAATTCATATCTCATTGTAAAAATATCCAATTATAGTGATTCTAAAGGCTATGTAACCCTTATTAAGTCTATTTTTAGGAAATAATACTTCCCACTATTGAACACATGTGATCTGTTCTAGAATCACCAATCATTACACGTTGGTTCAGAAAATATTCAAGATTCAATACTTAACTTCAAAAATTCATAACTCATTATGCACAGGTCTAATTGACCTATATGACATATCAAATTAAAGCTTATCATATATACTTGAAATTTGCAAAGTTTCATAGCCATTAGATATCATTTGCTCAGGTAAAGGCACGTCACAAACTGACTACCTTCCAAAAATCCTAATCTGTCAACATCAAGGGAAATTCCCTCATAATATTTGTCATACTTCCCAAACTGGGGTTAGTTTTCTTCCTAATACAGGCTTATTCTCAAGTCTCTGAGCCCAAAATTCAAGATATGACATATACCATAATATCTCAATTCTCAGCTCACATATGTGTATGTGTGTGTGTGTGTGTGTGTGTGTTTCACAATTCAAATCGTAAGGTTCTATAAGGTAATTTCTATTATAAAAACTACTCATGAACATCATGATAACTATCTCAATCTCAATAAATATTTTCAACGTACTCAATAAAATATTTAATCCATATCAATATACCATTTTCATTCTCATAATCATTTCCATAAAATGAGTTATGAACTGTTGATCAAGTATCATTGTTACTTTATCAATTCTTGATGACAAACATGATTTGAGATTTTATAACTTTAAAGTTCCTTTTCTATCATTCTCCCCAAAAAATTGTGTTCATTCACGTATTTGTCCTGTAAGTTTTTTTTAAAGTTCTTGGATTATTTTAAATCTATTTTTTTGTCTTGTAAATATCATTATTTGTCTTATAAATGCTCTTATGAAAAAATAAAGTAAGGGCATCATTGTCTTTTCATTAATAAAACTTAATTTCATTTTGATCCAAGGGGTGAAGTGAAATTTCAGGATCTTTTGGGGGTTGACTGAAATAAAACTATTTTCATGTGGTCTAAGTGATATTTTCCTATTAAAAAAATCACATATTTTTAAAAATATATTAAAATAATAAAGAGTGAAAAAACCGGTAGAACCCACATTGTAAAAAACAACGGAAGTTAACCCAAAGTTAACGATGTTGCTATATCTGCTATCAAAAAAATTGATTATGTCTACTTTGTACCGCAAAATAGTTAATTCTGTTGGGTGCCCATTAGAGCTAGTAATAGGGGTTTTAGCCGTGGGCTAACCTGCCCAATCCAAAAAAATGGGTGGTTTGGGTTTTACAAAAGTGTGACCACTTTTATACAATTTTTTGTCTGAACCCATATGATCCCAACTTGCGATGGGTTGTATCGTTTTTTTTATTTATTTATTTAAAAAAACTAACTTCTCTGAGTGTATTGCGTAATCTAACACCATTAATATTAACTAATTATTGATTATATTAAATTTTAATGACGACTTTTGGATTTATGTTTATTTTGTAATGTGTGGACTTGTGATGAATTCTTAATTTGTAATGTTTAAAATTTTGAATTTGTTGTTTTATTATCAGTTTTTGATTTTGTAATGTATTTTAATTTTTTTTTTTTCATGGTTTAGGTTTGTAAAAAGAAATTCAGTATATTGTTTAAGAAAAGAGTTTGAAAAACGCAATATGAACAATTTTTTTTTTAAAAAGAAAATAATATGGGTTGGCAAAATAACCCGCTAACTCAGAGGTTATAGATTAGGTTGGCTAAATGTCAACCCATATTGATGTTGTTCTTTTTAGCCCGAACTCATATGGTCAACCTGGGGTGGTCTGGCCCATATTACCAGTTCTAATGCCTGTAGAAAAATAACTCGTTAAATTTGCACATTAGCCCTATTTTATTTTATTTTTTTCAATTATTGCATTGATGGTTTATGCTTCAAATTTCCTTCAAGAAATGATAAAAACGTAATAAATACTAACATCAACATGGCTATTTTAGTTAACTTGACAAATCAAATAAGTCACTGATTAATTATTTATAGAAAAATGCCGAACTTCTGACCCAAAAGAAGCGCTGAAAATACCAAAAAAATGTGAAGTGAAAGGATATCCTTAAATATTAAAGTATTTTCCATATCCAATCATAAGAGCTTTCTTCCTTCTTGGATTGAAATGATATTTTATTTGAATAATTGCGGATTCAATTTCTTGGAAGTCAAAATGACATTTAAAATGGGAAAAAGAGTTGTCTTTTAAAATACAAACTCTCGTGTATTTGGGAGAGAAAAGATGTGTGTTGAATTATTGTTATCAGTAAAAAAAAAAGTATATATAGTTAATCACTATCAGCTCATTAACATCATTAAGCCATTTACTATAATATTTGTCTATTCTTATTTTCGTAATACTTACACTCACCTTGCTGTTCCCATTATACATGATTGATGCTGATTATTTTATATTATCATTATATGCAAGAACTTGCTAGAAGTACAATTAAACTTCCAAAATTATAGTTTTGGGACATATCTGATTCGCACGCCTTAAATGGAACATACATTCCTAAATTAAATTATATTCCTCTAGTGGTAATTATAGGTGTTAAATCAGGTTTATTTTGATCATAAGTATAATGTCTCAATCAAGGTTGTCAAACTCACGAGTTTAAGAACTTTAATGATGGCAAATGGCTAAACTCATATCGCTAATCAATCGTAAACTCATAAGAGTTTACTTTCATTATTAAATAGATTACTAGTGTATAATTAAATAATTAAAATATAAAAATGACAAAACAATTTGATTTAAATATATTTTAAATCTAAATAATTGAAATTAAATCCATTAACATTCATCATTTATTATATTTAATAAAGAAATTTCTATATAAAGCCGTTGAACATGATCAAATCAAAAAAGTTAATACGAGTTTAAGAGTAACTTAACACGGTTTTGTAAGTTAGAAACTTAAAAACGGTAAACTCGGTGTATAAACTCATGAGTTTAACTGAGTTTACAACTAGCACGAGTTTACTACTGACTCGACTCGTTTTTGCAAGCTAGAAGCGTAAAAACAGTAAACTCGGAGAGTCAACTCGCGAGTTTGACAACAATGGTCTCAATTAATCTTTTCTCTCAAAATTATAATTTTTTTCCTAAAATACTTCTATCAATTTACACATATTAAATGTGTTTTTAATAAAGGTAGTTCTAATGCATATCATTAAATATGATATACTCTATTTTAAATTAGTTATCTCACTTCTATATTTAGCATCAGATTGATTGAGTGCATAATATTATATTTATATTTGTGGGCCTATTCATAAGAAGCAAGTCTATGACTTATTTTCATAGATAAATTCGAAAGTAGTACGTTACATTATTATATCCTATCCTAGGCAAGCAAGATTATGCCAAATTGTTTTATACACACACACATATATATGTATATATGTATATATATGTATATGTATATATATGGGGTTTAAACTTCTCATGTTGCATGAGAAGAAGAAAATTCTTTCACACACATGAAATGGTGGGACCCACATATATATAATGCTAATTATATATATGTGGGTCCCACTATTTCATGTGTGTGTGACATGAGAATACATTTCTCCTAATAAAAAATTACAGCAGATAACCAATAAGTATAGGGTTTAATGCTTCAGCTTTTACTGTAGAATTTTTTTTTTCTGCCACACTCACATAAAAGTAAGTGAGTCCCGCTAATATATTCTCTCTTTTATCTTTACAATAGGACCCAGGACCAGTTACTTTTATGTAAAAATATTTCTGCAACAACAAAAGTAGAAATATTAAATCTAAGGTATAATAGGTATAGTTGGCAAATGGTTGAATTTCTTAAATATATTGTCAGGCGCTTCAACAATATATTTGGCCATATATTTTGCAAGATTCATTTCTATAAAGTTCTTTTATCAACTTGTACACACACCTGTCATGTTTTAATTGAACAACATGACAATAAATAATATATAAACAAATATAAGTCTGATCCATTGTTGATATAATTGCTTACATTTAACTCTACCTATCCATTTTAGAACAAACTTATATTTTACATATATTGACGATCATTTGACCAACAAATTAAAAAGATGACATTATCATATACTTCCCCAAGTCCTTAATATAAGACATATTTATCTAATTTCATTAAATGAAAGAAGTTATTTAAGTTAGTTAATATAATATATATTTTTAAAATACCTCAGTTATCTTTCTTAATTTTCACATTCCCACTATTTCTTAATTATTGTAGAAAGAGCATCAATAGGGGTAAATTAGGAAAATATTGACAAATATAAAAATTATGTTTTATATTTAGAACCAAAATCAACTCCCTAAATATATGTTATATTAAACATTGGAGGGAGTATTTTTTTGTTAAGAAAATATAGTCTAGTGTTTGAAACTTGGAAACAGAATTAGAAGATCTGTCTACTTAATTCGAGTAGATTAAGGAAGTTAATTAATATGACTTTTTTTTTCTAAAACATCTCAATCATCTTTCTTAATCCTCTCCATCTCTCTCTTACATATTTATTGTTGCGACCTTGAGAGAGCATCAATAAAGGTAAATTATGAAAACATTGACAAATATGCTGAGAAATAGGTCTTATATTTATAACCAATATTAATTCCCCGACCAATTAGATCATACATTAAGTACCAGAGGAGTAAATAATTAGACAAACTTCTCTGTTTTAATTTCCCTATGATCATATCTGTGTTATTTTTCTAATTAAGATTGTTTACTTTCCTTCGTTTGGACTAAGTCTCCACTTAATTATTAAATTTAATTTCGTTTTTGTATCTACCTTCTTAATTATTCTAATACTATTTACCTACCTTCTTTTTTATTTTATAGATAAGCAAATAATGTCATACACATCAGTTGCACACGCAAAAACTTGTGGATTTAGAGTCAAGATTTAAACCAAAACTGATCCTAAACATAGAAGATCTTTAGTGATCCGCATTCAGTCATCGATTGATGAAATATGAACCATTCAAAAAATATGATTTTGACGGTTCAACCATAGTTTTTTTAATAATAGTGTCAGTTATAAAATTATCTATATTTTAAATTGTGTATCTAATAAAATAAATTTTTTTAAAATACAAAAATGTTTAAATTGAATTTGGGCCATTATAAATCGATCTAGATGGTTAGATTAAGATGAACACTCCATGACCATCTTTTTGATGAGGATGAAATATGTGCTTCCCTAACTGAAAATGTTTAGTTTGATTCTAAACATAAGAGACTTCAATTCACTTTATTTCTCACGTTTATGACATTTTCTCTCAAATTGCCTCTATTGAGTGTACATAGCTAAGAGATTTCCATCAAGGACTCATTCTAATGCAAATAATGATTACAAAAAGTATTTTGAGAATCAGCACTTTTCTTTTTAACAAATAATCAATTTAACTATTTTTTTAATCTTCGCAAATTAGTTATCGAATTCCATATTGACATAGTGATACTAAAAGTTCATTCAAACTCAACCTATAGAAGTAAATGGCTTGAGGAGGTGATGTAAATACAAGGTTTTTTCATGCCTCAACCATGGTTAAAAGGAAGAAACAGAGAATTGGAGCTATAAAAAACATTGAAGGAGAATGGATTGAAGATCACGACACTTTGAAATTGATGACCCACGATTTCTTTAAAGAGCTATATACCAAGGATGTAACCGTGAAGGATCCCGATGGGTGGTTTTCTAACTTCCCTTCCATTGATGAGAACATGATTCGCCTTCTATCAAGAAATGCCTCGCAAAATCGAGATAAAAATGCAGCCTTTTCCATAGGAGCTTTTAAAGCTCCAGGCCCGATGGCCTCCAAGCTCACTTTTTCCAAACTCGGTGGGCTGTTATAGGCGATAAAATATGTGATTTCATTGATGATTGCTTCAACAATCCCTCTAAACTATCCATCATAAACCATTCCAAAGTTGTTCTAATCCCCAAGGTTGATAATCCGGCTACGTTGAAGGAATTTCGTCCTATCTCCCTTTGCAATGTGAGCTTCAAAATCATTACTAAGCTCCTAGCTAATAGGTTAAAGGGGATCATGCCCCATCTTATTAGTCAAGAGCAGTGTAGTTTCATTGCTAATAGATCCAGCTGTGATAATATCCTTATTGCTCAAGAAATTATCCATTCCATGAGAATGAGTGGGAGGAAGAAAGGTTTTGTGGCAATCAAAATTGATATGGAAAAAGCTTTTGACAGTTAGATTGGGGGTTTATCGAAATACACTAAAATGTATTAACTTGGAAAACAATCTCATCGATCTCATCATGGCCTCGCATTTCTACTACTTCTATGTCTATTCTCCGGAATGGGGATGAAACCCCGAGCTTTAACCCTTCTAGAGGAGTCGACAAGGGGATCCCCGAGCCCATATCTATTTGTACTTTGCATGGAGCGCACAGGGACACTTAATTAAAGCTGAATGCGATGGGCATCGGTGGAAACCCTTTCTTTTCAAGCGAGGTAGCCCACACATCTCACACCTGTTCTTTGCCGATGACCTCATTCTCTTCACTGAAGCTTCTAGTAATCAAATGATTGAAGTCCGGAAAGTTATACAAAGCTTTCGTGAAGTCTCGGGACATAGAATCAACCTCGACAAATCACGAATGTTCTCCGCTCTAAAAAAGTTAACTTCAACAAAAGGCTCTTGAGTTGAGCCGCCTCCGGGAATTGGGATTACCGCTGACCTTGGTAAATATTTGGGTGTTCCTATCATTCATAAAAGAGCTTCTCATGCCACTTACAACCTTATTGTGGAAAGAGCCGGAAGAAGTTGTCCTCGTGGAAGAGCAAATTTTTGACTATGGCGGGACGTTCGGTCCTTATCAAGTCTCGTGTTATCTTCCCTACCGAGCCACCGCATGCAATCATCTCTCCTTCCGATTTGTACTATTAGAGAAATTGAGCGAATCTCCGGGACTTTCCTTTGGTCTCGGGGAAGAAGACGTGCGAAAAATGCATCTTATTGCACTGGGAAAAAATCACACAAGCTAAGAATCAAGGGGGACCGGGTTTCAAAATCTTCGCCGCTTAACAAAGCTTTTATTATGAAACTATGTTGGAGTCTTTTAACCAAGAAGGATGCCCTTTGGGTTCAATGTTTGTGGTCCAAATATAATTGCGGTAACTGCATTTGCCTAATATCTCTAGAAAGAGAAACTCTTCCTCTCGCTTGGAGAGCGATTGTCGGTCTCGGACTGTTTTCACCGCGTGGGTAAAAAGGTCAATAACGGGGCGGGTACCAAGTTTTGGATTGACCTTTGGCTCCTCTTGATCAACCCATCATCTCCTTTATTCGATCCTTTATCTGTCAACGCTGAGGAGACCGTCAGAGATCACCTCTTGTCTAATGGACAGTGGGACTATCAAAGATGGTTTGGAGTTCTACCTCCAGATATTATTAACTTCATTTTACATTCGAATCCACCCTCCAACAATTCCCCGGATAGCTTTACCTGGAGAGCAGCAAAGGATGGTGGTTTCTCTGTAAAATCTGCCTACCAATTCCTCTCTGACACCGATGAAACAAGCACTAATAACTTCTGGGTACAAGTCTGGAAATGGAAAATTCCGGAAAAAGTTAAATTTTTTATGTGGCAAGTTGGTCATGAGAGACTCGTCACCAACTCTCTTCGGGCAAGGAGGGGTCTTACCAACGATAATGGTTGTCCTTTTCAATGCAATAGTGAGGAAAGTGTGATTCACATCATTCGAGATTGTGAGCGTGCTAGAAGTTTATGGAAACTTATTTTAAAACCTAACTATTTCTCTCGGTTTTCTCGCGGCTTGCGGTGTTTGGCTTAACCGGAATACCAAACACAATCCTGGCAAAGGGAGATTTCAAAACTTCTCATGGACGAGAATCTTTAGCCTGGGGTGTTGGATTCTTTGGACAACCGATGCAAATTCCAATTTCGGGAGTGAACACGAAACAAGGGAGATGTTACATCGGTGCGGCTATCTACTCATGGAAAATGGAGCGAATCAAAAGCTAAAACATCAGATTTTCCAACTGGACAAGACAGGAGGAGAGATCATGGACACCCTCCTGCGAACACGTTCGCATTGATGTGGACGGATCGGTGCTTCATCAACACAAAGCTGCGTGTGGGGGAGTACTAAGAAATTCTCAAGGGGAATGGTTGATGGGTTTCTACAAACCCCTTGGCTTGCTTTCTGTCATTGAATCTGAAATTTATGCTATCATGATAGGGTTACAGATTGGTGTTCAAATGGGATTCCAAAGTATAGTCATGTACTCTGACTCCCTTGATGCCGTCAACATCCTTATGAGAGATTGCCCTACTGATCATCCTCTTAAAGACATTATTGGAGAGACTAGAGACCTTTTGTTTCGAGACTGGACGTGGAGCTTCATCATACACCAAGAGAAATCATCTCTTGTCTTGATTATATGGCCAAGAAGGGCCATAGTGTTGTCATTGGTTCGATGTGGTCATGATTCCAACAATCCGAGAGGTTGTCTGAATATGGTTTTGAAGGATCGGCGATCCCGTTATTACTAGTATTTTTCTTCTTCTTGTATTAGGGGCTGAGTCTTATAATCTAACTCCTATTTCTCATTTCAAGCTTCTAACTTGCCTATATTATCCAAAAAAAAAAAAAAAAAATTGACTGTCTCTCTCCTTTTTCTTCTTTTTCATTTTTTTTTTTTCGGAATCTCATATCCACTCTTAAATTAAAAAAGTATATGGTTAAGATTTAGTATTTTAAAAAATTATTGTTACAAACATAAATAAATTTAAATTTTTAAAATTTACATAAAAAATAAAATAATAATAATAATTTTATGAAATCTTAAATTTAAAGTCTAAACATCCACTTTATATTTATATATATATATATATAAATGTAGTAGAGATGAGATACTTAGAAGAAAAGGAAAAAGAAAGAAAAGGAATCTCCTTCCTTGAAAATCACACTACTTTAACAAGTCGGGAGTGAACGGTTGATATATTCTCACAGTAATTCTATCATTAAAATTAATTAATACTGAACTGGTCTTTGACAGATACACACACACATTCATACACATACCTATACATATATATATATATATATATATATATATATATATATATATACACATACATAGGTTGAATTAGAAATGAAGGTGATATCGTCATGTCCAAAGGCACAAGCAAAAGCAAACCTAAGCCGTCAAATTAAACATATATGACACCCATATTTGCGTAGAAGCAATGAACTCCCTCTCTCTTGTTTCTTCCATCAATAAAATCAACCAAACACCATCCTCTATATACATAACCTTGTGATTATTATTAATTGTTATCATCAGTTGAAAGAGTGCTACACTCAAAACTCAAAATCATCATGGGTTCAAAGAGCTCCAAGAACAACAACGACAACGAGACATCCATCTCCGGCAAAGCTTTCAACGGCCTCGGCAGACTCATCAAACTCCTCCCTACCGGCACCGTCTTTGCCTTCCAATTCCTTAATCCGATCTTAACCAACAACGGCCGCTGCGGGACCCGCCTCAACAAGGACCTCACCGTCGCCCTCCTCGTCATCTGTGCCTTCAACTGCGTCTTCGCCAGCTTCACCGATAGCTACACCGGCAGTGATGGCAGCCGCCACTATGGTGTCGTCACCACAAAGGGGATATGGCCGGCTCCGGCCTCAGACGGCGTTGACATGAAGGCCTATAGGCTGAGGTTTGGAGACTTTGTGCATGCTTTGTTCGCGTTGTTAGTGTTCGCCGTGTTGGCACTTCTGGACAACAACACTGTTCACTGTTTCTACCCCAAGTTTGAGATGCAGCAGAAGTTACTGTTGCAGGTTCTGCCACCGGTGATCGGGGCTATTTCCGGTGGAGTGTTTGTGATGTTCCCTAATAACCGCCATGGTATTGGGTACCCTGCAAGTCCCGACGATAATGTTACTGGAGGTGGATCCTCCCAAAAACTCTAGTATTGGTATAAAGCTTGTGTATACATAGATGTATATATATGTGATGCTTCTGTTTCGTTTGCTTTGATTGATATGAGTCCGCGTTAGGTGCACATAGCTTATGTGCCTTCTTATGTGCTCATAGCAAAGTAGAGGGATGAATATATATATATATATATATTGTATTTATTTATATTTAAATTATGTGCTTTTTTTTTTATTTTTTTTTTGCACCTAATATCTAAAATTAATTATTTTTCAGAACTACAATTAGAAATATTTGTATGTAACACTAGTGCCATGAAAACTAATTAATTTGAGATACAGAATACAAATTTTTTTTTTTTCAAAAAGCAGCATATAATTTAAATCTAAATATATACAATATATATATATAGTAAAAAAAATATAGCACATAAGCTATGAAAACCTAATGTGGACTCGATTGATATTGATGTGTATTGAAGTTTGGTAATTATTTTTTTATACAAAAACGATTGAGGTGAGTTTGATCTTGGGCTCACCAGGTGGTGACTATTTAACAAGTTGATGCCAAAAAAACAAGTTAATTACTAATTCCATAAGCAGTGCTTGCTGGGCGAACCCGTGTACGGCTTGACCTAAATTGTAGATGCTAGGAATCGATTTACCACTCATAACCGCAAACTCCTAGAGCTAATCAGATAGACTAGACTTGAAATCACCATAGGAATATGGGAGAGTAAAGTGAAGACTGTATTACAGGATTGCAGAAGCTTCTGTATAGGATAGTGATGGGTTAACTTGATAACATTGTAAAAGGTGGTTATGCTGTAGCATTGCGGAAGCTGTGCAGCATGATTGCTATAGTAATGCGTTGTAGGCAAACTGGGGGAATGACATGACTTAGGATAAAATCTGAGCTTAGCCTACTTTTAGACTGATATATTCCTTCGACCTTCGACTATTAGTTATTTTCTGTCATTAGAAATAGTAGAATCAACAAAACCCAAGACAACTTTTACATCACACACTTGTCTTTGGAAACTATCGTCATCTTCGGTATCAACAGTCTTTGTGGGATGATAACTATGCTTACTCTTTATTACTTGTTCAACTGGTTCACTTGCCATAAGGGAATTCGACCAACAAGTTTTTGGCGTCGTTGCCAGGGATTGAAGATACCTTTTATGATTGTAAGTTTCTTTCTGATAAGTTGTGTGCACCCCACCAAGCTCACTCTCTCATTTTTTTTTTAATTTTTAGGTACTTTCTGTTGTGTATGCGTAAATCGCCCTTTGCTGACCTTGAGCCATACGATCCGGAGATTGAACGAACTTATAAACAAAGGCGTAAAAGATAGAGGCAGAGCAGTCACTTAAGTGATATCGCACAAATGGCAGAAATACAAGTTAATCAAGGCCAGGATCGAGAGGAGTGACGACTGCTCGATGGGATAACCAGAATCCCCAACCAGACCACAATGCTGATCTGAACCAAGCTATTATGGAGTTTGGAGTGCCTAACCTGACTAGACTCAACTCAACCATTACACCTCCAAACCTGATAGATGGACATTTTGAAATCAAAAGTGTCATCTTCTAAATGCTCAATGTAGCTGGACAGTTTGGGGGGCTCCTAGGCCATATGAAGATCCTCATCTACATATCAAGTCATTTATGGAGGTCTGTGATTCTTTTGTCCTTCCAGGAGTGACAGCTAACACCCTCAAAATCAAACTGTTCCCATTCTCACTCAGGGACAAGGCTCAAATGTGCTTGAACACTTTACCAGCTAGCTCTATCACCTCTTGGACTGACCTGGGTAGCAAATTTCTGCTGAAATTCTTCCCACCAACCAAGAATGCCCAGCTGAGAGAAGACATCATTAGCTTCCGACATCAACCTGTAAATCTACCTATGAGTCCTAAGGCCGATTCAAGGACATACTTAGAAGATGCCCACAACATGGATTAGTGGAGTGGGTGCAACTAGAGACTTTCTATAAAGGTTTGGATAGACAAACATGATCAATAGTAGATGCTTCTGCAAATGGCTCGCTCTTGATGAAATCCTATAATGAAGCTCACGAGCTCTTGGAACGAATGGCTATGAATAGTCATCAATGGTCATCAGATAGACTCCCTCCTTCCAAACCAGTAGCAGGAGTTCATGAACTTGATGCTATGATAGCTCTCATGGCACAAGTGTCTTCCTTGACCAATATGATCAAGTCGATGAGCCTACCTGCCAGCCATCCATCAAAGCAACTTGCTCAAGTAGCCTTTGTGTAATGTGGTGGAGAACATCCTTACTCTCAGTGTTTTGCCAACCCTAAATTTGTCAATTATGTGGACAACTACAACAAGGGAGGCAATAACAACAACCCATACTCCAATACCTACAACCCAGGATGGAGGCAACATCCCAACTTCTCATGGTCATCGCAAAATCAGCCACCTATTTGTCCCTCAGCAGGCCCTTCATACTTTAATAGACCATTGAACCCCCCAGGGTTCAACCAGCAAGCAAGGCAACAAGGTGCTAATTCAGCCCCTTTCTTCATCCATGGAAAGCTTACTCAACCTTGAAAATCAAGTCAGACAACTTGCCACAACTCAATAACAGACCATCAGGCTCCTTGGCTAGCGACATTGAAGTCCCTAGGAACCATGGAAAAGAACAAGTTAAGACCATTGAGTTAAGAAGCGGCAATAATGTGGAACCAATAAAGGCCTCTAAAAGGCCTATCGAAGACACTGAACCAGTATCAGGACAGACAAAGAAGGGAAAGAAACCACTGAACACACCCAGGAATCAAACTTGAACTCCTCGATGCTACATCAACAAGGTGATGGACTACATGCTACAACATTCCCAACTAAGGTCACGCCAAATATTCATGTAACGGAAATAAGGCATGATGCTACAAAGATCAATATCTCAACAGGCTCCTTCACTCTTTTAAATTGGTTCACTTAGCACTTACTAAAGTTAAAAAAAAAAAAAGGAAGCAAAAGATGTAAAAATTGCATATCTCAAACAAAGGGCTATTTACTTTATGCAATTTTGTTTTTTTGTTTTGTTTTAAAAATAGGCTCAATGGGGTAAACAAATGATTTTTATGTGATAAGGATGGACATTTGGCCGAACTAGCTATGAAATGAATGTCTAAATCATCTTTGTGCATGCAAAAGGATTTCAAATTTCAAAAGAGATTCAAAACAAGTTCTAGAGATAAAATCACAATAGGTGTACTCCCTCTTAGAAAGATGACAATTAAGGCTCAAATTCCTCACAGGTTCTTTGACATCCTAAAGTAAAGTACCCAAACCAAATCTTTACCTCTTTACTAACATTCAAAGAGCATAGAATCAATTCCTAATCAAATTCACTCCTTGTCATGTTCAAATTAACCCAATTGTGATAATGCTCACAAATAAAATTCAAACTTCCAAAAGATGTTTTTTTTTTTCAAAAAAATTTGAGGACAAGGAAAGTCATGTAAAATCCAGGATACCCTCACCCCCACACTTAAATGTCACCTTGTCCTCAATGTGAACAAGTAACAAAAAGTAATGGAAGTGAAGAGCAAACACATATAAGTGTAAGGGTAACACCAACTTCAGAGATTTCAAATTTTTACCAATTAAACAGCTCAAGTGCTAACAGTCACTCAATAATCATCACAAACAGTCTTCACATGCACATCCAACTAAGACCAGCACTCATTCCCAAGCAATATATCATCAACAATCAAATAGAACAAATCAAAGAAGAGTAGAAGAAAACTCCCCTATTCGTCTATGACTTGCGCTTTCAATCCTTGCTACCAAAGTGGAACACATCATCAAGGGCTATCAACAATCCTACAAAATCAAATAAAACATCAAATCATACCTTGGGTTGCCTCCCAAGAAGCGCTAAGTTTAAAGTCTTCAGCCAAACTTCTCAAAACAAACCACTAATCATAAGTATCAAACACCAGAATCACCTTGTCTTCATTTCTTTTCAAGCAACAAGGTGTCACATACAAAAATTGATAATTCAAGTTAATTGCTTGTACTTCCTCAATCATAGACAATCTTGGAGTACAAGTTTTTACTGAATTCAAATGAAGCACAAAATGCATATCTTTGAAAATAAACATAGGCATTTCCAAGAATTTTGAGCATCCAATAAAATCAACTTGACTCTCATCAGTAAGAGTCAACAATTCAATAGGAGAGTCATGAACAACAGCAATTGGGACCTCCACATCAATTTGATCACCAACATCACAATCCTTAGGCTCCATAGCTGGAACCTCTTCTAGACACCCATTATTCTTATCTAAATAAATTTGAAGCTCACAATCACTTTCTACATTATCCACAATTTCATGCAATTCCACACCTTCAAGTTTTTCACAACAATCACTATCAGTAGAAGAAATAGTCATCAAGCTTAAGGAATTATCTTGCCCTATAGTCTCAAGGGTAGAAAGAATTTGACTCGCATGTAACCCAATATTTTGGACACTTGACTTAACACTAGAGGCAAACTCCTTTTGCTCTCTACTAGATCTCTCTAAGGATTCCATGTATTCCATACATAATCTTTCTACATTAGATTTTTCCTTATACTCAATGGCGTGTTCTTCAATATGTGGATAAGAGTAAAAAGGATGGGTATTTTCATGAGAACAATAGACATGTGGATCCCTAAAATTTTGTTGCTCAAAACTTTCACTAGGACAAAATGAATGATCAAAATAAGCTTGGTTCCAAGCAAAATCATCCCCCACAAAATGACTAGTTGTACTATATGGACACCGCCGATAAATGATTCCCTCCACAATAAAAACAAGACATGCAAACATATTGAGAAGAATCAACATATGGAATACAACCATCATTTATGCTCCTTTTATGTCGCCTAGATTCATTCAAAGAATTTATAATAGCAATCAGTCCATCTTGTATTGAAGACAAAGAATCCATCTCTTTTTTAATAATATTAAGACCAACTAGTAGCCCTATAGAATTCTTTTTTTTTTTGTTAAACAAAAGAAAAGAAACAAGATATTTACGAACTCAAACTTAAACTACTAATGCTCAATCAATTCTAACCAAGAAAATTGTGGCACATAAGTCCCCGGCAACGACGCCAAAAACTTGATAGGGCAAAACTTTAAGCCTATAAACTCCGCAAGTATACGGGCCGTACCAAGTAATAAAGTGATAAGAAAAATATTGTTCCCACGAGGACTTGGTATCACAAACTCCGGTTAAGCATTAATTTTAAAATTTCGATTAAGTTGAGCAAACCAAATTGATTTAATTAAAGGAAAAGAAATTAAAAATGAAATTAAAATAAAAAAAAACTAGCACAATAATAAAATGAGCAACCCGAGTCACTAATTCCTTAATAGTTTCATAAACATTGTTTTCACTAAATTAATTAGCCTTAATATCAATTATGTTAATCTTGAGTATAAATAGTTATAAGTGCCTGTCGGTCCACTTACAACCTTCTCTTGAGTAAAATTAGTTATGTCTAACATAATTACTCAAGAGACAATAAATCTCGAACACACTCCTCAACAATTATATGGGGCCATTAGATATATGTATATTCTAATCGCAAATTAAATCATAATTTAATCCCATATTACTTAATCTAAGAGCTTAATTAAAATTCCCTTCGTCAAGGTAAATCATAATTCTCAAATTCATATTCAAAGTGATGATCAGACACTAAATAGAAAATATTAATCAAGATTAAATAACCAAAATTAATATTAATTATAACTAAATAATGAAAACAAAATCTAATCCACTCATGAGTTCATAGTTACTCTAGGTTGCAAGAAATTAATCACACATCATAGCACAAAATAATATTTAGATGAAATAAGGAAAGAATAAAACAAAGATAAAAAATCTGTCAAAAGCTTCCTCCTTCCAACGTTAATCCTTCTGCGGTCATAGTAGTACACTGGAAGCATTTAGATGTGATGCCACTATTTCATCCAGATGTGTGTTCTCTGTTTCTTAGGCTTCCCTGACGTGGCTGTGAATTTGTGATGGAGAGGGAGATGAAAAGATGTCACCGGCGACAAAGGTGGTGAAGGCGAGAGTCGCCGGCGACGATGGCTATGAGATGGTGTTGGAAGGCGATGAAGGTGTGGAATGATGGATCGTGCTCCTGTGTCCCGTCTCCTCCTTTTCAATTACAAAATGCCGCCTCCCAAAGTCGTAGCTCCAGCGAGATGGATTCACCAAGCACCAGAAAAAATGCCGCCTCTTCCTTTTTTCTTTGCCCAGCGCCTTCTTCAATTCCAATTGCAATTAGGTTTTTATTTTCCTTGCGGGGCCCACATCCATTGAATTGAAATCTTCCAATCTTCAATTCCGTAAATTGTATCTCTGCTGCTCATGGTAATCAAAATATTATAATAATAATAATAATAACTAAATTTTTATTTCTTATTTTCTTTTCTAAGAAAAATTCTTATTACTATTATTTATTTCCTAAACTCAAAAACCTTAATTTTAAATTGAAATCCCATAATGATGTATCCAGATTGATTTCTCTTAAAATCTCTTTAAATCAGCATTAATGACTTCCCAAATATATCAAAATATGTATCAAATCTACTAAAAATGGTCATCAGGCCCATAACCCAAGACCTTCACGAACCCTAAGGCAGCCTCCACCGTTTCCCCAGAAGCTACATAAGCACAATCAAGAGAAGCAGTTCCGAAAATTCCTCGACATGCTAAAGTAGCTGCACATCAACATCCCATTGGTGGAAGTACTGGAACAAATGTCAGCTATGTGAAATTCATGAAGGACATTCTCTCTAAGAAACGGCGGTTGGGTGAATTCAAAACAGTAGCCATGACCAAGGAAAGTAGTGCACTACTGTTGAATAGACTGCCGCCAAAACTAAAAGATCCAGGAAGCTTCACAATTCCTTGTGCAATTGGCCCCAACTATTGTGGGAAGGCTCTATGTGATCTAGGAGCTAGCATTGATTTAATGCCAATGTATGTATTCACAAAGCTGGCAATCGGAGAAGTAAGACCTACTACGGTAACTCTGCAATTGGCAGATAGATCAATTGCACAACCAGAAGGCAAAATTGAAGACGTATTGGTCAAGGTGGACAAATTCATATTCCCGTAGATTTCATTGTGTTGGACTTTGAAGCAGATCTAGCTAAGTCCCAATTATTTTGGGCAGACCCTTTATGGAAACAGGTAGAACATGGATCGATGTTGAAAAAGGCGAACTCACTATGCGAGTCAATGGAGATCAAGTAACATTCTCAATCCTCACAACCATGCGGTACCCAGAAACTCCAGAAGAATGTGCTCTCTTAATTATAAGACCAAGCACTAATGAACCACCTGACCACACGACCCAGGAAAAAGATCTCATACCTAGCATTGATACATCATACTCAAAAGGTAACAACCCCCTATAAGGATGAATTTAAAATGTGTGGGGATATAACTAAAACCACGAGGATGATGAGCAATCCTGCGTGGCCTTGAATAAAAATCATGACCAAGTCAGGCTGAAGACTATAAACTAAGCGCTATTAGGAGGCAGCCCAAAGTTTTAGCTTTCAAAATAAATTAGTCCACTACAGGGGTGAGCCGGAAGACCGTCAACAATGTCTGGAAGATGCGAGTGGAAGGCCATAGATATAAAGTCAATGTGCGCAACAGTGCCGTAGCATATAGCCCTGCATTAATGTAACATCCCAAATTTTGGGATTTTAAAGTTTGAATAATATATGGAAATTAATTGTGAAATTTGCCTTAAAATAATTATGAGAATAATCATTGGAAATATAAGCTTGTTTTTCCCTTAATTAATTTATTTTGGGAAAAAGAATAAATTCAAGTAAGAAATAATTAGGGCTAAAAAATATGGAATTAATATTTTATGGCCTAGAGGAATTATTTGGGAAAGGAAAATCCTAAATGGAACAAAGGATTTAATTTTAATAATTTTCCAATAATCACAATTATATAAGTAATGTGTCTAATTGCAAATAAGAGTCTTGTAGAGGATCAAAATGGGAGATTTTTTTTTTTTTCCACATCCTCATGCATGCCCAATTTAATATTCTATCCTCAACTCTATTACAAAACCCAATTCAGCCCATTATTCCATTTCTTCATTCTGATCCACTAAGCCATTACATATATTCATTTAATCCCAATTAGGCCTAACACGTAAGACCATTTTCAATGGTTATTCACTCATATTCTCATCTCGGCCCAACTGAAGAAAAAAAACCAAACAGATATAACAGCCCAATCCATTGTACTCATTCATTTCTCCTGCTTGATGCAACGTGAGAAAATAAAAAGGAAAGAGAGAGAGTCAACGCCTTACTGAAATGCAGCAGCTGAAATATATATACATATATATATATAACCTATTATCCCTAATCATCTAGTCGATCACGGCATCAGCAAAAGATCAGATCACAGCAAATCCGTTTCTGACTCGCACACCTTTCGACCATCAATTGAGCATGCAAGAGCAAGGGAAAACAGCAGAACCATGCTGCTCATATCAGCAAACCCAGTGAACCATACCCCTCGATCTCAACGCCTTTATCCGTTGGCACCTTCTCGGACTCGACCTTTGGGTCTCTCTCTCTCTCTATATATGTGTGTGTGTGTGTGTCCATGCTTCACTTCCTCCAGCCAAGTGAGTCCGAGACTGAGAAAGAGTGGAGGCCGAGAGTGGAGAACCGAGAGAGAGTGAGTGTGAGAGTTGCATCTTGTGCTCTATTTCAGAAACCAGAAAGCAGAGGTAATGTCTTGAGTTCCTTTCCTTCTTGCTTCTTTGATAAACCAGAACATGCTGATATAGGTATATAATAGGAGGAAGAATGAGAACGTTGAAAACGTGGCTGTTATTCATATATATATATATATATATATACACACACTATGAAACAGAGACTTGGTTTTAAATATTATATATGCTTCTTTGATAAACCAGAACATGCTGATATAGGTATATAATAGGAGGAAGAATGAGAACGTTGAAAACGTGGCTGTTATTCATATATATATATATATATATATATATATATATATATATATATATATTTAAAATCCCAAGTTATATATATAAAAGAAAGATAGGAAACCTTAATGATATGAGAACTTGTTGTCATAAAGTATATATAGGTAGGTATATATATATATATATATGATCGCTGCACTGGAGAAAAAGAAAGGAAACAAGATTATTTTGCTGTCATAAGTACATTTTTATATATAAAGAACATAAGTATGCTGCATGAGAATCTTGTTGTTTAATATATATATATATATATTGTTTGCTCATTCTTATAGCTGCACATATAAATGGAGGCATACTTTGGTTGAAAGCACATTCTGTTTAGTAGATTAGAAATTATAGTGATTGAACATAATAAGAGTAGACGTGTTGCGTCATATTAACCATTAAAAATCACACATCTAAAGATGGAGTTGACAGAGATCAATTAAAAAGCTAGCTCACGTACGGACAAGCAAAAGCTAATATTTGAAAATTTCAATGATTCCAATGAAGCAATTAGTGTGGGCCCTCACATGAAAAGGAAATAACACTCTTAAGAATTGAGAAGCAATAGGAAAATAATCGAAGTTATCAGTTGGGTGTCCTTCAGATTTTGTAGCAAAAAGTTGTGAAATAAAATGCTTTTCATTCTCACTTTAATACCATTTATGGTCTTACTCGTTGTCAGCCATATATTACTGTTTTATTTATATATGTGTGTGTGTGTGTGTGTGTGTGTGTGTAAAAATATAATCACATTGAAGCCCATTTTTACGTGAGTGTAGGTTTTTATAAGACTCAAAAGCTTATTGTTCTATATGTATGTATATTAGTCAGGCCTATTTTATGTGGGGGTTAGTGTTTCATAAAACCCAAAAGTTTGTAGTCATATACACACACACACACATACATACTCTTGTGTGTGTATGTGTGTGTGTATCACAATAAGGTATAGTTTATTTGGTGTTAGTATTTATTAAACTCCTAACTTAAAGCGTTAGGATAGCCTCTTAGAGTTTAAAATAATTATAGAAAAATAATAATTAATTAAAAATAATAATAATAATAATAAATAAGGATTATTATTATTATTAGGAAAAAATAAGTAATAAAATAGATGAATTAATAATATTATTATTTAATAAAAAGGGGAATAAATAATAAAAGAAATTATTAATTAGTAATAAATAGAAAGAGAATTAATAGTTACAATGGTTTCACTGATTTTTTTCAGTCCCGCCATAATGTGCCCACTTCAAGCATTCCAAATATATTATTATTAAAATTTGTATATTTTAATTTTATAAAATTATAAGTTATAATTTTGATTATGTAGAGTTTTAGAAGTGTTATTAATGGTTAGTAAATTGGTTGTTGTAGATTGATTTTTGGCGTGTGTTTGAGCTCTTGGATTAGGAGCGATGTAATAATAGTTAGTTTCGGCGAGAGTAACTACTTTCCACTTGTTATGTGTATTAATATGTTGTTTGTGAGTACGTTGCGAAATAATTATGAATATTTTAATAGAAATTTCCTTGTGGAACCTTATGATTTGAATTGTGAAATATTCACATATATTTATATAGGATTAAATGGCTAATTTTCCACGGAAGTATTGATAAGGAGACACTCAAAGACCGAAGTTTTTTGGTACCAAATTTGCCCGGGGTACCAAATTTGCCCAAAACTAACGGAAGGTCAAACGGACGTTTGCCACGTAAGATTTTTTTGGGTTAATAAATACCTAATTTGCCACAGAAATATTGATAAGAGGGCACTTAGCATTCGGAAGTTTTTTTGGTACCAAATTTGCCCCGGAAGTATAAAAAAGGTAGCAAATTTTCCCAAAACTGACGGAAGGTCCACGTAGGTCGTTAAAATGCCACATGGCTAGGAGAGAAACACAGTGGAGGGTGAGTCATATGCCAGATCATGTGACCACGTCAGCACCTCATTCATCTCTCTCTCTCCCCTCTCGCTTTCGGCGGTTCGTGCTTATGAATTTTCTTCCACTCCTTCACCCACTCCTACATCGGCGGCGACAGTGCCGGTGGGACCATTGTGAACACCATGGCTCTCCGATGTGGGGCTGAGGACCTACCAAGCGGTGTGGCAAATTCATGCCAAATGATTTTATCCCTTAGACCCTTACAATTTCTCGATTCTCAAATCTTCAGGTAATGCCTCCTCACTCCCCCCGGCAATTCCCTTATTTTGCTTCTCTGAAATTTTACGATTTGGTGAAAATTTTGACAATCCATATGACCATCTCTAACTGGGTTTATTGGCGGTTTTTTTTATTTCTCTTGATTTGGAGAACTGTTTGATTTTTTGGTAGAGCATCTTTTAGAGTACAATGGGAATACAAAATTGTTCTAGGAATTATCTCTAACTGATGGCTTTTGTAGATCTAGAGCTAATTCTAACATCCCTTTGAAATTTTCTTGATCAGTTTGATAAGAATGGATTTTGGTTTCTTGGTTTAGATTCCTATCGTACCTATATTTCTGGGGATCGAAACCAATCGAATATGAAGTAGAAGAAGGTTGCAAACAGAGTTGGCAGGCATTGTTGTGGAAGCTGACATACCCGTCGGTGAAGGAGTGGGTGAAAATTCATAAGCGCGAACCGCCGAAAGCGAGAGGGAAGAGAGAGAGATGAATGAGGTGCTGACGTGGTTACATGATCTGGCATATGACTCACCCTCCACTGTGTTTCTTTCTTAGCCATGTGGCATTTTAACGACCTACGTGGACCTTTCGTAATTTTTGGGCAAATTTGCTACTTTTTTTTATACTTCTAGGGCAAATTTGGTACCAAAAAAACTTTCAGGTGCTGAGTGCCCCCATATCAATACTTTAGTGGCAAATTAGGTATTTAACCCAAAAAAATCCTACGTGGCAAACATCCGTTTGACCTTCCCTTAGTTTTAGGCAAATTTGATATCTTTTTCATACTTCCAGGGCAAATTTGGTACCAAAAAACTTCCGGGTGCTGAGTGCCCCCTTATCAATACTTCCATGGCAAATTAGAGATTTAACCCTATTTATATATGTATAAGAAATTGGGAATTGAGCTATTATGACATGTATATGAGAATTTTCTGATATGAATGTGAAAATCTTGGAAAATTCTTGTTGAGCTATTTATTTTGAGAATGATGATAATGGTTGAATTGAAATAAATGGAGTAGTTTATTTTACCACGTGGTATAGCCTCCATTGGTGCACGATGGTTGGCTCTTTATCGCCCCACTAGTTCAATGAGGAACTGCCCCATTGTTTCAATGAGGGCTTGCGACACCCCACGAGTTCAATGAGGGGAAAAGACCCTCAGTCTTGGACATGTGCTCTGGGGATTTTGGTTGGTCCTCATCATATGACCAGTGAGCTTTTGAGTAGCCAGTAATATGGATGTAACTTAGCCCATGGGTCTCGTTGGTGGAAATAAGGCGGTTCGGTTGGATTGAAGGGAGGCATCTTGGAAATTGTGTTAGGAACAATTTTGATACAGAATTCATGATATGAAATTTGTGATATGGATATTGGTGAATTATATTTTTAATACTATGTTATATCAATCGTTGCACTTGGCACCTCACTAGCACATATTAGTATTCTTAATAAGTTAGGTTGATGGTTACAACATTTTTGAGGTGATAGTTTCCGTGCGGGTCCATCAGGGAAGATTTCGGAAGCTTATGCTACTTCTTCGGATAGAAGTGCTTCCTCTTTTGGTATATGTCGGATGATTGTATATTGCCACGTTAGGGCTCATTATGCATACTCTGATTTATTTTGTATATTTTGGTAGATGATGGAGCATTACTTAGTTGTTGATCAACCCTTAGTTATTATGTTAAGTAAAATGGAGGACGTTACAATTAACATGCTCAACAGTGCTTATCAATTGTCCGGTGGTAGGCCACAACCTCGGCCCAAGAATTCAAATCTCCCTCCACTCATACACCTCAAACCCACCGCCCTCACCATTACCCATCCCTATAACCTTCTCTCCAAACCACTCACCCGTACCCCTGATTTTTCGCCACCTCAAACCTTAAAGACCGTGATCCCTAAATTACCTCACTACATATCACAAAATTGCCGACCCTCAACCTCCCCGCCGCCAAAAATCCTAACCTTAGTTCAAATCCTCAGTGATAGCACGCACCAAACGAGTCTGTCAGAAATCCATCGTTGACGTTAAGGCCAGCCCCACATTCGCCACCCGAGAAGTGGAGACGTGCTACCACGCCCTTAAGTCGGATAAAAATTTGGTTCATGAGTGCGGCTTCGATACTGAACTAATCTAACCAAAATGTTTACCCCGACTTCATCCAGACTGTCATCCATTCCCGCTGCTGAGAGAAATTCTACCTTCACCCCATCGAGGTGGTCACGCCTCTCGTCCTGGAATTCTATGCAAACTACTCGAGAGGTTCGCCCTATTTCATCAAGGTTTGGGACGTGAATGTGCCCTGTGGCCCCAAACACATTCAGAAGGTTTATGGGCTACAACCATCAGACGACGAATACCACACCCTGCTCTAGCAGGGAGATGACCTTGCCACCACGGCCAAGTGATTGAGCGGCTCTACGTCCCAGGCTCCGTGTGGCACACCACCAATGAAAGGTCCTACAAAATTCAAGGCAGCAGCCTTTGTAATACCCTAAAAATCGTTAGGAATTTTTGGGATTATTTCCTTGAAAAATAGAGAAGCATAAATATACTATTATTAAAAGCACTTTTTGGCCCCATGATTTTTAATATTTTACATGGAGCATAAAATACCAATGTCGAAGAAAATATTTGTGAGATAATAATTAATCCTAATTATGAAAATTATCAACAATTAGTAAGTGGCTAATTAAGTAATTAGTGGCTAATTGTTTAGATTATGATATAAGTAAATTAATTAGTAAATAATTAATTTAAGGGGGAGAAATTCGAAATTATTAATTAAATAAATAATAAATGAAAAAGTAGTGTGAAAAGGGTTATGGCTATTTCAAATAATATCTAGATATTTGGAATTTAATAATAATATATCCAGAAAGAGCCAAAGGACATTTGAGAATGGATAGAAATTAAATCCTACACCAAAATATTGGGATTTAGCCTATGTCATATGGACTTTTTATAAACCAGTGAATTTCTACCTCGGAGTAGACTATCTCAGAAGTCATTTTAAACCAAATGAGTCATTAAGATACGGGATAAATCGAAATAGGGCGGATAGTAGAAATGAGAACCTATAGAAAACGAAATAGTTGTGACAAACCAGGGATTAGGTTTCTTAGGTCAGAACATATTACGAACCAGTGAACTTTTGTCGAAAAGCTGGTTCTACCAGAAGTCATTTCCGTAACCGATGGTGTCTGTCCAAAAATCTTCAAAGATGACTACGGAATACCGTAACGGGATCAAAAATTTAGTTAACCCAAGTGGTTTTAAAGAGAAAGAATAAAACTTCAAATTGTGCTACCGGATTTTTGGGATTCGTCAAGATTACACGATTAGAACACCGAACTGGGAACTTATTCGATACAGTCACATAAAGCAAGCTTGTGACATCATCTTCTTCTATAAGGATGATGTCATCCAACACATGGATGGCAAGGATGAAGCCACGTGTCGAAGTGCGATCCAACGGCCGAAAAACCGATCGATAAAGTGATGAATAGTGCCAAGAGTTTTGCTATAAATAGGCCTTCACCCCCTTCATTCTTCTCCACCCCAAAACCGAGTTTAGAGAGAGGTTAGAGAGAAGGAGGAGCCCGGAGAAAGTCTAGCGGAGCCCTGGGTAAGTTTTTCGGTTTCTAGTCTTAAGCTTTGGTAGTTCTTTCAGTAGTTATAGTAGGAATGTTAGATTTATCTCTAATTTTTCAAGGTAGTAAGATATCATGTTTTAGGGGTAAATATGGTATTTATCTTGAAAATATATTGGGAAACGAGATATGTCAAAATTCTGGAGAGATAGGATTAAAGTAGCGAAGCTCTGGCGAAATTCCGCCGATTAGGGGGTCAGGGGCAAAATGGTAATTTATACCTAAAATACCGTTATGATGCCAAATCTTTATAAATGTGATATTATCCTTATAGGATATCTGTAATCACGAACCGCATCAAACCGCTTTGTTTTTTACGTTTTACATCGGAAATACCGTTTTTCCAAACGTCTTAGTTTTTCGTCAACGAAGGTACGCGTTCGCGTCTTTGTAACACTAACGCGATGTTTATGTTATGCATGTATGTGCTATGTGTATGGTGTGTGTATAGTTGTTATGTTGTATGCTGTACGTTCGCGTATTGTAACACTAACTCTGATGTTTATGTTATGCATGTATGTGCTATGTGTATTGTGTGTGTATAGTTGTTATGTTGTATGTTTGACGTTCGCGTCTTTGTAACACTAACGCCGATGTTTATGTTATGCATGTATGTGCTATGTGTATGGTGTGTGTATAGTTGTTATGTTGCACGAGTGCAAATAAATGTTAGAGTATAATCGTATACGCCGGGGAGCGATATATACATTGGTTACGTACGGCGGGAGCGATATGTCTGTACGCTAGGAGCGATATGTCTGTACGCTAGGAGCGATATGTCTGTACGCTTGGAGCGATATATCTGCATTGGTTCTGTACGCTGGGAGCGATATGTCTGTACGCTGGGAGCGATGTATCTGTATTGGTTGTGTGTGATAACGCTGGGAGCTATATATCTGCATTGGTTGTGTGTGATAACGCTGGGAGCGATATATCTGCATTGGTTGTGTGTGATAATGTTGGGAGAGATATATCTGCATTGGTTGTGTGTGTAGTATATCTGTTATTGGGCTCACGTGCTATTAATGTTGTGAACGTCCGTAGTCCATATATTGTGTACGTAAATATGAGGTTAACCGTTACCTGAGGTTCAATGGGCATTGAACCTCAGCTCTTAATATAGCGTCAGGTTTTGGAGGAACGAGGACCGAGGAGAAAGGCAAGCAGCACGCGTAGGGACTCGACTGAAGACTTTCCTCCGTTGTTATCTACTTTTGTAAACACTCGGTACAATGTACCATTACTGTAAACAGCCAGACTTACGGCATTTGAAATATATGTATCAGTTACTCAATTGTTCTGATGCTCTACTTTGATGAAAAAAAATATACTGCTTTTGAAAATGAGATGTTACAATTTTGGTATCAAAGCAGTTGTCCTGGCATAGATCTGACTAAGTTATCCTAAAACCTTTTGGTGCCGAAGGCAGGGCTAGTCTATGTGGATCGGCCCATCGATCCCTAGCACGGTGAGGCTCCCATGATTGACACCTACCGGCTAAATTGGTTGAATAACGGAGTTAGGCTCTACGCCTTTTGAAAGAGCATGTTTTAAAAATGAGTGCGATATAAGCCTAAGTCGGTGTACCACCTTATTTGAGTGTACCAGTCCAAACCGGTATACCATTCTAATCCAGTGTACCACCCTCTGTTGGTGCATTACTCTGATCCACAGCCGGTGAATCCATCATCTGTACCTATATTGATATCAGTCCCTGATAACTCTGATATTAGTCTCTGATAACTCTGATAATCGCCAGTTTGTACTGGACGATAATTCCACTCTAACCCGCCGGCAAATTCATCTCGCATCGATATCGATCAACGATAACTCGATAATTCCACGATAATTCGATAATCGCCGGTTTATGGACGATAATTCCATCCTAACCCGAGCTTATATGTGGGCCATGCCACGCCGGATGAAACTCCAAGATCAATAAAGATAAGTACATGCGATATTTGATTCATGTAGAGGAACTCCCTATCGATGTTCCGCCCTCGTTTACCGTAGGCCAGAATCAACGAAATCCTGAACGAGAGATATATTGCGGGTGCCTGTTCGTTTGTAGTGTGAATGCTAAGTGCGATAGAGTCTATGTGTGGTATAGATGCTAATGCGATAAAGTCTACGATAGACTAATCATTGTCTTCCTTGTATGAAAAACCTCCATGATGTGTTCCATGTTTTTCTAGTTACTATCCAACTGCGATTGTGTCATTGAGTAGGAGGTATCTTGTGTTGTCATGGTGTATGGGCGCCATGGAAACACTTAAGGTATCTTGTGTTACCATGGTGTATGGGCGCCATGGAGACATTTTGATATTTGGTATTGATCGCGGTGTATGGGTACCACGGGAAACACTATATATCAAAGTACGATATGACAAGATCTATGTGGTCAAACCAGAGTAAATTCTCGATCACCAAGAGGAGCGGCCGACATATAGAGAAAAGTTCCAGAGCGAATAGTCCGAACTTTAGATAGACAGAGTCTAAATTGGTATAGAGCAAATTTTGAGGGCGAAATTTTGTTTAACGGGGGGAGAAATGTAATTCCCTAAAAATCGTATTTATGATAAGTATAATAAATTAGTAAATAATACCTATTGGATATAGGTGAATATGTGGTGTCAAATAATAAGTTATAATTATCTTATTTTCTAAGGTAATTACTATGAAAATTAGAAAAGAAAAGGAGCTAAAATCCATGAAAAATGTATTTTATAAAAAGAAAAAATGGCCTGAAAATATTATGATAAATCTCATATGGCAACAAATATTGACAAAAAATTAGAAAGTATGTTGTCTCTAATTTTAGGAATTTTTGGGATTATTTCCTTGAAAAATAGAGAAGCATAAATCAACAATTAGTAAGTGACTAATTAAGTAATTAGTGGCTAATTGTTTAGATTATGATATAAGTAAATTAATGAGTAAATAATTAATTCCCAACCTTCATTACCGAACTCTGCAGAGAGGTCGGTGTCCTCTATGATGCCACTGAAGAGCACCTCCACCTCGCCAACCCCCTCTCCCTCGCTACGATACAGTGTATGTCGGGGCAAAAACCCAAACTTTGTGCCCCTCGGCCCCTCCAAACAACTTCTGTACCGGGCCCTTGACTGCACCTCCCTCGGCTGCTGACACTGAGGGTTTGACCATGCAGGTCACCACATTGTAGCACTCCATCACCACACTCATTCTCCAATACCAGATACTCTGGTAGTACATTACAAAGGGTGATCGCTGCATCGCCACCAATCTCATGGCCCACGTTCTGCAATTTACCCTGTTGCCACCATTCCTTGATACTATCTTTGATATGCAGGGCCGATCCGAGACGCCAAATCCTCCGGGCCCTCAGGGCCTCACAAGTGGAGAGTAGCAAGAGCCCGTAGGAGACCCCTCCTACCAGTACCTCCTCCGCCACCTTTGGCTAGGGCGATGATTCTACCTCCACCATCCTTATTCGCATGGCCAAGGCATGACCCCCATCTCCCGTTGCCAACATTGCCCTGTTTTGGTAGAATTTCCCTTTGTTATCTCAATTTTTTTCTTCTTATTTTTCTACTTTTGGCTTATGCTTGTTCACCAATCCCCTGCCAACTAGTAGTAGTGGCCAAGAAAATAAAATAAATAAATAAAAACCACTTGCTCTTTATTATGCTTAATCAACAAAACCCAAGACAACTTTTACATCACACACTTGTCTTTGGAAACTAGCATCATCTTTGGTATCAACAATCTTTGTGGAACGATAACTCTACTTACTCTTTATTACCTGTTCGACTGGTTCACTTGCCATAAGGGAATTCGACCAATAGCTGGTAATATGGGTTTTAACTGTGGGCCGACCTGCCCTACCCAAAAAAATGGGCAGTTTGGGTTTTGCAAAAGTAGGACCGTTTTTATGTAGTTTTTTTTTTTGCCTGAACCCATATGGGCCCAACCTACAATGTGTTTGACCATTTTTATTTATTTTTATTTTTTATATAAAAAACAAACCGACTTCTTTGAGTATATCGTAACCTAACACCATTAATATCAACTAATTATTGATTGTAATGAATGTTAATGATGCCTTTTGGATTCATGTTTATTTTGTAATGTGTGGACTTATGATGAATTCTTAATTTGTAATGTTTGAAATTTTGAATTTAATGTTTTATTATCACTTTTTGATTTGTAATGTATTTTTTTTTTTTTTCATGGTTTAGGTTTGTAGAAAAAAAAAATCAGTATATTGTTTTTAAAACGAGTTTGGAAAATGCACTATGAACAGATTTTTTTAAGAAAAGAAACCCACCAATCCAGAGGTTATAGGTTGGGTTAACTAAATGTCAACTTATATTGATGCGGTTTTTTTTAGCCCGAACCCATATGGTCGCAACCCGTGACAGGTTAGCTCGAACTCAATGGTCCGGCCCATATTACCAGCTCTAGGGCCTATAGGAAAATAGCTCGATACTAAATTTACACTTTAGCCCTTTTTTTTCTCCCCCATTATTGCAATGATGGTTTATGGTTCAAATTTCCTTCAATAAATGATAAAAACGTAATAAATACTAACATCAACATGGCTATTTTAGTTAACTTGACAAATCAAATAAGTCACTGATTAATTATTTATAGAAAAAAGCCAAACTTCTGACCAAAAAAGCGTTGAAAATACCAAAATTAAAAATTGTGAAGTGAAATGATATTCTTAAATATTAAAGTCTTTTCGATTTCCAATCATAAGAGCTTTCTTCCTTCTTGGATTGAATTATTGAAATGAGATTTTATTTGAATAATTGCGGATTCAATTTCTTGGAAGTCAACATGACATTTAAAATAGGAAAAAGATTTGTCTTTTAAAATACAAACTCTCGTGTATTTGGGAGCGAAAAGGCGAGTGTTAAATTGTTATATATATATATCCGCTCATTAACATCATTAAGCCATTTACTAGTAATATTTGTCTAGTCTTATTTTGGTAGTACTTGCACAGTTGCACTCACCTTGCTGTTCCCATTATACATGATTGATGCATGTTTTATATTATCATTATATGCAAGAACTAGCTAGAAGTGCTATTAGACTTCGAAAATTATAGTTTGGGACATATCTGATTCGCACGCCTTAAATGGAACATACATTCCTATATTACCATTTACTAGTGCTAATTATAGGTGTTAAATCGGCTTTACTTTTATCCTAATCCTAAATTTAAATGGGTTTTTAATAAAGGTATATCGTTCTAATGCATATCATTAAGATGATACTCAAAATTAATCTAATTCTAAATATATATTTAGCATTAGATTGATTGAGTGATTAATATTATATTTATTTTATAGGGTTAAATACAATTTTGCTATGAAAGTTTGATAACATAATGATCTTTTTGCCCTGATCAGTTTATCTTGATCTTGACTTGGATTGTTGATCTTTTGTAAACTTGGATCGTTACTCTTTGTAAAAACTTCCGGGGTAAATTTGCTCCTTAAAAAAACTTCCGGGGCATATTTGCTCCCTTTTGTAAACTTCCAAAGCAAAAATGATAACAAAAAAACTTCTGGGTGTTGAGTGCTCCTTTACCAATACTTCCGTAGCAAAAATAATATTTAACCCTATTTATATTTGTGGGCCTATTCATAAGAAGCAAGTCTATGACTTACTTTCATAGATAAATTCGAAGTAGTACGTTACATTATTATATCCTACCTAGGTAAGCATGATTGTGCCACATTGTTTTACATATATATATATTGGGTTATGCTGAAATAAAAAATTAACAGCAGATAATAGGTATAGTTGGCAAATGGTTGAATTTCTTAAATATATTGTCAGTCGTTTCAACAATATTTGGCTATATATTTTGCAAGATTCATTTCTATAAAATTCTTTTATCAACTTGTACACACACACATGTCATGATTTAATCGAACAACATGACATTAAATATATATATATAAACAAATATAAGGCTGATAATGATATAATTGCTTACATTTAACTCTACCTATCCATTTTAGAACAAAGTTATATTATACATATATTGACCGATCATTTGACCAAAAAATTAAAAAGATTACATTATCATATACTTCCTCCAGTCCTTAATATAAGATATATTTATCTAATTTAATTAGATTAAAGAAGTTAATTAAGTTATTTAATATAACATATATCTTTTAAAACACCTCAATTATCTTTCTTAATTCTCGAATTCCATCTGTTTCTTAATTATTGTAGAAAGAGCATTAATAGGGGTAAATTAGAAAAATATTGACAAATATGAAAACTATGGCTTATATTTAATTTTGAACCAAGATCAACTCCCTAAATATATCTTATATTAAAGACAAGAAGGAGTATCTTTTTTGTCAAGAAAATGTATTCTGGTTTTTGAAACTTGGAAACATAATCAGAAGACCTCTCTACTTTATTTGAGAGGATTAAAAAATTTAGTTAATATGACATATTTTTTTCTAAAACATTTTAATAATCTTTCTTAATCCCTCTATCTCTTTTACTCTTGTTTATTGTTGAGATCTTGAGAGAGCATCGAGTAAAAGTAAATTATGAAAAAATTGACAAATATGCTGAGAAATAGGTATTATATTTAAAATCAATATCAATTCCCCCGACCAATTATGTCATAAATCAAGTACCAGAGGAGTAAATAATTTGACAACCTTCTCTGTTTTAATCCTACTTCTTACAATTTAATTTTCCTATGATCGTATCTGTTATTTTTCTAATTAACATTGTTTACTTTCCTTCGTTTGAACTAAGCACTTAATTATTAAATTTAATTTCGTTTTTGTATCTACCTTCTTAATTATTCTAATACCATTTTTACCTACCTTCCTTTTTATTTGATAGATGAGCAAATAATGTCATACATATGAGTTGCACACGCAAAAACTTGTGGATTTAGGGTCAAGATTTAAACCAAAAAATAATGTCATACACAACAGCTGCACACGCAAAAACTTGTGGATTTAGAGTCAAGATTTAAACCAAAACTAATCATAAACATATAAGATCATTAGTGATCCTCATTCAGTCATCGATTGATGAAATATGAACCATTCAAAATATGATTTTGACGGTTCAACCATAATTTTTTAAAAATAGTGTCAGTTATAAAATTATCTCTATTTTAAATTTTGTATCTAATAAAATATAAATTGTTTAAAATATAAAGACATTTAAATTGAATTTGGGCCTTTATAAATCGATCTAGATGGTTCGATTAAGATTAGCACTCCATGACCATCTTTTTTATGAGCATGAAATATGTGCCCCCCTAATTGAAATGTTTACTTTAATTCTAAACATAAAGGACTTCAATTCACTTTATTTCTCACATTTACAACCTTTTCTCTCAAATTGCCTCTATTGAGTGTACATAGGCATAGCTAAGAGATTTCTATCAAGGGATTATTCTAATGCAAATAATGATTTCAAAAAATATTTTGAGAAAATCAGCATTTTTTTTAATAAATAACCAAATTAACTAATTTTTTAATCTCTACAAATTAGTTATTAAATTCCATATTAACATAGTAATACTAAAAGTTCATTCAAACTCAACCCATAAAATTGGGCTAGGTTTCTCTGCTTTTGTTTGTTTTTTTTTTTCCTTTCTCATTCTCTTCTCAAAATCTTATATCCACTCTTAAATTAAAACAATATATGGTTCAAATTTAATATTTTAAGAAATTATTGTTACAAACATAAATAAATAATTTAAATTGTTAAAATTTATATAAAAAATAAAATAATAATAATTTTAAAAAATCTTAAATTTAAAGTCTAAACCATCCACTTTTTTATAGATAAAGGTAGTAGAGATGAGATACTTAGAAGAAAAAGAAAAGGAGAAAGAAAGAAAAGGAATCTCCTTCCTTGAAAATCACAGTACTTTAATAAGTCGGGAGTGAACGGTTGATAGATTCTCACAGTTTCTATCATTAAAATTAATACTGAACTGATCTTTGATGTATACATGTACACACACTCACACACATAGCTATACATATATAGGATATATAGTTTGAATTAAAAATGAAGGTGATTTCGTCATGTCCAAAGGCACAAGCAAAAGCAAATCTAAGCCGTCAAACATTTGACACCCATATTTGCGTACGTAGAAGCAATGAACTTTCTCTCTCTGCTTCCATTTATATACCCCTCTTGTTTCTTCCATCTATAAAATCAACTAAACACCATCCTCTATATACATAACCTTGTTATTAATTATTATCATCAGTTGAAAGAGTGCCACACTCAAAACTCAAAATCATCATGGGTGCCAAAAGCTCCAAGAACAACAACGATACATCCGTGTCCGGCAAAGCTTTCAACGGCCTCGGCAGACTCATCAAACTCCTCCCTACCGGCACCGTCTTTGCCTTCCAATTCCTTAATCCGATCTTCACCAACAACGGCCGCTGCGGGACCCACCTCAACAAGGAGCTCACCGCCGCCCTCTTCGTCATCTGTGCCTTCAATTGTGTCTTCGCCACCTTCACCGATAGCTACACCGGCAGCGACAGCTGCCGCCACTGCGGCGTCGTCACCACGAAGGGGATATGGCCAGCTCCGGCCTCGGACGGCGTTGACATGAAGGCCTATAGGCTGAGGTCTGGAGACTTTGTGCATGCTTTGTTCGCGTTGTTAGTGTTCGCCGTGTTGGCAGTTCTGGACAACAACACTGTTCATTGTTTCTACCCCAAGTTTGAGACGGAGCAGAAGTTACTGTTGCAGGTTCTGCCGCCGTTGATCGGGGCTATTTCCGGTGGGGTGTTTGTGAAGTTCCCTAATAACCGCCATGGCATTGGTTACCCTGCAAGTCCCGACGATAATGTTACTGGGGGCGGATCCTCCCAAAAGATCTAGTATTGGTATAAAGCGTGTGTATACATAGATTTATATATATATGTGATGCTTCTGTTTCATTTGCTTTGATTTTTTTTTATTTTAAAAAAAAGTTTTAAAGGGGTTCGGCATCATTCCCCCACAAGTGGACGGCCCGCTCTTTTTAAAGACTTAATGGGGACTTACGAGATCGCCTACCAAAGAAGTCTCAGCGACGGCAGCGGGGATCGAACACACATCCCTTTGGGACTTGAACAAATCTCTTACTATCTATGCCAACTCTCTTTGGCTTTGCTTGATATTGATGTGTATTGAAGTTTGGTGATTTTTTTTTTTAATACAAAAACGGTTGAGGTGAGTTTGGTCTTGGGCTCACCACACGGTGACTACTCCCTCTAGTCCTTATTATAAGGCCCCAACTAACAAGTTTATTTGGTGTTTTTTATAAGGCACTTGATATTTCCCAAGAAATATTAATTATTATTTTCCATGTATGCCCCTAATAAATAAAGGTAATGGGTGAGAGTAATAATTAATATGATATAGTGCAATTAGTAGGGGTAATATTGAAAGTTATTTAAATTGTAGGATAACTTTATTGACTTTAACTGTTTTTATTAGTTTGTAAGAATTGTTAGTTGGTGCCTTAAAATAAAGATAAGAAAGAGAATTTAACAAGTTGATGCCAAAAAAACAAGTTAATACTAATTCCGTAAGAATTGAATATATAGAATAATAATACACGCACACGCGCACATATATTTATATATGGGTGTGTCCGTGTGTGTGTGACTTTTGATCGTCTCTCTTGTTGCTTCTGTTACCCTTTCAAAGATATAGCCGGATCCCGCTTGGCTGGGGCAATGCGAGCAGGGTGCGATTCAAATTAAAATGGAGTTTCAAAATTTTCTTTATTACTCTATTATTTTATTAGTTTTTATTTTTAAGAATAAGTATATTTTTCATAATAAATTAATTTTAATTTTTTTTAATATTAATATAAGGATGCTAGACTAAAATTTTAAATATGAAATTAAAATTTTTATAGTAATTTTTTTTCTGCATAATTTAATATAAAAGAATTACAGCTAGTCCCATCTAAATAATTTAATGACTAAAAAATCTTTTCAGTTGTCAATATGAGGTGACATGCAATTTCCTACACCTAAAGACATTTTAGCAATTAAATTACTTACGTGAGAGACTAAATGAATTTTCTTATTTTTTGTGAACGGATATTTTCTCTCATTGTTTTCTTGGATATAGCTAGCTAGCTTATATGAATTCTTCCATTTTCTTTGCTTCTAGTCGCCTTATAACTTAAATATATCACTTATTTTATGGTAGCTACGAGATCATAAACACCGATATGATTAATTTACGTAACATCAAGTGAGCGTTTATAAGATGAAATTGGCTAACATGTGAATGAAAGTAGAATTATTTGAGCCCATCCTTATATTCCCTTTATGTACACATCAAGTGAGTGTTTGCTCATCCGATCCCATAGCCCCAACTTTATATTCCATCAAAACCATTAAGCAAGGAGAGGGGAGAAGGGGTGTCTCTATTGACCTCCTTCTCTATTTTATGTCTCTATCATTATATCGATTTTTAATGGTTGAGATTAATGATAGAGATCTATCATATCTAACATTAAATCTCAACTATTAAAAATCGATATAACAGTAGAGATATTAAATGACGAGTGAACGGAGAGAGAATCTATCATTAAAATTTCAACAATTAAAAGTCTATATAATGGTTTTAAATGGAGAAGGAGGTCAATGGAGAGATTTCAAGAGTAAGGATTTTTTTTTTTTATTAAATAGTTTGTGTATAATTAAAAATTAAAATATAAAAATGACAACAATTTGATTTAAGTATATTTTAAATCCAAATAATTGAAATTAAATTAATCAATATTCATCATTTATCATATTTAATAAAGAAATTTCTATAAATTTTCTATATAAAGTCATTGAGCGTGATCAAATCAAAAAAGTCAACACGAGTTTAATAATAAGTTAACACGGTTTTGTAAGCTAGAAATGTAAAAGTGGTAAATTTTTTATAAACTCGTGAGTTTAATTGAGTTTTTGGTTTAATTTACTCGACTCGTTTTTATAAGTTAGAAACATAAAAACGGTAAAACTGATCACTCAATTTGAAATAAACAATGATGATGGAGACACTTCTTTTCGAGAGGAGTCACATTAATTGCACCTTTAGTGTCGGGTTTTTTTATTTTTATTGGTACAATCAAATACAGGGAATTGATATGAGGGACATCTTTACCTCCGGTTTGAATTGAGAGATTTCAAGAGTAAGGATTTTTATATATATAGTTTGATTTTAAAAAAAATGGGAGAAAGATTATAAAATAAAATAAGATAAAAAAAATTATTAAAAACTTTTAAACCTAATTTTCTAATTTTTTAAAATTCAACTCAAGAAAATTTTCCCTACCCTCACCTCATACCAAACAGCACCTTATGGCCTGTTTGTTAGGCGAAAAGCAAGGGAGAGAAAGGGAAAATGACAGAGTTCCCTGCCGTTCAAACATGTTTGGCGCTGAAATCCTCCCTGAAAACAAGTTCCTACTAGCTGCTAGGTTCCTTTAAACATGGGAAAGTGACTTCCCACCAAAAGTGGCGGCAAGTCCAAAAACTTCCAGGGACAGACAAATTATGGGACGAAAAAGCTACTGTTAAACAGTCAAAATAAAACACAAGAATGACAAGCTGAAGGCGGGAGAGAAGACAGTCGAAGGACGAGGTGAACGACGAGTTGAAGGGAGGGGAAATTGAAATTTGAATCAAAGTAAATGGCAATAGATGTGTATGTTTTGGTCTGTGAGCGTGTTTTGTGCAATGTTGTCCCCAATGACCTCTTCCTTCTAGCTGTAGAAACACACAGATAATGCCATCAAAAACTAGTTTTGTGTATTATTTTATGTATCGTGTGTTGATCTGTTTTGTTTTTGGTGTGGGTCATGTTGAGTTCACAATTGTAAAGCATAAAGGCAGTCGATGACGTTGCTTCTGTTTTCCTGTACAGGGTGCTCTATTTTTTTAAATAATGAAGCTAACCATAATGTTTCATGTGTTTTATATATTAAAGTGTTTGTAGCCTGCTAGTATGTTATTTGAAGATTAGAAGTGGGTTTTCATTAAAATATTTAAAATGTTAATGATAAAATGTTAAACTGTGTAGTAAGTTAAATTTGTTTGATGTGGGAATTCTTGTAGCAAAATCGAATGCAAAAACAGTGAAAGAAAAAGCAACATAGTTGAAAGATAGAATGGCTGTGATGGTTTTTGACTGACAGTGTACTGTGTTTTTTTTAAAAAAAAAAAATTACGATTAGTGTTGCTGTAATGCTATTGGTTGGGATGAAAATGAGATATGTTTAAATATATTATACGGTAGTTTGGAAAGAGGAGTAGTTGATTATAATGAAAAGGAAATGTGTGTGGCAAAAATTGTGTAAGTATGGAGCCAGATTTACAAAAAATGTTTGCAATGTTGGCTGGGTGCTTAGCTTTGCTTCTAGCAGTAAGGAGGTTGATTGGGACTATGATAGTTGCTGTGGGAACAAGTAGACCGAGGTGCTTACCGGTTAGGTCATTTAGATTAGATTTTCATGCTAAGCGAGAAAATTTGAGAGCTATGATATATAGTAGTAACACCACTTGCTTCAACCAAATTAGGATGTATCATGTACATTTGATAAATTGTGTCATTTGTTAGACAAAATTGGAGGATTGAGATCAATTAAACATATGTTAGTAAATGAGCAAGTGGCAATGTTCCTTCACATATTAGGTTATCATGTAAAGAACATAGTCATTTAGTTTGAATTTGGAAGGTTGGTTGAAACCATCAGTGCTTTAAACTAATGCTACTATTAGATGGAAATCATTGCTTTTGAAAAAACCAAAGCTCATTCCAAAGGACTCAAATGATCATCGTTGGAAGTGGTTCTAGGTATATAACTTGTGTAATTGTGTCATAAGTTTAATGTACTAAGGATAAAAAAATTAGCTTTTCACTTAACGAGGGATTAATTTTGTTTGTTTTCAAGGCTGCCTTGGTGAATTAGATGGTACGTATATATGTGTACAAGTCCTTGTAAAACATAAGGGGAGCTACCAAAATAGAAAAGGAGAGGTAACAAACAATGTACTTGGTGTATGATCACCGGATGCGCAATTCATCTATGTGTTGCTCGGGTAGGTTGCGAATGCCAGGGTATTGAGAGATGCTATAAGGAAATCTCATGGGCTAGGAGTACCACAAGGTATGTATTTTGGTTGTTTGAATATTACTATTTTTTTATTAAGTGGACACGTGATTAGAATTTATCATTTCATTTGTATCATTGGTTTGGTCAAGAAACTACTACTTGGTTGATATGGGTACACAAATTGTCAAGGTTTTTTAGCGCATTATGGAGGCCAAAGGTACTACCTTAATGAGTAGAAGACAAGGACACCAACCCCAAACTCGTCATGAGTGCTTAAATATGTGACATTTATCTTCTCGTAATGTGATAGAAAGATGCTTTGGTATACTAAAGTTACGTTGGGAAATCCTAAGAAGCGCATCATTTTACCCTATCAAGATTTAAAACAGATACATCGTGGCATGTTGTTTACTACATAGTCTCATTTGTTAGGAGAATATTAAAGATCCCCTTGATGTACAACTTGAGTTGTTTGAACCACCATCTCCAACAATTGATAACAGCCCTATGATGACTATATAAACTACTGAGTTATGGACTAACTTTAGGGAACATGTTGCAAATGAGATGTTCCCTACCTATATGGTGTATAAAGGTCATTGATCATGTTGTACATAAATGTTGCTTGTTTAAGGACAATGGCTTTCCTTTGTTTGTGTGGAAAAAAAACAACTATGTCTTATGTGCATTTGAATGAAATAAAGTGACACTTTCTACGTGGTTTTTTTTAGATGGAGCCTTGTGAATAGGGAAATATGGGAAAGATAAAAATGTGGACTACGGAGGAGGACAACGTGCTAGTTGACTGTCTTGTTACCCTGTGGATGGACCAAAAGTTCATGGCGAACAATTAGTTCAAGTCTGGATTTGCTAATGCTTTGCAGGTTATAATGGAAGAGAAGTTGTCTAGATGTGGGATAAAAGCATGTCCTCGTTCACATAACCTCTAGAGTCAAAACCTTAAAACTTATGTGGCAAGCAGCTTATGACATGGTTTATGGCACCAACTGTAATATCCCAAATTTTGAGATTTTAAAGTTTGAATAATATATGGAAATTAATTATGAAATTTTGGCTTAAAATAATTATTTGGAAAATTAGGAATTATCTTCCTTATAACATTTAGAAAATAAAATCAAGGGAATAATTGCAAGAGATAATTTTGGAATGAAACCCAAGTAGCACATAAGCCCAATAACTTATAAATGGAGAATGGAAGATCACATTACAAATCAATTTCACTGCTCACTCCCACGAACAGACAATGCATCCCAATATGCAACCTCTTTTCATTATTCAATAATACCCAACCCATTAACTCCCTTAGCCAAGCACGTGATAATAGCCATACTTGTTTAGCGTGTTATCTCATTCTTAGCTAACTTCCGTACACACAAGATCAGTAACGCCATGCTCTTCCAAGGACGTTTACGTAAACAGCAGAGATAGCATGAATAACTCATCAGTCTGCTTATGTTTTTGGATCGTTGGTTCTTCTCTTTAATTGGACCTTTAATTTGTTATATAACCCATTCTCCTTAGCTTCATTCATTTCATCACCATTCACAAAGAAAGACCTGAATTGAACTTGAGAACGAGATAGAGAGGGAAACTGAGAGTGAGGATCGAAGAAGAGAGAGAGAGAGAGTTCAAGCATTTGTTGCCCTGTTCTTGCTCCGAAAAACAGAGGTTGGTGTGAAGTTGAGAAGCGGCAAGCTTTGGCATATCTAAAAGACTAATAAGGTAAGCCATTAAGCTAAATATGTTTGCTGCTATAGGAAATAAGCTGTGAGCATTTCATTTCTCTCTAGATTATGAACTGAATTTGAAAAATTAAAAATGATGTTCTTAAAACCCCAAAGTCTGCCTTATTGTGGGATGTATGTGTGTGTGTGTGTGTGTGTGTGTGTGTGTGTATAAAATGCTGATGATAGAAGGAACTTTTGCCTACAGTATATATATCCATATCGGACAGCATTTGGAAACAATGGTTTAAAAGAAATAAGCATTGGCATCCATTTGAAAACTTACTGATAAACTTTATAAATATATATGGCGCTGAATATATATAAGTATAAGGAAAAAGTTTGGTGTAGAACCCCATCCCAGCGACCCCATCCCAGCAACTCATCCAAGAACCCCATCCCAGCAACCCCATCCCGGAACCCCTCAAAGCCCCAACCCGGAACCCCTAAACTTAGAATCCCCTCAACCCGGAGAAATAATTGCAAAGAAAATAATAATAATAAATAAATAAATAAATTATTATTAGGAAGGAAATAAGTAATAAATTAAAAAAGGTATTATTATTAAGGGAATTTTGGGATTTATAACCACTTTTAATCCTCTAAAAATGATTCGCGTAGTTAGTTACTTTGCGACACAAGAAGTGACTAATGACAAACGATAAACATTTATAGGCATACCTTGACACCTCAACTGATCCCAACACCTTCGGACAAAGTTAAGGATTCAAGCTTGAGGTGGGTAACTATTATCTTATTAGTTTGTATGTATGTATTCATGTATGACTAACCATGATTGCAAAACAATTTTGCATGTGTATCCTAGCTATGGATTGGGGCTGCATGTTCTAAAGGGCTGCTGTCCTTGGCCGATAACTACGGTTATGATGCACCTTGTTTATTGCAAATTATTCTATGCTTAACATGTGATATGTTGTCATTTATATTTCATATTTGCATTTAAGATTAACTATTACCCCTGGGGTTCATTCATTTGAACTCCAAATCACATAAAAGAGACATGTAGTGGATCGGGATCAAAAGGAAAGATGCAACTATAAGGCATACAACAGAAGTGATATTTTGTGATAATATAATAAGTAGTTGGATTGTAATTATCGTTTATCATTTGTCTATTTTGGATTATTTTACATATATACCACTATGGGATAGATTTGAATCGCGAAAAATTTATCCTCATGTTTTCAAACTATGTTATTTTAAAAAGCTTTATTCCGCAATTAAGTCGTCCAAACTATTTCGATGCTTGTGCGCAATAACTCGATGAATAAAGGCGTATTAAGACAGGGCGTCACATCAACACCTCTGGCTTTAGTTGAAATCCTGAGACAAAAATTTTCACTGCAAACAAAGAGGTGTAAGATGAGTATTCAAGATATTTGTGCAGGTAGATAGGGTTTTAGCTAATTTAGTTTCATATATCATGTGGCTTAGGTTTGAAGTACTTACAACCTTATTATTTGTTAAACATGTAGGTTCAACCCAAGGCAGGACACTTTTGCACCAAGTCCTTCCCAAACTTTGAGAATTTGTGCATCGTCTGGGTAAGGGACAGAGCTGTGGGTGAGGAAGGAAAATCCCTTAATGGAATGGAAGATGAAGTCAATCTAGAAGATGATGCTCTTCTAGAATCGCTACATAATGTTGCTGATGATGTGAAATTCTCATTGACAATGTTTGAAACTGGACCTGACACATATAATGTGAGTGATGCCTCATTTTGTCCAAGGAAGAAGCGCCGAATAAACAACTTTGAGGTTCTTGCTAAGGTTTTGCGAGAGACAGTCATCTCTTTGGACAAGACCATTGTCACCATGTTTGAAAATCTAGGGAATCAGATGTCACGTCAAGAAAGGCAAGTTGAACTTGATGCCAAGGGGTCTAACCTATTCATGAAACTGCTTCAAGTTGAAGGTTTGATACATAATGATAGAAACCCAGCTCATATCAAGATACTAGGATCTAAGCAACTGTTGAATGCCTTTGTCAATATTCCTACAATATTTTAACCCTCATGGATCCGAAGCCTTATGGTGCGGTAATTAACTTTGTATAGTTAAACTTGGCAACATGGTGTTTAAGTTGTTGCCCAGGGAAAATTCACATGTGTTAACCTTTTTTGGACACATGTATGATTTTTTCTATAAAAGGAATGCAAACTTTAGACCATGTTCTAGGAATGGAAAATACAAAATTGAACATGCGATAAAGTTTGTGTCCATGCCTTGTCCTTGTATATTTTGGTACATATTATGTGTATTCGCTATATGTAGATAGGGTAGTCAAAGGGATCATGTGTGCAACATTGTAATTTTTTATCAACTTATGTCATAGGACAATTGTAAAGGTGTATGATATTTTTTTTATGGAGCTACTATGTTTGGGTTTTTGTTATTCATCACTTTCAATTTCAACTACTTTTTTTCATTGCTTATTACCAGTCTTTTACCACCATGTGCTGAAATTGATTGTAGAACAATGTCATTTACTACCAGTGTCATTGTTTAAATTAACATGCTTCAATGCCATTGACGTTCGAATTTGCCAACTTTGTTCTAACTTCATGTGCTTCTTGTTTGTAGTGGTGTCCAAGACACTTTAGCTACAAGTTCGAACTTGGAACTTTTAGTTCAAACTTTCCTATCTCAATTTATCATTTAGATACCACTTAATAATTAACTTATTTTTTTTTAAAAAATGACTTCTCTACTTATTTCCTTGGAAGTTTGAATGTCGGGGCAAACATTCGTGTGCCCACCCCCATCTCTGTTTTCGCTCTTCAACCAAAACCTTGTTCCATTTTCCCTTTCTAGGTCTGTCTTCGACATTGCCCCCAAACTCGGTTCCTTTTTTCCCATTCCAACTCTGTTTAAGCCATTGAACCATAACCCTACTCGATTAAACCATTGTATACTGATCGTTGTGCCATATTATTCTCTAATGGTGAGGGTGAAAATGACGAAGGTGAAATTACAAGAAATGGGGATAACGATGGAAGATGTACAAAATTTCACAAAGCACAGGGAAAATCTATGACACTATGGTCGGGATGGGCCATCAAAATTCAAGACGAAAGCCCCCAATTGGTATGATGATTACGAGGCCACTATAAAGTGGAAGTGTGATCTTGAGGCGAATAAAGCGAGGAAGAAACAATGGGAGACAAGACGAAGGAGAAGGCTAGCATTTCCGATAAAAGAAAGACACATGCTAATGATAAGGGTCATTTATCATCGGAGTCCTCTGCTCAACAAAAGTTCTAGTGGGAGTGAACAGGAAAGAAATGAGGATGAGTCAAAAGAGGCTTCCTCGGAGGCAAAAGTGAAAAAGAAGACAATGTGGTATTTGATGAGGTCAGGGCTAAGTTATAAAATAAGTTGTGAATGAAACAGAGGCCAAATGTGATTTTACAAGCAAAGGCAGATTTAAACAAGTGTCTTCTAGAAGAATATGACTTCAGGTTAGTTAGGAGGATGATGTGTAAAATGAGCAAGATAAAATTGGACAACTTTGACACTGATTTTAAATTTGGTTTAGGTGAAATTCTTAGAACTTTTAGGGAATTCTAAAGTTGTCATTGCTTTATTCTGAATCAATTGTTAAGGTGTTTTATTCGCATATGAAAATGTCTAGAAATGAAGTCATCTTAACATGTGTAAGAGGGCATACAACTAAAATCAATGAGCGAAAAATTCTAACTTGGTTACATATTAACACCCCATAGTCCACTGACGCAACTTTCTCTTCACAAGAAATGGACAACACATTGTTTGAGGAGAGACCGAGGATGATTCTACTCTATGTAGACCCAAGCAGTTGCCTCATAAGTATAAGGAGATACATTATTTTTATAGTAGGAACTTTGTTATGTTAACAAAGGACAAAAAAATCAACAATTGGCATTGTAGACACAATGTTGATGGCTACAATTGTAGGAAAAAAAGAACTCAGTCATATCCCTCCCTTGTGTCACTGATCTTAGAAAATGTAATACCCGGATATTCAATACCCGGATGACTATTAATTATAAATAAATATTCCTTAAGTGTTAGAGGTGAATATGTGGTTTCAATAAATGGCAAAAATTACCTTATTACTTAGGGAAATTACTGTGAAAATTAGAAAAGAAAAAGAGTTAAGGTCAATGAAAAATGTATTTTTATAAGAAGAAAATGGCTGAAAATATTATGATAAATCCCATATATAATCGCAAATATTGACAAAAACTTAGGAAGTATGTTATCTTTAATTTTAGGAATTTTTGGGATTATTTTCCTGAAAATATATAGAGCATAAATAAAATAATATTAAAAGCACTTTATGGCCCCAATATTTTTAATATTTTACATGAGATATAAAATACCAATGTAAGTCAAATAATTGTGAGATAATAGTTTATTCTAATTAAGAAAATTATCAACAATTAGTGAATGGCTAATTAAGTAATTAATAGCTAATTACTTGGATTAGAGTATAAGATAAATGAATTAGACAAAAATATTAAATAAGGGCTGAAATTCAAAATAAATAATTAAAAAAAATGCTTAGAAAAAATAAATAAAAATTAAAAGAAAAAAATATCTAGATATTTGAATTAAATAATAATATATTCCGTAAACGAGACTTTTTTACGTAGGTGAATTTCTACCCTGGAGTGGACTATCTCGAGTCGTTAGGATACGGGGTTTTAAGGGAAAAGGTCGGATAGTCAAAAAGAGAACCTATACAAAACGAGATAGTTGTGACAAACCGGGGATAAGGTTTCTTAGGACAGAACCTCTATGTCTTCAGACCCTTAATGAGATCAAAAATTTAGTTAACCCAAGTGGTTTTAAAGAGAAATAAGGGAACTACAAAACCTAGTTCCCATTTTTGAGTTTCCTCGGGAACTTTAAGTATACCATCTCAGGTGACATCACCTCTTGAATTTTGGGGCCAAGAGGTCGGCAAGGGGGAGAGGAAGGGCATTATTTTTATAGTAGGAACTTTGTTATGTTAACAAAGGCAAGCACTTTAAATTTTCAAGATAGTCTAACTATATAAGGGTAAAAAGGACCACCAACTAGGGGCAAAATGGACCTAAAATAAAAAATGTTAATAAATGTGATATTATCTAACGTGTATGATAAAGGGGAAGCCTTTTCAATTGGCCAAGAGGCATGTGGACACAATGTTGAGGGCTGCAATTGTAGGAAAAAATAACTCAGTCATATCCCTCCCTTGTGTCACTGATCTTAGAAAAGAATAAAGTTTGGTATCTTGAGGATCCGGAGTAGGCCTCGGATGGAATTTTACCGAACCTTTTTGCAAATGGATTACAATATGGACTCGGGGAAATTGATGAACACCAATATGGACTCAGGAAATTGATGAACATGTATTACACCAAATGCAAATTCCTATTGGTGCAAAAGGGGCTTCTAAATCATCAAATGAGGGGGGAAAGCTACTAAGTTGAAGGCTAAGCTAGATTCAACTCCTACTGGTTCCACTCTACAACCATTATCTCATGTACAAGGACCTGGAGAAATGGCAAAAACCTTTGCCAAGATTGTGGAGGACAAACTAAACCTGTTCCAATCAATGGTGGAGTCAAGGCTTGATCATTTTGAAGAACAAGTAACCAAATTGGACAGTGTTGTGCAAGACAAGTATAAGGTGATAGATAAACATATTAGGATAGATGGAGTCACGCATATCAAGGATTGCACTTGACTTCAAAGACCTTAGAGATTTCATTCATCTATATTCTACTAATTTTAAGGAATTTGCTTCCTTCAAGGCCTCACAACATGAATGCCTCGACCTTTCTTCACACATTGTAAATGAAGTCTATTCCCCTCACCATGACAATCCCTTCTCAAAAAGTTGTGAGCCTCCTGCAGAAGGTGGCAAGCATGATCATACTCCTTAGGGATCATCACAGTCCTCCCACCACTCCCCAACTAATGATGTCCCTCCTGACTACCATGTGCCTAAATCTAGTACCCCTGCAGAAGCTAGCCAGCGTCATGATACTCCTCAGGTATTGCCACAGTTTTCCCATCAATCTCCCACTCATGATGTCCCTCCTAAACACTATGTGCCTGAACCAAACACTCCTACTAAGTCAAAAGATTTTGATCTAATTACCCCACTTTACGTTATTCCTCTCCCTGAACCTGTTAACCCTCCTCTTGCACCTTCCTAGACAACAAGCGAGCTTGTGCCATTAAGATTCATATTAGCATCTCATTTCAGCTCTGAGTTTACTGTTGAGAATATGCCCCATATATTCATTATTGCCAGACTCTTTACTCCTCCACCTGCAAGATCTAGTTCCCCCATGTTTGTCCCAATCAACCTCCCTGGTTTACGCACATCATCCCAAAGGAGGTTCGCTCCCAGGAGGTCCCCAATGAAGAGGAAGAAGAAGAATTAGGGAAACATTAGTTTTTAATTTATGCTTTAAGTTGTTAGGATTAAGGAAGGACATCAGTTTTCCTTTCACGTGATGTTTTGACATCTGCTTTACTCTTGCTAAACTAGCTTAGATGTTGTTATGTCAGTTCAAATTGGGTTGTTTGGTTCGAACTTTAAGTTCTTTGTTATTTTGCAATTAAACCGATAACCTTTGCTCATGTATATCTTTTTTTGGCAAATGTTATCTATCTTGTTCCTGATTTTCACTTTTGGTGCACTCTATGTATGTGGGCCCTGAAAACATGGATTATCAATGACAATATTCTAAAGTTACATCTTTCTTTCTTGTTCATGTTGCTTTAACTTCACAAATGAAATCATTATTTGTTCCTTTACTTTATATTTTGCTAATACAGTTTATATTTGCAAATTATGCTAACTCTTGGTCCATTTAACCTGTAACAATGTTAATCTTGTTGCCTTTATCATTATTAATACAAGCCAGCACCTTCATTAGTCACCAAGTGAACCTCACATGAACCTCATTTTTCTTTCTTATAAATATCACCATAACACAAGAGGGTTAAAATTTAACACAAAATGTTAACTTTACATTGCTCCTTTGATTCAATTACATACGACACTTTTACAACCTTTTTCCATATCGTTACAACGAAAATTTATATGAGATGTAGTCGGCTAATATTTAACATTGAACCCAAGTTAGCCTCATGACATTGGAATCAATCTCCAATGCATTATCTATGTTCTATTTGAGTGTCTTTGTTACATATCTTTATTCTTCTATCTCATCTTTTATGCTTTTTTTTCATTTCATTTTCTACAGACAAGTTCCATGTACCACAGGGCGATCTAACATGCTTTTAGTGCCATTTGTAAACTGGGAGCAATATGAATGCCTTGATAGCTTTAAGATTGATGATTGATTTAGGAATGAAAGCAAATTCAATTGCCATTTCTAGCATGCTAGCAGTTTTGGGAGAATTACGACTTTTCAACTGCGAAAAGATTTAGTTTAAGGATGGGGATTGAATATGATGTTTTTCATTGCTTATAACTTCATCAATACAATCACATTTTTTTGCTCATGTTAACAACAACAATATGAACTTCACATTTCTTTTCTTCCTACGTAAACTTAAACCAAACACTTGCTTCAACCTGGCTGATTCCTTTGCCAACTTTGACTTTAACTACCAAGCACATTGTTTTTCTCATGTTATCTCCTGATTTTCGCGGTGGATCAAAAATTCCCCAGGTCCACTCTATTCTTCAGTTGGCCCCACTCCTTCACTCATTGCCTTCCTCCAAAAACAACAAGAACCCACATTGGCAAGATTCAGACACATCGTATTGTTCTTTCCCCTCGCTGCTCCTATCGAAACTTACTAGTGAACAAATTTTGGTGCTGCAGCCGTAATTTCTTCCATGTATGTCTTCCTTCTCACCTCTAGCCAATGTTCTGGTTGTCTTCATTAGAGATCTCATCAACAACTCCTTCGATTTTCCTTCTTAACCAACACAGTCGCTGGGTAGGCTCTACTTCTATTAGATAACAAAAAAAATTCAGCCAAGGATTTTTTGCCATTTTTAATGTCAGGGGTATTATGGGTATTTTACTATGCTTCCCAATTAACCAACTGCATTTTCTTCTTACCAAACATTTTTTCCCCTCAGCTTAAGTTCTATTCCCATGTCTGTCAAACATCTTACTTTTTTAAGTTCCTTCCCAATCTTTTCTTTCCTTCATTTCATTTCCTTACTCATATGTTCCCTAAACCAAACAAGCCCTTAGATTCATTCATGAGACGGATCCTTTTGTTTTCTTAATATTACATATCAATATAAATCAATGCTCACCAATATCTACATCAAGACATTAAGCAATGAAGTAGACATGTCAATATGATCAATCAAATTCATAGCTTTCATGGCATGGTTAACCATAGCTTTTATAGCACAAACGATGTTGCTGGGTTTGAAAAGATTCTCCGGCGAAGAGACGTTTGTTCCGAGCTGCCCAGAGCTTCCACGTGAGGATGTCAAAAGTGTCATACGCTTAAGTTTGAGGTTATGAAGTCACCAATCCTTGACCGAATGAGACTGATAGATCCTTTTCATAAATCACAAGGGATGATATTATTGCAAAACAGAGTTTTTATATGGAAAAATGAATGACTCTTGAATGTGTTAGGATATCGTGCCATACAAAATACTCCATCCGAAACTAAATGTAACACAAAGTTAACTTTTTTTGGAGAGATTAAAGAAACTAAATAAGTTATTTAATCATATCATATATTATGTATCCTTAGATTATACATCAGTTTATTAGTCAAACTAATTAGTTTGGAGAAAAAAAAAAAAATCTAAAGTAATTAAATTAGCTTGCTTGATTTCTCCAAAAAAATCAACTTTGTCTTATATTTAGGACAAGAGAAAGTAATGTCTTAAAATCTTTATTCCCATGTTTATTTTATTTTATTTTATTTTTTAAAAAAAACCAACATAGTGCTCTTACCCTACTCTCAAATTGGGAGGCTACTTTTTTTAAAATATATATATATATATATATATATACACATGAAAATGAAGTAAATAATACAACAAAGTTAGTTATATTAGTTATTTGTGATGAATATATGTTGGTTTATTAAAATATTATATCCTTTGTTATGATTGCCCTTAGATAAAAACTCTTTAATGTACGTGTGCAATCAATAAGAATATTTTGAGAAAAAAAAAACTTAGGAGTCAAAGTGAATTGGGACCTTATAATTATTAGAACTAAATATAATTTTCAACTTGTTTTTGTTAGTAAATATGTGTCCTTGAGACAATCTGCTTTGGTAGAGGAATATCTTTTTCTATTTAGTATTTTATGATCTATGTATTTGAGCACATTTTATCTTTATCATATTTATGTCTCGCCTTTACGTTAAGGTTAATATGCGTTTAAAGATAAAAACTTAGGAGTAGAACAGATGTTCACTTGAGGATCTATGATCGGGATCATGATCATGAGGACTTGAGAACACCAAATGTCTATTGCCCGAAACTTGTTTCTAGTCTTGAATCACCAAGAAAAGGCATTGATGATCTCAATAAGACTAGTACGACATCATCCACTTATATAGAGATGCAAGGTAGGGACCTTGTGGAATACAAGCATGATGATACCTTAGCTTATATCATGGGTGGATTTGTTGGAGAACAAATAGCACCGAATAGACCAACCGAGAGACTCCACAAAGATTTGTAGGAAGTATCATTGGATATAAAAGTCTCTCAATGTGTCGTAGTGTGAATCGTCTTAGACTTGAGGATGTCATCAAGCACTATGTCCTAGGGTCATATTTTGACTGTACAACTCTATCCGCCTGAGAATGGAGAGAACAGTGTACTCTTGGGTATGACTCGAATGCATGAGTGTAGATGGATATGTCAAAAGGACTCACAGTCCCCTACAAGAGATTAGTCGTTCACAGGACCGGTAAGGCTTGGATGACTTCTAGTTGACTCGGAAATTTATGCACAGTAAGTGATCATGAAGGACCATAAGAGTTATAAATTCTCATGAGCGCCTATTAAAACTCACAAATGTGTTTAGAGTTTGTAAGTCATGATAATCGTAAAGATTTGCAGTTATTGATTATAATTTCCGCTGCAAATTAAGGAAAGACAAAAGAAAAATTGTTTTTCCTACTCATGAGGTCGCACTTGAATGTCAAGTTGCGACCAAATTTAACCAACAGGTTTTATATTAAAAACAAGAGGTAATGTTATTAGAATTTGATCTCACAATACCACAATTACATATCTCTTGGAACCTATGTATTGATATTACTCTAAATCTTAATTCTCAAACTACCCTCTTCCTACTAACCACTTACTTAACCCTGAATCCACTAATATATAAAAATATTATGTACCACAAAACTTTTAAAAAGTATGCATGCTGTATATGAATATTTTATTAATAAATTTAGAAATGTTAAGTTTTCATAGATTTATTTGATTATTTTATTGTGAAATGGAACATCCTATATCACATTTATTAATACTTGTCAAACTAAATTATGAATCCAAAATTATGACTATCACATATGTAACATCCCAAATTTTGGGATTTTAAAGTTTGGATAATGTATGGAGATTAATTATGAAATTTTGGCTTAAAATAATTATGAGAATAATTATTTGGAAATTAAGGTATGTTTTTCCTTAAATTTATTTTAGGAAAAGATTAAGGAATGTTTATAAAGGATAATTTCAGGACTAAAACATTTATGGAATTAACTAATAAAGAAAATAAATCCTTATATGGAATTAAGGATTTAATGTTATCATTATCCCAATATTTGCAATTAATTGAGTTAAGAAACTTAATTGTAAATAAAGGTTTGGAAGAGAATCAATTAAGTATTAAAATGGGCCCCATAACACAATATTCACCATAAGCCTATTATCCCCACTAACTCCCTCAGCTGAAGCATGTGATAGTGGAGAGCTGTCAGCAAAAAGTCATTAGCCAAACTTCTTCAGCGTGATTAACTCATTCTTTGATCACACAAGATCAAAAGCACCATACTCTTCCAGCGGCTTAAACACTTACGAAAACAGACTCTCCATATGTTCTTATTTAAGCATTGTTCCTTGATCTTCATTCATTCACTTTGCTCAGCTCAAGTGAAACTGAGAGCAAGATAGAAACATGAGAGAGAGAGAGAGAGAGAGATAGAGAGCCACGGTTGGAGAGAAACGAAGAAGCTGATCGTGAAGCTTGAGGAATCAACTAAGGTGAGTTCCTTGAGCATTATCCTTCCTATTTTCGTGGCTTTAATCTACTGCAAGTGGTTTAGTTAGAAGAAAAACGTGACCATGCTATGTTTTTCTTATCTAAAACAGAGAAGCTTGTGTGTTTCTGTTTCATAGTCAAACGTTTGAGTTTTTCCATGAAATTTTTATAGTAGATAGTAGACTCAATAAGGTTTAAACGATCAAAAGAACAGCCAAAACGGATGTGTAGATTGGGAGTTATGATTTTTCAAAGTTTCATAGCAAAATTGGAAACTGTCATTTTCCAGAAGTGAACAGTGATTTTCGTGTTAAGTTTTGAAATAGTAAATGATCGAATTTTGTCATGAAATTTTCCATAAATAAAGTGGACACAACAAGGTTTCATTTGATAGGTCACACGCCTTATTCAAAGTTGTATCCAGAGATATACAAATTTTTGAAATTGACCTATTAAATCTGAAATTTTTTCTCGACTGTATGTTGAAGTAAATATATATGGCGCTGAATGTGTTCAAGTGTAGGGAAAAACTTGGTATAAACCCGGATCCCTCTACCCTCAACCTGGATCTCGGACCACTCATCTTGGATCTTGGATCCGGACACCTCAACCACTCACCCTCAACCCTCAACCCTCAACCCAGATCTCGAACCACTCATCTCGGATCCCGGACACCTCAACCACTCACCCCTCAACCTGGATCTCGAACCACTCATCTCGGATCTCAGATCCCGGACACCTTACCCCTCCACCCTCAACCCGGACCCCGGACCACTCATCTCGAATCCCGATCTCGGACCAACTATCTCGGCACCCCATCCCAGTAACCCATCCCAGCAACCTCATCCCAGCAACCCCATCCTAGCAACCTCATTTCAATAACCTATCCCAGCACCTCCAACCCAGAACCCCCTCAACCCAGAGAAATAATTGCAATGAAAATAATAATAATAATAATTTATTATTATTATTATTATTATTATTAGGAAGGGAATAAATAATAAAATAGATAAATAAATAATAATAAATATTATTATTATTTATTAAAAAGGGTATTATTGTTTTAGAGGTTAATAACCACTTTTAATCCTTTGAAATAATTCGCGTAGTTAGTTACTTTGCAACGCAAGAAGTGACTAATGACAATGATGAACGTTTATAGACATACCTTGACACCTCAATCGATCTCAACACCTACCAGACAAAGTTAAGGAATCAAGCTTGAGGTAGGTAACTATTATCTTATTAGCTTGTATGTATGTATTAATTTTACATTAGGTGCTATTCTCTTATGTGCTTCTTAGGTGCTATTCCCTCTAATTAGAGGGATTAAGAATTTTTTAAAAAATATATATATATTCTATTTATTTAGATTAGATTATATGCTGCATCTTGAAATTTTTTTTACACCCAATATCTCAAATTAATTAATTTTCAGTCCTGCATTCAAAAATATTTTTCCTGTAACCCAATATCCTAGAAATTAATTAATTTGAGATACTAGGTGTAAAAAAAAATTCAAGATGCATCATATAATCTAATCTATATAAATAGAATATATAAAAAAAATTTAAAAAAAAAATCATAATCCCTCTAATTAGAGGGAATAGCACCTAATGAGAACCCGTATATATTCATGTATGACTAATCATATTTGCTAGATAATTTGCATGTGTTTATCCTAGCTATGGATTGAGGCTGCGTGTCTCAAAGTCAAAGTGTCCTAAAGGGTCATGGTCCTTAACTTAACTACTGTTTACGGTGTGACTTATTTATTGTGAATTACTCTATGCTTATACATGTCTTATACTGTCTTTTACATTTATATTTGCATATAAGATTAACTGTTACCCCTGGGGTTCATTTATTTAAACTCCAGACCGCATGAAAGAAACCGGTAGTGGATCGGGTCAAGAGCAAAGACGCAGCTGTAAGGATTACAACAGAAGGGATTTTTGTGATAGTATAGAAAGTTGGACTGTACTAATTCGTTTATCATCTTTCTATTTTTGTATTATTGTATTAATATCCCACTATGGGATAGATTCGAATTGTGAAAAATTTATCCTCATGTTTTCAAACTAAATTATTTTAATAATGTTTTTATTCCGCAATTAAGTCATCCAAATTATTTCGATACCTGTGCTTAAACTCTGATAAATATAGGCGTATTAAGTCAAGGCGTCACAACATAAGTTACCTAACATTCTTATATAAAGTCAAAATTCATGATTTTCTCTTAAGTTACTATTATATTCTTTTCAATTATATATTTTTCTAAAAATGGATTTGAATACCTTATTTTGAATAGATAAATTATGCTTATAAATCCATTTTGAGAAACATGATTGATGATCTGATAATTAATTTTAATCAAAACATGAGTGTTTTGTTGAGTGTATCATAATTGCTGGTAAAAAAGTTGAGTGTATCATAATTAATTTAATCAAAATATGAGTGTTTGAATAAATTTTTAGAAAGCACGGGTTTTATTTTCAAAACTGATTATTAGCTTTATTCAAATAAGGCTAAGCATGAAATATTTCCATTATCTTTTGTATAAAACCAATAATCTGTTATAGATAAAAGGAAAAAAAAAAAACGATAAGAGAAAAAGAGAATACGAGAGTGCAAGAGAGAATATTCTTATTCACTATTAAGGTGTCTACAGTACATAGCACATGCCCTCCATTTATTTGCATAACTTTACAATTTCAATAGAAACAATATCAACATTTAATGACAATAAGAGATAATTGTGAGATATTGAAGATAATAGAGGTAATAGGAGATTTTGTGAGATAATGGAGATATATGGACATCTTCACAAATATTATATTCATAACACTCCCCCTGGATGTCTATTATATACGATTTTGCCTCATTAAAAAACCCCAACTAGGAAAATCCCAATGGGACAAAAATCTAGTAGAAGAAGAAGAAGAATATATCATTTGTTGATCACACTATCCAATGTTGCATCACTAAAAACCTTGTTAGAAAAAACCCATCAATGGGATAAAACCATAAGTAAGGGAAAAAGAGTACAATGCTTATCAACTCCCCCTCTTGACAACGTGAGTTGATACTTCTAAGTCTACAAAGCCTGATATCACAAATAAGCTTTTCAAATATTGTCGTAGGATGTGAACTGGTGAACAAATCTACTAAATTTCATTTAAACGGATTTGTTGGATGCTAATTTTTTCACTCTCATATGTTGATTAGTCGATTGCAATGTCTTCGTGTTTGTAAATAACTGTATTATTCTAATAAGCAAATTATATATTAAGTCATATCTAAAGAACTAGATACACATAAATGCTCCAATTACACAAAAATGTGAGACTTTTGGACCAAGTATTTCTTAATCACCTCCTCAAGGTCTAAAGATGTAGTATTTCCAAACCAAGAATTTCTCCATAGAAAAGCACTATATTCTTCTCAAATCCGTTATTTCAAATGCTCCCTTTGTGCAATTTATAGCTTTAGCAAGCTCTTCAAGTTGAGTGTAAGCATTTTGTAGGTTTGTAAGCTCTTCAGGAGTTCAAGAAAATCACGGTTTTATAAACTCTTCAAGAGGTTTAAAGATATTTAAACACACTAAGAACATAAATTACAATTGTAGAAAACTCACTTTCAAATCATTTCGAAAAGTCTATGGGCAAAATAGATATTTTATATCTTTCTTTCAACAGATATTTATCGAGTCACCAATATCACATAAGCCTTGATTGCTTTGAATTATATAGATATCTTGATTGAATTGTGTGCTTCTAGCAACTTAAATTGTAACATCCCATTTGAAAACGGTGGAATATTTTTTTAAAAAAACGTTTCCAAATATTTCAAGCAGAGTAATCGTCAGTAGAGCATTGGAGCGAAAAAGTAACGATTCATAACAAACATCAACCACGTGTAACATTGTAATGATTACATTAATCCTAGAGTTTGAAAGTGAATAACTGAAAGCGGTAAAGATAGATAAGTCTCTGGCTGCACGTCTACTGCTGCTTGCCTCGATCTTCGATCCGTATTCCTCCGGATCCTGAAGCTATGGCTGAGATTCAATTCACCGCATTGAATCTCAGGTAACGGTTAATCTCAAACCCAAACAATACAGTATACGATACGATAACGAGATATTCTAGATAATACAACGGATATCACTACATAAGCATACAGCGATGCATGATCATTATGCCGACAAAACATAAGCATTACACAAGTATGTAAAGCCCCACAATGTAAAACAACAATAACAGCTTGCACTATTCACCAAAGGCCACGATACCACTCGTGTTCTCGGCGCTAGAAAAACATACGGCATTATCATGACTATAACCCGTGTAAAACCTGCGTATATTGGTTTACGAACGTATCTATCACATATATGCATTTAAGAAGCACAAGATTAGTGTTACAGTACGCGTCCGTACCTTCGTTGACGACGTTAGGTACTTCTGGCGGAAAAACGTACTTTTTACGGAAAAACGTGAAATATTCACCACGTATACGTCGGGGCGGCGTAACGGCAGCAAATCGAGTTTCGATGCCCTATCGAGTAATATCACTTTCATTAGTGATTTGCAATCATAACGGCATTTTAGGTAAAAATTACCATTTTGCCCTTCTACCCCTAATTTGGCGGAATTTCGCGAACTTCGTTACTTTGACCGTACTCCATTTCAAAATTATCCTCACTATGTTTTTACCTCGTCAGGCATCTTTCAATGCAATGAGGCTTAAAAACAAGTATAGGAATAAATTCTGAAACTTCCTAGATAAAAATAACAGTTCTACTATAACTACCGAAAGAACTACGGAAACTAAAAACTAAGGACCGAAGAACTTACTCGGAGCTAAGGCTGAATTTTTCCAGAGCTTCTCTCTCTAGAAATTCTCTCTAGGATTCGGATTTGGTGTGAAGAATGAGAGCAAGAGAGCTTGCTATTTATAGGGAAAAATAGGGACAAGGTGGGATTTCCACAAAAGTCTTCAGATCGGATTCGGCCGTTGGATCGCATTTTTGAGGACAAAACACTCTTGGCCATCCATGGTCAAGTTCGACATCTAAGAGCCCTAAAGTCAATGGATGAGTTGTCATCCATGATGGCTCTTGCTTTATGGCCTCCGGCTTCAAAAAAGCTACCCGATCGGTGTCCGTTTCGCGCGATTTCGCGAAACTCAAAAATCCGGGCATGTAACTTTGGAGGTCTTTTCATCCTCTTTCATATTATCTATTTGGATCCTCTTTTTGATCATATCCGGGTATTCTCCGGTGCGTCGGAAGATATTCGGACAAACGCGTCCGATTACGGAAATCGCTTAGATAGAACCAACTTCTGGACAATAATTTGCTCAATCGTAAAACGTCCGGTGGTTGCCTAACTTAATCTCGTGTTTGAAAACACGCAATTGTTTCTATAGGTTCTCACTTTGCCTATCGGACTCTACTCTATCGATCAACTTTTCGTCTTATTTGAAATTAGGGTTTTCGGTTGCGGAAACAACGCACAGTAAATTCTTTCTTCGTGTAAAATTTCACTTGTTCTTAATTTGATCGTCTGAAAATACTTTTACCTCTGGTTTACTCCAGAATTTATTTCTAACTTTTCCCTCGATTGCGCCTATTTATAGTGACTCACCGCATTATATTATTATTTTATTCTAATTACCATTTTAATTATTTAAACAATTCTTTTTAATTAAAAATAACCATAATTTCGGCCTCCTCTTTTAAAAATTCAGATTTATTTATTTTTCTATAATTTTTTCCATTTTTTAAAAATATAATATTTTTTACCAAAAATTCTCGTTTTACCCACACCCGTTAGGGCTTAATCGACCTAATTTCTTCGTTTAGTGATCTTTTTAGGATCGTTTCTTCATATATTTATCTTTACTAATTTACAAGTATATTGTTATCTTTCAAACTTCTATACTTGATATTGTCATGTTATATCCTATGTAAAATATTAAAAATGTTTACCCTATCGTGGTTACTTAATGGTTACGAAATGCTTTTTAAACTTTTCTTCATGTTATTTCCTCTGAAATAATTTATTAAATTCTCATAATTAGGGACAATATTCCCATAATTTTCTCATAATCTTTCATGATCTTTCAAACATTTATCATAATGTTTTTAGATTGCTTTTATCACCATTATTGCATATTTAGTCATTCTGTTCATCAGATTTTCCTGGAACTTTTTTGACAATTTACTCTATAATTATAACAATTTTCTATAACAGTTTTATCTCATGAATTTACTTCATTAAAATATTCATTAATTTTCCTTTATCTCAGAAATTCCAGATTTGCTAAAATCCGGGTATTACATAAATCCTTTAGGGAGTTTCATATATTTTGACCATATGTTTTTGGCAACTTAAATCCTTCAGGGACTTTATAAGTATAACAATCTTTCAAATATATACTCTTATTTTAAATCCTTGTGAGATTCATATATAATTCACAACATAGTGAGTATTAGAATATATTGCAAGACTTCTCTAAGTGTATTGTGTAACCTAACCCTATTAATATAAACTAATTATTGATTGTATATTGAATGTTAATGATGACTTTCGGGTTTATGTTTATTTTATAATTTGTGGACTTGTGATTGTTAGTTCTCTATGTGTTTTGATGATAACTGACAATTGTAAACTCAAGATGAAGTTTGTCTTTGGTAAGTTGAAAAACTTACTGTCAAAGACAAACTCGAGTTTTGATTGGAAAACTCAAGTTTGGACTTGATAGAAAGTAGCTCAATTTTTATGAACAAAGCAAAACTCCAATATGCGTAGGCAAACTCGAGTTTGTGAGATACAGAGAGCACTCTAAGTTTTTCACAATAAGACAAACTCGAGTTTAGATTTACAAAGTCGAGTTTGAACCATACAAAGACTCTTCAATATTTTCTAAAGTAAACAAAACTCCAGTTTGCAAGAGTAAACTCGAGTTTTGGTCATATAGAGAGCCTCCAACATTTTTAACTTAAGCAAATTCCAGTTTTAATATGGAAACTCCAGTTTGCGCCAAATGAAGAGTTTTGTCAAGTGTTTTTGAATTTGACCAAACTCGAGTTAATGTTTTTAAAACTCGAGTTTGGGCTTGGCCGAAAGTCTTAATGCCTTTCATCCTGAGCAAACTCCAATTTGTTATGACAAACTCCAGTTTGCATTTGGCCAAGAGTTTTCTAAAGTTTTGAGGAAACTCAAGTTTGGATTAGTAAACTCAAGTTTATATTTGATAGAGAGCTTTCATGTTTTACCCACTTTGAGAAAACTCTAGTTTGTTTAGAAAACTCCAATTTCCATTTGGCAAAGATTTTTCAAAGGTTTTCTATTTTAAAGAAAACTCAAGTTTGATTTGATTAACTCGAGTTTGTGTCAAGCAGAGAGCTTTGCTCTTTTTAGTGATTTTGAAAACTCCAGTTAAGATTTGGAAACTCAAGTTTTGAGCTTTTGGACTTAAACATGTTTTTATTATAAAAGTCCAAAACTCAAGTTAGTCACTAATGAACTCGAGTTTTGCTCAATGCTCAAAATGTACTTCAAAACTCAAATCACGACATTCTTCTCTAGAAGAAGGAAACTCGAGTTAAGATTTGGAAACTCGAGTTTAGCTTTTTGAAGCAAAGTTACAAACTCCAATTTTAAAGAACAAACTTGAATTTATGTCGCAGAGTTTGAAAATCAAATTGCTCGAATGTGTGAAACCTTCATGTTTGATTTTAATACTACTTATCATCACTCATTACTATTCCTAACTATGTTTAATCAGTTTGCTAGTGAGTTTCAGATGGTTTAGATGATATTAAATGAAGATTTGAATAAAAGCAAAAAGTGATGTCAGCACATTAAATGCAATGTCCAGAAAACTTGCATCCTTTTGGACAATCATTCTACACACGTTGCAAAGGGATTAATGTTTCCTTTCCTCATCCAGTAGATGCTCTTCCAACGGATTAATATTCAAGAAATCAACCATAAACTTCTGTGCAACTGGATTAACCAAAGAGTAGAGAGAGAAGAAGACCAAAGCTTTGCCAATCACTTCATCAATGTGTCCAACGGCTACATTGATCAATCCAACGGTCATTTAATGCTCTCTTCATATAAATAGAGCTGCATTCAATTCTTCTTAACAACCAATCTGCAGAAAATGAAAATCATTCAAGTTTCCAACTACACTTTGAGTTTTCTTGTGTAAAGTATCTTTTGATACATCTATACTTCAGTGTTTATCATTATTCACTCTTAGAGAGAGTTTCATTTATTGAAATCATTCATTGTAAGAATCTCAAGTCGTGGGACTTGGAGATTGGGATATTTGATTACAACTTGTAAGGGGAGTAAGTTCTAATGAGAGAATTACTCTGAGAGTTACAGAGTGTGTAATCATTTGAGTTAGTGAAATCTCAGAGTGTCTGGGGACTGGACGTAGGTCAAGAGGTTGGACCGAACAAGTATAAATTTGATGTGTTTTGCTTCTTCTTCCCTTACTCTGTTTTTAGTATTAAAAAACAAAGCACCTTGAAAAGAATTTTTAAAATCTCCAATTCACCTCCCTCTTAGTTATTTGCTCCACTTTCAGTGATTAATTTATAATGTTTGAAATTTTGAAATTGATGTTTTATTATCACTTTATGATTTTGTAATGTTTTTTTTTTCATGGTTTAGGTTTGTGGAAAAAACAAATTTCAGTATATTGTTTAAAAAAAGAGTTTGAAAAATGTAGTATAAACAAATTTAGAAAAAAAAATATGGGTTGGGCGAGCTTACCTGTCAACCCAAAGGTTATGAGTTAGGTTGGCTAAATGTTGACCTATAATCATATATTGATACGGTTCATTTTAGCCTGAACCTATATGATCCCAACTCACCGAACCCGATGGTCCAGCCCACAAATTACCAACTCTGGTGCCTTTATGAAAATAATTTGTTGCTAAATTTACACATTTGCCCCCATTTTTAATTAGTGCATTGATGGTTTATGCGTCAAATTTCCTTCAAGAAATTATAAAAACATAATAAATACTAACATCTGAAAGTGGAGCTAAATCACCAAGAGGGGGGTGAATTGGGGATTTTAAAAATCTTTTTCTGAAAACCTCTATTTTGAACACTAAAAACAAAGATGAACTAAGATGAGAGTAGAAGAGCAAGACACAAGGATTTATACTGGTTTGGTCCAATCTCTTGACCTACGTCCAGTCCCCAGACTCTCTAGGATTTTCACTATCTCAATTGATTACACACTCTGTACTCAAGAGTAGTTCTCTCACTAGAACTTACTCCCCTTACAAGTTGTAATCAATGAACCCAATCACCAAGTCCCCGGACTTGTGATCCTTTACAATAAATGATATACAGAAAAGAAACTCTCTCTAAGAGTGGATATTGATAAACACTGAAGCTTAATGTATCAACAGATACTTTATACAAGAAAACTCAAGAGTAGTTGGAAACTTGAATGTTTTTCGTTTTCTATATTCTTGGTTGTTGAGAAGAAATGAATGCAACTCTATTTATACCAAGAGAGCATTAAAGATCCGTTGCAAGCTCTATTATGACCGTTGGTGAATTAATATAGGCTGTTGGAGTCATCTTTTGGAGTCTTCTCTCTACTACTCTTCACTTAATCCAGTTGTCCAGAAGTTAGGTGTTGACTCTCTGCAAATTAATCCGTTGGAGTGGCAGCTGCTGGATGTAGAAACATTCTTTAATTCTTTGTTAAGCGTGTGTAGGCGGATTACCCAAAAGTATGCAACTTTCTGGGTTTTGCATTTAATGTTCTGACATGCTTTTTGCTTTTGCTTTAAACCTTCAATAAACACTCTCTAATTCATCTGAAACTCACTAAAAAAAGTGGTTAAACATATCTAGGAACATTAGAGATTAATCATAGGGAGTATTAAGATCAAACAAGAAGGTTTAAGGAATTCGCGGAATTTGAAATTTCGAGTATGTGCTTTTAAAACCTCGAGGTTTGTTCTTCAAACCTCGAGTTTTGGACTGTAACAAGTGAAAGAGATTTAAGTCCAAAACATCAAACCCGGAGGTTTCTACTCAAACACGGAGGTTTTCAAAACAGCGAAAAGTGTCGGCCTTTACGTAGGACAAATACTTGAGGTTTTATCAGAAACCTCGAGGTTTCACTTTGAATGTGAAACCTTGCAAAATCGCGCTAAGTGCAAACCCGGAGGTTTTCCAGAAACCTGGAGGTTTTCAAAATCAGTGAAAAGACGTTTGCTCTGTATGCCAAAACACGGAGGTTTTGTGTCAAAACTCGAGGTTTCGCTTAAATGTGGAAATCCCGAGTTTTTGCGCTAGAAACGTAAACCCGGAGGTTTGAGAGTAAAACCGGAGGTTTTGTAAGTTGGAAAACATAGATACTTTACGTGCGGACAAACCTCGAGGTTTGTCCCCAAAACTCGAGTTTTCTCTTAATTTCAAAAACTTTGAGAAAACTTTATTTTGCTCAAACTGGAGGTTTTTCACAAAACTGGAGGTTTTAAAAGTTCAAAACTTAGGAGACTCTCTGTAAGTCAAAACCTCGAGGTTTTACCAGAAACCTCGAGTTTTCCATTTTCCAGAAAATGTCGAGAAGTCTCTGTATGACGAAACCTGGAGGTTTCTCTGGAAACCTAGAGTTTTGCTCAGTCCAGAAACCTGGAGTCCTTTTCTGTAAGGCCAAACCTCGAGGTTTGAACAATAACCTCGAGTTTTCCTCTTACAGTGGGTTTTTCACATTTTGAGAGCAAAACTTTATGCTTTGTTTACAATTATTGGAGATCATCAAAACCCTTAGAGAACTAACAACATCAACATGGCTATTTTTGTTAACTTGACAAATCAAATAATCGCTCGTTTAGTACGCGTACATGTGGGAAGAGAAGGGAAGATGAGCAAGTTCTCTTGTTTGGTACACTTTTAGCGTCCAACCTTGGAGGAACTCAAGTTCCTGAGCCCACCAATCTTTCTTTAAAGGTGGGAAGATAAAATCTCGTCAAAATTGGTGGGAATCCAAGTTCCCTCAATGAACAGTGACGTTTTCAAACATATTTACCCCTTATAAAATATTTATTTTCTATAAGGCAGGAAAATATGATTAAATTCGAATTTATGCAACAAACTCAAATTTGATTAGAGAATATTTTAGACAAATTTGATTTTTTTTTTTTTGCAAAATAAATGCTTCGTCATAAAATTAAAATTTGATCCATAAATTCGAATTTAATCTAAGAAAATTTGTATAAGAAAAACTACATTTTTCCTTTTATTTTGAATTAATTAAAATAGATGTTTCATGATTCTTTACCAACTACCACCCCTTCATTTTCTTTTTACCAAACAACTTTTCTTCCCTTAAGCCATCATCCCTCATAATCTTCTCTTCCCTTCCTTTCCCTCTTCTAAATTCATTTCCATCCTCAAATCTTTCCTATACCAAACAGGTCCTTAAGTCACTAATAAATTATGCATGGAAAATGCCAAACTTCTGACCGAAAAAAGCGTTGAAAATACCCCCCAAAAAAATTGTGAAGTGATAAAGGATATTCTTAAATATTAAAGTCTTTTTTATTTCCAAATATAAGAGCTTTCTTACTTCTCGGATTGAAATGATATTGACTAAAATACATCAACACCCCCTCTATTTACTCTAAATTACAGAGACATCTCTTCTATTTTAAAAACCTATATGGGCCTCCCCTAAAATAAAAATATATGATGTATAAACCTCCCTTCTAGTTTTGAGATTCAATTTCCATCCATCCAACCATTAGTTGACCATTAAATCACAATATTGACTCGTTATTTTAACCAAAATACCCCTCCTTAAAATAAATATTACTTAATAATTATGTAATCTTTGGCAAAGAAATAATCATTTAATCACATAAAATTCAAAAAAAAAAATTTAAAAAATTATTATATATTTTAAAATTTTTGTCATATTTTTAAATTGATCATATTATAAAGTTAATTAATTTTATCATAATAAATTTTTTAAAAAAAATAAATGTTTAATCTCTTTTATTTTTATTTTTTAAAAAAAAAAACTTATCATGTAATTTTTAGATACATATAATGATATTTTTCAATAATATATATATACACATACATATAGACACACATACTCAATTAAGTTATATAACTATAAAATGATATTACTATGAGATTCACATATTAAGATCTTATAATTTAAATTTTTTATGAATTTTCATCAAACATATATTCTTAATTACTCAAATTTAAAAAACTTATTAATATTTACCACATAAACAGATTACTAAAACTTATTCTAAATTAAATTTAGTAAAAATATTAAATAGATCATTAATGAAACATCAATATTAAAAGATAAATTAGGGATTTGGTATAATGAGGGGTAAATTAGTAAACAACATTTATTTTAATATGGTTTTTAATTTAAAAATATACTTGAATAATCTTTTTAGAATATTCTTTAACAGTTTAATGATTTAGATTAAAGTGTATATTTTTAAAATAGAGGAGAGATCTGTGTAATTAAGACAAAACAGAAGGGGTAGAGTGGTTAGAGTATTTTACTTAATAATATTTTATTTGAATGATTGCGGATTCAATTTCTTGGAAGTCAAAATGACATTTAAAATGGGAAAAAGAGTTGTCCTTTAAAATACAAACTCTCGTGTATTTGGGAGAGAAAAGATGTGTGTTGAATTGTTGTTATCAGTAAAAATATATATATATATATATATATATATATATATAATCACTATCATATATCATTAACATCATTAACATCATTAAGCCATTTACTATAATATTTGTCTATTCTTATTTTGGTAATACTTGCACTCACCTTTCTGTTCCCATTATACATGATTGATGCTGATTATTTTATATTATCATTATATGCAAGAACTAGCTAGAACTACAATTAGACTTCCAAAATTATAGTTTTGGGACATATCTGATTCGCACGCCTTAAATGGAACTTACATTCCTAAATTAAATTATATTCCCTCTAGTGCTAATTATAGGTGTTAAATTGGGTTTACTTTAATCCTAAATATAACGTCTCAATTAATCTTTTCTACCAAAATTATAATTTTTCTAAAACACTCCTATCGATTTGCACATATTAAATGTGTTTTTGATAAAGATAGTTCTAATGCATAGCATTAAAGATGATACTTCATTTTAAATTAGTTATCTAACTTCTATATTTAGCATAAGATAAATGGTTATATTTATTTTATATTTGTGGGTCTATTCATAAGAAGCAAGTCTATGACTTACAACTCTAATCCTATTTATAAGTCTACTTTGACCAAATCTCGCATACCAAGAAAAGTTAGTTGACACAATGATTATGGAGTAAATTTTCAATTTTATCCTCATTTATGATTAAGTATTTTTTAACTGTTTCTTCTCTCTCTATCTTAATGGGTGCAATTAATATGAGTAAAATTGTCACAATCTCATTTATTACTTGAAATTGGACTTATAAATAGAACCAAATTTTTTGTTCAAACTGGACTTATAAATAAGACTAGAGTGGTATTTTCATAGATAAATTTGAAAGTAGTACGTTACATTATTATATCCTAGGCAAGCAAGATTATGCCACATTGTTTTATATATATATATACATATTGGGTTGTGCTGAAATAAAAAAATTTACAAAAGATAACCAATAAGGTATAAGATTTAATGTTTCTACTTTTACTGCAGAAATATTTTTTCTGTTACACTCACATAAAAGCAAGTAGGTCCCATTGTAAAGAGAAAAATATTAGTAGGACCCATTCATTTTTATGTAAGTGTGACAGAAAAAATATTTTTGCAGTAAAACAGAAACATTAAACCCTAAGGTATAATAGGTATAGTTGGCAAATGGTTGAATTTCTTAAATATATTGTCAGGCGTTTCAACAATATTTGGATATATATTTTGCAAGGTTCATTTCTATAAAATTCTTTTATCAACTTGCACACACATACATGTCATGTTTTAATCGAACAACATGACATTAACTATATATAAACAAATATAAGTTTGATCCATTGTTGATATACTACTTTGATTCTATTTATAAGTCCATTTTGACCAAAAAAAATTTGATCCTATTTATAAGTCCCTTTTAACCAAATAAATGAGATTGTGACAATTTTGCCCATATTAATTGTACTCATAAAGATAGATAGAGAAGTAAAGAGTTGAAAAATACTTATTCATAAATGAGTTAGGGTAAAGTTGGAAATTTGCTCCATAATCATTGAGATACCTCCCTCTCTTTAGTATGTAAGATTTGGTCAAAAGAGACTTATAAATTAGATCAAAGTGGTAATTGCTTACATTTAAATCTACCTATCCATTTTAGAACAAACTTATATTATACATATATTGACCGATCATTTGACCAAAAAATTGAAAAGATGACATTATCATATACTTCCTCACGTACTTAATATAAGACATATTTATCTAATTTAATTAGATTAAAGAATTTAATTAAGTTAGTTAATATAATATATTTTTTTAAAATAACTCAGTTATCTTTCTTAATTATCGCATTCCCTCTGTTTCTTAATTAATTATTGTAGAAAGAGCATCAATAGGGGTAAATTAGGAAAATATTGACAAATATAAAAATTATGTCTTATATTTAGAATCAAGATCAACTCCCTAAATATATCTTATATTAAGGACTAGAGGGAGTATATTTTTTGTTAAGAAAATATAGTCTAGTGTTTGAAACTTGGAAACAGAATCAGAATTGAAGATCTCTTTAGGTAATTTGAGTAGATTAAGAAAGTTAGTTAATATGACATGTTTTTTCTAAAACATTTTAATCATCTTCCTTAATTCATCCATCTATCTCTCTCTTACTTGTTTATTGTTGAGACCTTAAAACAACATCAATAAGGGTAAATTATGAAAACTTTGACAAATATGCTGAGAAATAGGTTTTATATTTAGAACCATAAACAATTCTCCAACCAATTAGGTCATACATTAAGTACCAGAGGAGTAAATAACTAGACAAACTTCTTCGTTTTATTCCTACTTCTTACAATTTAATTTGTCTTTGATCATATCTGTTATTTTTCTAATTAACATTATTTACTTTCCTTCGTTTGGACTAAGTCCCTCTCCACTTAATTATTCTAATACCATTTTTACCTACCTTCCTTTTCATTTGATAGATAGCAAAGAATGTCATACACATCAATTGCTCACGCAAAAACTTGTGGATTTAGAGTCAAGATTTAAACCAAAAAATGATCCTAAACATAGAAAAACTTGTGGATTTAGAGTCAAGATTTAAACCAGAACTGATCCTAAACATAGAAGATCTTTAGTGATCCTCAGCATGATGAAATCTGAACCATTCAAAATATGATTTTGACGGTTCAACAATACTTTTTTTAAAAAAATAGTGTAAGTTATAAAACTTATCTCTATTTTAAATTCGGTATCTAATAAAATAAAAAATTGTTGAAAATATAAAAGTATTTAAATTGAATTTGGTCCATTATAAATCAATCTAGATGGTTAGTTAAGATGAGCACTCGATGACCATCTTTTTTGTCGGCATGAAATAAGAGACTTCCATTTACTTTATTTCTCACATTTATAAATTTTTTCTCTCAAAAATTACCTCTATTGAGTATACATAGCTAAGATATTTCCACCAAGGGGTAATTCTAATGCAAATAATGATTACAAAAAGTATTTTGAGAAAATCAGCACTTTTTTTTTTTTTTTTTTAAAATAATCAATTTAATTATTTTTTTAATCTCTACGTACAAATTAGTTATCCAATTCCATATTAACATAGTAATAATCAAAAGATCTTTCAAATTCAACCAAAATTGGGTTGAATTTGAAAATCTCATATCCACTCTTAAACTAAAAATATATATGATTCTGATTTAATATTTTAAAAACATAAATAAATAAATTTAAATGGTTAAAATTTACATAAAATAATAATAATAATTTTATAAAATCTTAAATTTAAAGTCTAAACCATCCACTTTTTTACATAAAGACAGTAGAGATGAGATAAGAGCCCACTTGAAAGTAGCTTTTGGAAAATAATTTTCACAATTTATGAGGTAATAGTTTTTGGAGAATGATTTTCACAATTTACGAGGTAAAAATGATTTTTGAAAAATAGTTTTTTGGATTTTTACCTAGTGTTTGGATAACTACAAAACCTAGGTTTTGACAAAAGTTTGTCAAACACCCCAAAATTGTCCAGAAGCTATTTTGCCCAAAACCTAGGTTTTGATAAAAGTTTGCCAAACACCCTCTTTATGGGTGTTTGGTAAACTTTTCCAAAATCTAGGTTTGATGCAAAATAGCTTCAAATAAGGGTGTTTGATAGATTTTTGATAAAACCTAGATTTTATTTCCAAAACTTAGGTTTGGGGTGCCCCAAATTGGCGAAAAGGAGAAAGAAAGAAAGGAAAGGAATCTCCTTCCTTGAAAATCGCACTACTTTACTAAGTCGGGAGTGAACGGTTGATAGATTCTCACAGTTTCTATCATTAAAATTAATTAATACTGAACTGATATTTGATACACACACACATACCTATACATATTTAGGATTTGAGTCGATATAATAGCTAGGTTGAATTAGAAATGAAGGTGATATAGTCATGTCCAAAGGCACAAGCAAAAGCAAATCTAAGCCTTCACCACATATTGCACCCATATTTGCGTAGAAGAAATGAACTCTCTCTCTCTCTCTCTGCGCGGTTCCATTTATATATACCCCTCTTGTTTCTTCCATCTATAAAATCAACCAAACACCATCTGCATGTATAACCATGTGATTATTATTGATTATTATCATCAGTTGAAAGAGTGCTACTACACTCAAAACTCAAAATCATCATGGGTGCAAAAACCTCCAAGAACAACAACGAACAGGACACATCCATGTCCGGCAAAGCTTCAACGGCCTCGGCAGACTCATCAAACTCCTCCCTACCGGCACCGTCTTCGCCTTCCAATTCCTTAATCCGATCTTCACCAACAACGGCCGCTGCGAGACCCGCCTCAACAAGGACCTCACCGCCGCCCTCCTCGTCATCTGTGCCTTCAACTGTGTCTTCACCAGCTTCACCGATAGCTACACTGGCAGCGACGGCGGCCGCCACCACGGTGTCGTCACCACGAAGGGGATATGGCCGGCTCCGGCCTCAGACGGCGTTGACATGAAGGCCAATAAGCTGAGGTTTGGAGACTTTGTGCATGCTTTGTTCGCGTTGTTAGTGTTCGCCGTGTTGGCACTTCTCGACAACAACACTGTTCACTGCTTCTACCCCAAGTTTGAGATGCAGCAGAAGTTACTGTTGCAGGTTCTGCAGCCGGTGATCGGGGCTATTTCCGGTGGGGTGTTTGTGATGTTCCCTAATAACCGCCATGGCATTGGGTACCCTGCAAGTCCCGACGATAATGTTACTGGAGGTGGATCCTCCCAAAAGCTCTAGTATTGGTATAAAGCGTGTGTATACATAGACGTATATATATGTCATGCTTCTGTTTCGTTTGCTTTGATTGATATTGATGTGTATTGAAGTTTGGTGATTATTTTTTAATAAGTATGTTTTTCAATTTTAATATATGAAATTACTTTTTAAAAAATTTTATATTAATTTAAATATGCTAGACTCAAAATTTTAACTATGAATAGAAAATAATATTTATAGTAATGCCCCTTTTTTATGCAGTAATTTAACTTTTTAAAAAAGAATTATTGCGATGTCCCACCTAAATAATTTAATTTAAGTTGTGAATATGACGTGACATGCAATTTCCTAAGCCAGATTTCATCATTTATTTTAAGATATTTTAGCAATTAAATTACTTTCGTGAGTTTACAGTAATCTTCTTTTTTTTGTGTGGATATTTTCTCTCATTGTTTTCTTGGATATAGCTAGCTTTTATGAATTCTTCCATTTTCTTTTCTTCTAGTCGCCATATAACTTCTTGTTTACAACAGACTATCAAGGACAATCCAGTCCTCAAGGCCCAACAACTTTCCCAGAACAGTCCAACACTCAGCCCAGTCTTCAATTAGGAACATATTTTGAAGACTCACAGGACCATTGGGGCGGCCTATTTTCTCAAGACCTACCAACTATGTGGATTGATTTGTTTTCTCAAGATTCATATCCACAATACTGTTCTCAAAAGATGTTGGTAGAAAACGACAGCCAATACAGCTCTTATGAGGACTAATTGAACTTATGACCAAGTCACGAGCCTATCTACAAGGAGTAATTTGGTGAAAGGATAAGATTCCTTGTCGGCCATATTAAGATGTTTTTGTTTTATTTAAAGTTGTGTCCATGTGTGCTCAATAATTGTACTAATAAGTCATGTATCCTTGTGTGTTTTATTTTATAGCTTGCTTGCTTTTTTGTGTTGTAAGTTTGGATTTCTATATAAATGATGCTCCTTACTGTCATTAGGACATCGGAGGTTGTAAGAATAATCATATCAATCAATAAGAAAGAGTGTTTTTTATATGGCTTGCTTCTAAGTTCTTTATCTTATATGAAAGCTATATCTTCTGATAGTTTCTATCTTATCTTTCCAGAGATTCTAGTATGCTCTATACTTGCCTCTCTTGAGGATCCTGTGTATCAGAATGAATCTAACACAATCATAAGGATCATGTTTCTTTATAAATTATGTGGTTTAGTCTAGATTTCTACAGATTGAGGTACTAATGTGGTTTGTTCAGCTAAGGAGAGCTTTGAAATGATCTTGACATGATAAGATCTGTAGTTATCCTAGACTAAGTCTTAGAGTTCCTGAGGAGACTCAGCCCCTGTGATATTAGAGCCTATTTCCTTATGGTTATGAGAGAGAGAGAAAGTTATAATAGAGAAAGCAAGTGAGAAGAGAATTCCTAAATAAAAGTCTAGCCTCCAGTTCTTTCAAACTAGTTCATCTTTCTTTAGCCCTTTCTTTTAATGGAATTCCTTCTTCCCTTCGCAGAACTCTATCCCAAAAATAGTTAATCTAGTTGAGTTTACTCATCTTCTAGAAGATGCTCATATAAACTCTACTGAACTTTTCCTAGTCAGTCCATACTCCCTTTATCATCCTCGATGATCCCTTACTAGATCAATTAGAAATATTATCTCTAGAAATTCTCTCCTAGTAAAAGAAATTGTTCAAAGTTTTGAACCAATATGGTCTACCTACAACTACCGCAGAACAGTATGTTACTCTGGAGATCCCTTAGCCCTTGAGTGATCATATCTAAATCAAGGTCACACAAATCTCCATATTAGAGCTATTCTTCTCATTCTTACTCTTCATGGAAGAAAAGGTATCCCTACTACAGCCAGGGTAGCCCTCCTTGATACTACCTATAAAACTTATCAAAATGCTTTGATCGGTGCCCTTCTAACCACTCTAAGTTTTGGTAGCGTCATTCTGACAATAGCTCTAGACTTCAATATAAAAGTTTCTGACAGAATAGCCTCTCAACGACTAAAAGTTTAGATGCAAATCATCGATGCTGACCAAGACCCAAAAGCCATCATGACTACTTTACACCATCAATGATGATCCACTCCCTGGTCCTCCACATCCCAAACTCGACAAGAGGAGCTCTTTATATATTCACAAATATATACCATGGCCATGCCATCATCAATATCCCTCGACAAATTTCTACTGAGGAACTTGCACAGATGATGCCTCTTGAATGGATCAACAATTATGAGAAGGAATTTCACTCCTCTTATGCAAATGTACATATAACTTCTCCTTCTCTAGTACAAAGAATGCATTATGGTACTGTCATGTCTATGTTTCAAAAACTGGGAACTAAGGGTTCCTCATTTCTACCTAGGAGAACCATAGCTTCAATCACTCTTATCCATAAAATCTTTGAAAAATCTCCAGTAAATCGTTTCACCAAGGAAGGACATCTAGTCTATGTATCCCATATGAATGGACATTTTCTATGGGATGTTGATCCCAGTATGTGTGACCCAGATTGTGAATGTCATCTTTCTCAGTTCTAGGAATACTTAGATTGTGATTCATATTGTGAATGTTGTGAAGCCTTGCACAATTCTAGAAGAAGAACAAAGGTTCTTCCAGGTTCTCAGAATAATTACCAAAGAAATGACAGAGGTGATTAAGGCCCGAAGGTGAAGGTCAGCAGACCGATTCCTAAGGTTCCAAACAATGAAATGACCCTATATGAACTACTCAAGGAATTAGGTCATGATGATTTAGCTGCCTTTGTCTTTATAAAAGCATAAATATAGGTTGCTATATTCCACCTGCTCTAGTCATTCTACTAATGCATAATTCTCATCCCATACCATGTATTTCCATCGTAAAACCAGCTTCTTATGAAGAAGAGTTTTGACTTCTTTAGGCTAGAACAAATGAACATACAAGGGTCACTACTTGGCCCTATATTCTTGCCATAGAGTTTACTACTCATGGGACTTATAAACCAGTTATGCCAGCCAAAGAGGTGTTGAACTGTCAAATTGAGAATGCTGTTAGCCAAAATCAAGTCTTACATCGAATTGATACTAAAATTGACCATATTACGAGTAAGACTGAACATCTTACTGTTCAGGTTGACACAATAGCAGAGAAAGTAAGACACCTACGTCACAGGTTGAACTTCTTCCAGATCTCCTTTAAACTCTTTCCGTGTTCATCTAAGTATGGCTGAACTTCTTCCATATTATTCAAGATATACAAGTATGCTTACAACACCTCTTCATGATGCATACTCTGTTGGAATCCGTAACGCAGATTAAAATATTATACGAATTCCATCCGAGGATCGCTCAACCATCGTCAAAATCAAGGTTAGAGAACCGAATATTACCTATAGTGAACTCGTACGCGACTCGTTCTCTTTGAACTTGTGGGCTACCCTCTCGATCGCGAGGTCGACTCCACAAATCGGCTTCATCTATCGATATCCACACGAATAAACACCGAACACGGACGCGGCAGCCGTGCTAGCGCCTCGAACGTGCGTCTCTCTTTATTCGCTCTAGGTTTTTCTTTTCTCGCGGCTTAGATACGCTCGCCAAAATCCCGTAGGTTATTCTAAACTCGATCGGCGTATTATATTCAAAATTAATCCTCATTAATTTTGAATTTTGAATTTCAAATATGGATTAAAAATATATTAATTAAATCTATCTGTTAGATCTAATGTAACGTATTTATTTAATCCGTATTAAAAGGATGATATGAAATTTTAATTTTGAATTTGGATTAAAAAAATATATTAATTAAATCTATCTAATAGATCTAATCTAATCTATTTATTTAATTCAAATTAAAAGCATTCGATTTAATTTATCTCTATAAATTAAATCGAGAAATGATATCTATCTATTTAATTAAATCTGAAATACTATATCTCAATTTAAATTAAAGAGATATATGATATCTTTATTCAAAATTAAATGAGATACAATATCTCTATTTGTTTTAGATATTTAATTTATCAAATAAATTAAATATACGTTACGTGTAGAACTCAGATGTCTAGCCCGTTGGGCTAGTGCTTTGATCTTTGGATCGAATGGCTCTGCTGGAGTATCTATGGAAGAGATATCCAGGAAGGGTCGGGATCACTGTACACTATAGGCTATCCGCCAAAAGGGGGGATGAGGGATGTGTTCAGTGGGGATCGTGCACAGTGATGCGTAATGTAAATAGGGTAAAGTTAGAACGTGTGCACCTTGATGTTATGCCCTTGTATATATAGGGTTTGCCTTGATATCCCAACCGTATGATCTATCTTATCTCTTTGATCGTGGATATGATAGATTCTCTATATATATCAGATATTTCGTTATATATGATATATTTAGTCTTAGGCCATTGATAAGTATATATTTTATGATTAAATAGGTGTATATTTTATGATAATTAGCTGGATTTATTAACATTATATGCCTATTTAATTATCTTTTATAAACTTTTCCATCATTGAATCAAACTTAGGATCAAAGAATAAATCAACATAAAATCTACTCATATCCTATTTTGATTTGCGGGAGATATTATGTGATTTAGAAGAATATATATATATATATATATATATATATATATATATATATAAGGGAAAAGAAGGAGAAAAAACAATTTAAGAATATTCAATCAGCCAAAATCGTGGATCCCACGTAAAGGAAAAGTCAAAATTCATTATTGTGATTTAAGGAGGAGATGCGCATAATATGAAGAGATCTCTTGGAATTAAATGGAGAGACACTGCAAGCATTATATATATAATATATGTTGCGACGCACAAGGGGAAAATTAGATCAAAAACGGCCAAGCGAGATATGAATCGGGGCCTGCAAGCCGAGAACGCACGGACGAGAGCTTGACGCGCGAACGAGCAACACCCACGGAAGCGGGGAGAGGCTCGGTTCTCTTCATCATCTCCACAGAAGGACGGAAGGACTGTGGAGGCGACGGAGAAACTTTCTTTCATCTTCTTCCTTTATTCCTTCAACCTGAGTTTCATCTTTTTGTTATTGATTGTGTTATAGTCATGTGTGGCTAATTGGTTTTGCAACCTAGAGGACCTATGAACTTGTTTGGGTTCTAGAGATTATTCCCACTTGTTAGTTTTGCTTAATTTTATTTCAGTTTATTTAATCATGTGTTCATTGCTATTGCTTATTGATTGATCACCATTGAGCATGTTTTGGGGATTTAGGGTTGAACTTGGAAGAGGGAATCCTAAATTGACCATGAGAATAAATAATGTGGAATTAAGTTTAAATTTAATGTGAAATTAGGTTTTAATCTAATTTGCGTCTAGGATAGGAATATACCTAGAAGCTCCGCATAATCAAATTAGAGTGAGCCCGATTTGAATTGCATCTTAATTAATTATGTGAGACATTGCATAATTATTTGAGGTAAGTGTATAAGTGGACCAACAGGCATTTATAAACATTAATACTCTAGATTAACTGGTGAGGTTAAGTTATAATTAATTTAGTGGGGATAAAATCTAGGAAACAAATAAGGGATTAGTGACTCTAGGTTGCTCGTTCATTATTGTGGTAGTTTGTTTGTTTTGATTTTATTTTAATTAAATTCAATTCTGATTTGCTTAACTAAAACGAAATTGTAAAATTAATGTTTAACTGAAGTTGTGGGTACAAAGTCCTCGTGGGAACGATATCTTTTTTATCACTTTATTACTTGGTACGGCCCGTATACTTGTGGAGTTTATAGGCTTTAAAGTTTTGCCCTATCAAGTTTTTGGCGCCGTTGCCGGGGACTTGTGTGCCACAATTTTCTTGGTTAGAATTGATTGAGCATTAGTAGATTAAGTTTGGGCCGTTAGGCCGGGCCGTAACAGTTGCCCCCCAGCTTGGTAGTTCAAGCGTTTGATCTATCGAGATGTATCATGCTCTGGTACTTTCCGTCCGAGGTGCAATACCAAGGTCAACTATACCCATCGACCTAGCATATCGGATCTTTGATTTAGTTGGGCTTGACCTAGGAATTGCGCCTAGGGCCTACGTACCCTGTAAAAAGGGATCAAAGCCTACGTAGTTCGAGACATTGCTAATCCTCCCGGCCCGGATGGCGTATGGTGAAGGGCCGAGCGCTTCACTATTAACGTCGGCCATGCTTGGTTGTGTTCTCCGGATCCGAGGTTCGAGCTCGGGATCCGGGTCATGCATGGGGTTTGCCGAGTCCGTGATATCGCCGCGAAATATTTCTATTTTAGCAAAACTTTATCCACAGGGGCCGGGGCACGACACAAGGCCCGAGTTCTTCCGTGTTTCTAGGTGAAAACCCTTTCGCCTTCTCCATTATTGCCCACGCCATGTGGCGCCGGTGGGCGCGGGATTTTAACCGCCACCCGCCGTCTTTGGATTTCGTGCACATTTAATGTTCTCTGCGCACGTCGCACGTCATCCCTACGAACAGGGTGAGTTTTCCCCTTTCTACCCCTGTCGTTTAAACTTTTGATTTACTCTTCACTTCGTTACTCTTTCCTTCATTTTCGCATTACCTGTCATTTCTGCTTTCTCTATCTTTCTCTTTTCCTTGTTACGATAATTTCGCCGCGAAGAAACTCCATCGATCGTGTTCTCGCTTCTTCCCGCATTTCTTCTTATCGTGTAATCGTTTCTTTCTTCTCTACTTATTTACTGTATTGCGACTTTGGTGGTTTTGATTGCTCATTCCTGTTTTCCTTCTGCGAACATTTCTGTCTTGTTTGTTTTTCCTGGTTTTCGGTCTGGTTTTGCTTCGGTGAGTTCCAGTGATAGCTTTTGAGTCGTCGTGGGTTTCTAAGTTTCTTCCCTTAGGTGTTTGTCCCTTTATGCTTTGCATATCCCATTTGGCTTCTCCTGCGTCTCATCGCCCCTTTTATGCGTGTTCTAGGTTCCCCTTCTCTGTTTTTGATGGGTAGGAATAAACCTTCGTCATCTTCAAACCCACAACTAAACCCAGAAGAGGAAGAAGAAGCGTTACGCTCGTTTCCCAAAGGCCGCCTCTTCGGTCTTTGGGTTCTCCTTTGCCCGGGAGGTTAGATCTAGTACTTTGCTTCATGGTGCTTCACGTGGGGGGAGTGCCGGGAGGTCACGTTCAAATTCTTCTAGGGGTCCAAATGCTCGTCCTTTCCTGAGTAGATTGCCAAACCCCGTAAGCCGAGATGTATCTGAATCCATCCCGATCGCGCCTATTAACTTCCATGAGCCTACTCCAAACGCCAGGGTTGAATGTATGCCTGACGGGTACCTCGGCCCCTGTTGGGATTGTCTTGCCGACAGCTCGTACTTTATAGCGAACGGTTGGGATTTCCTGGCGGATACTACCCTCGGCACTTGCCAACATAGATCTAGGGCACCTTCTACCTCGACCCTTAACACCGAACTTCCTACCTCTTCTTTAACTTTTTTGCAAGCGTCAGGTATTCCCTTCAGCAACTAACTTGTGCCTTTCTTCTTTATTTGTTTTTAGGTCTAAATGGAGTTGTCCTCATCTCAAGTTAGTGGTCGGTCTGACCCTGAGGAGACAAATTCCTCCGTTCCTTCCAGAGCCCTCATTAAACGGTTTCCTTGGGTGACATACGACGTACTCATTACCCGCTCCCTAATGACCACAGCCGAGATTAAACGGATGAAGCTGGCGGATTTAGAGGGTTGCTGCCTGAGTCCTCCTGACGCTGATGAGCCTGTTTGTTCTTCTAGGGCAGCCGGGTGTACCAATTTCTTTTTCTTCTATAAACCCTATCTATCCCGGCTCGGTATTAGCTTCCCGTTTACCGAGTTTCAAATATCCTGCCTAGATTATCTTCATCTGGCCCTCTCGCAACTTCATCCCAATGGGTGGGCGTACATAGCCGCATTTGAGCGGTTATGTAACTCTTTCACAAATCCTATTCCTTGCACGGCCGCCCTCTTTTTCTATTTCTTCGGCCCTTTTACCCCTCGCTCTGGCAAGGAAGCAGACAAATTGAAGGGGCTTACTTCCCTTCGAAGTGACCCTGACCAGAAGCTCTTGACTGCTTTCTCGGACTCTTTTAAACACTTCAAGAACGGCTTCTTCAAGGTCGTGGCCAAACCCGAGCAGCAGCCCTGGTTTCTGAAAAGGGCTGAGGGGACCAAGGTGGAGTGGAAGTTCCCACTATATTGGACGTATGATCACCACAAGGTGACCTCCTCCATATACCAAGTTGAACAAGACGATCTTCCCGCCGAGGAGGTTCTTTTCGTAGACCGGCTGATGTCATATGTTAAAACTTATGGCAGCCAGAGCGCAGCTTACTTTATCACTGGCCTCGGCTCCAAGCCGGGATATGTTATTTGTATGCGTTCTTTATGTGCCCCGCCTTACTTTTTTATCTTGCCTAATCAGTGCGTTGACTAACTGTTTTTCTTATCTTCTTATTGCAGCTCAAGCTATGACCGGGCTGCCTCCTTATCTTTCCCACGTGAATCCTGTTGGCGGGACTCCCCCGCGACCGGAGTCACATACCCGCACTACCATCGCAGCCGGGCGAGGCCGGAAGAGAGCAGCGTCACAAACGCAGGCCCTTCCAGATAAGAGGGTCCCGACCCCGACTCCTGCTGAAGCCTCTAATCCTCCTTCGGCCAAGTCGACTCCCTCCACGCCGAAGGACCCTTTGGTTGAGGAAAATCAAATTTCTTCTTCGTCCTTACCGGCTACTCCGTCTTCTCAATCATTACCGGCTACACCTCCTCCTCCTCCTCCTCCTCTTACCAAGCTGCCAAGGGGGTTGGCTTGGGAAAAGGGGGTTACTGAGGAACTTAGTGTTGCCTTCTTCCCTCCACGGAGGTTCCAGAACCCTGTTATTCCCCTGACAGACGCTGAGGAACGTTTAGTTCATTCCATACAACATCACCTGCTGCAGGGGGTCGGCCTAGCTCAATCCTTGCTTCATCTGAAGCATCAAATTGTTACTATCTCGGCCCACAAGCGTCGCATGGAGGCGGAGAGAGACTTAGCAGCGGCTGCGCGGGAAAAGGCAATGGAAGATTTGAAGGCCGCTCAGGAGTTGGCTGGAAAAGCGGCAGAGGAGTTGAAGGCCGTCAAGGAGTCGGCTGATAAGGCGGTAGAGGAGCTGAACTCGGTCAAGAACAATCTGGAGTCTACAAGCTCCGAGCTCCTTAGCCTGAGGACCGCCCATTCCGACTGTATAAACGCCATGAAGACAGTACAGGCTCAAAGGGGAAGTCTTGCCGAAGAGTTGGGTGGGGCCAAGACGGTGTTGGAAGATCTCTAGAGAGCTCGTACGCCACCGCTCCTCCACCATCGCGCCACGCGCCAAGGATGCATTTGATATGACCTTGGCTCGATCCATTATTGGAATCCCGATATCACGTTGGATCCGTCCAAGTGTCATTATCGGGCATATGTTCATGAGGGTCAGTTCTATCACCCTCCTCCTTCGGTTGGTGAGGCCTCAGCGTCTGTCCTCGAAGGTGATGCGCTGGAAGAGGCGGAGGATGCCGAGGTTTCTCTTAACGATCTTCCTAAGGTCTCCCCCGACACTCCACAGGCTGCTATGCCCGAGGCTCCTTCTACTGCTGTGCCTGAGGCTCCTTCTTCTGCTGGGCCCGAGACTCCTTCTTCTGAGGTTCCTGCCCAGACTGCTCTCGGCTCCTGAAGTGCTGCTGTTTATACATTTTTCTGGGCGTCTGTGCCCTTTTACTGTTTTGTAACTTTTTTTGGGCGTCTGTGCCCTTGTTATGTATCTAGATGATTACCGCTTTTGTTCAGCGGTTATTTATATAAAAATTAACAGTTTAACTTTTATGTTTGATTGCTCGTTATAAGATGCCAATCTTTCGGTCGACCGGGCCAGGGTCGTAATGCAGAACTATTGTTTATCGTCCAGACTTGCCATCTGGGGAAGTATGATAGGGTTTTCTTAGTTAACCACATAGGGTGTTTATTTAACGCACTACCGAGTTCCAGCTCCCTCGTCCGGGTTCAATCGCCAAGATAAGGGCAAAATGTCACATGTTTGGCTAAATTATCCTAACTTTAAGCCAAACATTTGGACCTGATCAGGGTCGGCATGATAATTCATCTTCTTTATCAAGGAGCGAGCGTTGACGCGTCAATTTTTTGAAGACCTTTACAGGTGGGTTCACATTGCTCGAAACCAAGGCACCTCGGCCCTAGTGTCAGCCATCTAGATGTGTTAATTGAAACTGGGTTCTAAGACCGCGGTGTAATCGGGTTTGTAGACCTCGGTGTAAAGAACTTAAGTTATAACAGCACGTACTTTGAAATAAGAAGTCTACTATGGGTTCCTTCTTTAAGATAGCACTTCAAAGAGTTGACAGCGTTAATGGAAAACAGCTAAATATAAACGACATGAATTTGAATAAAGAAAAATAAACCAAGTTCCATCGTGGACGGCATCCGAATCGAGGTCTAGCTATGGTAGGCCCTCAGCTTGTCGGCATTCCAGGTTCTTTTGACGGGCTTCCTTCCTAGGGTTTCTAGTATATATGCCCCATTGCTTAGCTTTTCCTTTATACGGTGCGGACCTTCCCAATTTGCTGCCAGCTTGCCATCTCGGGCATTTTTGTTCCCAATATCTGCGCTCAAAGTACTAGGTTGCCCCTGTTGAAAGAGCGGGGTCTTACTTTCCGATTGTACTTTGCCGCGATGAGTTGCTTAGCAGCTCAGATCGGTCCTCAACGCATCCTCGTTCGATTCGCCTCCCTCCTGGATTACATTAGCCTTCCTCCATGACGGAAGTCCTATCTCGACCGGGATCATCACCTCGCATCCATAAGTCAACCTGAAGGGGGTTTCCTGGGTTGAAGTCTGCACGCTGGTCCTATATCCCCATAGTGCGCTGTAGAGCTGTTCGACCCAGTTGGACTCTGTATCTTGCATTCGCTTCTTTAAGCCATCTAAGATGACTTTATTAGCTACCTCGGCTTGGCCGTTTGACTGTGGATGTTCCACCGAAGCGAAGTGTTGTATAATATCCAGATCCGACACCATAGCTTGGAATCCTTTGTCTATAAATTGGGTCCCATTATTCGTGACTATTTCGGCAGGGATTCCAAATCGAGAGACAATATTGTGTTGAAAAAAATCTTTGAATCCGTGCTGAGGTGATAGTGGTTAAAGGCTCGGCTTCGATCCACTTAGTAAAGTAATCCACTGCAACGATGAGCCACCTAAATTGCCCCGGAGCTTCCTTGAACGGCCCTAAGAGATCCATTCCCCATTTGTAGAAGGGCCAAGGAGCCGAGATGCCGGTTAATTCTGATGGCGGAGGCCAAATGATCTTGGCATGTTTTTGGCAACTTTCTCACCTTTTGACTGCTTCCATGGCATCCATCTTCATTGTTGGCCAATAATATCTAGCCCGCAAAGCTTTCCTGGCAAGGGCCTTACCCCCCATGTGATGGCCATTCACGCCTTGATGTATCTCGGCCAACACATACCTGGCCTCGGACGTATCCACACATCTCATCATCGGGGGAGTGTAAGCCTTTCCGTGCAGTGGTCATCGATCATTGTGTAGACGGCGGCTTCCGTATTAACTTCTTTTCTCGATCGAATCCGTTGGTATAATTCCCCTTTCAAGGTAATCTTCAATCGGTCTCCTCCAATCCGTAGCAGCCGATATCGTCATGACACAACTTGGCTCTGTCAAATTTTGCTGGATGACGGTTGGAAGCTTCCCGAACCCTTGGTGCTGGCGAGTTTCGATAGGATGTCGGCTCGGGTGTTTTCTTCTCTTGGGATGTGGGTGATTATCACCTCGTCAAAGTCGGAGATCACCTCCTTTGCTTTATTGAGATATTTAGCCAATAACGGACCTTTCGTCTGATAGGTGCCCTCTATTTGTGCGGCTACAAGCTGCCAGTCGGTGAAAACCCTTACTCTCTGTGCTCCATGTTCTCGGGCTTGCAAAAATCCGGCCAGTAGAGCTTCATATTCGGCCTGGTTATTCGAGGTCGGGAACTTCAATTGGAGGGAATGTTCAATGGCAATACCTTCTGGGCTTTCCACTATGATTCCGGCTCCACTACCCTTTGCATTCGAAGAACCATCCATATATACCTTCCATACTTTGTTTTGAACGTCATCAATTACGTCGAGTCAAGGTCGGTTCTCGACGAAATCGCAATGCTTGGGATTTGATTGCATGTCGGGCCTCGTAGGAGATGTCGAATTCAGATAGCTGGACGGCCCAACTAGTCATTCTCCCTACCAAGTCTGGTTTGTGTAATATCTGTCGGAGCGGTTGGTTTGTTCGGATAGTAATACGGTGCCCCTGGAAGTAAGGTCTCAGTCTTCTTGCCGAGATAAGTAGGGCAAAAGCCACTTTCTCCAACTTCTGATATCGCAATTCGAGCTCGTAACGCCTTACTCACAAAATAGACGGACGCGGCCTCGGTTTCTCGTACTAGGGCCGCACTCATCGCTTCTTCTCCGACAGATAAATATAAAAACAAAGACTCACCCGGGTCAGGTTTTGATAGGACTGGTGGGGTTGCCAAACGAAGTTTGATCTTTTCAAACGCTACCTCACATTCCCTGTTCCATCCTCCTTGTGTTTCCTTCTTTAACAACCTAAAAAATGGGAGCGCGTTCTCGGCTGATCTCGATAGAAACACAGTCACGCTGCCAAGCGGCCGGTTAGTCGTACTTCTTCTTCGTCCTCGCGATCGCATATCGAGATTGCCTTGCATTTATCCGGATTGGCTTCATTTCCTCGGTTTGTCAACATAAAACCCAGGAACTTCCCGACCGAGACTCCGAATGCACATTTGGCCGGGTTCAATCAAATTTGAAACCTTCTCAACTTATCAAATGTCTGCTCCAGATCACAGACATGGTTTTGCGGGTCCTTTGTCTTCACAATCATATCATCGATGTATACCTCGATGTTTCGTCCAATCTGATCCGTGAATACCTTGTTCATCATCCGTTGATAAGTTGCCCCGGCATTTTTTAGACCAAAGGGCATCACGTTGTAGCAGTAGTTGGCCTTATCGGTCATGAAAGCTGTCTTCTCTTGATCACTCGGATGCATGGGTATTTGATTGTAACCGGAGTAAGCGTCCATGAAGGATAGCAATTGGAAGCCCGACGAGTTGTCGACCAACTGATCGATGTTAGGCATCGGGTATGAATCTTTTGGACATGCTTTATTCAAATTGGTATAATCCGTGCATACTCTCCACTTTCCAAGAGTTCCTCTACGTGCTGCTCCAAAGCCTTTCGCCTGTCGGACCTGATATTTCTCTTTTTCTGTGCCACTGGTTTGGACCCCGGCTAGATGGCCAGCCTATGACAGCAAAAGTTAGGGTCGATACCTGGAACTTCGGATGATGTCCATGCGAATACATCTTGATTCTGTCTTAAGAATTTGATCAACCTATCTTTTAAATCCTGATCCATTGCCCCTCCGATCTTTGTTGTTTTAGCAGGATTTCCTCCGAGGATTAGCTTTTTGAACTCACCTTCTGGTTCTGGACGTGGGATTTCGGGCCCGTCCCTGAGGTCGAGCTCTACCATGCTAACAGGTCGTCCGTCTCTTCTCCGGTTTTCAGCATTCAGGATTTGTTCGCCTCTTGGAGTCCGGGGTGGGGATGATGGTCCCCCTTCTCCAACTCGGATTCCTTCTGATCTCCCTTAACAACCACGACCTTATTTCTGTTGTTTACCATCTTCAACCTCTGGTGCTTCGTGGATACTATCATATCCCAACTATGAATGGTTGGCGGCCGAGTATGACATTGTACGGGAGGGAAATCGCGACTATGAATCTTACCCGTTCGGACTTGAACGCTTCCCTGGTTCCCAAGGTTAGTCTTAGGTCGGTATATCCTTTGGGAGGTGAATGCTCCCCGTTGAAACCTATAAGGGTTGTTTTGCACGGCCTTAAATCTTCTATATCCATATTCATCCTCTTATAAGCATCCCAGCTAATAATGTATGCCGAGCTACCTGCATCAACAAAAACCCTTTTCACCAAGTATTGAGCCACGGTTGCTGTAATAACCAACCCATCTTGGTGTCCTGGTACCATGTCTTTTAGTTCTTCAGTGGTAAAGACTAATGGGGGTAGTGTCGGTTTGGTTGATTCGTCTTTGAATTTTGGGAGATTCCTGACAGAAAGCACTTCCCTTAAATAGTTCTTGCGCTGGCTGATCGTGTCTCCTCCCCCGCCAAAACCTCCGCTAACTACATTACTGTGGAATTGGGCTTCCGGGAACTCATCTTCCTCGTCGACCAATCTCCGATGTTTCTCGTCTTTCTTCAGGCTTTTTTCTGAACTCCTACTTCGGCCTCCTTGCTTGCGTTTGGGAATTTTTTGCCCCTGGGTTTGTACTAGGTATTGGCGTAGCTTGCCCTCTCTGATGAATCGTTCTATGGCATCTCGGAGTTCGAAACATTGATCCGTTGTGTGCCCCAGTCCATCATGGAACTCGCAAAACTTAGACTGATCGGATGTGAATCGAACTTTGGGAGGACGAGGTCTATTCATTCTTTTCATCTCGGTCTGGGCCACCTCCTTCCAAATCTGGGAACGAGAGGCGTTAAGGGGGGTGTATTTTTCATATCGTCCTCTCGCATCAGGTCGTCCTTCCTGAATGCGTCCATCTCGATTCCAGGCTCGTTGGAGGACTTCTCCCCTTGACTTACGAGGTTGGCCCTTCTGCTCTGGTGATATATTTCCTTGTTTCTCTGACCCGACCGCATTGGCTATCTCCATCTGTTCTACGTCCAAGTATTGCTTAGCTCGGGTGTGAAATTCAATGAGCGTGCGGACTTGGTTCTTGAAGAAATTCTTAGCCAACCGAGACAAGGGATCCAAGCCATCTACTATGCAGTGTACGTGGACGTCATCAGGGAGCGAGCGAACTTGCGCGCTACTTCTTTGAATCGGTCTAGATACTTCGAGGTCTCCCCTTTTTCGCACGATTTTACTTAATGTAAATTGGGACTTCGGTTGCTTTTTACTAGTCGCGAAATTCAACTCGAACTTTCGACCTAGTTCTTTGAAGTCGTGGATTGAGTCGGCAGGTAAGGTATGAAACCACCTTTGGGCCGGTCCGGTGAGCGTTGCCGCAAAAATTCTTGAGATGACCGAGCCCTTAATTAAACGGACAAACATCCCGAGCTCGAAAGGGACCTGGGAGATGTGTCAAATCCAACTTCTTCGGATATGGAGCGGTGGCAATTTCTTCAGAAAGGGACCTCGGTTGAGGTCAGTCAAATATTTCATCTTATATTCCTCAGGAGACCCCTGAGACCGAGGTACCCTCCTTCTATCACGGTCTTTGATTTGTTTGATCTTTTCCAGACGTAACTTTTTTGCCTCTGATGCTGAAGGCCGAGTCCGGGCTGATCCTGTCCCCTGAGAAGCTCGTCTTGTATCTCGGTGTTCTTGCCTCGGACGTCTACCTCGGGACTGATTGCTTGTATCTGGGGATTCTCTTTCTCGTCTTTCCAGTGAGTCTTCTCGTTCTCCTTTTCCGATCAACGTCTCGAATTTGTTAAACATGTCCTCCATCATCTGCTGCATTATTCTGAGGTCTTCTTGGCGCTGGAGATTATTGCGTTTCTCATTATTCTCCAAGCGTTTTAGAATCGATTCCTGTGTTTTTTGCAGGAGGGCGACATCGGGATTCTGGACCGAAACCTCCGTCGTTGCTAAATTATGAGCTTTTGGAACTATCGGAGGGGAGGAAGCCGTATCTGAGACGTTCCCCTCCTGTACTTCCACGACGGCCGTGTGAGCCCGATTAATTCGAGTAGCCTCGGCTGTTGTGGATTTGCAGGTTGAGTGTTCCGACTACAACTTCTCGTGTTTGCCATCGGTGGTCACGGGGATCGAAATTTACGGTCCCCACGGTCGGCGCCAATGTTCTGGTGTAGAACTCAGATGTCTAGTCCGTTGGGCTAGTGCTTTGATCTTGGATCGAATGGCCCTGCCAGAGTATCTATGGAAGAGATATCCAGGAAGGGTTGGGATCACTGTACACTATAGGCTATCCGCCAAAAGGGGGGATGGGAGATGTGTTCAGTGGGGATCGTGCACAGTGATGCGTAATGTAAATAGGGTAAAGTTAGAACGTGGGCACCTTGATGTTATGCCTTGTATATATAGGGTTTGCCTTGATATCCCAACCGTATGATCTATCTTATCTCTTTGACCGTGGATATGATAGATTCTCTATATATATATATCATATATTTCGTTATATATGATATATTTAGTCTTGGGCTGTCTAGGCGTTTGGGCCGTTAGGCCGGGCCGTAACAAATACAAAACAAATATTATATAATAATATTATAATCTCCATTAATAATATTAATATATATTAATTTCAAATTTAATATATATATACATCCTAGATTAAATTCAGTATTCATTAAATCTTAGACGTATCTAAGATTCAATAAATCTGGACACTTTTGCTCGTGTTTGGCTATTCTTGTGTGCGACCCTGCAGACCCATATGAGATTGGTAGTGGGCCAATACTGTATCAGCCCACAAGTCACAAGCGGTCTCTAGCAAGACATTACGACTACCCAATTCACATGGGGATCGATGACACGATACAACCTATCGTATAACCATGTCACGTCCCTTTTGTCACGCAATAATTTGATCAAGGATGAGGCATGAATAATGTCAACTTCCTTTTCTTGACCATTACTTTCTCGATTCTCGAGTAGTCTAATAATTGAAATGGAAACTCCTTTTCATCACAGTACGGCCATACATTTCTTAGACTCACTCATCGAGGAGCCTAGTATGATTTCTCTACAAATGTGAGGGACAAATTTCATCTTGACCATTCACATTCCTCCACATGAAAACCAATGATTCCGATCCAAGCTTTTATCATCACCCGGTCAAAGGTGACTTTTGACTAGGTCAAAAACCAGTGACTCATCATGTAGGAATCCATGATGATCTCAGGTCATAGGGCGTCGTGACGCGGTTATACATGAGATAAGCTTATGACTTGATCCATGTAGCTTTCTCATAGTGGGTCGGTCCAACATCTTGTACTCTTACAAGTGCCCATGACTTTGATTCGTATCTCCATACCTCATCAAAGTCACACCGGGTCTTAACTCATCTTCGCTCCCACGTAGATGACCGACTGTGGACATTTAGGATAATCCACAAGATTTATCCAGGGATACAGTTATCAATATAAACATGAAAATTAAATGATAACTAAAAGAGAATACTTTAATAAACATAAATGTCTAAAGTACAATGACTTGCCCTAGAGCATAATTTCCAACATACTCTTCACTTTTGAGCCCTCGTGTTCTCTAACTTCTACCCTTTTCATTACGAGATTGAGCCTTCGACGTTGTTAAATATTCTTTGCAAAATTTCATAGCCTCGTCAACCACATATCTCTGAACAATTGAGGTTTCAGGTCGATAAGGATTTTTAGAATACATGTTTAAGATTTTCATGTATCGTTCAAAAGAGTACATCCACCTTAGATAAATTATGCCACATAGTCTTATCTCCCTTAACAAATGAACTATTACATGCACCATTATATCAAAAAATGCAAGAGCAAAATGTATCATTAGTTGGGATAGAATAATATAATCCCCATTTTCCAATTCGTTCAACTTTTCAATCTCAACAACTTTGTTACAAATAGCAGTAAAGAAAATATACAACCTTGTTATCGTACTTCGCACATCATCTTTCATAATGCCTCTAATAACTATTGGTAATAGTTGTTACATCAGTACATGGTAATCATCGAACTTCATTCCTACTAACTTCAAATCTGCAATTAAGAAAAGTCTTCTCACATTAGAATAATACCCTTGGGGCACCTTAATGCCATGCAAACACCCACACAAACTTTTTTCTCATCTTTTGTCAATGTATGCGTTGTTGGCTCCATCTACGTTCTCTTACCATCATCTTTTAGTTGTTGATGTACTCATTCTCTTATTCTCATTTCAACTAAGTCTAGTCTCACACTAATTCCATCTCATATTCATTAATCTTGGGCTTCATTCATAAATAATTTATTTTATCTTGGCCGATTTAAATCATCATCCAAAATATACGATAATTAAAATATACTTTTAGTGAGAAATTAAATCATCTCAAATTGTTGTTTCTAAAAATCTTGACTTGAAATTAAGTCCTTACAATTTAATCCCATTTTGAATAATTTTTCCTTACTCAAATAATCACATAATAAAACCAAATTATCATAAAAATATTTCAAATCAATAAAATATTTATTTACTACTTTTAATTTTGTACTTCTTTAATAAGAGAAATTCCCCCCTCCCCCTTGGACTTCAAACCATGAATTTAATTTACTCTAAATTTCAAGTTAATTTATAAATCACAACATAACATTATTTAAATTTCAGAAAATAAAATTTAGGATGTTACATACTTGAACCTCTCCAAGAGTCTTACAAATAGTTGTCTCAATTCTTGTCTCTTTAATATGATCATCTTGATTATTTACTCCATTTTCTTTTCTTTTTTGAAATTGATCATTTTCTCATACTTTAGGCACATTTCAATTTTTTTTCATTTATATATTGATTGGTGTAACATCTCATTTTCAAAAGCAGTATATATTTTTTTTCATCAGAGTAGAGCATCGGAGCGATTGAATAACTGATACTTATATTCAAAATGTCATAAGTCCGGCTGATTACGTGCGGTACATTATACCGTGTGTTTTCAAAATGTAAATAACAACAAAGAAAGTCTTCACCGAGTCCCTATGCGTCTTTGCTTGCCTTTCTCCTCGGTCTCCCGAACCTCCGACGCTATGTTAAGAGCCGAGGTTTAATGCCCATTGAACCTCGTAATCGTTAACCTCATGTTTATATACACCACATAGACAGTATATGAGCACACTAACAAGCATATCCCAACATCATATAAGCCCCCTGGCAAATATGTCGCACTTAGCAATCGTTCGCACTTAGCAATGGTTCGCACTTAGCAATGGTTTCGCACTTAGCCAACGTATCCCAACACCCAGCAAGCATAATAACAGTACAATGAGCATACCACAGAGCTATCAACTACCTCACATAAGCACATAGCACCTATACGCATACAATAAATATCGAGTTAGTGTTACAAAAGACGCGAACGTACCTTCGTTGACTCGAAAACGTTTTTGACTTTAAAAACGATACTTTTGATAAATGCAGTCTGTAAAAAGAATAAATGCACGATATATCACAGATATCCTATAAGGATAATATTTCATTTATCAATGTCTAACATCATAACAGGCATTTTAGGTACAAATTACCATGTTGCCCCTATTTGGACTAATCGACGAAATTTCGCCAGAGCTTCGCTATTTTGACCCTATTTTCCCGAAATTTTGACATATCTCTTCTCCCAATATGTTTTCGAAATAAATACCATATTTATCCCTAAAACATGATATCTAAAACTATCTGGGAAAATTAAAGATAATCTAGCATTTCTACTACATCTACCGAAAGAACTACCAAAGCTTAAGACTAGGGACCGAATAACTTACCCAGGGCTTTGCTACAACTTTCTCAGAGCTCTTCCTTCTCTCTAACCACTCTCTATTTTGAAAATAAGCAAGAGGATTTGGTGTGAAGAAATGAAATGGTTTGAAGGGCTATTTATAGGGGAAAATGTGCACTATTCATGACTTTATCATATTGAGTTCTAGCCATTGGATCTAGGGTTTTTGCAAGACTCCATCTTGGCCCTCCATGTGGGTGCCGACCTTTCCTTGCCCCAAAGTCAATAAAATGACTTCATCCATGATGTCACAAGCTTCTACTTTATGGCCGGTACCGATAAAGTTCCATGTTCGGTGTTCCAATCGCGTAATCTTAGCGAATCTCAAAAATACGGTAACACAGAACTAAAGATCTACTCTTCCTCTTTGGAAATATCTGGATTAACTAAATTTTTAATCCCATTAAGGGTATTCCGTTGCCTGCTGAACATTTTTGGACAAACGCCAACGGTTATGGAAATAACTTCCGATAGCACCAGCTTCTGGACAAAAATTCACTGGTTTATAATATGTCCTGACCTAAGAAACCTAATTCATTGTTTGTCACAACGGTCTTGTTTTCTATGGATTCTCGTTTCTACTATCCGCCTTTTTCTTATTTACCCCCGTCTCATAATCACCCGCGGTTTAAATGACTTCGAGATAGCTCACTCCGAGATAAAATTTCACTTGTTTGTATTAAGTCCAGATGTTACTCGACTTAGTTCACCTATTTTGAGATAGGATTTTATTTCTATCGGTTCTCATTTAGCCAACCTGGGTCTTTCTACCAAATATATTATTATTTAATTACTTAAATATCATGATATTATTTTTGAAATAACCACAACCCCTTTCACACTACAAATTTCGTCCCCCTTGTTATTTTGTTTATTTATTTATTTTCTAATTACTTAATTTATGCCTTAATTACCTTAATTAAGTAATTATCCCATGCTTAAACAATTAGCCACTAATTACTTAATTAGTCACTTACTAATTGTTGATAATTTTCTTAATTAGGATTAATTATTATCTCACAACTATTTCACCGACATTGGTATTTTATGCTCCATGTAAAATATTAAAAATCATGGGGTCAATTATGATCCCAAAAATAATATTTAATTTTGCCTCATTATTTTTCAAGGAAAATAATCCCAAAAAATTCCTAAAATTAGAGACAACATACTTTCTAATTTTTAGCAAATATTTTATTGCCTCATCGGATTTATCATAATATTTTCGACCATTTTATGACCTATAAATGCATTTTAGGGATTTTAGCTCTTCATCTCTCCTAATTTCCATAGAAATTACCTTAGAAAATAAGATAATTATAACTTTTTATTTGAAACCACATATTTACCTATTTCCAATAGGTATTATTTATCGAAATATGATACTTATCATAAATACGATTTTTAGGTATTACAATTGGACCGTTTTTGTGCTGAAACATGAGATATAAGAATTATTATTTAGGTAAATAACTGCATCCAACAAATATTTTACAATATATTAATGATGCAATCAAAATAATCTAAAGAAATGAAGAACAATGAGAAGAGTAAACTTCACTCTATTACTCCAAATCAGAGCAATATAGAGATATAAATCAGAAGAAGAACAACAAACATTAACTTTGTGAACTGATAGAGACGTCACCAGAAGATCTTTAATTTGCTCTATTACGGTGGCTACCAACTCAGATTTCCGGCAGGTCCACTTTGACCCAAGTCCTCCCCTTTTCCTTTTCAAATCCTTGATGCAGCCCGTGTACTGTGTTGTAAATCTTTGACTCTGTGATTTCTGTTTTATAAAGGGGCTTTTAAAAAAAAAAAATCATGTATAAAGAAAATAAAGTCACATCAGATCCTTAATCACATGTCATATTGCCCAATCATCATGCCATGCAAGCAAAATTAACCGAGTGAGTAACACATAAGCGCAATTAACACCGTTAAATTGGAATTTAGGTCGTTTTAAAATTATATGGATTAACGGTTTTAGAAGTAGGTTTAACACTTTTAAACCATGCATTCATGAATGACCGAGTGTGATACTGTGATGGCAAAAAAATCAATATCAACTATTAATATACAATTTTAAAAAAATTATATTATTCACAGAAATTATAAACAATAAGATCATGATGAGATGCACCTCAAACACTTTCTCATCAAGTTTCAACATAATCTAGTATAGTAGTTTAAGGGCTGTTTGCTATGAGGAGATGAGAGGGAAAGTAGGCGGAGTGGAAATTTTTTTTGAGTTGAATTTTAAAAAAGAAAATTAGAGAAATGAGGTTAAGATTTTTTAATTATTATCTTACATCTTCTCTCTATTAAATTTTATAACTCCACTTCTCCAACTTTTTAAAATATCACTCATAAAATATTTGCTCTCATCTCCCCTTCCCTCCAAGTACCCTGTCCCAAACAGCCCCTAAATTTCGGTGTACACATTTAATCTTTTAACTACTACCTCCAGTCCTAATTATAAGACCCAGTTAATTTTTTTTTTTGGAGAGATTAAGGACGCTAAATAAGTTACTTAATCATTTCATTTGTTGTGTATCCTTAAATTATATATTAGTTTATTAGTCAAACTAATTAGTTTGAAGAAAAAAATAAAAATAAAAATACTCTAAAGTAATTTAATTAGCTTCCTTAATCTCTCCAAAAAAAGTTAACTAGGTCTTATAATTAGAACCGAAGGGAGTATTTTCTATTTTTCGATCCCTCAATTTATAAAATATTTTTTAATCATTTAATTCTAACCTGTTAGCAAAAAAATGTTAATATTGAGATTTAAATGTTGGAAATCATTTTTTTACCGTGACATATTTAATTTACATTTTAAAATAACAATAATCGTTAAAAAATCATCATTTGAAATTAGTGAGATAAGAGCTAAAAGACTGAAAATTGTTATGAATATATTTATTATATGGATATCTATTGACTCTTGACCTTCCACATTTTAGTCATCATTTATGAATATCAATTGGGAAACTAAAAGGCTATTTAATATACATTCAGATACATAAATTATTTGAAGGGTCAATTCATCTGTATTAATTGTACCATTTATTGTATCTTAGTAGTGACCTTTAGTAGATGACCCTTGGAGGTCTATAAATAGAAGCATTGTACAAGCATTAGAGACACACAGTGAATGAGAATTACTCCCCTATTTCTCTCTTGAATTTCTCTCTTCTTTATCTGGCTCTCTTATCCTAGATTTATCTTTATTTTCATAACACGTTATCAGCACAAAAGCTCTAACGAAGGTATGATTTTCTCATCATCTTTTAATGATTTCATTATATGTTTATTTTATTTATCCGGGATAATCTTAGTCACTATATGGAATTAAGGAGATACTTTTACCGATTGTTTTATCCATCAGGTTCCATGGTTAAAATTGGAGATTATTGTTGTTTTTATATCTTCTTGATTTCCTTTATGAGGTCTTTTATTTTATTGATATTGTTAGTATGACCAGAAGTCATACACTTCTATTTCTAATTTTGAAAATTATATGATCAGAAATCATATCATTTTGATATAATATGGCCAGAAGCCATATTAATTTAATTTTCTATTCTGAATTATTTTATGGCCAGAAGTCATATGGCTTTAATTTTCTATTATAAAGGAGTTTTTAATTTATGTTTTGTATTATCATATTCTTTTCCTTTTGATGAACTAAGTCCTGGTGAGGTCTACCTCCGTTCTTAGTTCATTTTCTTTTGTTATCTTTTAGCACGTTTAATTTCTGATAAATAAAATAAGATAATGACTGCATAGGTTAATATATATATATATATATATATATATATATATATATATATATATATATATATATATCTCTCTCTCTCTCTCTCCTCATGAGTTTCTCTGTCCACAGTCTACATATTTTTATTTTAATATTCCATTCCTTTTATCATTCATGGTAGCCGGTTAAAATAATTATGTATGTGAGCTCTATTAATTTCTGTCAATAGAATATTTTTATCCTATTATATGACTAGAAGTCATATATAACTTTTGTTTATCCTGAAGATAAACGGCCTGAAGCCATGAGGAGACAAAAATTGGCCTGAAGCAAAGTGACAAATTGGCCTGAAGCCATATAGGCTTGATCCATGATTTTTATATGTCATTATTGTATGGAGGTTTCAAAATTAAATATCTGGCATTAAAAGACCTCTTTGTTCTTTAAAACAAATTAAACGGATTGTATGACCACCAGAAGATGGTTGTTTTTCCAAAAACTCATTATAACTAACTATATCCAATTTGCTTATGTAGTAGCAATATTGTGAAAAAGGTTTTAAGAAATATGCTGAATTAATTTCTTGCCCTTATATGGCCAAATAAAACATTGATTTTTGTTGCAAAATTATGAATCTCGTCCTAAGGCTTGATTCCATTCCTTGAAGTGAATGAAGTAACGAATAAATCTAATTGTGGTCGTGAACATAAGTGTATACATGTCTATAATCTTGGATATGATTTAGTTGTAATTGTGATGGTTCAATTTTTCACTTGAAGTGGAGAAAGATAATTGATAAGAACAATCAAAGGGAAACTAGTGGGTATAATAAATATGCTAAAAATCCATATTATCATTGTGGTGATAAGGATCATTGATCTTGTACTGTCGTACGCCAAGACATATTAGTAAAAGGGTCAAATATTGAATAAATTATGTTGATAAGATCAAAATTATGAGTAAATCATCCTTAAAATAAATTTCAACCGTGGAAGGCGGTGCTTTTCAGATATATGGACTCACTATTTTATGATATTACTGTGATATCTTATACCCTACTATTTTATGGTTTATAAGATTATTGAGACCTTATGATCTTCAAATCCGTTAGAATTGCATTTTACATAGTGATTTACTATTACGCGTAGTAATTTACAATTGTGTATAGTAAAGTGATTGCACAATCTTTTACCATTCTACATAGTGATGTTGCACAGTGATTTATATCGGTCCTTTAGTCTTCTATACCCATTAAAGAGGTATAGGAGTTTGTTCACACCCAGAAATGAAGGGTGGACAAGAGAATGACATTTGTTTGTTATTAATATTAAGGCTCTGAAGGCGTATATTTAAAATATTATATGATACAATAAGATTTTAGTAGCCTTGAAAAAATATTGTCCAGAAGACAATAACTTGTAGAGATTTATGTCGTAAGAAGTCTAAAGGCTAATAGTCCTGGGACTATTTAGCATATTTTACCCAACTTTATAAGAAAGGCTAATGTTCAAACTATATATGGTAGTATAAATTTGATTGAAGGCCCAGAAGAGCTAATATTTTGTTACCTGAAGGAACAAAATTATGCATTGATCATGCATGTTATTCTACCAAGTATAAAAGAAACTTATTGAGTTTTAAAGATATATGCAAAAATGGATATCTAAAACAATATTGCAACATGTGTTATTGTAAACCAGAAGTTTACACAAAATATTACAAACCAGAAGTTTGTTAATGAAAACCAAATGTTTGCCTATATAAACTAGAAGTTTACTGCCAATGAGATATTAAAGAGGCAATGAGCTGCAAAGAAATATGTCTATATTTATTTTGAAGCCAAGGCTTAAGAGAAATAAATAAGCCCAGAAGGTAATATAATACTTACTTTTTGTTGTTATTTAAATTTATTGTGATCACATCTCATAAATCTACCATGAAAATTTTACTATGTGATTCTAAGTCATTTTGATTATAAATATTTTCATATGTGGTGTACTATATATTTTGCATATATAAGCAAATTGAAGTATATTATTAATGATTTGAAAGTGATTTTGAAATACAAAGAAAGTATGTTTATATAACTCACATTTGAGGGGGAGATTGTTAGAATACAAGTGTTAGCTAATTTTTGAAAAGTTATATACTTCTCACACAAAGCATAAAAGATCTCCTAAAATGGATGTTAGGTAATGATTTAAATCATAAATTTATGGACATTGAAAAGTTTATGATTGGTTGAGTATATGTTACAGTAAACTAGAAGTTTACTGATCCAAACAAATTTATTGTTGGCATGACTTATTTGATCATCCGAGTCATATATATAATGTAAATAAGATTATGTATTAACATCCATTGAAGAACCAAAAAATTCTTCATGTATAGCCAACATATTATTCAAGAATTATTATGTGCTATTTGTTCTCAAATATAATTGACTTTGAGAATATCATTGGTTATGATTGGTAATGGATCTCTGGAAATATATCAAACATTATTATATGGGCCAATTGAAATAGCATATAAACCATTCAATTGTTCGATAAATTTGAAAGATGCATCTATAAGATGGTCACATGTGAGATTATTAGCTTGCAACCTGAAGTTTGTAAGAATGTTTGCAACTTGAAGTTTGCAATAATGTTTGAATAAATTAAGCGCGCTATTTCCAGATTATATGATCTAGAAATCATGTTTTCAATAATTATGAGAACAAATTTCTATGTTGGTATATTTGATCTTATATATTGCAGCATTTATATGAGCCAACAATATTCTCCCAATAAAATCGGCTTTTGGTCCGTAGCCAGACAAATTCCATCTGAAAAGTTTTGAATGTGTAATGCTTATAAATCCACCACAATGCACATAGATGGTTATAGAAAGAAAGTTGAGATAAATGTTGTGTAAGGACTTCTTTCTTCTTGTTTGTCTTTAAATGAAACAAAATGATGTTTCTAAAGGAAACAAATGGATTTAGGAGACTTATACTGCATGATTAATCAATTGTGATTTGACATTGTTTTCCTAACATGAGGGGAAGAAAATAAGCAGTTGGGTAAAGAGATTAGCTAGAATGAATTATCATTGGCTCGTTTTGATCCTCACACAAAACAATGTGAACTAGAAGTTTAAAAGATAATTCATTTGCAGAATTTTGCTACGAATGCCAGAAGCATTTATTGACCCAAAGAAAGTGACAAAGTCACATGTCCCAATTGCTAATGCTCCTATTTGAATTGATGTCCTTGAAGGACAACCTATTATAAATGAATTTAAAGCACGCTTGAAGCGTGGTAGCCCATCGGTTCCAAAAAGATAAAAATCCTCGAAAGAGAAAATGAGCTAAGAATATAAATGGTCAAGTCGAGGATAATTAAGAAAAGTTAATAGCTCTAGAAGAGCCATCTCTTGAAGAGTTATTATCTCCAGTAGAGATATCTCCATAAGAGAATGTTGTACGCCCAGAAGAAACCCAAGTACCTGAAATATGTGAAAATAATGAGATCTCAATAAATTATGTTATGAATGGAATCTGATGGGATCGAAATGAAGTCAACGTTGACGGCATCTTTGCTTATTATATAGTGTAACATCCCATTTGAAAACGGCGGAATTTTTTTTTTTTTAAAAACGTTTCCAAATATTTCACGCAGAGTAGTCAGAGTAGAGCATTGGAGCGAGTAAGTAATTCAAAATATGGACCATAGTGTAAATGTATTGGATTACAAATCATCCGTAATTCTCAAAAGTTAAAGGAACTTAAAGAAAACGGAAAATAACGTAGACACGTCTTGGCCTACTCCGGTACCGCTTGCCTCGATCTCCATGCATCGGTCCTCTTGACCCGATGCTACCGAGATCCATTCCACATATGGATCTCGGTAACGGTTAACCTTATGCTCAAATAAAACAAAGATACGTACAACGAGATATTCATTTCGATACGGATATCATCACAAAAGCAAACAAATAGATGTATGATCAATAACATGGACAACGTAACATAAGCACAAAGCGATGTAAGGTCTCTCTCGACTAGTTCTGCACATATCCAAGGCCACGCCACAACGTGTCCTCGCGCTAGGAATAACTCAAACGGCATTACCAATACTATAATCCGTGGGTAAAGTCAGTAAGTATCTCCGACGATTCTCAACGTAACCTCGCCTATGAACGTATCTATAACGCAAATGTATATAAGAAGCATAGAGTTAGGGTTACAGTACGCGTCCGTACCTTCGTTGCAGATATCCGGCTCTTCCGGCTAAAAACGGTACTTTTTGACGGCCGTACGTAAAAACAGCGAAACAGCGGCTCAACAGCGGCAAACAGCGGAACGATGAAATTTCGACAGCGGTTCGACGTCAGAAGTATTCTAATCAGAATAATAACACACTTATGAATATTTGGCAGCATAACATGCATTTTAGGTGAAAAAGACCATTTTGCCCTTACTACCCCTAATTGGCGGAATTTCGCGTAACTTCGTTACTTTGACCGTATTCCATTTCAAAATTATCCCCACTATGTTTTTACCTCGTCAGGCATCTTTCAATGCAATGAGGCATAAAAACAAGCATAGGAATATATTCTAAACTTCCTAGATCAAAACAACAAGCTCTACTATAACTACCGAAAGAACTACGGAAACTAAAAACTAAGGACGGAAGAACTTACTCGGAGCTAAGGCACAATTTTTTCCAGAGCTTCTCTCTCTAGAACCTCTCTCTAGGATCTGAATTTTGGTGTGAAGAATGAGAGCAAGAGAGCTTGCTATTTATAGAGAAAAATAGGGACAAGGTGGGAATTTCCAAAAAGTCTTCAGAAATGATTCTGGCCGTTGGATCTAGGGTTTTGTAAGATGCAATCTTGACCATTCAAGGTCTTGGCCGACCTCTTTGGCCCAAAAAGTCAAAGAATGAGTTGTCATCTTGCTTTATGGCCTCCGGTCCGATAAAGCTACCCGACGGTGTCCGTTTCGCGATTTCGCGAAAACTCAAAAATCCGGTATGTAACTTTGAAGATCTTTTCATCCTCTCTCATATTATCTATTTTGATCCTCTTTTGATCATATCCAGGTATTCTCCGGTGCGTCGAAAGATATTCGGACAAACGCGTCCGATTACAGAAATCACTTCCGATAGAACCAACTTCTAGACAATAATTCGCTGAATCGTAAAACGTCCAGTTGTTGTCTAACTTAATCCTGTGTTTGAAAATACGCAATTGTTTCTATAGGTTCTCACTTTGCCTATCTGACTCTACTCTATCGATCGCTTTTCGTCTTATTTGAAATTAGGGTTTTCGGTTGCGGAAACAACGTCGATAAATTCTTTCTTCGTGTAAAAATTCACTTGTTCTTAATTTGATCGTCTGAAAAGACTTTTACCTCTGGTTTACCTTTGTAGAATTTATTTCCAACTTTTCCCTGGCCTCGCCTATAAGTTCGACTCACCGCATTATATTATTATTTTATTCTAATTATCATTTTAATTATTTAAACAATTCTTTTTAATTAAAAATACCAATAATTTCGTCCCCTTAATTTTAAAATTCAGATTTATTTATTTTTCTATAATTTTTTCCATTTTTTAAAAATATAATATTTTTTACCAAAAATTCCCGTTTTACCCCGCCTTCCGTTAGGGCTTAATCGCACCTAATTTCTTCGTTTAGTGATCTTTTTAGGATCAGGTTTCTTCATATATTTATCTTTACTAATTTACAGTATATTGTTATCTTACAAACTTTTATACGATATTGTCATTTTATATCCTATGTAAAATATTAAAAATGTTTTCCCCATCAAGTTACTTTATGGTTCTCAAATGCTTTTTTAAACTTTTCTTCATGTTATTTCCTCCGAAATAATTTATTAAATTCTCATAATTAGGGATAACACTTCCATATTTTTCTCATAATTTTTCATGATCTTTCAGTATTTATCATAATATTTTTAGACTATTTGTATCACCATTATATCATTTTTAATCATTCTCGTTTCATCGATTTTCCCGGAACTTTTTTGACAATTTACTCTATAATTATAACAATTTTCTATAACAGTTTTATGTCATGAATTTACTTTATTAAAATATTCATAAATTTTCCTTTATCTCGAATTCCGATTGCTAAAATCCTGTATTACATATAGCATATGATGTAATGAAGATAATGAGGATCATGAGACAAAATGCATTAGTAAGTGCCAACAGTGAAAGGACTGGCCCCAGCCTTATGGAAAGATGTCATTAATACAAAATTAAAATCAATGGAAAAACGAAAAAAGTATTTGGACCTGTAGTCCATACACCTAAATATGTAAAGCTAGTTGGATACAAATGGGCTCTGTATAAAAGAGAAATGAAAAGTGTGAAATTACAAGATATAAGGCACGTCTTGTAGCCCAAGGTTTTACACAAAGACTTGGCATTGATTTTGAAGAAATGATAATTGAATATCATTTCACTTATTTGTATCTCTTGGTTAATAATTTAGGAATGTTTAATTGATAAATAATGGGTTTTATTACTTAATTGATCATCGAGCTTTTACTTAGATTTAATTTGTTTTTGTAATAAAAATCCAAAATTTGCAGTGTTTCACTATTTTCGCCATAACTTTTGATCTAGATATTGGATTAGCCTCATTATTCTTTCATTTTTTAGATGATTTAGAGAGCTACAATTGTTATGAATACTTGGAAGGCTGATTTGGACGAAATTGGAGCTAAAGACGGACGCATTTTTCTGGATTATTTATTTTGCCCGAATTTTGTAATAAAAGACCAATTATTAGAGGTTTCCTATTTTTGGGTCAATTTTGTAGCCCTAGTGTTTCCTATTTTTGGGTTAAATTAGATGGCTAAAAAACATATTAGACGTTACGCTTTATGAGATTTTGGGATTGAATTAGAAGCGTTTTATTTTCTCTGAACCGTTCATCATGTTTATGTTCTTCTTCATCTTTTCTTCTGTGTTTTGCCCAGCCATGCTTGGCTAAGCTTCTGTGGTTGACCCATGGATTGAGGATTCCGCAAATCCAGAGGACCCGTGCTTCAATCGGTAACATAATTCGTTTCTGTTTATTTTAATCGGATTCGATTATAATTACGGATTGTGTATTAGATTCAATACCCATATTGATATCCCAAGGACATAGGTCGGACCGGGTTACAGAGAGCGTTGTGCGATCGCACAATGAGCTCGCCACGCGTTCGATCAGATGCTAGGCGATCGTGAGGGAGTTTCTGGACAAACGCAGAGATCTCGGTTTGTCCAGAATCAATCACGAGTTAGGTTATTATCTTTTAGTTCGATGAAGGTTATGGAATCTCAATTTTGGATTAATTGTTTTTAATCTGATTAATCTCACTTTCTTGTATTCTGTTCTAGTTTGGCTTCATTTTAATTAAATTGAAAACTCCCCATTCTGGTTACTGTTTTATTGCGTCTACTGTTGATTTTAGACCCGTTGTGAATTTCTTGAGAGAAACGATCCAGGTTTCATATACTACAAATATTTGAATTTTGGTTATTTTATGAGGGCTCGGCAACTCTCATCAAGAAACTTATTCACCAGTAATGGATGCAATTGTTTTTTGTTATTTGATTAGCCTAGCAGTAAATGAAGGGCTTGATCTGTGTCTAATAGATGTTGTAACGCTATTTGTATATCTCACTTGATAGTGATATTTATATGAAAATCCTCGAAGGACTAAAGGTGTCAGAAGCACGTGTCCCCAAAGGACTTAATGTGCCAGAAGCACAAGTCCTTGAAGGACTCAAGATATTAGAAGCATCTAACTCAAAGTTCTCAAGAACAATACTCAATTAAGTTAAATAAGTCCATATATGGCATAAAGCTATTTGGGCGCATGTGGTATATTTGTCTCAAGAAATATTTGATGGAAAGAAGGGTACAAAAATAACCCAATATGCCCATGCATTTTATGAAAAGACGTAGAAATGAATTTGTTATAAATGTTGTGTTATATTGATGATATTAACATCGTTAGAACTCCTAAAGAGTTTCAAAAGACAATTAATTGTTGAAGAACTACTTGATCCAGAAGTACCATATCTTTAGTGCTATTGAAGTACTAATGTATCATGCTATTAGCAAGATATAGTTCTTCGCCAACACAAAGACATTGGAAGCAATGTTGTTATCAAGGGGAGTAATACTAATGTTGTCAAAAGGGGGAGTCGATACACGCTATATTCTTTTTCATTTATCTAGGTTTTGTCCTGCTAAGATTTCCTAGAAAGGTTTTTAATGAGGTAATACTATACAGTATATCAATGAATGATATACTTTTTCTTTGGCTAGGTCTTTTGTCCCACTGGGTTTTGTTAACTCTTAGAAATTGACTACATTCCAGAACATTTTCTCACTCTTTTTACCTATTTTTGGTTCAAAATGTGCATATGAAATGAAGTGTATAGAAGAAAATGTGAATATCAAAGTGTCAAGCAAAAATCAAAGAAATTCTTGTTATATCCTATAGAGTTTGTGATTTAACTGAGAATTGATAAATCTTCTCTCTTTTGTAGGAGGATAGAGACAAATTTTGAAGCTCTGTAAGAAACTAGAAACAAGGAAAGAAATAAAAGAAGTGAAGCGTTGCAAAGTTAGAAGGAACTTGTACAACTGGCCACAACAAGTTGACAAACTGGCCGTAGCAAGTACTGGTCGTGGCAAGTGACAAACTGGCCGCAGCAAGTCATGAAAAAGTGCAGAAAGTATAGCTGTACATTTTTCATTTCAAAAGCAAAAAAACCCTATTTAACCTAAAGGGAAGGGCCGAAAAATAGACTCTTGGCACAAGGGAACAAATGGGCACACAAGGGAAGAGCTTGGGAGAGAGATTTAGACAATCTTGGAGGCTTGGGTGCTCAACCTAAGAGAGATTTTGGGGATTTTACCTTGGTTCTTCCTCTTTTCTCCTCTTTTCTTCTTAGCTTCTTCATGTATTCAAAAGCTTTGTTTAGAATCTCTTTGTATTTGAACATGAGTAGCTAAATCTTTCATTATAGGGTTCTTTTGACTCTTTATATAGATTAATACTTGAATATTCCTCTCTTTTGGTAGATATATATATATATATGTGTTGATTTCAACCTGTGTTGATTTCAACCTTGACTTAACGCTTCTAAGTGATTGGCCTCCATTTAGATGATTTATTCACTTAGGTTATGACTTGAGAGAGCTAATCTAGGTGTAGAACTTGATTGAAATCATGATTGTCTTAAAGTTTACTTGATAAATAGATAATTTGTTGGTAAAATAGAGATATATTTACTAATCTTACATTGTCACATTAAGGTCGTTGCTTAAATATTGATTCTCATTAATTGTAGCAAGAGATTGTGCATCTTAATGAGGAGAAACTTGATTTTGACTCGAGAGAGCGTGTCAAGTGTTTTTGAACCTTAGACTAACATATTTTCCTAATTAAAGTTTTTAATGAGGCACATTCATAATGGACATTCAAGGGGGAGTGTTATGAATATATTTATTATGTGGATTCTTCCACATTTTAGTCACCATTCATGAATATCAATTGGGAAACTAAAAGGCTATTTAATATACATTCAGATACATGAATTATTTGAAGGGTCATACATATAGTATACATTCATCTTTATTAATTGTATCATTTATTGTATCTTAGTAGTGACCTTTAGTGTGATAAGTCTTAGAGGTCTATAAATAGAAGCATTACATAAGCATTAGAGACATGCAGTGAAAGAATTACTCCCCTATTTCTCTCTTCTTTATCTAGTTCTTTTATCCTAGATTTATCTTTATTTTCATAACAAAAATATTTTTTTTTTTTTAAAATAAAAGACAATTAAAAAGTTAAAGGATTAAATGCGTAATTCAGTAAGCTTAAAAATCATGTTAAGCCCAGGAAAAAATAAAATTTAAAAAAGAAAGTCTAAATCGTGGTCATCAGCTATTCCTCGCAAGAATGATTATGTTTCCTTGATCTTGAAATGCCATAGGCGTGCAACGAGCAAGAGAAAGGCTTCGTTTGAACTAAAAAAGGATTCTGTGAATTACTATACTAGCTGTGATACAGAGAACGAAGTTATCCAAGCTGAACACGAAGTGGTATTAGAAGGAGCTTGTCCCACTGAAGGGCGGATCACAGAGAGGCCTCTCTTTTACTGGAACAAATGCGATAGACGAAAAGGAAGACGAGGAGGAATAAGAAGTATAATGTCGTATTCGGGATTTGGGAAGGAATCAGGGCCCTCTGTGCCACCCAAATCACAGCCAGTCTTTGGTGGCGATACTAACACTTTTGTCCGTCCGCCGTCTTCTTCTCTCGCATCTCCAGCCTATGCCACTTCGCCGTCACCTACCAGACCCAGGTATTTCGTCAATTCCGTTGCTTCTTCCTTGTCTGCCTGAAATCTTTAAGATCGTTTCATCTTGGGATTTGATTAATTTTCCGTCAATTTGTGGTAAAATCCAGGAGAAATCGAGTTTCCTTTTTTGAATTATTGAAAGACATTAGGAGTGAAACAGAGTTTGCACTTTGAATAGGAACACAGTAGGAAATTGGAGGATTTGGTTTTGTGATTTCTCGTTAAATGTTGACATTATGTCAACTCTGAGAACTACCCTAATTTTACTGCAAGAGATTGTGATTCCGCGAACGGGATTCATATGGGGATCACTCATTTTTTATATGTTGTAAGCATGGTCTTGAAAGCTTAATTTATGTCCATATGTCAACTAGTATTATGGTATATGATCAAGTGTTTTTCTTGAGCAGTTGCTTTATTTTCTGAAAGAGCCATTCTTTATTCCTTCTTTGGGCCAAATACTATTACAGTGGATATATTTTGTCACTAAATGTTGCGTTGTTGATGGTATGTATTGTCTTTAATATCCACTGTGTCTTCTGGTTTCAGTATGGGGCAGAAACTATTTTATAGAGATTTGGATGCCCCCGCTCCTGAAAATCCCGCAGCAATTACAACACTTGCTGCCTCACGGGGTCCCACCGCTGGTATTACAGCCAGAGTTTCTAGATCTCAAAACCCAGAAAAAACCAGATCTTCTCCCATTCCATATGCAGGCAATGATGCATCCAAGTACCTCGGTCAAGCTATTCTGAGAAAGTGAGATCATTGGGTCTTTTAATACCGTTATTTTTCTCTATATTATGCATCTGGGCTTTTTCCTTCATATCCTTAATTTAAATCTGAACTGTGGTTGTCAGATTGGTAGACTGACGGGCTGTTCCTTAAGTATGAAAAGGGAAAGGAAATGAGGATTTGATTAGAAAATGATCCTTGTGCCCTAATTAAAATAATAAACAAAGTCAGTTGATGCTATATTTATATATCTCGTATATCTTGTTCCTGGTAAGGGGGCTTTGTTGCCTATTCCTTTTGGTAATCCTGACATCTGGAATGTAATGTGCTAATCATGCATGTATAAATCCATCATTCATTAGGGGAAAAAATAAAACAAGAAGAAGTTTCATCACTAATGTTGTTTATCATTTGTTGAGATCTGATCTCTTTATGCTTACTTTCTGTACATTTTAGCATGCATGGTATTATGGGGATGAGAGACTTCCAGAAAGCCATTTTTTATCTACATTCTTCTTCTCATTTCCTTTAAGCTATAGGCTCTTATGTTTACCAAACATGTTTTTAGTTAATGACTTTATCTCATATGCCTTTCTAATTTATTTGAGGCCTTAACTCGTGCTTTACTGTTGATGCAGCAGCCCCACAAATTTGACTACTGATGACCACAATCAGTTGCTTCATCTAAAATCCCAATCACCTCCTTTCATACCCGTAAATTATCAATCTGTTCAGAGTTTTTGGCCTTCTGTTCCTGTTCAACAGTAAGTTTTAGGTTTTTTATTTCATCTCCCCGCTTTTATTGTATCTTTGGTTGTCTATGTGTATATTTACACATGATTTACGAAGTCAATATTGAAATCTTCTTGTATTTTGCCAATTTGGCACTCTCAATGTGCGGTAAATTGTCCAAAGACGCTTCTGTAAAATTTTGCTAGTGCTTCATGGGTACTTATTCTGTTTGGTGAAATGCTCTCACTTTCAATATCTTGTTGAACCCTTGTTTTGTCATTATTTCTCCTGTTGAAATGTGACAATTCTTAATGCCGTGGTCAATATTGCATTTGCTTGATCTAGGACAGACGTTGAGTGGACTGGGGTGAATTTCAGTTGGGGATTGTTGGTATCTCCCTTTGAGTGAAAGAAAGGGAGAGAAGAGTGGCATGGGTGGGAATTAATGATCAATTTTGTTGGGTTCCTTGTGCGTCTATTTATATTAATATATCTAGGTTAATGCGGACTAGATAGTATGAGATGCCTAAGCCCCATATCGAGTTGAGTGGTGTGGGATGCTTTAGAGTGGTACGTAAGGACAATCTTTTGTTTTGTTTTTTTGAAACCTAAGGATAATCTTTCTCTGCTTTTGATAATGTGGGTTTATGGGTGGGTTCTCCACAGCTCCTGGGGCCCCTGTAATAAGTGAAGAATAATACAATAAACACAAGGCCAGCTCAATAGTGATAATATGTCAATATCTATCCCACCCATCACACTATTGTAACACTGCCCCTAAAGTTGAAGACCCTAGAAGCTTCATTTTGTTGCAAATAGAAACAAATTAAATAATAAAGAAAACCCACAATCAGGCACCTAGACACTTACACCATGATTCAAGAACAGCAGTTAGCAATTCCTCTAACAATGTCACCTGTCTGAAACGACTTTGAAAATTACTGAACATGCTTACTGTAGGTGGCTCCCTTGATATGCTCCTATCTGTTCTACTTGGCCATGTTGTCTTACTCATTTGTAGAGCTCTTCAAAATTTTCAATTTACTTTCCCTGGGTAGTCCTCTCAGCCTATGATAACAGTTTTACAGGGTAAGACAAAGTGCCGAAGAATTAGATGTATATTATTGTTTAAGAATATTGAAGTTTATTATTGTCTAGAAGTTGTAGGGTAATCTCTTAAGATTATTAGACAAGTAAAAGGGAGTGTTAAAAACAATAACTTTGCATTATTGCCTCATATGGAGCATGAGTGATAGAATCTAAATAGCTGGATCTTTTTAGAAGGCAGGAGAAAGACTAGAATCAGTTTCATTGGCGACCCTATATAGCCTGCTAGTCACAGATCATTGATCAATGACTCCTCATGGTTCCAACTGATATCAGGGTTTTATGGTCTTTGTGAATCGTCTTGCAGAACTATAAAATAAAAGTGGGGTAACCCTTGTTTTGGGCTCTTGTCATTTTATAAGACTAAATCACACAAGCATTGCGGAGGAGTGTTGTTCTAAATTGGTCTAACGATAGTCCTATTTATTATTGACTTAAATGTTGTCTCAAGCCATGCTTATGCTGTTCATGTTTTCCCATATAGTTTATAAACTTATATAGGTTGCCTGCCATTTGCAGGTTTGCTTGCTTGGATGATGCTTTCTTAGTGCTTCTGCTGTCTTAAATGTCTGCATGTTCTTTTCCTGAAGTTATTCTTGTTATGTATGTAGGCCAGCTGTAGCTTCCAGTACATTGGGTAACCCCGTCAGTCTATCAGGCAGTTATACCAGCTCACCGGAACATCAAGTCCAATCCTTGGTCTCACCCCAGGCCGTTTCTCATAATCCTCAGGGTTTTATGAGTGAACTTAATGGTTCTCAAGTCTCAAAAAGAACTAGGTCTCCTCCTTTGCCGTTTGTCAAAGCTAATGAAGGTTTGCAGGATAATCATACTGCTGCTCATAAAGATTTGATGAGGTAAATTACATAATTTTTGTGATCCTACATGATTATTATCTATAATGTACTAGCATAAGTTGTCGGGGTTCTAAATGTATCTGACTTATGTAGATTTATGGCCCCAGTACGTTTGATCTTTAATCTAGATTCCTTATAGCAGTATGAAATCCTAAAGAATATTCACATGCTTGTAAATTTCTAGGAAGCATTTACTTTTATATATGGATCATGGATCCAAAGATGTGAACAATACATTTCAATTTATTTGAGGTGCTTTGGTATGGGTTTGATTATGTGTTGGAATTCTTATAGTTTCTATAGGTCTTTGATTGAAATGGACTTGTTTTCTGACATGGTCATTTGTGCTCAAGGAGAAAGTGATAAGAATTTTTTCGAACTAAAAACTCCTTGCCAGATATGATTTCTAAATATGATCAATGTCCATCATTGAAGACTCTATTGGCTTCATTAAAAGTTACTGGTGCTATCATTAAAAAAAAAAAAATTTGTTACGTATGCATCATAAAGGCCCTGAAATACAAGATTGATTAAGATATAGCTTGTGAGAGAGAACTTGAACTTATACACAGGAACATTGCGGCTACTTTATGAGAACTGTCAAGCTTATGAGAGTTGGTGTTTAAAAGAAGGTGATAAAAAAAAACTTTCTTGAGTTGAAATGCTTGTTAGCATACATTATTATTTATATCTCACTTGCAAAGAGTAAAACAATATGTACATGTAGGTAAACCTGTTCTGTGGTTTCCACTGCAGGCCTTTATCTCCTCCTAAATTGGGAAATACATCTAGCATTCTAAGGAGTGGCCCTCGTGCCCTAGTCTATAAAAGATCTCCACCACGTACCGCTGTTTATGAAGCCACATTAAACAGGGCCATCAGTTCCTCTAATCCTAAAAGAACAAGATCACCTCCTCAAATATCTTCAACAGATAAAACTCTTGAAGGAAAAATTGTTTCCTCAGATGACAATTCTGAACGGTAAGTTAGTAGTTCTGCTGGTGCCATTGTTTGTCAATTATGGAGGTTCTTTGTCATCAAATTATGTCTTTGATGCTCTCCATTATTATTGTTTCTTTTAGTGAAATGTTAGCCAAGGCAAAGCGTGCAGCTCGGTTCAAGGTGGAGCTAAGCAAATCTGAGTGGAATGATTCTGATAGTGTAGACAGGAAGGCTTCTGCAAGTAGAAATGAACAGTCTCTGTTGGAGCAAAAATATGATGGTGGCCATTCTATACAATCATCTGTTAACGATGCCAATGGCCATGCTTTTTCTGATCCTGAAGCCCTTAAGACGTCCAATATAATTATTGGCTTATGTCCTGATATGTGTCCTGGTATATTTCTCAGGTTTTAAATCTAAGAAAATTTGTTAGGGTTATTATTTGTTGGTTCTATTTCGTATTCCAAGTCTACAAATGAAACAAATTTCATGCTGTTAGATTCTTTTTTGGATTTGTTGTCAGAAAGTTCATATTGGAGAGAGTTCCTAGTTCATTTTGTTGAAATTTGAAGCCAAAAAATGTACTGTTCTATGGGGAGAAGAAATGAATGTTTAGTGTTTCATTTGTTCATTTCGCAGAGTCAGAGAGGGCAGAGCGTGAAAGGAAAGGGGATCTTGATCAGTATGAACGCTTGGATGGGGATAGAAATGTAACCAGCAGAGTTCTTGCAGTTAAGAAGGTAATTATCATGTTACTGTCATTTCCTATGAAGCACTCATTGCACTTTTTGAGAGTTTCTTATGAAATATTCATTAATGAGGTGAATCATGGCAGTATAATAGGACAGCAGAGAGAGAAGCAAGCTTGATTCGGCCTATGGCTGTTCTTCAGAAGACAATTGATTACCTGCTCAATTTGCTAGATCAGCCATATGATGAAGGGTTTCTTGGCTTGTATAACTTTTTGTGGGACCGTATGAGGGCAATTAGGATGGACCTGAGGATGCAGCACATTTTCAATCAAGGGGCTATTGCTATGTTGGAACAAATGGTGCTTTCTTCTTTGAATAATATTAGTGCCAGTTTGTTGCATGCATGTCCATTGATCTTTGGTTCTAGTGGCAAATTTTATTTTATTTTTGGCCAGAAGGTTCTATTGGCAATTAATTCATTTAATATATATTAGATTGCAGTTTATAGATCGTGGGTTCAATATCCATTTGGCGTACTGCTTATTACTAACAAAATAAGTCATTCACATAATGTAAAATGGCCAATCAAATGGTAGGACCACAAAATACACGTGGATTTTGTGGAAGAGGCTAGTTATGGTTATGAAATTACTCTTTAATTATCAATCTAAGCTATTTATTCTAAATTATGCGTATATATGTTTGATTTGGCTTCAAATGTGGTCCCTCCAGAGTCTGGGTTTTATTTCCATCTTGGCTCTGTACAGTTTTCGTGTTTCTGGGGTCTCAGATTGTTCCTGAATCTCTATTTATTGTACCAATTATGGACCTTGTATTATTTTCTTCGAACATGTGCAAATCTTGTATTGGCCAAAACAAATTATTGTGCAAATCTTGGTTTTTTCTGAATTGTGATAAAGTTTTTTCTTTTGATGCAGTCCTTCTTGGGCCGTTTATGGGTTTTTAGAATTATTGTGGCATTCCTTTCCTTTTTGGATTTCAATAGCATCATTAAGATAACGTCTGCTGTAAAAGTCATTCATTAATTGGAAATTATGTTAGCTTAATCAAGAAAATGCATCTGCTAGGTAATATGTGTATCTTTGATTTTTAATATTAATGAAGCTGGTGTTTGTTCTGATTTCAGATAAGACTACACATACTTGCAATGCATGAATTATGTGAATACATGAAAGGAGAGGGATTTTCGGAAGGATTTGATGCTCACCTCAACATTGAACAGATGAACAAGGCTTCAGTAGAATTGTTTCAGATGTATGATGATCACAGAAAGAAGGGAATAAATGTGCCCACAGAGAAGGAGTTTCGAGGCTATTATGCTCTTCTTAAATTGGACAAGCATCCTGGTTATAAAGTAAGTGATCTATATAGTAAATCATCTTTAAGGTTTCTTTATGATAATAGATTGGTGAAAACAAGTTAGTTCTGATAGGTTGAACCTGCGGAGCTCTCTCTTGATCTTGCCAAGATGACTCCTGAGACAAGGCAGACTCCAGAAGTGCTGTTTGCTCGCAAAGTAGCAAGGTTGTAATTTCCACTAAGGTTAATTTACTTGAGCTGTCATGGTTCCAGTCTGATAATTTTTTACCTTTGCCTATGCAGAGCTTGCCGAACAGGTAATTTTATTGCCTTCTTTCGGCTTGCTAGAAAGGCAAGTTATCTTCAAGCCTGTCTGATGCATGCTCACTTTGCAAAGGTATGGATCATTGTTACTTTTTTTAATTTGTGTTTAGTGAATTGCACAATGTGCTTTCATGGGATTCAAAACAAACTATGCATCCATCCATGTAAATCCTTGGGTAATATTTGTATACTGTGCATGCACTTACCAAAGTGGATGGATATGTGCATGTGTTTCTTTGAAAGCGCTAATTAATTGAAGGCAAATTAGTGTATTTTCTTTTTCTAGGATGAGATGAATATGTTTTTCTCTCTCTACAAAATCCAGTATAAAAAACAAACTAAACCTTTACCTAATTAATTCTAAGCATGAAATCCCCCCAGTTAAGTTTATTGAATTCACTTTGTGTATTGTTTAAATAGCTTTTACTCATTTTTTCTTATGGTAATTCAAACTAAATTTTTTTGTATGCTTTGTCATCTTTACCAGTTGCGTACTCAGGCACTTGCTTGTTTACATGCTGGTTTGCAAAATAACCAAGGTGTCCCTGTTTCACATGTTGCTAACTGGCTTGCTATGGAGGTACTTCTCTTGGTTCGACTTGGACAAATACTTTTTTCTTTCTTTCATATTGTCTTGAGGAGGGTGTTGGGTGGAAGGATTTCTTAACATCCTCTTACATGTGACTTTGTCATCAAATGTAGGATGAGGACATAGAAGGTCTGCTAGAATATCATGGATTCTTGGTGAAAGCATTTGAAGAACCATATATGGTGAGGGAAGGCCCATTTCTCAATGTCGATAATGATTATCCCACTAAGCGTTCCAAACTTGTCCACAAGAAAAGGTCAGAAATGATAAAAGAAGATGTTTCATCATCAGATCAAGTGGTATCAACACCTGTTGAGACAACAAACAAGATCCAGATACAGAAGAAATATGAGAATGAGCAACAATCTGTCCTAGAAGTTAGTTCAGTTGAGAAGGTTGATGAAGAAATGCCTGAATCTCAAGCTATTTTGTCCCCAAAGGATGGTAGATCTGGAAGGAAATTTAAGGAAATGCCTATTGCAGTTCAACGTAGTGAAACTGATCAGAGTATTACTACGCCTTTTTCATCACCAATTGGTTTCTTTCATCATGGTATACCTGAAACGCAACCAACCAGATCTGTACTTTCTAAGCGTGCTAACTCTGATGCTATATTCACAAGCACTCCTAAGAGAACCTTTCATTCAGAGCAGAATGGAAAGCTCCTTGAAAGTATGCCAAAACCATCTCTATCAGAAAGTTCAAAAGGGCATGACTTTCATTTTTCTGTGGCTGATCCTGTGCCCCCAAGTGAATCTCAAGATGAATCTCTACTTGTTAACCAAGTAAACGGAGATGAAATTGATCAAGCTGAAAAAAATTATTTAGATGAAGAAATTGCTGCAGCTAAGCTCAAGCTATTCCTAAGGTTTTCTAGCCTTGTTTTGTTACCTAGCTTGCATTTATTTTTGTAACTTGTTTGAAGTCAATATATTTTAACAAAAATATCATTCTTATGTCTACCCTGTTAGGTTATGGAGGAGACGGGCATCAAAGTTGAGGATGTTACGTGAACAAAGGCAATCTGCAGCAAATGCTGCACTGGACTCATTGTCACTGGGACCACCAATCCGACACTACGTAGATGTAAGATTGCTAAGTGGGAATTTAATATTTAATTTTGATGTGCACTTTCTTTTTTCCTTAGCTGTAGGGCTAGTGAGAGTTTTCTTGTAGGGCTGATTATGATTTAGTGACCTCTTATGTTGGCACTTCTTCCTTCTGCATGTTTGCTCCAATTTGTGTTTGTGTGTATATATAGCTTCATAAATATCAAACCTATATCAATCCTTAACTCAGTTCATTATCTTATTTACCCTGTGTGCAGCAACCAAGCAACTTTGACAAATTTGACCTTGATAAAGCCATGAGAGAGAGATATGAAAAGCAGGAAAAATCCTGGGCAAAACTTAATCTTTCAGAAATGGTTGGTGACATACTAAGCAGACGAAACTCAGGTGTTAAATGCTTGTGCTGGAAAATTATTCTTTGTTCTCAGACGGACAGTGGACATAAAATGGACTCAGTAGGGTCATGGTTGATCTCAAAGCTCATGCCTTCCAGTGATGAGGATGTGGTTATTTCTTCTCCTGGTCTGACAATATGGAAGAAATGGGTTCCTGGTCAATGTGGCACTGATCCTACTTGCTGCTTCTCTGTAATTAGGGACACATCTTCCTGTGGTAGAGAAGAAACCGTATCTGGGGCAAGTGCAGTTTTATTTCTTGTATCCGAGGGCATCCCATGGAGATTTCAAAGAGCTCAACTCCATAATCTTCTCATGTCAATTCCCACTGGTGCTCACTTACCCCTTCTGTTCTTATGTAGCTCATATGATAGAGGATACTCTCCTGTTATAATTAATCAATTGGGCCTAAATGATATCGATAAATCCCGAGTTAGTGGCTTTCAGCTTGTCTTCCTTGTTGAGAATCAGCAGATGCAACACTTGGGTGGATTTTTCAGCGACAGCCGTTTAAGAGAGGGGCTGGAGTGGCTTGCAGGAGAATCACCCTTGCAGCCTACCCTACAGTATGTGAAAGTGCGAGAACTTGTTCATACCTACCTTAGCTCCTCGTTGAGGGTGCTGTATAGCTCCAATAACTCGAGGTTGGGTCCGATTGACTGTATCTCAGTATTTAATGAAGCTTTAGATGGCTCATTACAGGATATTGTTGCTGCCGCCGATTCCAATCCTGCTGGTTGTCCGTGTCCTGAGATTGGCATGCTTGACCAGTCTAGTTATGAGAATAGATTGCTGAAAAACTGCTTGCCACCATCAGGTTGGAGCTCCAAGCCTAAACTAGAACAAATCATTAGGGCTTTCCAAGACTGTAAGCTCCCCCCGTTTCCCGATGATTTATCCTGGTTGGACCTCGGTTCTAAAGCTAAACATGACATTGAGAATCTTAGATCAAGGCTTGAAGGTAGCTTGATTCATTACCTGACTGATACGAGTAAAATGATGGGAGTCCCATTGGCAACAAAGAGGCGCACGTCATGCTACAATCATGTGCTATGCTCGAGCTTCGTGGCTCAAGTTACCACATAGTTCCGCGGTGGACCATGATCTTTCGCCGAATCTTCAATTGGAGACTAATGAGTTTATCCAGCGGCGAAGTCTCTTCAGCTTACATCTCAAGACAGACTCGCGTTTCTTCTAGTTCAGATCTGGACGTGGACTTTGAAGCTAATTTGCCTTCATCAAATTATCAGAGTGCATCATTGGATGAGATAATTGAAGTTGGGTGTGATTCTCCTATCTTCATCAAGAGCCAACCAAGGCAACTTCATCTTCCACAGGACACTGATGATGATGTGATGGATGAAACTGTGAGCCCAGGTGATTTGAAGGATTCTGCAATGGATGAAGTGCCTAGGGTTGATGACACAGTTTTCTCTTATGATGGATTAGACAATGCTAGAAGTGAAGTAGTCCTAACAAATGGCAAAGCAAACAGCGAAGCCGACAAGTTAAGCAAACTTTTGGAGCAATGCAATTTGATGCAGAATGTTATAGATGAGAAGCTTTCTGTGTACTTCTGATCTGCTGCTTAATTACTTTGTTATGCTAGTATTTTTATATTACTCTCAACCAATATATAGAGAGGGAATTGTAACAGGAGGAGAAAAAAGAGGAAGGATAAGAATATATGCTAACCCATAGCGTGATTTTAGCCAATTTTGTACAGCAAACGATAATATCTTGTGTTGTTTATCCAACCTTCCTGTCTGACTCATGTACAAAATGCAACCATAATACAAATGATAACAACTAATTATTGATTCAAATTAACCTAAATTGAGATGAAAATGTGCAAGCAAGCAGCATTCAGCCTTCAGAGTCTATGGTTACTCTTGGGTAGTGTTGAGTAAGGAACCTGCAACCTAGTGTAATTGGGTTATTTTGAGCCCGCCCAAAAAGGCCCGTAATGGGTTTCCTAGTTCTTAGTTTTGTGCCATTTTTGCATTTGAGTAGAAGTACATGTGATCAAGGCATTCTTTTTCCACCCCAAATCCCATACCCCAACTACTGACATCACACTCCCATTGTCAACCCCGTTGAACCTTTGCTTACTTCTATGATAGGAATCGGCATATAGTGTATTCTAAAATCGCCTTAAAAAGTGTGGTAGCATACTGGCCCCAAATTGCAATCATTGTGACCAAAAAGATGCTCTCTGATAAATAAAAAAAAGGTTTGATGCAAAAGAATTGAGAGCATAAGCAACATTATAAAGAAATGCTACATAAGGAACTACGTTCATAGTGTATCTGTCTGCCATCTTGCTAGAGCAATATCGTTTCATAAGAATTGCACTCATCCACCTATCTGGCCACACCCTATATTACAACCTTTGAAAGTCCTTTTGAGTTTTGATGCAAATAAACTCAGATGTTCTATATAAATTGTAGAACTTTGACAATCCTATAGATGGTTTAGACTAGCAGAGTTGGGGGCGGAGGGATATGCAAATAGTAGAGTTCAAGTGTTTGCATAACCTTTGCGCCCTTTCTAATAGGGGCATTTGTTTTTCCTCCATCTTTCTTTGCTTTCCCAACTTAATTGCTCAAGAGACACAAGCTATAGGTGAACACTTGTATTATTATATATATAGATCATGAGTGCTATTGATTTGTGTGTGTGTGTGTGAGAGAGAGACCAAGTAGCTTAGAAACTCTCACATTGAAGAGTCCAAGACTGATTACAATGTTGAATTTCATAGCATTTAATTTGGTGCCACCTGCTCGATAGAAAATTAGGAGAGGAACCTTCAGTCAGGGAAATTCGAGAATTCAAAAAAAAAAAAAAGAAAAGAAAAGCATAACTTCACAACAATAAATTCAATATGTCAGATGAACTAGTTTATTCACAGAGATTGTTTGTGTATGACTCTTGATACATCTGAACTGTTTTTATTCACAGAGTTTGTTCATATATGACCCTCATCAATACATATAAACTAGTTGATTCATCACACCTACTAAACTTTTTGAAGTAACTTTTAGAGATATTGATACTTCCAAAAAAGGAGATGTATTTTCCTTTGGGATCATATGTCCAGAAGTTACTTCAAAAAAGATCAATAAAGTATGAACCTTTAGTCAAAGCAATGGGTTGACAACTTCCTGTAATAGAATAAAAACCTTCAATCAAAGCAATAATAGGTTTTTCCAAAAAAAACATAATTTCACAAAAGCAAATTAATGTCACATTGAATGCTTTATCGCTTCGTGACTTTCCAAAGGCATCTCAATCGAATAAGGAGAAGAGATCACCAAAGGAATGCCATCTATCTAGGGCTCACGAATGATAAAAATGCGAGTTAGGGTAAGAGAAAGAAACTCTCTTGGCAATTGTAACATCCTGAATTTTTAGTTTGAAACTATAATATTGTAGGATAAATTAATTTATGATAATTAATATATCAGGTACAAATGTACAATATAGGAGTAAATTTCTAAATATAAGATTTAATGTTTTTTTATATTCTAATAATATAATATATTATGTAATAAAATATTACATATATATATATAGAGAGAGAGAGAGAGAGAGAGAGAGAGGATAGGGATGGAGAAAGAGAAAAATAGAAAAGTGAGAAAGTGCCAAATGGAAGGAAGAAAGAGAAAAGAAAAGAAAGAAGAAGAGAAAGAAAGAAAGAAAGAATATATATATATATATAAATTAATTATAAAGTGGCAGGCCCCACTACCTTTTGAAAATTTAGGCAGGGGGTGCCTACCTTTGAAATTGGAGGGGGGAGGCAGCGGTGCCGTAGATTATGGGGGCCGCCGTTGCCGCCCATTGAAAAGGGGGTGGGGGATTTTTCTTATAAATACCCCACACCCCAAAACACAAACACACACACACTTTCATCGTCGTAGAGGAGAGCATAAGAGAAAGAGAAGAGAGAAAAGGAGAGTAAGGTGGTATTATTTGGGAGCCTTGTAGTAGCTTTTTGGTTATTATTTGGGAATTAGCAAGTAATAGGTATCTCTGAATATTCTTCCATATACTTGTGAATTGTGTATGATTGTAAATTATATTATTTTTATAGACTACATTATGTGTATATGTATTATAACAGTATTATAATAATAAGTTGAAAATTATAGTTTTGTGCCCAGCAAAAATTATGGTTTTGCCCTTAAATTTCAGAAATGACAATTTAGTCCCAAATTTCATAAATGACAGTTTAGTCATGAATTTATAAATGACAGTTTAGTCCCTCAAAATTCAAAAATGCCAGATTGGTCCAATGAGGTTTTTATGAGATGTTTGGTTTACCTTGTGCTGATATTTTATATGAATGAAAGCGTGTTTTAATATACTTTATTTTATTGATATAATTATCATGGCAGCTGTATGTGATGGGTAGGAGTAAGAAGGAATTTAAATGATAAGATTTATTTATGCCACCACTCGGTGCACAGTGAATGGTACTTTTCAAGGCCTCATCTTCCATGTTTTCCTCTGGTCGGGATTGCATTGGAGTTGTGGGACATGTGACACCTCCTTAGTTGTTATTTTTAAGGAGGGGAGTCATAGTCCAGACTTAAGTTCTATACCTTTGGCCGGGTATATCTTAAGTTTTGGTGAGCTTGAAACCATCCAGTCAAATGAATGAGTTTCTATTGGACTATGTGTTAGTCTATGCCTCCAGTCAGCGGTACAAGGGTGGACGGTGATATAAGGGAGGCTACATATTGCATATGGTATAATTGTATTGTTCACAATTCGACATAATGATGATTAGTTTGCAAAAGAATTTTGTATGAGAAATTATGGTATATACAAATATATTTGAAATCAACCCTACTTTTTGTCATATGTAATTTGCTTGTATATGGTAGAAACTTTCAGTAGTTACTGAGACGTGGAATCTCATCCCATAGTAACATTTTTCAGGTTAATATCCTAATAGGGAGCAAGGGAAGGCAACTATGGAGTGAGCTTTGAAGGCTCTTTTGTACTGCTATAGTTTATGTTATGTTATTTTATTTGCCATGAACCTAAGATTTCCGCTTTGTATTAAACTTTGAAACATTTTCTGAAATTTATTTTAAATATGTATTAAGAATTTTATTTTAAATGGTTATGTAATTTAACGATTTGGATATTGATTATCCTTGTTGGAGATATTTTAAATGATTATCCTTGTTGGAGATATTTTAAATATTTTGGCCAAGTTTTCAGGTGTTGAATTTGGGGAGTTTCATTTTTGGTATCAGAGCTAAAAGTTCCTATTTCATTGATTTTCAAAAAAAAAAATATAGAGGTCGTGGCAAATTAAATTTCATAACATGTGCACTTCTCTTTAGTTAGTTTTGGTATTTATTGGGTTATAGTCTAGCCTGTCTAGGGTATTCAAATGATTGGCAATGGAGATTTATGATTTTGAGGTTGCAATTGAGGTTAGATTGAGAATAAGATTTGATATTTTATCACAATAGCGTAGCGGAATAGGGTGAGTAGGAGATAAAATTTTATTGGATAGTGAATTTTGGAGACAAAATTTCTTGTTAGGAAAGAAGGAATATCTTTTAGTAACCAATGGTGTTTAGAGAAGTGATTCAAAGGCTAAGCCTTTATTTGGTGATTATTTCATTAGCCATATTTAGTACATTGTAGTATAAGCAGATATTCATGTTCCTATCATTATTAATCTAAGGAATTATATACCAAAGGTTATAAAAATAATAAATTCTTTTTCTGTATGGTGTAAGAGATTAAAGCTAAACAAAGTTAAAATAATAAGGTACAGTCAGAAACATGAAGGCTAAAAAGAAAAGACTATAGAGCAACAGATGGTACAAGCCCACCACAAGCTTTGACCATCTCATGTTGAAGTCTGTTAATTTCTTCTTGGGCGGTTGCCCTTGAGACGAGGTCATCAAGAGACATTGTACTTCTCAGTCCAGTGATTTTCCTCATAATATTGTGAACCTTCATGTAGGGCCATTTATCTACTCCTCCCCTGCGACATATTCCTTTTACAGCATTTTTGCATAGACGAACTTGTTTAGCTGCTTCTTGAAGGGGTAAATGGAAGAAGTCTCTAAAATCATTTATTGACATGGATGTTGCTCTAATACTTTGTTTAGCTCTTGACCTGTATGAATTACTAAGTATGGGAACTAAGGGATTATTATTTACAACCTCGGGCTCTTTTCCTTTACATGATATATTTTCTATATTGGTTGGAAATGAACTACCAAGGAGTTCATTTTGATTTTTAGTCCATTTCAAACCAACACAAAGAGCCTCATAGTATGCTGATAGGGGATCTAACACCAGGACATACCCTAAAGAGTTTTGGTTCAAACAATAATTTTCCAGAAAATATTTGACTTCTTCTATATTTTTCTTACCGAAGTCAAACATTTGAGGTCTGAAAGAACCTCCTTGTACGTCCTGGTGAAAGATATCATGACATATCATACCGACCCTCCCATGAACTTCAAGTTTATGATATTGAAGTTCATTTGTATGAATGATCTCCCGCAGAACATGGCAACAACCACATGAAAGTGGGTTAGTAGTTTTAGCCAAACTTGAAGTAGGGTTCCATGGTTGAGCAGGCCTGGTAGACTCCATAAGCTCTGCCATATTTTGACATCTCTTAATAGGTCGCTTTGATGGATCTACTTCAGACACTCGTTCGTTGGTAATCACAGGGATAGAATCTTGTATCCTTGGAGGAGAAGTAGAAACGTGAATCATTGAGGTAGAAGGAGGAGCGTTCACTTCTAAAGGATTAGGATGAGGTAAAGAAGAATAGGAGAACTGTACATTGTTAGATAAGTCAGCCAACATGTTAAGCTGATTATCATTTAGTAGAGCTTCAAAGAAGGAAGAACTATATGGGTTAGAAACTGGAATGAAGTTACTTGGACCTACCATGTTTAAGGATAATGTGAAAGATTGAAGAGAAAGGTACGAATGAAGGGAACTTTGAGTGAACTAGTATGTTGATATTTTGGGAGTTTCAGAGTATGTGAAGCATTTACCTTTGCTTTCCTCAATTTATAGCTGAAGCCAGTACCATTCTATTTGAGCGGTACCATACCCTGATCAGCAAGCTAGCTAAGAGCCATTTGAACTTTTGTGCATGCGGTACTCTGCAGCACCGCACCCTAGCAACCCGTTAGCTCGAAGCCATTTAGACTTTTGTGCATGCAGTACTTCGCATGGTAATTATTTATGATCTTGTCTCCAAGTAATTTGACTATGAGTATACTGTCAATTCGAGATGTCATGTTGGCATTAAATATGGTGACTAGAGAGGATCTTAGAAGATTTAGAATGATCATGTTCTGGTCTTATTTAATGGGAGAGCATCCTTCACTCCCTGAGTATCAGTAAAATTCTATGAATTTGTTAAAGATGATTGAAAGACCGATTCCTTCTGGATGAATGCATGTTGGGAGATTTCTGAAAAGGTATGAAAAATGCTAATCCTTAGGGATGCCAAGAGGATGTTATAATGAATGTGGTAGAGATTGAGGATAGCCTTGAATTCAATTTGAGCTGAGATAGTATGTCTAATTCATGAAAGTATAAATATTGTAAACTTGGTGATTGATGCTACAATGTTAGTGTGTTATTTGGGTATGATTAATGGTTAACTATGAGGTGAACAAATGATGTTTAGTATATGTCTTTATGATATTGTCAATTGAATTAAAACCTTGTGAATAATACCAAGGTTGTAAGAATCATATTTGAATGTTTTGAAGATTAGTCTAGGAATTGTGAATCATGATTTTAGAATGTTCTTTGGGTATTTTTGAGGAAACATGATATCTCAGCCTAACTGATATTGAGGTTCTAAGAGTTAATTTGTAATTCGATGATTGTCACTTTTGGGAATGTTTAAGGATAGTGCCTGAATGTTATAGGCTATGAATCATTGATGATTTTAGCATAAATATTGGGAATGGTCGATGTTTCAAAATTAGGATGATTAACCTAAAAGATGGTTAGGTATCCAAAGGGTTGCTACCAACTAAAATGTGACATAAGAATCCAACTTGATAGTTGCATTGATTCTTTAGGCGTCTGAATCGACTGAATAAATTGAGGTATTAGAATATGGTACTAATTGATTTGAATGAATTAAGGAACTAGAATGTGGTACCAATGTGTATGAGGTATTCGGAGGTTGCTAATGTAATACCCGGATAATTATTTATCTCGAATATTATATTTTAGTAAATAATACATATTGGAAATAGGTGAATATGTGGTCTCAAATAATAAATTATAATTATCTTATTTTCTAAGGTAATTTCTATGAAAATTAGAAGAGATAAAGAGCTAAAAATCCCTAAAATGTATTTATGAGTCATAAAATGCCCTGAGAATATTATGATAAATCCCAAGAGGCAATAAAATATTTATTAAAAATAAGAAAGTATGTTGTCTCTAATTTTAGGAATTTTTGGGATTATTTTCCTTGGAAAATAATGAGGCAAAATTAAATATAATTTTGGGGAACATAAGTTGCCCCATGATTTTTAATATTTTACATGGAGCATAAAATACCAATGTCAGTAAAATAGTTGTGAGATAATAATTAATCTCAATTAAGAAAATTATCAACAATTAGTAAGTGATTAATTAAGTAATTAATGGCTAATTGTTTAAGCTTAAACAAGAGAATATCCAAGGTAAATTATGTAAAACCCTTTATTTAGATGTTTATGGCTATGGTTAGCATAAAGTGTACTTGCTAATTAGTTAGAAAAGATTAAGAAATATTTATGAGATTAAGTACATGAAAACCCTAAATCCTAAAAGATTACTAATCATAGGATTAAGGCCCTAATTAAGCATTCTAATTAAATTAGACAAATTAAACAATGATCAATGGTTAGGATGTGATCTAATAAAGCAAGATCAAGGGCTACAAGAAATTCTAACAATTTTAAATGCCTAAATCCATGTAATTGAGTAAGAACCAATGGGATAATTTTGTGAATTAAAATATAAAGTAAGTTAATTAAAGAAGCGAGATAGGATAAATGAGAACCGATAGAAATTAAATTCTATCTAGAAAACCATGAACTAGGTTGCTTAGGTCAGGACATATTATGAATCAGTGAATTTTTACCCAGAAGTTGGTGTTACCGGATGTCATTTCCGTAACCGATGGCGTTTATCCAAAAATGTTCAGCAGGCCACGGAATACCCTTAATGGGATCAAAAATTTAGTTAACCCAAGTATTTTGAAAGAGGAAGAATAGACCTTCATTATTTGTGTTCTGTATTTTTGAGATTTTTCAAGATTACGCGATTAGAACACCGAACAGGGAACCTTATTGGTACAGGACCATAAAGCAAGAGAGGATGACATCATTGATGACCTCATTTTGTTGAAAAATGGGGCATAAGGGTGATCAAGGGCCAAGAAGAAACCTTGCACAGAAAACAAGATCCGACGGTTGATATCCGAGATGAAAAAGCATGAATAGTGTCTCAGAATTCTCTATAAATAGGACCCTTCATTCATTCAAATTTTCACACCAAATCCTCTTGCCTATTTCGAAATAGAGAGAGATTTTAGAAAGAAGGAGGAGTCTAGAGAAAGTGTAGCAAAGTTCTGGGTAAGTTCTTCGGTCCTTAGTCTTAAGCTTTAGTAGTTTTTTCGATAGTTATAGTAGAAATGCTAGGTAGATCTTTAATTTGCCAAGATAGTTTAAATATCATGTTTTAGGGGTAAATATGATATTTATTTCAAAAATATATTGGAGGAAGAGATATGGCAAAATTCTGGAAAATTAGAGTCAAAGTAGCGAAGCTCTGGCGAAATTTCGCCGATTAGTCAAACTAGGGGCAAAATGGTAATTTGTACCTGAAATGCTTGTTATGATACTAAATGTTGATAGATGCGATGTTATCCTTATAGGATACCTGTGATCACGTACCGTTGTCGTACCGCTGTCAGAAGTACCGTTTTCCGTCAAACGTACCGAAGTACCGTCAACGAAGGTATGTTCGCATACTGTAACACTAACTCTGATGTTTATTGTATGCGTACATGTGCTATGTGTATGGTATGCTTATGTGCGGTAGTTGATAGCTCTGTGGTATGTTCATTGTACTGTTATTATGCTTGCTGGGTGTTGGGATACGTTTGCTAGGTGCGAAATGCTTGGTGCGAAATGCTAGGTGCGAAACGATTGCTATGTGTGAAACGTATGCTAAGTGTGACACATCTGCCAGGGGGCTTATGTGATGTTGGGAAATGCTTGTTAGTATGCTCATATACTGTCTATGTTGTATATATAAACATGAGGTTAACCGTTACCTGAGGTTCAATGGGCATTGAACCTCAGCTCTTAATATAGCCTCAGGGTCAGGAGGACCGAGGATCGAGGAGAGAGGGAAGCAGCACGCATAGCGACTCGGTTGAAGACTTTCTTCTATTGTTATTTACTTTTGAAAACACTCGGTATAATGTACCGTTACTGTGAACAGCCAGACTTCCAGCATTTTGAATATATATATATATATATTATTCTTACGCTCCGATGCTCTACTCTGATGGAAAAAAAAATATACTGCTTTTGGAAAATGGGATGTTACAGCTAATTGCTTATCTAATGTAGGAAATAATCTTAATCATAGAGTATTCCCTTAGAAAGAATGGACTGAGTGTCTTATGAATGACTCAAGTAGTATGAGTTGAAGCCTGAGATGTATTTAGAGTTAATGACCTTCTAAACAATTGTTTGGTTCCTGAGTATATTTGAAATTTTAATTTTGAACTAGCCAATGCAACTGCTGTATTTTAGAATTTTTGAACGAAATATTTTCAACAAGATTTAAGACCAATTTGTAATAGTCATATCTGAATTATGTTGTCTCATGGAAGGGATCCCTGTAAGATTAGAAATGGAATTGAATTTTGAATTATGTGTACGGTGGAAGCAGTACAGAGATGGGAGAAGCTAGAAACTGTTATAGCTTGCCACATGTATTTACAATATTTGTTTTTGAATCACTTGCCATTATTAGAAATACATTTGAACAATGAAATGAAAAGTCGTGCAGTTGGTGATTATGATGATACATGAAACAAAATCGATAAGAATGGTCTAGAACTCTAAACTGATTAAGTCAAATAGTACTTGCTGGTTACAGTACTAGTCAAGAGAAATGCAGTTTGAAAACTTAGATTGAAGAAGCTCAGACATTGGATAGACAAGAATAAAATTGAATGAGAAAATCTCTATAATTTGAGTTGTCGAAAGGATGTAAAGAAATGAAACTCGTTATGGTGGTCCTTTGGGATATTACTAAGAATTAGACAAGTAGCAAATTTCAAGGACGAAATTTATTTAACAAGGGAAGAAATGTAACATCCTGAATTTTTAGTTTGGAACTATAATATTATAGGATAAATTAATTTATGATAATTAATATATCGGGTACAATATAGAAGTAAATTTCTAAATATAAGATTTAATATTTTTTTATATTCTAATAATATAATATATTATGTAATAAATATTACATATATATATATATAGAGAGAGAGAGAGAGAGAGAGAGAGGAGAGAGAGAAGAGAAAAATAGAAAAGTGAGAAAGTGATGGATGGAAGGAAGGAAGGAAGGAAGAGAAAAGAAAAGAAAGAAGAAGAGAAAGAAAGAAAGAATATATATATATATAAAATTAATGATAAAGTGGCAGGCCCCACTACCTTTTGAAAATTTAGGCAGGGGGTGCCTACCTTTGAAATTGGAGAGGGGAGGCAGAGGTGCCATAAATTATGGGGGCGTCGTTGCCACCCATTGAAAAGGGGGTGGGGGATTTTTCTTATAAATACCCCACACCCCAAAATACAAACACAACACACTTTCATCGTCATAGGGGAGAGCGTAAGAGAAAGAGAAGAGAAAAAGGAGAGTAAGGTGGTATTATTTGGGAGCCTTGTAGTAGCTTTTTGGTGATTATTTGGGAATTAGCAAGAATGCGTAACTCTAAATATTCTTCCATATACTTGTGAATTGTGTATGATTATAAATTATATTATTTTTATAGACTGAATTATGTGTATATGTATTATAATATTATTATAATAAAATTTAAAAATTACAATTTTGTACCCACGAAAATTATAGTTTTGTGCCCAAAGAAAAAATTACGGTTTTGCCCCTAAATTTCGAAATGACAGTTTAGTCCCTAAATTTCAGAAATGACAGTTAGTCCCAAATTTCAGAAATGACAGTTTAGTCATGAATTTCATAAATGATAGTTTAGTCCCTCAAAATTCAAAAATGCCAGATTGGTCCGATGAGGTTTTTATGAGATGTTTGGTTTACCTTGTGCTGATATTTTATATGAATGAAAGCGTGTTTTAATATACTTTATTTTATTGATATAATTATCATGGCAGCTGTATGTGATGGGTAGGAGTAAGGAGGAATTTAAATGATAAGATTTATTTATGCCACAACTCGGTGCACAGTGGATGGTACTTTTCAAGGCCTCATCTTCCATGTTTTCCTCTGGCCGGGATTGCATTGGAGTTATGAGACATGTGACACCTCCTTAGTTGTTATTTTTAAGGAGGTGAGCCATAGTCCAGACTTAAGTTATATACCTTTGGCCGGGTATATCTTAAGTTTTGGTGAGCTTGGAACCATCCAGTCAAATGAATGAGTTTATATTAGACTATGCCTCCAGTCAATGGTACAAGGGTGGACGGTGATATAAGGGATGCTACATATTGCATATGGTATAATTGTATTGTTCACAATTCGACATAATGATGATTAGTTTGCAAAAGAATTTTGTATGAGAAATTATTATATATACAAATATATTTGAAATCAGCCTTGTTTTTTGTCATATGTAATTTGCTTGTATACGGTAGAAACTTTCAGTAGTTACTAAGACGTGGAATCTCATCCCATATTAACATTTTTCAAGTGAATATCCTAATAGGGAGCAAGGGAAGGCAACTATGGAGTGAGCTTTGAAGGCTCTTTTGTACTCCTATAGTTTATGTTATGTTATTTTATTTGCCATGAACCTAACATTTCCGCTTTATATTAAACTCTGAAACATTTTTGGAAATTTATTTTGAATATGTATTATGAATTTTATTTTAAATGGTTATGTAATTTAACAATTTGGATATTGATTATCCTTGTTGGAGATATTTTAAATATTTTGGCCAAGTTTTTAGGTGTTGAATTTGGGGTGTTTCAGCAATCGCTGAGACAAGTACTAGTGCGGCCATCGCTGAGAAGTAAGATGAATGCTTTTTATAATGGGGCTCGACTGAAAACGATTCTCGACAGCCGGAAAAGACATCAGGAGTACTAGTATTATGATGTTGGAGGGTTTCCTTCAAACAGACTAAGTGTCAAGTGTGTTTTCTTTCAAACACTTAAATAGAAGAGGAAGTGTCGGGTTTTTTGGGTTGTCGTGTCGAAGACTTTACATAATGGTTGTATTAATAAAACTGTTATTTATTTGCTTATATTAATTACGATTCTTTGTTAATAATTGTGAGTTATGTTATTGTTTTAATATATACATACATCACAGTTATTAGTTAATAACCTTGAGATATGTAAAAAAAATTCTTAAAATTTTTTGGGCAGCTGGTGCTCAAATAATTACTTTTTATATTTTATAAAAATAAAACAGAAAAATATTCCTCTTTAGTGACTAATTGATCGAAGGTCTGCTATGAATTTAGAAACTTTTATTATAATTTGTTCAATTTGAATGATAGATAATTGTTTGTGGAGATATGTTGCGGGACAGTAGTCGATTGATTAGGTACACTACTTGTGTATGCATTCACCCCAAAACTTAATAAGTAAGCGCGCTTAAAAACATAGTTCTCAAGCAACTTCGAATATTGTCCATGTCTTCGATCCACGACCACATTTTGTTGTGGCATGTAGGGGCAACTATTATCTAACATAATTCTTTTATCATGATAATACTGCATCATTCACTCAAATTTGAGTTCAAGGCCATTATTTATTCTAATTTGTTGGACTCACTTGTGGAATTGCGTTTCCACTATGTTTAAAAAATCTATAAAATATTTTGTTGTGTTGGACTTGTGCTTTGTCAAATAGACCTTCTTCCTCTTTTTAGAAAATATGATTTATCAAACTCCCTCACACTTATCTTTTTAGAAAATTATAAATACATTCTTCCTCTTTCATTTATGAGTCCTTTTTCCTCCCCCTTTCTTCATCTGCACACTATTTATTCTTTGCTCTTCTAGATGATGCGATGTTAATTATTTATTTCAAAGGTTAGATAGTTTTCTATATTCTTTTTTCTCCTCTTTTCTATACTTATTTATTTCATTTGTTTATTTTTTTACTAATCCTGTTTCTTCTCTTAATTTGAAGATTCTTTGACAATGGTTATATACTAGAATCACAACAAATAATAATTTCATAAATTTCTTTCCACCTTTTCAATGATTATGAATTACACATATTAATTCTTTAATAAATTATTATCATTTTATATTTTAACCAAATAGGCTTCTTCTCTTGCATATGTGTGTAAAAACCTCATATACCTCCTCTCTAACTAATTATTTACTTAATTTGATACAAAATTTGATATATTTTCAACTTTACTAAAAATAATTGAAAAAAAATTGTCTAAATTTTAGTAGCGGTTTTTGAACCACAATTATGTATAGCGCAAATTCAATTTTCACAAAAATGAATTCAAATATCCACTACAAAATTTGTAGCGGTTACCTAACCGTTGCTGAATAAAAGATGCCAATTTGCAATTTTTTTTGTTTGACAATATGTTTGTAGTGGTTATATAACTGCCACTAATTTTGGCTCAAATTTTTAAAAATCCACTTCTCATTAACACGAAACTATTTTGGCACCTAATTTTAGTAGCAGTTGGCAACTACTACAAACATTTCACTAACACAATAAAAAATATTTCCCCTAAAAATTGGTAGCGGTTAGTCAATGGCAACCAACGACATCTCAATTCCCCCCCCCCCCCCTCCTAGTAGCAATTACTCGTTATTACAAATTCAACCCATGAACCGACACTTAGTGTGGGAGGTTGTCACAGTTAGGGCAGATCACTACAAATGTTGTAGCATGTTTGATCAAGTGCGTTGTGGTTCAGTTGAACCGCTACAAAACCGTTTGTCATGACGGTTTTTATAGAGGTTTTCTAAATCGCTACAACATGTTGTCGTGGTCCGAACCGCTCCAAGCACAATGTTTTGACCACTACAAAAACAACCTTTTTTTTGTAGTGAACACACATGTTTGTTTTTTTAAAAAAAAAATTATTGAAAATTTTGATTTGTTGATATTTTTCACATAAAAATTGCTTAATTTTTTATGAATATAATAAAAATATTAAATAGCTTATTAATAAATATTAATGTTAAAAGATAAATATGGATTCAGTATAATAAAGGGTATATTAGTAAAAAAACATGTATTTTAATATGTTCTTTAATGAAAAAAATATCCTTCCAGAATTTTTAGAATATTCTTTAAAAGTGTTAATGGCTTGGACTAAAATATATTTTTCAAAATAGGAGAGAGATTTTCATAATTAAAGCAAAACTAATATTCATTATTATGCTAAAGTTGTCAAAAGGTAACAATCAATATACATAGGAAATATATATATATATATATATATATATATATATATATATATATATATATATATATATATATATATATATATATATATATATAGTTGTATTATTTACACATGTTTCTCAATTATTGACCTATTCCCAATTCATATACTTTCTTGCAAACCGGGCCATATTGAAATAGTGGAGAGTAACCATCTGGTCAAATTCACACCCTTACAAATACAGAACAAGACACACAACTCAAAAGTCGAAACAACTTTTTTCAATTTTTGATATTATCAACTTTGCCCTTCTCTATTTTTCGTCCCATTGATTTTTAATTTTATTCTTTCCTATTTTCTCGGATATACACACATCATATGTAAATCACGAAGGGCCTGATACTTATCCCAAATGCATTTAAATACCCTATACTTTCTATTCTTGATTGGCCTCCTATATTTAATTGGGACATTATTGATTCAAATTTTTTCTGTTTTAATTTTTCATTATAAAACATCATTTTTTAAATTAAAAAAACAAAATCATAATGAGAAGATTATGTTTTATTTTTTAAGAAATAAGAAAAAAATTAAAAATTTAAGGTTAAGATAAAATAAAATATCTATTGGTTAATTATAAAATAAAATATCTTATAAGAGGTGTAAAAAAAAAAATTTAAATTTAAATTATATGCATTTTTCTGATATTTTTTTTGCACCCAATTTCTCAAATTAATTAATTTTCAGTGTGGTTGGGTTTGTTAGTCTTTCATCTTTTTCGATTCAATGATGGAGCTGTTGGGTGAGCCTTTTTAATTTAGCTAAATAGAGAAAAAATCAGAAATAAATTTGAATACTTTGGAATGTCAATATGAGATAAGCATGGCTTAAAACTTGCTTAATATTTTCCTTTATTGTCTCTCAGTTTGTTACAAATTAATTACGAATATTTAATGCACATGGAGGATAAGAAATGAACCGTATTGGGTCTTATAAATGATGTTTTGTAGCCTTCTATAAATTTAAATTATGGTATATTTTATGTTGATTTTTTATCAGAATATTTTATGTTCACTAATTACATTTGGACACACAACATATCTTCTTTTAAGATGATATCTTGTGAGCAACTAATAAAAAAACAAATTATTTGAAAAAAGATGGAGAAATGATTTCTTTGTTCACAAAAAGCAAACTAATGAATTTTGAAAACGTATTTGATGATAAAAATTGATAAGAATGAAGGGAAATAAGATTGGGAAAATCCATCTCAGGACCTATATTAGCAAAATCATATAAAAAAATGCCTGAGAAAAAGTCACATGTCAAAAAAGGCCCAGGGCCTTTTCTGATATTATTTCATAAAACGTTAATTATTAATGAGACTGATATAGTTGTTAACGGGTACTGATTTAGTTGTTAGGATATTGTTGTTAATGCGACTGATTTAGTTGTTAACGGGTATTGATTTTGTTGTTAATAAGACTGATTTATTTGTTAAAGTTTTATGAAATAATACCAGAAAATGCCCTAGGGTCTTTTTTGACATGTGACTTTTTTTTAAGGTATTTTTCGACATTTTTTTGCTAATATGGACCATGAGATGGATTTTCCCAATAAGATTTTCTATTTTTATATTTTTCTTGAATTAGAGCAATTTATTAAAATAAGAACCTATTTTTCCTCCATCTTTAAAGGGCTTGGATATATTATAGGGGTGAAAAAAGTCAAAAAAAAAAAAAAAAAAAAAAAAAAAAAAAAAAAAAAAAAAAAAAAAACTAGTACTATATTTGATTTGATTTTTTGGTTTTAATGTTTAGTTGTCGGTGGATATGCGCGTGGGTAATAGCTTCCGGGGATTAATTAAAAAATAAATTTGGATGTTAAGCATTGTTGTAAACTCGCGAGTTAACTATCCTAGTTCTGCTTTTTACGTTTCTAACTAACAAAATTGAGTTGAGTCACTGAAAATTCATGATCATTATAAACTCGATTAAATTCACAAAAATTTATATACTGAGTTTACCGTTTTTACATTTTTAACTTATAAAATCATGTTAACTCACACTTAAACTCATGTTAACTTCTTCAATTTGATCATACTCAACGACTTTATATATAAATTTTATAAAAATTTCTTTGTTAAATATGATAAATTATGAATACTAATTGATGTAATTTCAATTATTTAAATTTAAAATATATTTATACCAAATAGTTGTCATTTTTTTATATTTTAATTATTTAATTATATACCATTAATACCTAATTAATGACAAAGATAAACTCTTATAAGTTTATAATTCAAACTCATAACTACAAATTTACATCGTCATAAGTTTACTTAAAACTTGACAACCTCAATCAATCAAGTATATCCTTGCTCACCATTTTTGCTCCTTCCCATTTTTCCAAAAACGATGGCGTATTGAAGTAGTGAAAACAATCTGAGTCCTGTGAACTTGGCTATAAATATAGAATCCATTTGGCTTCTTTTCAACTAACATGTGAAAAATGAAGTTGGTGGTAGATAAGAAGAAAATACTGTTGCTCGTCCTTGCTCTGGCCATTGCCGCCGCTAGTTGGAGCGGCAGCAACGCAACGAGCTCGCCAATTCTGGACGTTTTCTCTTTGAATCGAACTAGTTTTCCCTCCGGATTCATTTTCGGCACTGCATCCGCCTCTTACCAGGTTTCTGTTATCATTCTTCTCATCTTCTTTATCTGTGTAGTCATTTAGATCTAAATCCCATACATTGTATGGAGTCTGAGTCTATAAAAGCCATACTAGTTTTATTACTGATGAACAATGTGATACTTTTAGTGATTCGTATAGAATCTATTCATATAATGATGATCTGCAAAATTATTTTCTTGATTAATACACACACATATACTTGCAGTATGAAGGTGCAGTAAATGAAGATGGAAGAGGACCTAGCATTTGGGATAACTTCACTCACAAATATCCAGGTCTCTCTCTCTTAATAGTGGCCTCATGCCTTATCTTATCTCTTGTCCTATCTAATCCCTTATTATAAGGCATAAACTAACAATTCTCACACACCAATAAAAATTGTTAAAGTCAATAGATACAATTTAAGTAACTTCCAATATTACCTCTTATTAATTGCACTAAATTCTAATATTAATATATTATATTAATTATTACTCTCACCCACTATCCTTATTAATTATGGTCATACATGAAAAACATAATTAATACGTTTTTAAAACAAACAAATACCTTATAAAAAAGACTAAATGTAATTGCAAATTAATACCTTATAATAAAGACCAGAGGGCTAATAAAAAATTGCTTGTAACCCAAATAAAAAAAAAAAAAAAAAAAAATTACGCGTTTAATTTATTAAGTTTTGTAATTTGGTCTCAGATCTGCTTAAAGTTTTTTTCCAATGAAAATTGCATATGTGTACTGTGTGTCTTATTTTTTGGATATACTGTAGAAAAATAATTGGGAAAAGCTATGATACAAACTCCACTCTTATTTGGAAGATTAAAACTTTCTTGTGTCAGACTTCATTCTTACAACCTCCGATCCATTTCCATGAATCAAACTCTTCATCAATTTTTTTTATTTAAAAAAAAAAAACAAGCTTAATTTTTGTCTTTTCATGCTACACAGATTTTGGATATGTTATTCAGTTATATATATTATTTTCAGGTGCAACTTTATATTTGTTATTTTGTATAAATGTTAGCTTTATTTATTTTTACCATAGTTATAGATTTCTTAGCCTTATGGTAAAATAAAAATATTTCTTTTTTTTCCAGCAAATTAAAATATTTCTAACCCTTTTAAATCTAGATACATGAATCACATTAAATACCTTATTGAAAATTTTTTAGGAGACAAATGTTTCTAAAGGAAGAAGTACAGTGATAAGCAATAATTAATATTCAAAGTAATGTTCAAAAGCAATAAAATTTCCATAAAATTTATAGAAATAATGAAAATGAATTGGTATTCCACTCAACAATGCCCCAAAATATTCAGGGAGAATCACACCAATGTCCAAAATAAGAAAAATGATATTAAAAAGTCTTATAATTAGTTAGAAAATATACGTTAATTAATACATTGTCAATCAGAATTCCTATCAATTAGGAATCATAACAAATCACCATTAATCCTCATTAAAAGCCATTATTACTGAGACTCTTCCTTATATAAATACATATCATATATGTACATAAATATACATAACTTTCTGATTCATTTATCTACAACACCAATGTCCCAAATAAAAATAAAATAAAATTAGAAAAGTCTCTTAACCTTTCAATGACAAGTAAAATAGTCATTATTGATAAATTATAAAAAATTTCTGATATTAATTCTTTAATCTTGATGTGATTTTCTTAAATATTTATTACGGGAATGAACTGGGGCTTATGGTTGTCGTTTTGGTCGTAAGAGAGACACTGATAAGCCCAAGTGCCCAACAACATAAATAAGAAACAAATGAAGAAAGCAAAGCTTTTTGTCCCCTACACGTCTTCCAAAATCAGTAAACTCATCGAAGGATCCAAATAAGCTTAAAGAGATAATAAGCTTTAAATATAAATCGAGTGGATCAGTTAATAACGTGCAAATAAATCCGTGTATTTTATTCACTTGTGTGCAGAAAAAATAGACGATCGGAGCAATGGAGATGTGGCTAATGACCAGTATCATCACTATAAGGTACGTACGAGGGTTGAAAACTAATTATGAAAATTTGGACTCTCAGAATAATTTATGAAAACCGATAAATTTACTTCATTTTCCGTTATTATTTATTAGGACCACGATGTCACAATGCATTAATTTACAACTCAAATAATGGATTAATTTTTTGTTTTTTTACCCTTTTTTTATACAACTAAAATAATGGAAATATATATATTTGCAACTTATTTGGATAGCCATAGGTCTTTCAATTTGTAGTTTTTTGTTATTTTTTTTCTTTTTTTACCAAGCCTTTTTTTATTTAGTACATTAATGTTGTTTGTGTCATGATTTTTTATAGGAAGATGTTGGAATCAAAATAAATGGAAAGTAACACCATTGCAGATTAAGTTATTTTTTCCCTACTAGATCATGAAAAAAAATTTGGATGCTTAATGTTGTTTGTGTATATTTTTTATAGGAAGATGTTGGAATCATGAAGCATATGAATTTGGATTTTTTTCTATTTCTTGGTCGAGAATACTGCCAAGTGAGTCAGAACATGAATTTTTGTCAAGATCACTTGTATATATACTTTGTTGAAATTTTCCCAGGAACTAGAGTTTCTTTTTTATTTATTTTTTCTAATTTTGGTATTTATAAACAATAAATATTTGCAGAGGGGAAGCTAAGTGGAGGTATAAACCGAGAGGGAATCAAATATTACAACAACCTCATCGATGAGCTATTGGCTAATGGTCATAACCCAACCTTAATTAACTTTAATTATACATATTTTTTTATTTAGATTCAAATCGAAACACACTGATATGATATTATAATAATAATTAACCAAATCATAAAAATTGACGAACGTACAGGTCTGAAACCTTTTGTGACTCTTTTCCACTGGGATCTTCCACAAGCTCTAGAGGATGACTATGGTGGCTTCTTAAGCCCTGACATAGTGTAAGTGACAAATAATTAATTAAACTCAATAATGTAATAATTAATTAATTATGTCATAAATGAATGATACATACATGTGTGTGTGTGTTTTTTCAGGAAAGACTATGGAGACTACGTGGAACTATGCTTCAAGGAGTTCGGGGATAGAGTGAAGCATTGGATAACGTTGAATGAGCCATGGAGTTATAGCAGTGGTGGGTACGCAATCGGCAGTTTAGCACCAGGTCGGTGTTCTGCTTGGCTGAACCCTAATTGCACTGGTGGTGATTCCGCCGTCGAGCCCTATTTAGTTGGTCATCACATGCTTCTTGCTCATGCATCTGCCGTCCAAATCTACAAGTCCAAGTTTCAGGTCCAAATCTACACATACTCCCTCTCATCCATCATTAATTAGTCTCATTGCACTAATTAATTATTTGCTCATTTTCTCTCTCACGCCATCTCTCTTCATGAATAAGAGTATTTTTGGAAATTTATTAGTTGCAATTATTTCTTATATAAGAGGATTTTCAAAAGGGATGTCATGCTCCTATTTATATATAAGAGAAACTAATAGTAGTTCATCTAAAATTTTTGAAGTTTTTTTTTTTTTTTCATTTCCCTCCACTTATATATACTTAATTTCACTGCATTAATTAATTATTCCCTCTCACACACTCTCTCCATAAACAAGAGTAGTTTTAGAAAATTAGTTGTATTTCTTTCATATTTATTACCTTTAACCAATTTTAACCAACCAATTTATCTACATAATTCAATTATTTGTATCTTATAAGAAGAATTGGAGAGAGTACTTTACATCATGTTACTAGTTTCACATTACATCTTTCTCAAGTTTTCTATTCAAAATCATGCGGCATTACCCCTCATCCTTGGGTTCAATTGGCAAAGGGGTCGGACACTCTCACCAAAGGGAGGCGGTTCGATCCTGGAGTTAGTCATGGCGCTGGGAGAGCATCCTAGCTCCTGGGTGCCCAGATTCACATCTCAAGGTAATAGACGGTTCACTCTGCCCAACATTGGTATCACCTAAAAGGAAGGGAGATTCCGCTCTACCCTTGGATCATGAGTGAACCTAACCCCTTTCCTAAAATTTCAATATTAAAAAAAAAAAATCATGCGGCATTATCAATTTTAATCGCATACTGGTGATCAATGTATACATGTCTTTGATGATATGTGTATGTGCGCGCAGGCATCTCAGAAGGGTGTGATAGGCATAACTTTGGTGTCTCACTGGTTCGTGCCCTATTCAGATAGTAAAGCCGATCATAACGCCGCTTCACGAGCCATTGATTTTATGTTTGGATGGTATGTACGTAGTAGTAATTGATATAAAAAATGAAAACAAATATTCTGTAACCTTAAAAACAAAACAAAAAAGCACACACGCACATAGATGTGACATGTTGATTGGATGTTATTAATGCAGGTTTATGGAACCAATAAGTAAAGGGCATTACCCAAAGAAAATGCGAGTTCTAGTGGGAAGCCGATTGCCAAAATTCTCAACGGAAGAATCAAAGCTTATTAAAGGCTCCTTTGATTTTCTGGGTCTTAACTACTACGCTGCTAATTATGCCGCCCATTCACCTTCCCTTCGCTATGCCACACCCTCCTACCAAACTGATTCTCATGCAAATCTCACAAGTAATTAAATAACTTATGTGTGAATCTGTTTCTGTTGTAGTGTGTGGAGTTTGAGTTCTCTCCTTTTCCTCTTTCTCATTTCTTTCTAAATCTCATATCCACCCTTAGATTAAAGAATGGATCATTCAGAATTAATATTTTATAAACATATTATTGTGAGTATAAATAATTAAAATTAAATTGTTAAAATCCGATCTAAGCAATTTATTGGTGCAATGTAGACAAAATAAAAGTTTTTAATTTATAAAATATTATAATCATAATCATAATTCTATAAAATATTAATAAGAACCATTCATTATTTTAATCTAGTAGTGGATATGAGATATTAAGAAGAAAAACAAATTAAAAGAAGAGGATATGCTTCGTGTGTGTTGTAGCGTGTGTAATTTATTAATGTCTCTATTTATTACATTCACCTATGTGTTATTTATTCTGTGGTAGCTGAGCGGAACGGTATACCCATTGGACCAAGGGTACGTAATTAGAAGCACCATCTCTCTCACTTTTACTTCAATATTTTTGTCTGATTCATAAATATACTATTTGTCTAATTTAATTTCATCCATTTATTTCTATATATATACACACATGCAGGCTGCCTCTGACTGGTTGTATATCTATCCTAGAGGGTTTAGAGACTTCTTGCTCTATGTGAAGACCAAGTATAACAATCCTTTGATTTACATTACTGAAAATGGTACTTATGGACATGCTTTCACTTTTGACCTTTTCCTTGTTGTTCTTCTCCTATCGTGAGTCATAAATATTTATTTCTTACACTTATGATGACCTCTCCTTGATTTATATATTATCTGTATCATAGGTATTGATGAGTTTGATGATCCAACATTAACAATTGAAGAAGCCCTCATGGATACTTTTAGAATTGACTACTATTTCCGCCATCTTTATTATCTTCAATCTGCAATCAAGTAAGTGGGCTTCCCATTTATTTATTAAATTAAATTATTTAATTAAACTTAAGGCCTTTGTGTGTGTGTGTCATCTTATTATATTTTTTCCTTGTTGTTTTTCTACTTTTACAAGGGATGGCGTCAATGTAAAAGGATACTTTGCATGGTCATTGTTGGACAACTTTGAATGGCCTAACGGATATACAGTTCGTTTTGGAATCAACTATGTGGATTATAAACACGGCAATCAAAGATACTATAAACTCTCGTCTCGCTGGTTCAGGAACATGCTTCAAAAAGAATAATTTAGTGAAGTAGCAATCAGTTCCTAATAAAGAATATATGACATGGATTATGTGAATCATATGGACACTTTGTGCATGATAATTATGATATACTGATGCTATGTCTGTTGGCAGCAGTAATCAATAGAAAATTAGTTAGTTGTACCTGCGGACAATGTCTTTAAGATATTTTCCGCAACTCTCAATAAATTAATTAAGGTGCTATGATTCCTAAGATTAAGCGAACCTTTCATGCAAGAACAGGATGAGCAAAACAACAAATGAAACAAGAGTGAGGTGTTCCGAAACTTCAGCCTCAATCTCCTTTTATAGGTTGCAAATCACTGTGATTAAATATCAATTTTAAATATTGCAGCAACCAACATGTTTAAAATCATCAGTTTCAAAACGTTGAGAAGCCATAATTGTCAAAACCCCTTAATATTTCGATATTTATCAAAGTAATAACGCACAACTTAGTAGGCGAACAGATATAACATAAACATAATGATATAAAGTACTTGATTATATAACAGGAGTTTCCACAAGGTTTGAACATAATATCTACAAATCTAAAAATTTTATTATAGAGTAAACACCCTCACTACTACAAAAATGTTAAAAAACGACCTAAATAAGACTCAATTAACATCCCTTTACTGAGGGATGTCTTGGGAGGGGTAGTGGAAATTTTGGGCTTCAGTGACCTGATTATAAATCAGGTCGCCTTATAATCAGGTCGCCTTATTACCTTATTAAGGCGACCTGATTTTTGTTTAGGTTGCCTTATTAAGAACAAAGGTGTCCTGATTACATAATCAGAGCAAAAGAAATCAAAAGAATTATCCATAGCAGTCTCATTCAAGTAAAGAAGATTGTTTAGATGCAAAGAATAAGAATTAATAAGAGAAACTAGAATGACAATGAATATATCCATAGCAGTCTCATTCAAGTATCTATCATATTTTCATAAATCTAGAAATCCTTAATAACAACATCCCGCATATAGGGAATATTCCCAACATTTCAAAAGCAGCAGAGAAAGCCAACTGTGTTGGCTCAGCACCTCGAACAAAAATGGAGAACAAAATTAGTAAATTGAAGAATTCTAAAAACAGAGTAGAAGAAACTAATAAGGATGTTTCAACAATATGATCTTCAAGTTACATTGGCCCATAATTTCAGGTCCTTAATCAATGTCAGAGCTTATGACATGAGCCAACAAATCCTCCTCCTATAGAACCTCAGCCTGCTTATTACCTACCTACTTCATCCAAAGAAGTCCCAAACAAACCCTTAATCAATGTCATAATACATGTTTATTTTGAGTCTATGACCCGGATATCATAAACCATAACAACTATCCAATTCACCGAATGCCATTAACTATCCCATGACCAACATAAATTCATCTAACTCAAAGATTGTTCCTTACTTTATTCATTAGTTTCTTGTTTACAGCAACAAAACAAATGAAAAGGCAAGGGGTTTATTGGTTGTTCGGTCTTTATCACGCTATGTATCACAAAAACTTCACAGAAACTGATCCCACATGACACTTTCCAGCAAGAGAGAAATCCCCTTTATTAACTAAATATCAGCAATAATCAATCAGCCTCTCATTTCTAAATGGGAAGCTAAAATCAATCTCACCTTGATCTCGAGCGACTGTAAGTTACGATCCTTAGAATTCTGGCATGCTTCGATTATCTGGAAAGCCTTTCGGTTAACCGAATTGCAGGTCACTATCCCTATTCAAATTAATTCAAAACGGTTCAATAACAACAACAACATTCGCTATCTCAGAAGCTCGAGAAGGTTCACAAAGTTACGAATACCTGGTCTGTTTGAGGATTTCAAGGATCAAATGGGAGTAGAGAACAGAGTGTGCGCCATATCTTGGACTTCAAATACTTTTGATTTAGCCTTTGCCTTCTCAGAAGAAAAATATCGAACGGATTAGATAACCAAAGCCTAAGGTCAAGTCACAAACCGATGCGCCCACACAAAATGGAACAAAACAGAGAAGGGGGAAAAAGCAACGGAGAGGGACCTTGAGTTGGAGGAAGGAACGAGGTGAAGGAAGAGACGGAGGAGACGCGATGGTGGCGACGGAGGAGACGATCTGCGAAAAGGGAAAATGACGGGGTGGCCGCCGCGAGAGGAAAATGACGAACGTAGGTTTTTTTTTAACACTAACGAACGAAGGCGGTGTACATGTGTTCGTTTTTAAATGAAAATTGGCGACCTGATTTAAAAATCAGGTCGCCAATTTTGTATAAGTGACGACCTGATATAAGATCAGGTCGCCAATTTCCCACAAGTGGCGACCTGATTTTAAATCAGGTCGCCACTTATGGATAATTAGGCGACTGATTTTTAAATAAGGTCGCCACTTTTCACAACAATTTTTAAATGAATATAATTTTTGAAATTACACTTTTGCCCCCTAATTTTAGGTGAAATTACACTTTTACCCCTAGTTTTAAATATTTAAAAAAAATACCCCGGTGGGCCCCACCACCGCCGCCGACGACGGTGGTTGCCGGCGTGGCGTTAAGGCCCACCGAGGGTATTTTAGTTTTTTTAAAAAAATATATTTAAAACTATGGGGCAAAAGTGTAATTTCACCTAAAACTATGGCCAAAAGTGTAATTTCACCCAAGTTACTGTTCATTTCCATCCAACTTAACCGTTGACCGTTAGTTGACTAACGCCACGGTGTCTTGACGCCCCAAAACATAATTACATGTGTATTTTTGCTCCGCTTGAAATCTCATGCGGCGCTGAGCGCCTCGGGGTAAATCACATGTAAAATTGCTCCTTTACCCTATAATTTTCCCCTCAATTTTTAAATGAAAATTATGACCTGATATAATAATCAGGTCGCCACTCTTAGATAATTGGCGACTGATTTTTAAATCAGTCGCCAATTATCACGACAATTTTTAAATGATGATAATAATTTTCACTACATACAATTTTTAAAAGAAAATTACGACGATTAAAAATCGGGGCCCCAATTTTCCAAAATTGGCGACGATTTATCTTCGGGTTGCAATTTTGGATAATTTGCGACGATTTTTAAATCGGTCGCCAATTATCACGACAATTTTTAAATGATAATAATAATTTTCACTACATACAATTTTTAAAAGAAAATTACGACGATTTATCTTTAGTCGCCAATTTTGGAAAATTGGCGACCTGATTGTTAATCAGGTCGCCAATAAAATGAAAAATTGGCGACATGATTTATCTTAAGGTCGCCAATTTTTCACACCAAATTTAATATCATGGCGCAAACAAATAATTCTTCCATATTTCCTCGCGCGCCAAATTATTTGGCGATTTTAGACGTCTTGAAACAATATCGGGACGCCAAAAATGATTTTTATTCCAAAAAAAAAATACCATGGTGCTAAACAAAATATTCTTATATTTCTCATGGCGGGAAGCAATTAAAGAGTCCTGAAAAAATCTTAGAACTCAAAATATCAATTTTAGAAGTCCTAAATAATATTTCAGGACGTTGAACACTCATTTTTTTCATTTTTTACTACCTATTTATTATTTAGGACGTATTTGAGGGTAGTAATATCAAATTCTTGTAGTAGTGCCTTTCTGGTCCCTGACAAAAAACACGGACCCCATTTTGGTCTCTTACAAAAAAATCGACCATTATTCGTCCTTTTTATGAACTAAAAATGACCTTTTAGAAATTTGTGAGAGATCAAAATGTCAACCAATCAACCTTTATTCGTCCTTTTTATGGACTAAAAAAGACATTTTTTTGTAAGGGACCAAAATGGGGATCGCGTTTTTTGTCAGGGACCAGAAAGGGTATTTACTCTTTATTATAAAACTACATATAACTAGCGTCCATACTTGAATGGGATTGGAACCTTTAATTGCCGGTATCTACCGCCTTGCCGTTGGAACCACGTCCGATGTGCTGATTGTCACACCCCTTATTACTATGTCATACATCAGAGTAAATGGCACGACAGAGCATGCATAGCGGTTTGGGCAATGAGTACTGATAATATATGCATAAACGCAAAAAGATTAAGTGTAAATGCCAATCCCCACGAGGATGTTAGAGACAAAGTTATCTCGAATAAGTCAGTAAGTATTAAAATTATATAACCCTTCCCTAGCATCCAAAAATAAATATAACTGAAAATGTTATAAACTCCTTCTGAGTCCATCCTTCCTCCAGCTGCCCTTACAATACTACCTTGCCCTTCATTCCAGATCCACTACCTGAATCTTTATTTATGTCTGATATTCAAAATTGAATCTTAGAGTCACAGATTAATCTCTATGCATAGCATGAAAGTGATAACCAACCACAATTAGGAAAAAGTAGCACAGTATTCATCAAACAATACGTGCAACAACATCAAACAGCATACTAATACATGCATTGTTGATTGCGAAATGCAAGACCTACAAGTCCCAAATCCACAGCACTAGGAAAATAACAATTGAATACAAACAAACGCATGTCCCAAACACAAATCCACAATCATAGTAATGTTAGTTTTGATTAGTTTTGATGATGTCTTATATAGATGCCATTATCAAAAAGAAAAAAGATTGAGTAATATAGTTATCTCCTACATTGACTAACTGCTGTATTTAATGTAGATTAATCCAAGTTGAATTATAGAGATTAATCAAGAAGGAGATATTGAAGAAGACTATTCCAAGTTGAACTATAAAGATTGATTAAGAAAGTAGATTGAAGAAAGAAGTTCTTGCACATAATATAATTGGAATATCAGAATGTCAAGGAAGCAAGAAGTTATCAAAAGATTTTGGGAATAATCAAGAAGAATAGGGAATATTGAAGAAGGTTGAACTTGTAGAGAATGAAGAGTCCAAGTTGAATGATAGAGAATGATCAAGAGAAAAGAAGAAAGAAAAAGTTGGATGATGAAGAATGATCAAGTTGGGAGATGGAAAAAGGAAGAACTTGTTGAATGGAATGAAGATATCATTATTCAAGTTCTTATATTAATGCTAGAAGTCTCCAAGATTATATGGAAGTTGGAATGGCTCAATTAAGAATTAAAGTCAGCAAAAATCAGCTTCAGGATGAGAAAACTCGAGTTCCCAACTCAAAACTCGTGTTTCCTACTTCGCTACAATGATTTGCTCCTCTGGTATGAGAAAACTCGAGTTAAGAACTCAAAACTCGAGTTTATGACTCAAAACTCGAGTTATCAAGTGTTTTCAGCATCTCTGGCATTTTTGGACTAGCAAAACTCGAGTTTTCAGTCAAAACTCGAGTTTCCAGCGGTCATCAGCTCTTCAACTCCACTCTGTTTCACGTTCAGCACGGGTGATGTCTGGTAATTCGATGATATCTCTTAAACCAGAAATCGGATTGAGGTACAATCAGTAGCATATGAAACTAGACTTCCAATGCATCATTTTGATATAAAATTCAAGCTCAAAGGAGTTCAGAGAAAGGAGATATGAATTGTGGAAGTTGACAGTGAAATCCACGCCATACAGCAAACCAAACTTCAATGTTTTAAGTTTATCTCACAAAATACAAATTTTATTGAGCTGAAATTTGGGGCATATGAAAGTAGACTCACAGATCTTTCCATCAAGAGTTAAACTAACCAAAACAGAGTTCATATCATGGAGATATGACCTTCAAAAGTTGATAGTTATTTCAAGAAGACTCAACAAAGTCAAAACTCGAGTTTGTAAGTACAAAACTCGAGTTTTCGGTTACGAAGAGCAATTTTTGACTTCGAGCATCTTCCAAAATCGAGTTTGTGAAACCAAAACTCGATTTTTGATCAGACAGAGAGAAATTTGGAGTAACACATCAACTTCAAAACTCAAGTTTACAATGAAAACTCGAGTTTTCATCTCTACTTCAGAAAATCACCCTTTCGAAAATCCTTATTCTTCTGATAAACATCTAGATGATTACCCAAATGATTTATAACACTTCTTAATGTGACACCCGTCCTTAATACGCCTTCTTTAATCAGAGTTTAAATGCACAGGCATCGAAGTAGTTTGGACGACTTAATTGCGGAATAAAATTTTCTTAAAATAACTTAGTTTGAAAACATGAGGATAAGTTTTTCGCGATTCGAATCTATCCCACAGTGGGATCTTAATACATTAATCCAAGATAGACAAATGATAAACGATAAATATTCAGTCCGTCTACTCATGACTTTCCAAATAGTTCCTTTTGCTATAACCCTTACATCCGCCATTCCTCTTGATCCCGATCCACTACCTCCGTCTCTTTCATGCGATCTCGGAGTTCAAATGAATGAACCCCGGGGGTAACAGTTTAATCTCATATGCGGGTATGGAATGTAAATCACAGTATAACACATGTATAAGCATAGAATAATTTACAGTAACAAAACACACCGTAACCGCGAGTTAACGGCCAAGGACCGCCATGACCCCGGGACACGCATTGTGTTAGGACACGCACGACCCTATGAGACCCTTGACCTCAAAATCCATAGCTAGGAAATAAACATATAAATCATCTAGCAAACATAATCAGTCATACAAGAAATACATACATACAGGCTAACAAGATAACAGTTACCCACCTTGAATTTGAATCCTTAACTTTGTCCGGAAGTGTTGGGATCAGCAGAGGTGTCAAGGTATGCCTATAAACGTTTATCATTGTCATTAGTCACTTCTTGTGTCGCACATTTAACTAAACGAATTATTTATAGAGGGTTAAAACTAGATTAATCTCTAACATTCCCCGTAATTTCCTTACGTTTAGACTTGACCTTAAATTCTCAAAATTTCGAAAGATATATACAATAATCTGAAATAAAAATCATTTTTCCAGAATTTCTTGACCAAGTTTGAAAAATCATAACTCTCATTATACAAGTCCGATTTAGGTGTTCTTTGGCTCGTTGGAAAGGGTGAGATGTATAATATTTTCTGTAAAAGTTTCAAGCAAGAACTAAAATTTTTACTATTTCAAAAACAAACCCAAAAATCAGTGTTCATCGGAAGTACGAAAACGTTTCGATTTTTTTGTCTAAACTTTGAAAAATGATAGCTCTTATTCCTCACATCCGATTTAGGTGTTCTTTGGCTTTTTAGAAAGCTTGGGATGTATAATCTGTACTGTAAAAGTTTCAAATAAAAACACAAAGGTTTGCTATTTCGAAATCAAGCCCGAAAATCACTGTTCACCAAAAGTGCAGAAAACGTTTCAGATTTTGGCTAAACTTTGGAAAATCGTATCTCCCTTTGTACAAATCCGTTTTAGCTGTTCTTTGGATTTTTGGAAAGCTTGAGATGTCTAGTATGTCATGTAAAAATATCATGGAAAAACACCAAGTTTTAACTGGTCCGAAAGGCAACGTCATTTTGTTGCTCCAGAATCAAACCGAAAAGTTTCAGATTTTTAACTCAACTTCCAAAAATCATAACTGGAGTTGTAGACCTCCGTTTTGGGTGATCCAAAGCTCATTGTAAACCTTATTGAGTCTACTATATACTGTAAAAGTTTCAAGGAAAAACACAAAGGTTTACCCTAGAAACAGAGCCACGAAATACACTCTGTTTGTGAGTTTGAAAACAGAGTACAGAAAATGCAGCAGTTTAAACCATGCGTTTTAAATCCTCAAACTCAGAAATAAACTTGTAAAAACTAGAAGGGAGAGGTGTAGGGACTCAACCTGGTGGATAGGCATCTTCCAAAACCTTCTTCCTTTCCTTCCGATCTCACTCTCACGTTAACTTTTCGGTTTCCCTGAAATAATAAAAGGAAGTGTGGAGTGTGGCTCAAAAGTATGGAACACGATTTTTGATGGGTGGTGACGGTTGTACACGATAATGAAATGAGGAGCATGTGGTTGTGTTGGCCAAAAGTCATGGGATGGAGAAAGCATATTTCAACTTCAAAATGGATATAATTATGGTGAAGGAATTTGTGCACAAAAACTAATGCTTGGAACATGGGCTGAAATGTTTATGCACTACATATGCTTCTAAATTTAAAGCAAGGAAGTGGAGTGGGATATGTCATTCGTGTGCTTTAATAAAGTATTGTGCATGAGGGGCCACGAGACTATATAAGAGGAAATAAGGTGCTGCATTAATGTAAGCACATGACTCGCACATGCCCGAATATATACCACAAGTGTATATATAAATACAACACTCATTTCCTACACTTGTATACTTTTTCAACTTCAAAATTGTAGCTCAAGATCCATAATAAGCCTTTCTTCGTCCAACTTTTGCCCATTTAATTTATAAGCTCGGGTAGTAAGATTACCATTTTACCCCTATCTTAAATTTTTGACACTTGATTGTCAAATAAATTCTAGGAATAAATCTCTAATCCTATATAGATTTCCTTTCTCAATTACCTTCTCTTTGCCATAAATTATTTCTTCCAAAAATTCCCGGAATTTATTCTTTTCCCTAAATATAAATAGGAAGATAGGCCTCAAATTCCAAACCTTCATTTTATTAATTATTCACGAAATCTTCACCATTAATTTCCATTCAATATTTCTAATTGTCGAATCCCAAAATTATGTTACACTTAACATTATTTATATCATTTGTGTACATGTGTTAGATGATCAAAGGCTGTTAAACTGAAGATCAAAGGGAAAGTAAATGTTGATTTCATCGCTGGTTCAAAAAACGAAGTTCTAACGGCTATATTTCTTTATCCAATGGTCATATCTTGATCTCTACCTATAAAAGAAGACAGAAGAAGCAAGACACAAGCCTACAACTTCAAAATGCTCATACTCTGATCTTCATCTTATTTTACTCTATGTTTTCCAAATGTTTACATAGTTTATCAGAGAGAGTGAGAAGATTTGTAATGTTCTTCAGTGTTTATTCATCTTCTCTTTCGGAGAGAACATTTCGATTATTAAATCATTGTAAGAATCTCAAGTCGTGGGACTTGGAGATTGAGTTATCGATTTACAACTTGTAAGGGGAGTGTATCCTAGTGAGAGGATAACTTCGAGTACGAGTGTGTAACGATTGGAAGGAGTATCTCGGTGAGAGATTCAGCCGCACAAGTGCCCGGCTAAACTTGTAAGGTTGTAAAGGCCTTTCTCTTGTGCCCTGGTTAAACAAGGAGATAGTGGAAAATCTCAAGTGCTTTGCTTAGGGACTGGACGTAGGTCAAGGATTGGGCGAACCGTATAAATCTCTGTTTGCATATTCTCTTCCTTTAACTCTTACATTTCCGGATATAAGTTTGAATGACTGATTATCGCTTTATGAATTATTACTGTCATACAAACTACTTTCAGTAAATTGAGAAAAGATTTTCAAACTTACAAAAGTTTTATCATACACCCAATTCACCTCCCCCTCTTGGGTGATAGCCAGGTCTTTCAAGTAAATCAAACATATACAGGCACACATAACATAGAAGATTAGAGTCACTACCTATTAGCTTAGCAACACAACAATATCCGGGTTCTTTGGCAAGTCTTGAGCACTTGTAAATTCCTATAATTATAAAAATAACGAGTAGTACTCAATACTCATACCCAAACATGACAAAATGTCTTAGTTATCATGTAGCACTTATTACCACATTTAAATGACTAGGGGTATAATTTTGACTATCGTTCATGTCATTTTCGGACTTAGTCAACTTTTCCAAAATCTTCACTAAACTTTGAAAATTCTTAATTAATTGTACAAAAATCCAATTAAAGTGATTTCAAAGGATATGGGTCCTTGACATGTCTAATTTCAAGAAAAAAGGTCACCAACAATTAGAACTGTTAGACCTGGCTATCACCCAAGAGGGGGTGAATTGGGTATCTGATAAAACTTTAGGAACTTTGAAAATCTTTTCGCAACTTACTGAAGTCAGTTTAAATGACAATAATAATTTATAAAGCGATATTCAGTCATTCAAACATACATACTAGAAATATAAGAGTTTAGGAAAGAGAATATGCAAACTGTGATTTATCCTGGTTCGGTCCAATCCACGATGACCTACGTCCAGTCCCCAGGCTCCTCCTGAGATTTCAATCCACTATCTGCTTTCAAATTGATTACACGCTCTGTACTCGAAGTCATCCTCTCACTAGGATTCACTACCCCTTACAAACTGTAATCAATACACCCGCTTGATTACACACTCTGTACTCGAAGTAATCTTCTCACCAAGATTCACTCCCCTTACAAGTTGTAATCAATACAGTGTGTTTCCCGCTCAAGATCACTCAATCTTGAGTAACTCTCAGATAGAATGTTTACAGATAAATTCTTCTCTCTCAAAAGTGAATGAATAAACACTGAAGTACAATTCAAATCATTTCACTCTCTACGGTAAACTATGTAAGCATTAAGAACAGAGAGTAAGTGAAAACCAAAGTATTGCCATATTGAAGATGTAAGCTCGTGTCTCTGTGTTTTTCCGCTTCTTCCATCGCTCTTTCTCTATTTATAGACAATTGTTGGAAGCATTCGCCCGTTGCGTTTTGGCCGTTGTGAATAGTACCAATTTTGAATTTCGGTCTGTTGGAGAGATAGCCATTTGAAAAATTTAAATACTTTGTCATTTTGCTTGTTCTGTCAATTGCTTCGCTGGATATATCAATTTTGCGTCCTACTCAGCTTCATTGAATATTCGTTGTGGCATTCGTATATGTCTGTTGAGCATGTTTAAACATCCGCGCCTTCATTAAATGCGTTCGCCTACTTGTGCAGAAGATGAGTCAGAATAATAGCTGGAATGTCTTCAACTGCTACACGCTTTAATCCCATTTGCGTGTTCTACTTTTTCAACGCAATAAATGCTTCTGACACGTTGAAATGCTTTTCGGTTGAGTAATATATTATTTCTTTAAGAAATAGAACCCTCCAGAGGCTTTTCCCAGAATTACTTGCGGAGCTAGAAAGTATTGCTTGAGTAAGGTCCGAAAGTAATATCGAATAGATTCAAATAAAATCCCACTGGAAAGATATTACTTGAGTAACAACATTTGTTACTTGAGTAATATCGAAAATAACCAAGAAGTAGAAGTCTCAGTGGTGTAAAACGAAATTACTTGCGAAGCATATATTTGTTACTTGAGTAAGCTTCGAAAGTAACATTGAAATGGTTCTTCGAAAACAAGTAAAACGACATTACTTGCGAAGCGAAAGTGTATTACTCGAGTAACCCCAGAAAGTAATGTTGAATAAACAAATTACTTGCGGAGATAAGAAGCCTTACTTGAGTAAAGGATGAAAGTAATTTCGGATGGTTTCTTGAAAGAGAATGATTAATTCCAAATTACCCATCCTCAGAAAGCTCTTTAAGTCTTATTTCCAATGCAAGAAGAATCAGCTCCAAATTCATTATATTTTGTCCGTTATCATCAGATGAATGGAGGTTGTTCTTGACCAGCGTTTTTGCAACATCCTGAACAGACTATCAACTTCAAAACATCATATCTCCTTTAATTGATATTTTTTTCATGATCTTAGTGTTTTTGAAAAGGTATTTGAGTCTAGTTTCAAATGGCACTGGTTTCAGATCATTCGGATTTGTCGTTTGTGAGATACACTCAAATTACCGAAGCTTGGTCTGCTATGTGACGTTGATTTCACTGTCATCTTCAAAAATTCATAGCTCCATCATCTGAACTCCTTTGGACTTGAATTTTGTTTCAAAATGACGCACTGGGAGTCTATTTTCATATGCCACTGGTTTCACCTCAATCCGATCTTTGGTTTGGAAGATATCATCAAAACACTGAAAGTCGCCCATGAAAAACGTAGAACAGAGGCAAAAAGAGTATGATGAATAGTAGCTTACTCGCGTTCCACATTTTTTCCTACTCGAGTAATGTCGATCGAATTCACTGTTTACACATGTGACACTGTTCATCCGTATGACACTATTCACATATACGGTATTCTTCATGTATACGACTATTCACGTATACGTATACCACTGTTTATGTATATGCCACTATTTATGTATACGATACTCAAGAATCACTATTCATGCTGATGCTCCGAATAGCTTAATTTAGCTTCAAACAAAGCTATTTCAACTTCCGCTTGATCAAAGAGACTTCCAGTATCACAAGAACTTGAATGTTGATATTCCCATTATATTCAGCAAGTTCTTTCTTCTTCAGTCTCCTTTATTGATTGTTCTTCATTAGTAAACTTCACATCTACATTAAATATAAGAATTAGTCAAAGTAAAAGATAAATGTAGTATGCAAGTTTTTTTCTCTGGATAATGGCATCTATATATGACATCATCAAAACTAATCATATCCAACAAGAACCACGCATACAATTCCAGAATAATCTAAGTTACACCACTGTCCAGATTGTACTTCCAGAAATCTAAGTCAACTTCAAAATCTATAACTCCACGTACAAAACTCCTAAAATTGCAAATGACGTATCAAATTAAAGATCTTTCAATCTAATTTAAATCTAGAAACTTTCATAGTTTTTGGACATCATTTACGTATTCAAAAACTGTTCTCAAGCCAGACTTCCTTCCTAGGAATTTAAAACTGGTTGTTTTGAGATTTGTGTAGTTTAGCCCTCTTGTTTCCAAAAATCATTTCCAACGTTCATCCCATACTATTTTACATGTTGAACACTTTGAAAACACAAAATTCCAAAAATTCCTATTGTTCCTTCATGTTTATATTCAGACCGAAACTATACATAAAAATGATCACAACCAACTTCCAAATTTCCTTCATAAATTCTATGATTTTATGTGCCAAATTGATTTTTAAATCATTATTTGGACTTGTAACCTATTCTAACCCATTTTAGAAATTTAGGTAGCATCTCCCCTAGGGATGTCCATGGACCAGACTGGACCGGGTTTGACCCCAACCCGAGGTTTGGTCCTAATACCACCTCGGGCTGGATAAGCCAGCCCGAGGTCTGGTCTGGTCCAGCATGAGCCCGAGATCGGGCTGAACCAAACCAGTCCAATGGACTGCCTGAACCAATCCAGGAAGTCCATGACTTACTTTATTTTTTTTTCAAATTCCCGTACTCATTCACTGGCTCTAAGACTGTTTTTTCACTCATCTCTTTTCTCTTCCCTCGCTCTCTCTTCCCTCACTCTCTTCCCTCGCTCTCTCTCACTCTCAAAAAGACAAGGGATTGGTTGGCTTTGGCGACATCGGCGAGGGCGTAGCTAGCGGCGGTGGTTGGAAGAAACAAAGATCTGGAACGCTGCCTGTGTTGGAGATCAAATCTGTATGAGAAAATAACGGTGAGTTTTAGATCTGTAAAAATATTCGCTTTATTGATTGATTTTGTCTCTTCTTCCTTTCTTTGAGGTGAGTCCATGCAGGGAGAGGCAAGTGAAAATTTTGTTGATGTTTGTGCTATTCGCTGCTGCTTGTGTTCTCTAAAGGGTGCTTAGGTTGGGAATTTTGTATTTGTCTTCATTTTTTTTAATTTTGGTTGGGTTTCTGATTCTGGGTCGATGTTTGTATGGGTATTGATTTTATTAGGATTTATAGTATGTGTAAGTAAAAATTGTGATTTTTTCCCTCTTTCTGTTGCATATATGAAAGAAGACGAAGTTGATGCTTTTTCCCTCTTTCTTTCACGAACGCTTCAAGCCTCCAACACTGTGGTGGTGTAAAAATAATAATAATAATAATATATTCAGGCCGGACTGGACCAGTCCAAGGGATCTGAGTCCTTGGCCCAAAGTCCGGTCCGGCCCAAGCAGACCAGTTTGGTCTGGTCTGCTCAAAGTGTCTGGGACCAATTTTTTTTGTTGGCAGACCAGGTTGGGACGGGTCAGACCGAACCTCGGGTTTTTTGGACATCCCTAATCTCCCCTTAGGGTTTCATGCTTTCAAAAACCAAAGAAATCATCTTCCAAAGTTAATCACAGCAAAAACAAGCATAAGAGAGGTTAAGACTGTACCTACTTGTCTTGTCTTATGCTTTTGCTAACTTCCACTTCCTTGTGCTTCTTCAAAACTTTTGGTCTTCTTCACCCAAAACACCATGGAAAAGGTTGTGAGAAGAATAACTACAAAACTATATAAGCATCTTGCCTTAACTTCTTGGAGTTTTCTTCTTCTCTCTTCCCTCTCTCTAGGGAAAATGAGTTTTGATCTAATGTAAGCATGAAAAAGGAGAGCTTGGAGTGTTTTATAATTGGTGCATAAGTCACCAAAGAGTCCCCTTTAAGGCTTTGACAAAAAAATACCCTCAAAATATCTCCTCACACTTGGTTTTCTCCACAAGCTTGCTTTTAACATGTGACCAAATCCAAAACTTGATTTATCTCTCTCCTTCCCTCCTTGGCCGAAATATGTGGCTTGTTGGGGAAGAATTTATGTCATCCACATGACATAATAAGCATTCTTGCTTAGGTGTCCTTCTCATTTATTAGCTTGCTTCCTATCATGACAAGTGGCGTCTTGGGATTGACTTGTTGACTTTTGCTTCAACATGTGTCAAAATATCTCAAGTTTCATCTTATCTTCTTCCCTTCTTCCCCTAGGCCGAAATCCCTTGGTTTGTGGGACAAGAAATTGAGTCATTGCATATGCCATAAATGCTTAAGCTTAGGTGTCCCTATGACTCACCTTCCATTAGTGCTTGGGCTTAGGTGTCCATTGACTAGTCAACTCTTTTTCTTTGTGTGACACATGGCTATTTACATTGCACATTATATGTCCATGAATATTTACACTGTACATGGAATTTTAGTAAAGCAAAAATTTGGGATATTACATTTCTCTCCCTATTAATTAAATTTCGTCCCCAAAATTTGTTACATATTCTGGAGACTCTGAGACATAAACATCGGATATCTTTTCCTCATGTCCTCTTCGGCTTCCCAGGTCATCTCCCTAGGAGATAGCCCCTTCCAAACCACTTTCATGAATGGGATACACTTGTGTCTGAGCCACTTTTTCTGATGATCAATAATCTGTTTGGGCTCGACCACGTAAGTATGATCATCTCGTACGTGAAAGTGGAATATCACCTAGAGGGGGTGAATAGGTGATCAAAAAAAAAATTGTTCGCTAATAGCTCAAGAACACTTAATAACAGAGACATAGAAAGGGATAGAAAGACACAAGAGATTATCTTGGTTCGATCTACCTCTTCGACCTACGTCCAGTCCCCAAAACCTCTAGGATTTTCACTAACTTTCAAAAACAAATACAATTACACACTCTGTACTCAAAGTAATCCACTCACTCTAGGATTCACTTCCCCTTACAAGTTGTAATCGTACACCCACACTTAAGGTTCCACAACCTTAAGATTTAACTAATAATCAAATAGTGTTTAACTCCTCACTGAGTAGATAAATGATAATCACTAAAGTACACGATATATCAGAAGATATTAATGAAATAGATGAAACAGTAGATTGTAATATATTCAAATTGAATGCGCAGAGTTTTGGTCGGTGGCGAATTCAATACTTCTGGAATTTATAGATGTTGCCATTAATGACCGTTGGTGAAGCTTGAAGATTATCTGTTGTGGCTCATAAATATAGTCGTTAGACAGATGAAGCTTTGATAATCACATGCGCCGTTAATAGTCCAGGTGTAATTGTGCAATCACGACATTATTTCATTCCTTCTGTTTTGTCCGTTGTGAAATAGCATTTATTGCGAGATAAGAGTAGCAGGAATGTGTTTCGATTTCTCAGAGGTATGGTTGCTGAGATGGAGTCTCGATAAGGAAACTGCATTAAATGCTTCTCTGACACACAAATTGCTTTATGATAATTTGTTGTTAATCTTATGAATAATCATCTAAAACTCATTAGCAAACTAATTAAAAATAGTTAAGTACAATAATAAGTAATGATATAAAGAAATGAAATCACAATTAAGAAATTTGGTTATTCGAACATAGTGATTTGAAAATCAGAGGAGTTTAACTTCCAGTTAAAATAAATTGCCTTGAGTTAAATTGACTCGAGGTAATTTCCAAATGATGCAGAGAAAGTTAACTAGAATTTAACTTTCAAAAATGACTTGAGGCAAAGAAAGATTTTGTCGCAAGATGAATCATATCAAATAAGAGTGCCTAGAGTCAAAATGACTTGAGGCAAAAGTGATTTCATCGCTAGTTGAAAGATATCAGAGAAAATTGCCTAAAGTTAAAATGACTTGAGTCAAAATGAATTGAGGCAATAATCTCCTGTGAGAGTTAAAAACACAAGTTAAGATAGTAAAGGTTTAACTCAAGTTAAGAATATAAGTTCCTTGAGTCAAAATGACTGGAGTTAAAAATTATATGACTCGAGGCACATTCATCAGCTTTTGAAAGATGAATCCAAGCGAGTATGACTCAAGGGATAATTGTTTTGAGTCGAGGCAAAGTTTAGTGCGAAGCAAAAATTCAAAACTTAAAGTCAATTAACTCGAGGAAAAATCGATTGTAACTCAAGGTAAACATTTGAAAAAATAAATGACTTCTGGTTAAACTAGAATTGACTCGAGGCATTAGAAAAAGGTATATTTTTCTCTTGAAAGGAATGACTCAAGGCAATCATTGTTTAACTTGAGGTAATTTTTAAGTGGCTTTAAACTAACAAGCGAAGATCTTATGAATCTTTTACATTATAATTATTATCATCAAAACATTAAAAGCATAGGGAACTAATAGTACGTCCACGTCATCATATTCAATAATATGCTCGGGGTCTGGTTGGTACGTCTTTAGCTGAGAAACACGGAACACATCGTGAAGTCTGCTCAAATTTGAGGGTAATGCTATTTGGTAGGCCATCGGTTCACACTTCGTCAAAACTTCAAATGGACCAATATATCAAGGACATAATTTTCTTCTCTTGAGTACTCTACCAACTCCGGTAAGTGGAGATAACCCGCTAATTTAAGACTTAAATGGGCGGGCTATGGGCACTCCTTCGAGCTGCCGTACCTGCACATTTAATTAATCTTTTAAAGGGTTAAGGGGCAAAAATACACATGTGATCTTTTCGGAGGAGTACCCAACACCAAGTGCTTTTTTTATGTGCAAAAGTGACTACGTGATTACAAATTAGGTGCAAAAATACCGTTTAACCGTTAAGTTGGAATTTTTTACTGTCTAGACGATGACGTGACTTTTAAGGTGCAAAAATACACATGAGGTTTGGCTAAAAAAGAGTCCAACATCGAGTGCTTTTTTGTGTGCAAAAATATCGTTTGACCATTAAGTTTGACTTTTTTCTGATTGGAAGATGACGTGGCTTTCAAAGCAACTGTGTGGAAAAAATAGTACCAGTCAGTATCCTAAAATATAGGATCTTAAAATAATATTTCAGTGTACTGGCTGGTGCTAAAAAAATACTTCAAGATACTGATCGGAACTAAAAAGATACTTTAGAGAACTGATTGGTACTAAAAAAAATACTTCAGGATGCTGATTGATTTTAAAAAGATACTTCAGGATACTAACTGGTACTGAAAAAATACTTTATGATCTTGAAAAAATATTTCAGGGTACTGAATGATACTAAAAAAATACTTGAAAATATTGACTGGTACTAAAAAAATACTTCATGATCTTGAAAATTTATTTTAGGATCTTGGAAAAATATTTCATGGTATTGACTGATACTAAAAAATACTTCAAGATACTGACTTGTACTAAAAAGATACTCTAACGGTCAAACGATATTTTTTCACTTAAAAAAAAGCATTTGGTGTTGGACGCTCTTTTGGCCAAATCACATTTGTATTTTTGCACCTAGAAAGCCATGTCATCGTCCATTTTTGCACCTTCAAATCCACGTCATCTTCCAATCAGCAAAAAGAGTCAAACTTAACGATCAAACGGTATTGTTGCCCCTAATTTGTAACCAGGTAGTCACTTTAACACCTAAAAAAAGCATTTGGTGTTGGGCACTCTTCCAGAAAAAGCACATCTGTATTTTTGCCCCTTAACCTTTTTTGAAAATTAAATATATGGACAAAGGACAAGACACTAAGCACAGTAAGTAATAGGTAATACCCATTTTTCCTCGGCAGCCTGACTCTCAGTCTCTTACTCTCTTTTGTTTTGTCTTTTCTCTATGACCTAGACTTTTAATTTAAAAGTTGGAGTTTGAATATCAAAATTATGTTACGATGGTGCTTGTCTAAGTTTAGGTTCTTTTGTGTGAATTATGATTATTGAACTTTCAAGATTCAGATTTCAATAAAATGATGGATACTTAATACTTATGTATGTTTTTTTTAAAATAAAAAAAAAACAGGTCAAATGTAAATGGATTACTTAAAACCCGGCTAGCCCGCCCATTTATGTGCTAGCCCATTTACATGGGTTTAAATGAGTTGAGCTACAGGTATGGGCTAGTTCGTACTTATATAAAGTTAAATAGGTGGGTTATGGGTTTAAACACGAGCCGCCCATTGCTCTGCCCTACTCTTGGGGAGCCAACGGTTGTAGCTTGTAAGGTAATGAAAACTAAAGAAACTACCCCTTCCTTCCTTAATATATGAGTTATTTGTGGAATTGGTCTTGGTCTTAATAAGACAAGTTTTTTTATATTTGTCAATCTTTTTTTAACTTACTTCTATTAATACTCCCTCAACCATAATCGAGGAATAGAGGGAATAAGGAAATTATGGAAGATGACTATGTAGTTTAGAAAATACATGTCATACTATTAAACTTAATTAACTTGATCTAATTAAATTAGGTAAATAGACCTTATTTAAAGACCGGAGGGAGTAATATACTAAATTCCATGTGATTCATCTACAAAATGCATGAAATATTTGAGGATAAGAGTATAATACAAATGATGACAACTAATTATTGATTCACATTGTAGAGCCAGAGAGAGATAGAGGAAGAGATATATTCGCGAATGGTGTATCTATTCATATACACAATATGGGTATTTATACACGAGAGGAGAAAAGAGAGTTAATGACTCATTATGATGATTGATTCCCTAATCAATCATAATCTCTATAATCCCTAATTATATGTGATACTAATTAATTCTAATATATTTACACTAATGTATTTCCTAACACCCCCTCAAGTTGAAAGGTAGATGTTAATCAAACCCAACTTGTTACAAAGATAATTAACCCGAGTTCCATTTAAGGCTTTAGTCAACAAATCACCCGACCTCACATGTCCTATAGAAATGAAGTTCTCCTTGATTTTATCACGCACAAAGTGACAGTTGATCTCAATGTGCTTTGTGCGTTCATGAAACACAGAATTGGAGGCTATGTGCAGAGTACCTTTGTTATTGCACCACAATTTTGCAGGCAATGGCGTGATGAGACCAACCTCCTTCATTAACTAGTGAATCCACACAATTCCTATACTGATTAAACCATAGCCTTATACTTTGCTTCTGCACTAGATCGTGAATCCACATCTTGCTTCTTGCTTCTCCCTGACATTAAATTTCCACCCACAAGCCCACTGTAACATCCCAAATTTTGGGAATCTTAAGTTTGAATAATGTATGGGGATTAATTATGAAATTTTGGCTTAAAATAATTATGAGAATAATTATTTAGAAAATTTAGAATTTATTTCCTGGTAATAATTAGAAAATATAATCAAGGAAATAATTGCAAGAGATAATTTTGGGAATAACACCCAACATACAATTTTTTTTCATTATTCAATAATACCCAACCCATTAACTCCCTTAACCCAATACGTAATAGTAGCCATACTCCCTCAGGTTATTGAATCCATTCAACAAGACAAGGCCCAACAATTAAACCAACCCATTTGACTTGCACCAAAACGTAGTAGCAGAAGAAATATTCATTAAATCATTTTCTTTTTCTTTACTTGCACACTTCGGCCTAATCACGTAAGAGACGCTGATTTCAGTCAGTAAATCAGCCATCATGATTATCTCACTCTTGGTTCACACAAAAAAACTAGAGACACCATATTTTTCCAGCGAATCATACGCTTACGGCAACAGACCGCCATGCCTCTTAATTATCGTCATTTTTCTTTATTTACACGGGACCCTTGGGTCCTATATATATAGTTCATTAGCTCCCATTTAGATCCTGTACCTTCCACCAAAAGAAAGAAAACAAGAACGAGAGAGAAAGAGAGAGTTTAATATAAGGCGAGCAAGGAAAGAAAGAGAGAGTTCAAGCATTGGTTGCTCTGTTCTTGCTCCAGAAAACAGGGGTTGTTGTGGCGTTGAGAAGCAGCGATAACAAGGGAGTTTGAGCTCTGCACGAGGTAATCTTTCAAACTTGCTCTCATGGTTTAGTTGCTGCTTATAGGACTCTGTTTTTAGGAGCTTAAATAGAGGAAGTTTAGCATGTTGAAAACCCAAGCTTAATGTCTATATAAAGCTAGGAAGTTGGTTATATATATAATGAAACGGATTAGCCATTATTGAGTTTTTACATGAAATTTATACAGTAGATAGTATACTCAATAAGGTTTAGAACGAGCAAAAGAACAGCCAAAACGGACATGTAGATTGGGAGTTATGATGTTTTCAAAGTTTAACAGTACCTCACCCCGGCAACACTACCCCAGACCTCAGCACACTACCCCGGACCTCAGCACCCCACACCAACAACACTACCCCGGACCTCAGCTCCCCATCCCAGCATCCCTATCCCAGAACCCTCCAACCCCCAACCCAGAACCCCCTCAACCCAGAGAAATGATTAAAAAGAAAATAATAATAATAATAATAATAAATATTATTATTATTATGAAAAGGAATAAATATTAGAGTTAATACCCTTTCTGGTTGATGAAGACCTTTTTTTCATTAGCCTTGGGGTCCACAATCAACAATTAACCAAGGATTGCGTATAGGCAAACCTAGGATCGTTCTCTCTTTTCGAGGAGCTTTTTATTGAATCCTAAGTAATCTAGATGTCATGCAAATGAAATAAAAACAAGGGGGGATTGGGTTTTGATGGAATTAGAATAGAAATTGAAGACAAAATGAAAAGGAGAGATTAATCAAATGAAAAACGATCAACTCAGAATTGGGATTCCAAGACCTTCCATCACTGGACAAAGAAATAGAATAACAGAACCTGTGATTGATTCTAAACAAACCGAAATCTCTGCATTTGTCCGAAGCTCCCTCGACTAGACAATCGCCTAGCATATGATCGAACATGTGGCGAGCTCGTTTGTGCAATCGTACAACGTTCTACGTAACCTGGTCCGACCTAAGTCCTTGGGATTTCAATCTAGATATTAAATCTAACATCCAATCTGTTTCTAAACTCGAATCCGATTAAAGTAAACAAAACAAGTCGATTATCGATTGAAGCATAAGTCCTCCGGATGACACCATGGAATCCTCAACTCATGGGTCGATCACAAAAACTTAGCCAAGCATGGCTATGTAAGATGAAAATGTAGAAATAAAGATGTTCATCATGACCACGAAGAACATGAACAAGTTCATCATGAACATGAAGAACACAAAGAACAATTAAAGAAAATGAAAGCTTCTATTCCAATATAAAAGTAAATATCAAAAACATAATGAACGAATAAAGGAAAAAGATGAAGAACATAAAATCAAAATAAAATAATTAAAAGGAAAGATTAAAACTAAGCCATACCAAGTAGGAGGCAAGAAATTAAAGACAAGAATTAAAGACAATACATGAAACTAATAAAGCAAAACTAAGCCATCCCAAGTAGGAGGCAAGAAATAAAAGAAGGAACTTAGAATGGGAGAGATCTTGGTCTCTTCAAGGTGTATTTTGCTCTTGAAAACATCCATGTATTTATAGGAAAATTGGAAGAACTATTGAGACACAATTCTTGACTTTTGTGCTCCAAACACGCGTCAACTTTCCAGCCTGTGTTACACCATGAAATCGGTGGAGTTGGACCAAGCTGTCTTCATACCAAATGTAGCCCTGGCTGTCAGCTGTCCAGTCGTTCAAACCACACCGAATTTGGAGTTCTGTAGCACCAGTTATGGATCAAACACCGAACATTGTTCCAGAGTCCAGTGCCAACGCCTTGTCTCGGATTCAAAGCCCATTTTGGATCTCTAAACATCTGATTTAGCTTTTTGGCTCTTCATAAGAGTTATAGGTATATCTTTCAGCTTTCCTAAAATATAAAGTGCAGATTTATTTGAGGTCTAGAACTCAAGATATTATTAAAATACGAAACAGTGTTCTTTACTCAATTGTAAAAGAGATGAGATTTAAGCTCAATTTTGATCCAAACTACAAATATGACCAAGATTAATGCAAATGAAGTCTAAAAACTCATTATGAAGATGAAATCACATATTTAACTAATTGTTCCATTAAAGCATGACAATGACAGAGTTTTTAGCTCCTTTTTGCATAAAAAATAATATGAATTTAAAGATTATCAAACTCCCCCACACTTATCCTTTTGCACTCCTGGGCAAAAATAAAGATAAAGGAAAGATTCTCTTTTCCAACAATTGCTGAAATTTCAAAACTTAACAAGGATCACAAAAGCTTCAAAGGATCAACCAATCAAGACAGAAATCTCTTCATCTCAAATTACTAATCATGGCAATATCATTCAATGATGCTAATCACACAAGATAGTCTCTCGAGGATGCCATCAATCAATCTCTCAAGTGTATATGGTTAATAAGTGTATCGCTCAAATTCTACTCAATGAAACTGTTCTACCATAAGCTTGCTCAAATTCTACTTCTCCACTACTGATATCACATGCTTGCAAAAATCAAGAGGACTTATTATTAAGGTTGTAATGGAGCTAGGATAAGGGTAGGTAATAGTATGGAAATGAAAGGTTAAATACCCAAGAACTTTAAAAGAGTAACAATATAAAACCACTCAAATAACATTTTTTTTTTCATTTTCTCTTTTTTTTTGTTAAACAATAAATGCCTCTCTTTTTTTCTTCTTTTTTTTTTCTTTTACAATAAATGCCAAACGATGATTTTTTTTTTCTTTTACAATAAATGTCAAACGATGAATGACATATAATCAAATACTTCCCCCACACTTAAAATGTTGCACTCTGGGCAACCCCACACTTAACCACAAAACCAATGCGCAATTAATTTCCAAGGTGCGGAATAAAATGGTGTGACATTTAGGCTAGTAATGTGGCTTTGAAAGGAATGAGTCAAAAGGGCACAAAGGGCTAACAAAGGAGATATAATGCAAGCGAAAGGCTATTTGGTCAGAGTGAGGAAATAAAAGAAAGAAAACAAGCCTCCATCATATTTATGCATGCAAATGAAAATTGTAGTTTTGAAAAGAATGAGAGCAAGTTCTAGAGAACATAAATCATGAGCGAGATGCACACAAGAAAGAAAGAATGGTAAAAGATGAGTTCCATTCATGTAGGCCCAAAATCTCACAAAGGAATATACCAAATCATGCAATTAGCATCACGAATTAACAACCAAGATATTATAATCCAAGAGTCCAAAATTTCAATCTAAATAGAATGATCCATCAAAACCAAAATGTCCAAGTTCATAATATGGAGCAATAATAGAAGGAGAAAATGTTTTTTTTTTTTTGCATTTTCTCATTTAAAAATAAAACAATAATCAAAAGGATTCAAAATATATTTTCTTCCATACATAGGGAGTTCTTATTCTACTTACTAAACTACATTATTTCTACTTTTTCTACTGGAATGTGTCCCTCCCCCACACTTATCTTCCTCGTACAACAATTAAGCCCAAGTAATCATATGAATTAGGAAGAAAATAAGTAAGGAAAGAGACAACCTTTGTTAGAGTATCTTGAGTTGCTTGAAGGAGAAATTCTCATCATCAATGAGAATCTTGCATTTGTCTTTGAAAAAACTTTCCCCCTCAATGATTTTCCTTGGTGGAGGTGGTTCGGATCAATTGGAAGAGGTCCAAAAATGTGTGGTGGATGTTGGTTCCATCGATGACCTTTCCAAGAATGTGCCTGCAACGAAGACAAGCAAATAGCAGATCCCATCCAAAAATAGAGACATGGAGAGATTTCAAGTGAATTAAAGATATTTTAGGAATCAAACTCTCCAAGTAACTATCACATCCAAGGAAGTCAATATTACTCCCATCGGTAGGAGTCAAGCAACCTACATTGTGAAAATTCTCCTGTGTTTGCAAAATGGAAGGTGTGGAATCCAACTTAGTGTTGGAGTACACCATATCATCATTGCAATCACAAGAGATGAAAGAGAAAAGATTGGAAGAAGGAAGAGAATTTTTGAAATTGTCACCACCCGAGGGTTCTAAAATTTCAAAACAATCATTTGTCTTTTCTAAATCGGGTGGCAAATCGCAAAATAACACTTGTTGGAAAGATTCATCAACATGCAGAATTTTATCAATCAAAATCTCAAGTATCTTTAGTACCAACAAGACTACAAGGAAGTGATCCAATGGGAATTTTGTGCATTTGACATTCCGGATTATGATTGTTCTCACTCACATCAACAACGTAATCCACAATCAATGCGAATCACTAGTCAATTCAATATCACCGTATAATGCATCATTAATTTCAGTGCAAATAGGACACAATTCATCATCAGAACATGCACAATTAATAGAGTCACTCATAGATGCAAGATCGGGATAATCAGCAAGAATATCATCAACAACATTGGTATTCATGTTTGATTCAATATTTTCAAAATTGACATGCTTACTATCATCAATAGTACAAGACTGCATTATGATCAATGGTAGAATCAACCACTTCACTAAATGCTTTCTTTGGAAGCTCATCAAGTAAATGACATTTTTCATGATAACAATCTACACATATTTGATAATCTTCACAAGAGCATGAAAATATGTCATTCAATTTATTACAATCATCTATAGTACTATAAAGAGAAGCATTTTCAGCAGTTAAAGAATCACATGAAGAAATAGGAACACACTCATCAACAAGTACAAGTGAATCACTACTGCTAAATCCAATTGGTTGGGCAATTGCATTTTCAAAAAATTGAGGGGATTCAATAATGATTTCCTCATCCACCTCTTTATCACTCAAATCATGAATTGCTTCGTTAGCCAAAGTAGTAGGAGAGTCTACTTCTATAAGGATAGGATCATTACCAAATGGGAGAGAAGACTCTTCAATATGCTTTTGTACTTGCTTCACTTCTTGTGCATGTGTGATCATGAGAGAAGGATTTTCTTGAAATTTCATTTTCAACATTTGTGTTTGCTGCTCAATTTCTTTTCCTAATCTCTCATACCTTTCCGCTTGGTGTTCCATTCTTTTAAAAATAGAGTCCATTTGTTGATGAAAGTCGTCCTTATGTGACCACTCCTCATTTATAGCCCAAGTCGTTTGACTTTGGAAATCTCCAATGATTGCACAAAATGAAGGATCTTGGTTGGGCACACATGGTTGATAATGAGGTTCATAAGTTGGCTCAAATGGGTATAAGGATTCATGAGATGGAGGGCATGGTATGGAAGTAGGATGGAATGAAGGATGGTATGGTAAGTGAGAGTGTTGATGATATTGTTGGAATGGAGGATGTTGGTAAGGCTCATGATATTGGTGGTGGAATAAGCCATCACATTCTTGATTGCCTACAAAAGAGTGAGAATTGAAAGGTAGATCATGATTATCATAAAACCAAGCCATGAAAGTTCAATGCAATTAACTCCCGAGTGAATTACAAGATAACAATCTAACTATAAAAATTAAGAGAAAGAATATAATAAAATAAAAATGCAAGTGTAAAAGAAAAGAAGGATTTTTTTTTAATTATTAAAGATGCAAGTATGCTATGAATTAACTTGGAGACATGGTGAAATCAAACAAATAAGCTCAAGATCATATTGAATTTGATACACCACACAGAAGCTACCAAGTCAAGACAATGCAATGAATGCTATGCAAGCTACTTAAATGCAAAAATCTTGAACTATATGCAATCAAAAAAAAAAAGGAAAAAAAAAAGTAAAATTAACAAGCATCACACGAGAAACCCCTTGTCAAAAGTCAATTTGACAATTAGATTACCTAGGGAGCCAATTACTTAGCTCCCCGGCAACGGCGCCATTTGATGAAGACCTTTTTTTCATTAGCCTTGGGGTCCACAATCAACAATTAACCAAGGATTGCGTATAGGAAAACCTAGGATCGTTCTCTTTTCGAGGAGCTTTTTATTGAATCCTAAGTAATCTAGATGTCATGCAAATGAAATAAAAACAAGGGGGATTGAGTTTTGATGGAATTAGAATAGAAATTGAAGACAAAATGAAAAGGAGAGATTAATCAAATGAAAAACGATCAACTCGAATGGGATTCCAAGACCTTCCATCACCGGACAAAGAAATAGAATAACGAGAACCGTGATTGATTCTAAACAAACCGAAATCTCTGCATTTGTCCGAAGCTCCCTCGACTAGACAATCGCCTAGCATATGATCGAACATGTGGCGAGCTCGCTGTGCAATCGTACAACGTTCTCTGTAACCTGGTCCGACCTAAGTCCTTGGGATTTCAATCTAGATATTAAATCTAACATCCAATCTGTTTCTAAACTCGAATCCGATTAAAGTAAACGAAACAAGTCGATTATCGATTGAAGCATAAGTCCTCCTGATGACACCATGGAATCCTCAACTCATGGGTCGATCACAAAAACTTAGCCAAGCATGGCTATGTAAGATGAAAATGTAGAAATAAAGATGTTCATCATGACCACGAAGAACATGAACAAGTTCATCATGAACATGAAGAACACAAAGAACAATTAAAGAAAATGAAAGCTTCTATTCCAATATAAAAGTAAATATCAAAAACATAATGAACGAATAAAGGAAAAAGATGAAGAACATAAAATCAAAATAAAATAATTAAAAGGAAAGATTAAAACTAAGTCATACCAAGTAGGAGGCAAGAAATTAAAGACAAGAATTAAAGACAATACATGAAACTAATAAAGCAAAACTAAGACATCCCAAGTAGGAGGCAAGAAATAAAAGAAGGAACTTAGAATGGGAGAGATCTTGGTCTCTTCAAGGTGTATTTTGCTCTTGAAAACATCCATGTATTTATAGGAAAATTGGAAGAACTATTGAGACACAATTCTTGACTTTTGTGCTCCAAAAACGCGTCAACTTTCTAGCCTGTGTTACACCATGAAATCGGTGGAGTTGGACCAAGCTGTCTTCATACCAAATGTAGCCCTGGCTGTCAGCTGTCCAGTCGTTCAAACCACACCGAATTTGGAGTTCTGTAGCACCAGTTATGGATCAAACACCGAACATTGTTCCAGAGTCCAGTGCCAACGCCTTGTCTCGGATTCAAAGCCCATTTTGGATCTCTAAACATCTGATTTAGCTTTTTGGCTCTTCATAAGAGTTATAGGTATATCTTTCAGCTTTCCTAAAATATAAAGTGCAGATTTATTTGAGGTCTAGAACTCAAGATATTATTAAAATACGAAACAGTGTTCTTTACTCAATTGTAAAAGATATGAGATTTAAGCTCAATTTTGATCCAAACTACAAATATGACCAAGATTAATGCAAATGAAGTCTAAAAACTCATTATGAAGATGAAATCACATATTTAACTAATTGTTCCATTAAAGCATGACAATGACAGAGTTTTTAGCTCCTTTTTGCATAAAAAATAATATGAATTTAAAGATTATCACTGGTCCCTAACAAAAAAACACGGACCTCATTTTGGTCCCTTACAAAAAAATCGACCCTTATTCGTCCTTTTTATGGACTAAAAAGGACCTTTTGGAAATTTGTGAGGGATCAAAATGTCAACCAATCGACCCTTATTCGTCCTTTTTATGGACTAAAAAGGACCTTTTTTGTAAGGGACCACAATGGGGATCGCGTTTTTTGTCAGGGACCAGAAAGGGAATTTACTTTAAATATTATTATTTATTAAAAAGTGTATTATTATTTTAGGAGTTAAAAACCACTTTTAATCCTCTAAACTAATTCGCGTAGTTAGTTACTTTGGGACGCAAGAAGTAACTAATGACAATGATAAACGTTTATAGGCATACTTTGACACCTCTTTTGATCCCAGCATCTTCAGACAAAGTCAAGGATTCAAGTTTGAGGTGGGTAACTATTATATTATTAGCTTGTATATATGTATTGCATGTATGACTGATCATGGTTGCTAGATAATTTTGCATGTATGTATCATAGTTTTGGATTGAGGCTGCGTGTCTCATATGGCTGGGTGTCCTAAAAGGCTGAGGTCCTTGGCCAATAATTGCGGTTACGATGCGACTTGTCTACTGTGAATTATTCTATGCTTATACATGTGTTATACTGTGATTTATATTTCATACATGCATATGAAATTAACTGTTACCTCTGGGGTTCATTCATCTGAACTCCAGACCGTATGAAAGAAACAGGAAGTGGATCGGGATCAAGAGGGAAGATGCAGCTGTAAGGGTTACAGTAGATGGAATGTTTTGGAAAATATGAGTAGATAGACTGTATTGTATCGTTTATCATTTGTCTATTTTTGGATTATTGTATTAAGATGCCCTTAAGGGATCGATTCGAATTGCGAAAAATTCATCCTCATATTTTCAAACTAAGTTATTTTATGAAAGATTTATTCCGCAATTAAGTCGTCCAAATCATTTCGATGTCTGTGCGCTTAAACTCTGATAAATATAGGCGTATTAAGTCAGGGTGTCACACCCACAGTATCCTATGGTGGATCTCTTGGTAGCCTTTGACCCCCGCATGATCCACATCACAAAAACATTCAATCTCGGTGTGGCCATGATTCATATAGAGCATGTCGTGACCAGGTGAGCCCTTCAAGTAATGTAAGACATGCTCCAATGCTTCCCACTGATCAACGGTCAATGTTGTCATGAATTGGCTAAGCATACTAACTAGAAAGGTCACATTGGGACGAGTCACACTAACATGATTCATATAGAGCATGTCACGACCAAATGAGCCCTTCAAGTAATGTAAGACATGCACCAATGCTTCCCATTGAGCAACGGTAAGACATGCTCCAATGCTTCCCACTGAGCAACAATTGGTGTTGTCATAAACTGGCTCAGCATACTAACTAGAAAGGTCACATCAGGACGAGTCATATGAGATAATTCAATTTCCCAATTAATCTGTGGTATCTCTCAGGGTAGGCAAATGGCTTGATCTTCTCTAGATCAACCCATTTTCTCACATCCTTAGGTAGTTCATAAAAGGGTATGTTATCATCAATGTCCAAGAAATGATTAGGAATCATGGGAAAGCTACTTGGTGCTACCCCAAGTTTTCCGGTTTCTTTTAGAAGATCAAGAACATATTTCCTCTGTGTCAAAAAGATCCCTTTCTTGCTTCTCGTAACCTCGATCCCAAGAAAGTACTTTAATGGACTCAAAGCCTTTGTTTGGAAATGAGTATTAAGGAAGGTCTTTAGTGATGAGATTCCTAAAGTATTGCTCCTTGTAATAACAATGTCATCAACATATACCACTAGGATAATCATGCTAGCATCCGTCCTCTGATAAAACACTGAATGGTCACACTTACTCTGATTTAGACCAAACTTCTTAACCACCATGCTAAACCTATCAAACCAAGCACGAGGACTTTGTTTTAAACCATATAGTGACTTCTGAAGATGACATACCTTCCCACGCTCCCCCTTAGTAACAAAACCAAGTAGTTGCTCCATGTAAACTTCCTCAAGAAGATCACCATTCAATGAAGCATTTTTAACATCCAACTGATGAAGATCTCAACTATAAGTAGCTGCCACAGAAATAAAAAGATGAAGAGAAGACTGTTTTGCCACAGGGAGAAGGTTTCTGAATAGTCAATACCGTAGGTATGAGTATATCCCTTGGTAACTATTCGAGCTTTCAAACGTTCCAAGGTGACATCAGGTTTTGTTTTTATCGTGAAACCTACTTGCACCGGATAGCCTTCTTTCCAGGAGGCAAATCAACGAGATTCTTGGTATCTGCCTTATCAAGGGCCATCATTTCTTCTTTCATAGCAACACACTAACTAGGATGGGCCAAGGCTTGGTGGAGATTAGTGGGAATGATAATAGAATCTAAGGCTAAGAAAGAACAGAATGGAGAAGGAAGATGCTTATAGGAAAAAAGAAGAAGAAATAGGATAGGTAAAAGAACACTGACCTTTACGAAAGGCAATGGGCAAGTCAATAAAAGGAGCAAGGGAATCAAGCACTGTGTCCAGTTGAGAGACAGGAGCAGGGGGAACTAACTCTGGATCAGACGTTGAAGCTGGCACTAGTGGGTCGTGAACCTGATCGACGACATTAATCGCTCTGTGGCGTTTCTAATATACAAGATAGACAGGTGGTTTAGTAAGTGCCGAGTCAGACGTCTGCTCTGGTAGTAACTAAACCTTATAGACCAATATATCATCAAGACCATCGATAGTGTCAGAGGATGGAGATAGAGTAGAGACAGGAAAGAACAAGGTCAACTCATGGACGGTGACATTTGTAGACACGAGATAATACCGAAGAGTGGGAGAATCGATAACCTTTCTGAACCCTAGAATACCCAAGGAAGACACATTTAAGAGACATGGGATCAAGTTTGGCAACAGTGGGACGAACATCACGAACAAAACAAACACAACCAAAGATTTTAGGGTCAATAGGAAACAAGGAGTTGGAAAGGAACAAGGTTGTGTAGGGAGTGGCTCCACTGAGAATAAGAGAGGGCATACAATTAATAAGGAAACACTCAGTAGACAAAGCGTCAACCTAAAAAGGTTTAGGAACTTGCATTTGAAACATTAGAGCCCGGGCTACTTCTAATAAGTGTTGGTTCTTTCTTTGGCAACACCATTTTGAGCAGGTGTATCCGCACCCGAGGACTGATGAATCGTGCCATGTAGGAGCATATAGTTTTGAAATTGGGCAAAATAATATTTTTTTAGCAATGTCACTCCGTACGATTTTCACAGATACACCAAAATGAGTGTTGATTTCAGCACAGAAATTACAAAAGTGAGAAAACAACTCTGAACGATTTTTCATTAAATAAAGCCAGGTGGTTTGAGAAAAATCATCAATAAAAGTAGCAAAGTACCAAAAACCAGATTTGGATTCAGCATGACACGGACCCTAAATATTCGAATGGACTAAATTAAAAGGGGACACATCCAGTTTATTAACGCGATGTGCCAAATGAACATGGTGATGTTTGGCAAACGACACGAATCACACTCTAAAGAATACACATGTTGAAAATGAGGATACAACCTCTTTAAAGATAACAAAGACACATGACCCAGCCGACAATGAATGTCAAAAAGAGAGAAACCACCAGAGCAAGCAATGGAACACAGTACTTGATCGTCAAGGAAGTAATGGTCACCAGAATCATACCCGCTACCAATAATCCGCTTCGTCATAAGATCCTAAATCAAACAATGGTCAGGGAAAAATGAGATGAAACAGTTTAATTGGCGAGTAAGCTTGCTAGGAGATAAAAGGTTAAAAGAAAGATTAGAAACATTAAGGATAGATGATAGGGAAACAGATGGAGCAGGTGTAATAGTGCCAGATCCAAGAATACAAGAATAAGAACCATCGACAATTATGATCAAAGAGGGGTTGACATAATGTGCATACGAAGAGAACAAATGATGGTTACCCATCATATGATCAGTGGCCATGTAATCGATAATCCATTTCTAGAAAGAAGTAGCAAGGCACGAATCAGAGTTACCTGTAGCAAGCATAGTCAATGTTGAGGAAGCATTATCAGAGATATCAGAGGATTAGGCCATATGAGCAGACCCGCTACATTGCTGCTTCTATTGCAACTTATGATAGTAGCATTTCGTATGACCAGGTTCCTTGTAATAAAAGCAGACAATCCCACCAGTACCAAAATTGGGAGGATTGTTACCGAGCCTCAGGAGGCTTGGGTTCTTGGGAGTAGCAAAAATAGGATTCCATGTACCATGTCCTTGTCACAAGAAACCCTAGTTCCCATCATCAATCGAACCCCGGCCAACTAAAGCCCTAGCATTAGGATTAGAAGCTGGGTGAGCCAAAATGTCTCCATGCAGCACGCTATAGTACACGTCCTTAAGCGAAGGAAGATCAGAGCTAGATAATATATGAGATCGAATAGTCTCATAAGTTGGGTCGAGGATGTAAGAAAACTGATAATTGTCTGTTTTTCCACATTAACTGCTGCATTTCCTCATACATTTTCTTAAACTCCATGAAGAAATTCTTCAGAGGTTAACCCTGCTGCTCAGCCCGATAGAAACCTTTACAGACTTTATGAATGCGAGTAATGTTCACTTTCCCATAATACAAGAATTCCAGGTAGTCCATAAGTTCTTTAACAGTATTACAATGACTAACCAAAGGAAGAATGTCACTCTCGATGGAATTTTGAATTTGTAAGAATAGCCTGACATTGACTCAAGCTCATGCCTTCTTAGGATCATCCTTTGGAAGAGCCTCAATTAAACGACCCTCTTTCTCAATATTGAGTAAGTACATGCAGACGGTTTTTCTCTAGTTTGAATAATTGGTCCAATTCAACTTGTGATCAATAATTTTGTTGGAAACAGGAATCATCTCAGTCATGACACTCGGTTTAGAGTCAACCATAAGAAGCAACTAGAAAAACACAAGGAAAACAATCTCATACTTGTGTACCAAACAACAACTAGAGAACCAACAAACCATCTACTAGAGGCAAATTGGTTCTAAAGAACCACCAAGAAACAAAGTCTAGCAGCCACACCAACTACCAAACGGTAGAAACAATGCCAAATCAGCAACGAGCGGTCACACAAGGACCAAAGCAACATTGCAAACACAACCAAGGACCAAAACAACACTGCAAATCCAAAACAGAGCACACAGACGAGAAAAACAAAAAAAAAAAATCCGAAGGTGAAACCACAAGATATGAGTATGAAACAACCTAGGTTCAACCAGATTTAGTGAGTCGATCCCAGAGAAGCAAACGGTGACGAAAAAAAATTTTGAAAACTGTCACGCGCTGGTGTGTGCAACAGACGACAGAGCTCAGGAAGGCATGTGATGTACCACGAGTAGGCGAAACGGCGAGCAGCCGGTGGAATTCCGCCAATCGGGACCTCCTGAGCACGATATGGCAACTCGTGTAGTGGAAGACGGCCAAGCATAGAACCCTAACTCACTCTCTCTCTTTCTCATTGTGTTTCCAAAATGAAACTAGCAACGAGGAAAAAAAACATAACATGTGAGCTCTGATACCATGCAGAGCCAAAGAGAGAGATAGAGGAAGAAATATATTCTTGAATGAATGTGTCTATTCATATACACAATAGGGGTATTTATACACAAGAGAGAAGAAAAGAGAGTTAATGACTCATTATGATGTTTGATTCCCTAATCAATCATAACCTCTATAATCTTTGATTATATGCGATACTAATTAATTATAATATATTTACACTAATGTATTTCCTAACACACACTAACCTAAATTGAAATGAAAATTTGCAAGCAAGAAGCATTCATCCTTCAAAGTCTATGGTTACTCTTGGGGAGCCAACGGTTGTAGCTTGTACGGGAATGAAAACTGAAGAAACTACCCCTTTGACTTATTTAGAGGGTTGGTCTTGGTCTTAAATATAAGATATATTTTTTATATTTGTCAATATTTTTTAATTTACTCTATTAATATTCCCCCAACTATAATCGAGGAATATAAGAAATGCGAAAATTATGAAAGATAACTAAGTATTATAGAAAATACATGTCATTAAACTTAATTAACTTGATCTAATCAAATTAGGTAAATAGGTCTTATATTAAGAACTAAAGGGAGCAATATACTAAATTCCATGTGAGGTACATGCGCGGTTAGTCATATGTAGGAAACGAATCACTAATTCAACTGCTCAATCATTAGAGAAACCGACAACGTTAGACAACAAGTATGAACAAATCATTCTAATGAAATATAAGAGTTAATGTAGAGTATTTTGAGAAAAGGTAACATGGAAGATTTTATTCGAGAAAGAAATGAATTTACATTTTGTTATTTATTCTTACTGGTGCCAGTGGATTTACTTCTTAGTTAAAAAATCTATGGTAGTCTCTTAAAAATAGACATATTAGTATTTTGTATGAATGAATATTTTGAAGCCCTTGTAATCTCTCCCTCCTTCATTGGTTTCTCTCAAATTTTTGTTGTCTCCTTTCCCCCTTTATACATTTACATCTCTTTCTCTTAAACCTTGCATTAGAACGTGTGTGTGTGTGTTGCATCACATTGAATTATAAATTGAATTTCTTTCACTTCATATTTTCAGCAGAGAATAATGTGGAATGCTTTTTCAATATGTTCCCCGTCCTATAAAGAACACGAGAAACATTTGTTTGATACTCCCCTATCCTATTTATAATAATCTAAAATTTGAATTACCTTTTTATAAGATCTTATTTAGCATTGTCTAAGTATTTAATATGTTTTCAGTTTTCACGATTTCTAAGTATTTAATGTTTTTTTCTCCATTTTCGCCCCTAATTAATCATGTTCTCTCTTTATCTTTTCCTCATACCACATTTACTTTCTCTCACTACTACTTTATTTCTCTCTCTTACTTGCCTCTTTATGAAAGAATATTAAGTGAAATATTAAGTTTCACTGCTTCATTGAGATTTATTATTACATATATATCACTGATTATATATAAATTGTAGAAGGCTATTCGAAATCTAAAATAAACCACAATATACAAGAGGGACAAATATATAGTTTCTGATATATTGATGAACACTGAACCATTCAATATTTTGGAAAACTATAAGGCATATCAATGAATCTAGTAGACGTGGAAAATATCCAAAGTTGTCTTGGATTGAAAACTTGATTACTTCACCTACCCAAGGAAAATTAATAATTGGGCCTTGAGTACATGAAATTGATCTTACAATGCAAAACTAAAAAAGCAGACAATTTTTTCTGATTCATACTCTGCAACCAATCCAGCATCTGCATTGAGAGAACGAGGATCTGCTTTGGAGGCCAAACCCCATTTGCCAGATTCTGAGTTTCTTCTTCACAGTTAGGTCAGCACCCAATGTGTTCCACTTTTCCCAGAAAATTTCTATGCTATTTCTATATGTTTTGTTTGTTATTATCAAGTTTTCCAATGAAAACATCACAAGTAAATTCTCTTACAGTTTCAGCATCACATGAATCATTTTTTTCTCCAAAAAAAAAGACGACTTGGATTAGTATTTTCATTGGAGAACTTGATATGAAACATTTCAAATACTTTATACCTTGATCTGACCCTTCCTATTCATCCCGGAATCGTCTTTAGATTCCCTTTGAATGTTAAAATATGGAGGCAGAGCCATCCAGGAAACTAAAGTAGCTGTGTTTGATTCTTCTGATGAGGTTCTGTAATCTGAATTAGAAGAAGAAAATTGACCATTAACCAGTTCAGCTCTCTGCATTCAGCTGCATAAGATATACTCCCCTCAAAGCAGGAACCTTCGGCCGCCTAATAAAGAAATAGAGTTGGCATTATTTTTATCTTTTTGGTAAAAGGCAATAAATATATTGAACTGAAACTGCAGCTTAAACAAGGGAGGCCATTCATATATTTTTTTTGGGTAAATAAATAAATCATATTAAAAGTAGAAATGAATACATCAAAAAAAGCGTCTTACAAAAAGGGTAAGATCACTTTTGACAACATAGTATCTCTAATAACCATATTCGAGTCAATGGAAGAATTAAGCCACCATTTGAAACTTGCAATATGACTCATTCAAAGCCCAGTGAAAATAGCACCAAAAATTACTTTAGGATATTCATGCTGGAACAATACTTTGGGGTGCTAAATGCACAAAAAGTTAGTTTAAGATACTGAGTGCTTCTTTAAGGTGCTAGATGCAACTTAACCCAACATACAACAGTAATATAGAGGAGTAAAACAGAATGAAGAAACCTACCACCTGGAAGAAATTACAACAAAACTTGATGAAGTTGCCATAAAGCCTCTCTTCAATCACTGAAAAATGGAAAAGGAAGGACTTATTGTTGGGGAGATTATAATAAACCATTTCTAAGTTTTGAATTGAACTGGTCATACACACTTATACTATGGATGATTATCAGAAGACACCAAAACCCAACAAGGCACCAACCTATTCAACCGGACTTTGACATGATGGAGATGGGACAATTATAGACGGGCTTCTCACTAAAACAGTGTTTGGACAGGACTGCTGATCAGAGGGCTCGCTCATTACAGAACAATAAACATCCGATGAAGTGGTAGCAGATATTTCAGAAATTCCTCTCCTCGACCGTGTTGCCGTACTAATATTAATACTATCTAGTCCAACTCCAGATGTACCTGCCTAAATGATCAAAACAGATATTAGATAAACAAGTCAACAAAGATCTTGGATACAAAATATCATCGCACATAGCCATACATTTTCATATCACTTTTTTGCACAGTGGATACAGACTCCAATATGGCAGTCACTAGCAAACAAAACTGACCACGTCATTATTCATAGATCTACCAATCATTAATATACAATAAATACATGAAAATCATCATATGAACAAAGACTAGCTTACAATAACTTCCCAAGAGAATGTTCACAATAAATGTCATTTTCTTGCCACCTATATTTTCTTAGGTGTCATAAATATTAATGGGCATACAAGACTTATTTAACATTTTCATAAAAATCTATATGCAAAAGTAAGAACATTAAGATTAAAAGTCCTTAAATTGTTCAAGTAATCCATACACTAGATAGGCCTTTGATCCGAACAATGATAATTGTTATATCATCTGTTCGGTTTTCATGTTCCAACCATAGTCTATATGCTTCTCCAGCAATGGCAGCACATGCTTCACCAGGATCTGTATAGCTTGCTGCCTACATTATAAAAGTATCATAATTTATCCAGATAAATTATGAAGAAGGTAACACCAAAGTATTTATTAAAAGGCAATTTAAAATATTTTGTTGTACCATGAAGCCTTATAAGCAAAACTACATTCAGATAACAGAATATGCATCAAGGTTTCCAAGTTTAGGCCTTTTACAATGAGCCATTAACAAATGTCACAAGATTTCCACTGAAAGTAGACAAGTCAAATTCAGACAATATCTCAATGTAAATACTTAGTACTCCATCAGTCTACATTTAAATGTAGGATCTAGGGAGTTGATATTGATTCTAAATGTAGAAACGATTTCACATATTTATCAATTTATAATAATCAAGTTTGGATTATTAAGAGAGGGAGGAAATTAAGGGAGATGATTAGGGTGTTTTAGAAAAAACATGTCATATTAACTAATTTAACTAACTTCCTTAATATAATCAAATTAGCTAATTAGGTCTTACATCAACAACTAGAGGAGTAACTTGAAAACATTGAAAGGACCAATAAAAGAACTAATGCAGAAAACAAGTTTGGATGCCTTACCATGTTAACAACAGTTTGGCTTGATAGGAACTCAAATATGCCATCACTTGCCACAATAAAGAAAAGATGATTAGATGTAAGCTGAACCACTGAAACTTCTGGAGTAGCAATGACACCAATAGTCTCTGCCAAACTATCCCCTAAACTCCTTGTAAATGCAGTTCCAGGATACATCCCATTTGGGACCCACAACCTTGGAGGATCGCTTCCCTGACTCTCTTCATCACCCCAAGTTTGAACATCTGGATCCTTAAGCCCTTCCACCTGATCAACACTTAACACCCTTGCACCACAAAGCTTCACTCTCTCATATTCATCCCTCCGAAATGGTGTCTGATCAGAAGATAAGTTCTCAGCAACGACGTAATTCCCATCCTTTACTGCCAGCACCGCTCTGGAATCACCAACATTAGCAACATAAAGTGTGTCTCCGACGACAAGCACCGTAATTGCAGTGGTGCCACTCATAGAATCATCAATCTCACTGTTGTGTAATTGGTAATTCGTTGCCAAGAATGCTGAAGTATAAGCTTTAACAGGGTCCTCCAACAATGCAGGGTCATTAGATAATGTTTCTATCAATGTATCCCTAACAAAAATCGAGCACTGGCTACCACATTGACCATGCCCATCATAGACACCGAAAAAATGGATGTTTGGGTTACCTTGAACCTGAGTCTTAATACAGAAAGTATCTTGGTTTTCTTTATCAGGTGAATCAGGGTAGTAACCTTGCTGTGTGAGAAACGAGTATTCTAAAACGTAGTTATGGGAAGGAACAGGAGCAAACTTCAATGAACTCTGAGTAAATTTGTGTTTCCTTTGGCGACGGCGCGGACCGAGTCCGCGGCAGCTGCCAGCACCACCGCACTCCGACGGCGGAATGTAGCGGCGACAACACTTGCAATGGACACAACCCATATGATTCAAAGAGAAAGCTCGAACGAGACCAGTAATACCCACCACCTAAAGCTTACAACATTGGTGGCTCATATACAGGCAAGCTGACTCTGGGTATGAAGAACAGGGTAGGTGTTTCTGAAATTCAACATTCCTAGAAAAATGAACAAACCCTAGACATAATCAGGAAAGAATTACCAATCCGTGAAGAAAGCTGTCCTGACAGATTGAGATAAACAAGGAATTGTTCAAAAAATTACGGAGAAATAAAAACCCAAAAGAATCTAAACACTCGAGGATCAGAAAACCCTAGAGTAACCCACTCACCAAACGAAGGCAATCCAAAAAAGAAAAGGACCTTTCGCATGAAGAAAAAGTGGAGGTGGGGCAACCCAAAAAGAAAATAAGAACCGTACTTTTGCGCGGAGGCAGAGACAGGACTCAGGAATATAGAGAGAAAATCAAACCAAGATGAAATTTTTTTCCCTTCCCCAAGAACAAGAGAGAGAAATTGATTGAGATTGGTCGTGAGTGTGTGCATGGACGAGTGGTTTTGTCTCCGAGGGAAGACAAACCGCAGGCCAAGAAAAATCCCACCCCCAGAAAAAAAAACAAAAACCTTAACAACGCAGAAAAGTGGGCAAGAGGAGGGGAAAAAAATAGAGTGGAAATTAACAAATTGAAAAAGATTTTTGTTTGTTTCTTGCGAAAGGAGCAGAAAAAGACAAGCACAAATTTTCAAACGTATGGCGACAAAGGAATTAATTAATTGGTGATAAACTAATAATAGCACTGAGGTTGGAGCATTTCCATTTAAATGACATTTCCAGGTCAATTATCATTATTGTTAGACTTTTTGAACTGTCCGCACGCGGTTGCAAAGGTGCAATGCTCACATGCGCACAGATGCTTTCACACCTTTCCTTTTTAAGAAAACAAATTAAATAAATTCACTCCCTCCTTTTTCTTTTTCTTTTTTGAAAAAAAGACTAAAAGGTATTTCTTGAATTTCAAGATCCAAAGTTAGTCTTATTATCTATAAAAGTATATATATTAACTACATTTAAATAACAATTGACAATCATTTAAAAAGAAAAATCACTGATTTATGATTTTGAAGTTTAAATGTTACTTTCTCATCTTTTTTCCTTCGTTTTTTCCTCTCATCTCAAACCTTCCCTGAGAACTTTTTTGTTGCAATTCATGTACTCATTATACCCTTATGAGAGAATTCAAAATCACAACTTTACACTTAAAAAAACTCAAGGGAGTATAAAGTCATTAACTTTACTTTAAAATTCAACAACTTTCTAATTTTGTTTACTTGGTCAAGCGCTTCTTTTTGGGGTTTAGAGCCTAAAGAGTTTTAACATCTCTCAATAAATGCGCTTCCCAAAATTCAAACATATGTTCTCATAATTATAAAAGTGAGGCCGTTTACCACTTCCAGTTCGAGGTTGCACCCTCTCATCTTAAATGTTTCCTCTAGGACTCGAACTTGAGATCTAAAAGGATCTAGTAAGGTCATACATCGCTAGACCAACTCTATGTTGGTTGGTAACAACTTTCTTTTTTTGGTCAACTTTTTTTTTGGTCAACGGTAACAACTTTCTAACTTTACTCATACTTAATATATATTATATTATATGATATCAAAGTCTATACAATAATAAATAAAGCGTAAAATTGTACATTTAATAATAATAAAAATACTAATAAGACCAAATAAGTATATGAAAATGAGAAGATATTATCTTTTTCATAGAAGGCAACCTCTTCAAATTAGATTCACAATAAAGGAGAAGAAAATTCAGTTAGTTACATTAATGATAAGGAGAATCAATGTTGGATACTACTAGATCAGGAATATTCGCTCATGTATGTTGGATGTTATGGGCAACTTTAAGCAAATAGAGCTTTCTTTGATAAGGACCCCCCACAAAATCAACATTTTATGAGTTTGGTGACTCTATTCAAGAATTGAACCTCATCACCCACCTTGTAAGCACTATTAGTAGAGGGATTCAAGACTATTATACCCACCATGCTCTTGGGGGGTGAAATTTTTGGAATTGCTCAGACTTTATTTATGGATTTACATTCACACGTTTTGTCATTTAACTTCAAAGATGCTATCTACTACCTCCGATCCTAATTATAGGATAAAGTCTGTAGTGTAATTTGCACTCTAGAATTTGTCCTTTAATTAGGATTGGAGGGAGTATTGTTTTTAATATAAGATTTAGTCAATTAATTTAGAAAAATTAATGAAGTTAAATAAATTGCTTAATTATAGTATATGTTACATGATTTCTCTAGAATAATTATGCATGTCGTTATATTACATATATGTTTATAAGTTAGGAAAATTAATTTAGAAAAAAATTATAAATGCAAATACATTGAAATAATTTATTTAACTTCCATAATCTTCATAAATTAGTCAAATGAGTCTTGTATTAAAAAAACAAGGTTAATTTATTTATTTTTTTTTAAAAAAGCTAAATTTAAACCTTGTATAATGTTAGAGGTTGAAATCTACATTATTGCCTTTACAAATCCTTATGTGGTCATCGAGTGAAATTCTAAAAAATAATGTTAAGGAACAAAAATGCTCATGAACTTAAAAAAAAAATGTACCTGGCACTATAAACTTTGTTTGGCTAAAAAATATTTATGAACTCTTCAAAAAGAAGGAAAAATATCTCTGTTTAGTCCGACGTTATTTTTTAATTTGAGTCCACCAAATGCCACATGTCAAGCATATTGTAATCCCATTTTCTCTTATTTATGGTTTAGAGAATTATTTATGGTTTAGAGATAAGAGAAAATGAGACTCAATGTGTTTGACATGTGTCACTTGCTGGACCCACAAATTAAAAAGTAACGGTCATTTATATGAAGTAACATAAATGATATTTTTGCTCTCTTTTGAAAAGTTCATGAGTATTGTTATATACTAAAAAAAGTTTTTGAGTATTTTTTTCCTCTTAACTCAAAAGAAAATATATAATCACCTTTTTGATGCAAGCGGTTCAGTATTTTTTTTGATATAAAGCGGTTCATATTTTTTTTTTATAATAAAAAGTTTTGGAGGGTTACATCACCTTTTTGGTGCAAGCGGTTCAGTATGTTGGTGTCAAAGAAATGGGGTCAAGAGACACTGTGGGACAGAAAGAAGCCCACAAAGGGTCCAGTCCCATCATAGTGTGGGCCCATTTTAGTTTAAAAGCATTTCTCTTGAAAAAACTCAATTACTTTTCTTAATACAATATCTTTTTTTTTTCCTGGAAATATCCTGCACACAATTTTTTTTTTTTAGAAATAAGAAATTCAATATGATCCAGCCAAATTTAATCTAAAAGGTCTATAGTGGTGATTATTTCTGGTTGCTCATCATTGTCATTAGCACTGAAACTGGTTCTGATTCCACGTAGAGGAGTTTGCTAAAATGATTTTTCAAAAATGGAAATATATGGAAGAAAATATGAAAGGGCTTTTAAAACTTGTTTGATACATTCTACCCCTGCCTTAATATAAATCTACTTAATTAATTATGGTAGATTAAAAAATTAGTTAGATTAGCTAGTTATTAAAAATATGTGTTGCTTTTGCATTAAAATTATCCATTAATATAAATTCTCTTAATATGGACAATCAATAGGGATAATTTAAAAATAAAATGATAAAAAAGGGAGACAAAATGAATTGACGTCTTATATTTAAAATCAAATTAAACCTTCAGCTAGCTCTTACTTTATATTATATTATAAGAATATTTTTATAAGACATGATAGAGGTAGTATAAAAAGGCGGAGGAGATATTATAGACCACATGATAGAGGTACTATAAAATTTTGGGTTAAGAAACGATTAACGAACTATTACCAACAGCGCCTTTAAGACAAATAAATTTTAAATTGAATAAAAATACCAAAAAACTTTTTTTTAAACAATGTGCAATCAACACAAAACTCAAGTAAAAAAAATTTTTTGTCTTTGGTTTCTTCGAGTAAAATTTTTTTGTGTTAGGCGCTTCTAGAGTAAAAGTTTTTTTGTGATGACCGCACATTTTTAAATTTTGTTTTGATATTTTTGACTCACTTAAAAGTTATTTGTGTTGGGCGCTCTTAAGATAATAGTTCATTGGCCAAATTGCTCCTTAACCCTAAAATTTTTACACCACAAATCACTTTTCATAAAATTTATAAAAGTTACCCTCTCCGGTCCGAAATATAAGACAGAGTTGACTTTCTTATGAGAGATTAAGAAAGTTAAATAAGTTAATTAATCAAATATATTATATTATTAGATTATATGTTAGGCAAAATAGTTTGAATGAAAAACGATAACTATAAATATTTCAAAGTTATTTAACCAATTTCTTTAAGATCTCAAAAAAAAATAATTTGTTTTATCATATACTTAAGACGGAGTAAGTACTTCTTTTGTTAAAGTTTAGACAAAGGGTCGCCTAATTTCTCCCTCCCATCCCATACTCGTTCTCTCCTTTTTCCTGCCGAAGCACTGAGGCACTCTCACATTCATTCTCCTTGGGCGAGACAAATGGAAAAGGAAATATTCTCTTTTCATAATTTTGGTTAATACTCAAAATTATATAAATAAATTAATTTACCTTCACCTGGCTTTGTATGAATCGACCTATAAGTTCAATATTAGATAGATTTCTTTGCATATTTGAATAAGTTCAATATTAGAACGATTTCTTTCCATTTTTGAATAAGTTTCTCTCCTCTTACTGCTCTTCCCGCACTTATTCGCTTTTTTTCCTGGTTAACGCGCCCCACTAATATTTTATTCTATGAGACCTGAGTGGCCAAAATCTCAAAACTTGTGAAGAAGTCATGCGAAAAAGTCTGTCGCTTCATGCATGTTCATGATAATAGGCAGTGTTGCAATCCCCCAAGCTAATCCAATCGCTTCTCAACTTCTGGAACCAGAGAAGGGTGAAATCCAAGCTAATCTACGAAGGAATAACGCCAAAAGCAAAGGTAGCTCTCTAGGTCCCTACAGACACTGGAGTGCGAAAGCATAAAGAACGAACAAGATTAGATATCCTGGTAGTCCATGTAGTAAACGATGAGTGTTCGCCCTTGGTCTACGTGGATTAAGGGGCCAGCTAACGCTGAAACACTATGCTTGCGGAGTATGGTCGCAAGACTGAAACTCAAAGGGATTGACGGGGCCTGCACAAGTGGTGAAGTATGTGGTTTAATTCAATAGAACATACAAAACAATATGATGATGGGAATGAAAACCAGAAGCACGACCGGGGTCTTCGTGGTCCAAGATAAGAAAACCATCAGTAACAGTAACGTAAGCATGAGACTTTTTGGTAGTACCGGTGGTAAAGTAATCAATTCCCATAATTCGAAACTTTCTTTGACCGGTGGCAAGAGGGAAAAGGTCTATCATATCCATCCCCCACTTGTGAGAAGGGCCACGGACTTAGGATAGGGCTGAGTGGGGATGATGGTTGATTGGAGGTTGGCCTGCCTTTGACATTTTTCACAACAGTGGACAAGCGTTGTAGCATCTTCTTGATGACTCGGCCTGTAGTAGCCCTATCTCCACACTTTTTTGCGCCAAAGATCATCAGGGAAGGTAGACCTTGCAAGATAAGGTTTGTCAAACTTTATCATTCCTCTGGGTCAGAGGGAATTGTGAGCCTTCGTGGGCTAGGCATACCTCTTCTGTGCGTCTTTCTCGTGGCGGGAACAGAACAACAGGGAAAGACCCGGCCGACTTAATTATCTTCTATACTTAGTCATGTTGAATAACAAAACAAATACAATTTTGTAATGTAAAATTTGGAACTTTCCCTCCCCTACCTTTGCATTTTATTTCAGGAGGGATTCATTTTACCAAGTACCACACAAATTTGGAATCTAGATCCTCTGTTTTCCCATTGAACATACACAATTATATATAGGATCAATGTCCATTTTAGCTTTAGAAGTAACCACTCATAAGTGCTAGGTATTCAAAAAAAAATTAAGAAGCAATTTTATTCTAAAAGTAATCAAAACATAACAATTTTGTCCCTCACGCTAAAAATGTTAGTGATCAATGTTAAAATTTTAACCATTAGAGCAAATTTGCTATTTTTTTTTAACACTCTCGAGATGAAATTGCTCCTTAAGAAACTTTCGACTAGCGCTCTTAAATAATTATTTCTCCAGTAAAATTGCACCTTATACATACTATGCACCTACTTGTATCCATGTCTTAGGTGGTGTGGCTCGTATTATATCAAACACATGCCTCGTTTGGTATGCTGGAACTAAGGTTGGAGAATTGGAAGTGGATGGGGGAGTGGAATTAAGTAATTAACAAATAAGATGTTTGGTACAATAGAACCCACTTCCACAATCCACATGGAACCCACTTCCATCAAATTTGATGGAAGTGAATTCCTTGGCTTAACCCATGGAACTGGTTTGAGTTCCATGGAAGTGAGATTTTCTTCCAATTATACCCTCTAATATTTTGTCAATCCACAACTCTGCCCTTCACATTATAACCCCTACCCGTCCCTCTGAGGCTGACTCCATGCCTCTCCCTCCAGCAGCTTCGGGCGAAAACGTCGGCACAAGTTCTCCCCAAGAAGCAGCATCCACCAACGCCTATAGAGCACCACAATCATGACCGACGGACCAAGCACGATGGCATGAAAAAAAAATCAGAGAAGATGCGGTCACCATCTACTCCTTCACCGTCCCCATCTCCGAGCCCATCACCTCCACCATCTCCGGCACATATGGCTGTCACCTTCGACATGGATGAGATCTTCGAAGGGGGAAGTCTAGAAAGCCAAGGATTTGAAAAAAGCAAGATCTGGATTTGCTATTTATTCCTTCGAATATCTCAGAGCTACTCTTTTTTTCTTAAAATTTCAGTGGCTTTTCGACTACTTAGAAAATCAACACTGCTACTCTGCTTCAGCAATGGAAGCTTCTTTTTCTGTTTTGATTTTTGGCTTGAAGTGATTCAATAGTGGAGTAGTTCGGTTTTGGTTACTGTGTTTCCGGTGGCAGAGATGCAGGAAGAGAAAATGGTTCTCCAACAGTGGCTCATGGTCGGTGACTGATTTTTTTGGTGGCCTGTGGTATTCTCTGGCTTTGGGCTTTCAGGGCAGAATGTCATTTCTTCTTCCAGCGACGAGGGCATTTTGGCCTTTTAATAATAAAAATACACGTATTAAATAAAAAAATACCCATATTAAATAAAAAATATATATCTCACCACCATTGACATACCAAACATACTTTAAAATCCAGTTCCAAACGGGGGCAATAGGGTTATTATGAACCTTTTTGGTTTAGATCTCCCTTGTTTATCAAAAAGGCAAACTCTCATATATACACATACATACATATATATATATATATATATATATATATATATAGAATTTGGGACAAATTATTATTGCTTCTCTACCTGTCTCCTACTTTTGTGTCTTTTGTCATCTATTTCCCTTATTCTACATGGCTTGCCTGTCACCCAAATTCAATTATGGCCACGTGCATGTTAAGTTTCATATATACCACCCCCACCAACAACACTAACACCATCTTTTACCCGCAAAAACCAGAAGGGAAGGGAAGGTAGATAGGGTTGATTAATTATTAGCTTACAAATAGTATTCTCTCATATACTTAATATAAAACATATTAACCTAATTTGATTTTTGTAAATTTAAAAGAAAGGATCGGAGGGAGTATTAACCTTATTTGATTATATTAAGAAAGTTGGTTAAATTAATTAATATGATATCACTTTAGTCCTATTTATAAATCTACTTTGACCAAATCTCACATACCAAGGAGATGTAGTTAACTCAATAATTATGGGGGTAAATTTTCAACTTTGCCCTCATTTATAATTGGGTATCTTAAAACTGTTTCTTCTCTCTTTATCTTTATAGGTACAATTAATATGGATAAAATTGTCATAATCTCATTTATTACATGAAACTGGACTTATAAATATAACTAAATTTTTTGGTCAAAATAAACTAATAAATAGGACCAGAGTAGTATATATTTTCTAAAACACCCTAATCATCTTCCTTAATTTCTTTTTTCCCTCTCCTCCTTAATTATGATTAAGGGAGCATCAATAGGAATAAATCAAAAAAACATTGATAAATATAAAAACTATATTTTATATTTAGAACAAACATCAATCGACTTTCAAAATTTGTAACTTAAAAGGATATTCCGCTATAATTGGCATACCCACTTTCTTTTAAGCATTAACTAGCTAAAAGGATATTTATCAGTGAAGTGAAAAGCCCATGCAAAAAGAAAATGTGATATGACCTGTCAAAGTTTCACATACATAATAACAACACAAGTTTGGGATATTGCTTCATGCACCTATACTCTTTTTCATTGCAGGGCTCCCATAACTTGGTGTAACAGATCAATAATGAAGATATATAATATAGCAAAAGCAAGATTTTGTTCTTTAATCATCTAGAAACAGAGCATAAAAGACAAGAGAGGTAGATGATAGAGAAGAAGAATGAGAGAGAGAGATGAATGTAGCCTTCTCAAACAAGAGCACTTTAAAAACCCACTACACAAGCTCAAAAATCTTAGGCGTGACAAGCCTAAGTGGGGTGCATTATCATGATCATCCAGTAAACACCTTCCCCTACCCTACCTTCCCACCACCCTCCCCTTCTTTTGTTTTTAACTATTTAAAATAAACAAAATTTAAATACAGTTTTTTTAAGTACTTGTGGTTATTAAATTTTTTAATAAAGATATGATAAGTGGGAAATTTTTTTATATAATTCAAAGTCACATAAGTATAAATGTTTCAAAAGAATTTATCCACATATCATATATTTATTAAAAAACACAATAACAAAACGCCTAATTAAGGAAAAAGAAAAACTTGACTCAGAACCCTTCCCCTTCCTTCCCAAAAAACCAATACCTTCTTCCTCATCTCTCTCTGTTATTCGAACTTTTGATTACCATATTTTTTGTATCTTTCTAAACAAGTCAGCCCCCAAGATATTCATCATCCACAATAATCACATTTAGCCATGTCATCCAACATACACCCCCCTAGAATTTCCAACTAATTCTAACTCCCTATCGACTATGTCTCCCCTCCGCCACTACTTCCGGCCCGCTATTGCCACCGCCATTCCTGTCGCTGTTCGTTGTCACCCCTTTTATATCTTGAAGCTTTAAGTGCTTTTCCGGCGAGGTGTGAACGTTTGAAACACAACACTACCAGCTGCAGGAAACTGGTCCATTGCACAACTCCGGCGTTTCAAACCCAGAGGCTCAACGGCACTTGCCACACGCGTCCACATGTCGTTTTTATAGTCACCGCACGTGATGGACACAGACATAGTACCTGGTCGGAAAACATGAACCACTTTTCTAAGTACATGCACTATATCCTTATGGTTGATGGAGCCTACACATTCAAAGCTTGCATAACTGTAACCATCCTCCGGAGTGACATGAATGGTGGAGTACCAATCCCCATCCATGCCATTCATTGAATACCCACATGGATCAAATGCAAAGTCACAGATAAGTGCTTCAGGGTTGATCTCATTGATGCCTGTGAGCTCTGTCATGTCCTTCCCAGCAGAGTCCCCTGTTTTCCCATCCTCCGGCGGCCGGAAGAACTTGCGAGCAAGGACTGGATCGAGCTCTGTCATACAGATCTCCATGGTGTATGGTGATGACAATTCTTTGTCACAGAGGTAAGGTGCGTCAGAATCATCACTAGCTGTGAAAACATGCCAAGAATGAGAAGAAGATTTAGAGGGCATGATTGAAGCTTTTCTGCAGCAGAGATTCACAGGGATGGTCTCTTCCAAATACATAACTTCATCTTTGAAGCTAGTGTGAGGGAAAGGTTGAGACTTTGGGAAGATGAAGCTGCCTCTGGTGTAGCGGCACGAACAGAGGGTGAGGCCTAAGTGATGCTGAGCATAGTAGATCAAGGGACGGATGGATTTGAGAAGTTGAGTGGTCCCACAAGTCTTGATGATGATCTTGGTTGGGTAGACAAAGAGGCTTGATTCTGATAACACATAAGCATCAAAGTAGGAGTTACCAACTGCTGAAACTACAGTGCATTGAACAGCTTCTAGGACTTGTTGGAGTGATTCAAATTCAAGTTTCCTAAGACCCAGTTGGTGAAAAACTGGATCATCACCAAAGAAATGGAGCTCCAAGCGCTTCTCAAACCCTTCAAAACCAGAAACAGCCATTTGGGGTTGAGAGTGTATTAGAGCTATGTGGGGAAACGGGGATGTAACAGAGCAAAACGTAGGTTTTAGGAGGTGAAGAGATAAAGATGAGAGAGAGAAAAGTGTGACTGGAATGTAGAAGAAGAGGTGAGAGAAAAGATTGGGGTCAATGGGATTTATAGGTGTGTGAATATGAATGAGAGTGAGTGTATAGGAAGTAGTAGGGAGGGTTTAGAAGAGAGCATGCGGGTGACGGAACCAAGAATCATGATTGTAGGCATAATGAAGTAAATAGGATGATGATATACAACAGTTTCTTATGTTTTCTTTTTTAATATATATATATATATATATATACCAGTATATATGAAATCTTCTTTTCCGTCAGAGACAGCAATAGGAAACAGAATATATGCTCAAACACATCAATTCCTTGTTCCTTTGTCCCTGCCTATTCTATGTATATACACTGTTGAGATGTTTGATCATGACACATGAATTTACAAAACCAACATGTAATTGAAATTGACTATACACAAATCGCTTGTCACTAAATTTCCAGTGTCCAAGCAAGTTTATCCTTTAACTCTTTACCTTTCAAGGAAAATTTGACTTAAAATCAATGATATAATATAAAAAAATACAGTAAGTTCTACCCTATTCATAAGTCATAAATATTATAAATAGACCCATCCACTATATTCTATGTAAAGCATGAGACTCATTTATTTTAATGTTGATGGGACCAAACCTATCCAGTGTTGGGGGAAAAACTAGTTACCAACTATATCCATGTTCTTGGATGGTGTAGTTATTCTTATTTTTTTAAGCAAGAACCTTATACCATTCAATAATATAATAAGGATCTTCAGTCTTGATTTTAAATTTTATCAACTTGTTTTATAGGTTGTATCATTCTTTTAATAGATTAGAATTTATTATTTTTTGGTGCAATAGATTAGAAATCTTTATGTGTTCATGTATATCTATCTAAGATACCCATAAATATCCAAAAACTCTATCTTTTCTTTTACTTTTTCCCCCCTTTTATCCAAAGATTTTTGGATTAAGGACAGGGGGCCCTATTTTGACTAGAAGACCAGGTTGACTTAATGCAAGGAAATGACAGACATAATTGTATTGAAACCATATCGTTAAAACTTCTTTTCACAATCACAGGAAATTAAAATCCAGTACATGTGTCCAAGACATGAGTTATTCAAAGGAATCTGATTTAAAATCAGTCAAAATTCAAACATTCAACATAACTATCTGAATAATAGTTCAAATAAAGCAGAAACACATTCAACAAAAACTATTCAGAATGATAGTTCAAATAAAGCAGAAACATAATCATAAAACCGAGCTAGATGTTGTTCCGCAAGACAACAATGATAAAACCAGGGCTAACTGCCGTGCAATACAATTATTAACTTGCTATAGGTAATTAACCTTTTCAATTAGAGCTATAATACTACCAGCAATAGAAATTATGAACAGAGAACAACACAGTTAAAATTTTGCAACAAAAAAAAAGGTTAAAAACTATAAGTGAAAGGATCCAATTGCTTGAGACTGCGTGTAATATGAGCACCCTGTAATACTGATAATGGCTACTGAATAATGGAAAAAGGAGAAAACAACTCAGCTGATGGAGACAGCATTGTCTATTCCAAGGAGAGCAGGTGTTAAACTGACGTGCCCAAAATGCCATCCATTTCTGAGTTAGAATGATAATAATTGTTATTATGCAGTGGAAAAAAATTATTAAGAAAAAAAACAATGCAAAAGGAATCAGGCGTGGCAGAGAAAAATAATGAGAATATCCATGAATTAGGGGGAGGCCCGTACGTGAAATGAAAAGCACTCACATCATTTTTATTCTTCATGCAATTTCATGTTGCTAGGTGGCATTATCATTATATTATTTATTTTAGTGGCTTTCTTTTTTCTGTATTTACCAAGGCATGCATGCACTGTTGCTAACCATGTCAGATTTCAAAATTAAAAAGGGGATTCTCTTTATCTTCCAAGTGATTAGTCCTAAAAGTATAGGGGTTTAGAAAGTAATCAAACAAAGCTTTATCATTATGTTACCCAGGAAGGTTTAACTTTTTTCGGTTGACAAGATCTTATGTTTATTAATAATACGAATACATATGATTCCAACTGCTAAACATATAGCATATTAAATTTTCTTCTTTAACTAAACCCCAGCTCAAACTTACAACTCTCCTCTAATTTGGTCAGACATCAAGTTGATTTGGATCTTAATGTTGAATTTAACAAGGCTATATAGATTTATGAGGAACGGGGAACAGTAACTTTGAAGTAAAAGGGAGTAATTAGTGCTTCATCGCCTTTTAGAGGAAGTTTTGGCAGCTGTTCTGCCGACAGCTAAAACGACCTTCTCTCCATCATATTTGTAATCTCCTTGGCTTTCAATTTAAGAGTATAGTCAAGATTATATTAATAATTCTACACAATCAACATTGGAGAAGCTTCCCCTTCTTTCAGTATATATAGATATGAGTAGTAGTAGTAGTGGACATAATTATTTGGAAAAAAAAGAAAGAGCTAGGTAGAAAGAAAACTAACCAAATGGTAGAAGAAGGGACTGAATAAAGTAAACTAAAACATTTTTTGGGGTATAGAAAAAGAAGGGGAGAGCAATGATGAAAATTTGTGAGTTCAAAATCAAATTTTGGAGTTTTAAGAGGTAGAAATGATGCAGAATGTATGGCGTCATGAATAAATCTGATGGGTGTAGCTGGCAACCTCCATTATGACCACAATCCCACCTCTTTGTGATGCACGCGCACCACCAAACTCAAACACTATCTCCTAAGCCACACAAAACTTTTGCCATCTTACTCTCACACGCAAGCCAACACAGAATAACACTCCCACTATTTGCATATTAAACTCATCACAAGGGGGGAAAATGGTCAACCACTACTTTGCAGAATCAAATCTCACTTAAAAGTCTCAAACCAACAAACTCTCCTCAACGAAATCCCAATTCCCACATACCTTTTCACATCAAAAGTATCAAGCCAAAATCTTAATTGCTGGATATTTTGAAGAGACAACAGAAATGGATTTTCAAAAAAGAGTGTAAATTGAAATCCTAAGTTCAGGTCCCACTAAAAGTGGTCACCTTTCTAAGACCCAACAAGCCTGAAAGCCACGTCCTCCTTCCTCATTCCATAGCTTAAATCATAATAATAATGCAAACCACGAACCCATGATTGGTCCCACTATGCGCCCCCCGACAACCACCGTGGACGGCCCCACAGGAATACACATCATCTAGCATGTGTCCCAACTTCATGGCACACTAGGACCCATCTCTGTTTGAGAACTTAACAAGATTTGAGGGACATGTTGTCCCCACACAGTCCTTAGCTGCAAGACAATAGCAACAGTTGGTGAGGAGTGAAAGCGGGATTTAGCCGCCATACTTTGCTCCCACGCGCATCAATACTTTGGCACACATGTGCAATTTGGTGTATTTTGGGTCAGTAAGGAAGAATTTTTAGTAGTGTGCACTAGGAACACCATCAGAAGTAAGTGCTACTGTACCATGCGCACAACCCAAAGAGGAGAAAAAATGGCAAAATGCTAGGATTGGAGCCCACCATGGTTGCAAGCTCTTGTTTGGGAAAGGAAAAAAAGGGTTCTTTATCATGCTTTTAATATGAGTTAGTGCTTACAATCCATGAAGATTTTGGCTTCATTTGATATGTCTTTCTCAAGTTTGTCAGAGTCAGAGAGGTGTATGCATGCCTGTGGCTAATGGCTTAGTTTAAATCAAATGGATGTGGTCTCTGATGTGTCCTAGTCTTTATTATAAAAAGATAATGAGCAGTGCAAGTGCAACACAAACAGGACTTTAATCCCGTGCACTTAGTGATGGAAGCTATTGGAGGAAAATGAACAAACATGTGGTGGGCAAAAGAGACCCCCATCATAATGTATCTTGTTCATATTTTAATTCTATTTACAAGACTCGGGGTATTATTTGATTGGAAGACTTGAATATATAGCAAGGGCAAGCAAGCATGTATAAATCTAAAAGAATCTTGATGATTATACAGACACGCTTGATAAAAGGAAATCTCATCAGAAGGGGGAAGAACCATTTCTTTATGGTTTTTATCAATACATGAACTTCAAATCTAAAATCTAAAATACTATAATAAAAAAAGATGCTCCTGTGAGAATGATTCTTCATAGTTGTGCCAATATTTTTTGAAGCAAAACAAGTAGCCACATTTTAAAACTTTTTTAAGTGGCCAATCTCTTAGAAAGTCCCCACAATCACTAAAACAAATACCGATAGAGAGAGAGAGAGAGAGAGAGAGAGAGAGAGAGAGAGAGAGAGAGAGAGAGAGAGAGAGAGAGAGAGAGAGAGAGAGAGAGAGAGAGAGAGAGAGGTACCTCTCAAGCCTCAAGGTGACCAAATAATTTGAGTTTCGTAGCAATGTTGAACGTGATGCCTCGAGCCCTGCCAATGCCATAGCTAAATCTATCTCGAAAGATGGAGATCCAGTGAGTAAGAAAGGGAAAAGGCACATTTCTATATGATAATACACTCAAAACATCATTTCTGTCGTGCTTTTTTGCCCCCAAGTTCTTCTCTCACAATTCGAATACAGACAGACTCTCTCTCTCTCTCTCTCTCTCTCTCTCTCTCTCTCTCTCTCTGCCTGCAAAATTCGAATTGATCTTTGAATATTGAAATTGATTGCTCCACGCAAGCATCATTCTGGTGCGTGAGCTTGTGTTTGCAGTCTTTTTTCCCCTTACAAGAATGCTATCAGCTCACAAAATTGAAAATTCCCAATTTCCCACCCTATCCATCATGCCCACTATCCGATAACTCCAACTCGCTTCACACACGTGATACTTTGGGTTTTTGATTCAAAAGTATTCTGGTCACTGTAAAAATTTCTTCAAATATATTGAACCCTGTGGAATAATGATCATCTTGTATCTAATATAAAACATATTTATTTAATTAGAGACATTTAAAAAATTTAAATAAATTACATGAGTATAATATATGTGATATGATCTCTCTAAAATAATTCTATATAATATTATATTATATATAAGTTTACAAATTACAAGTTAGGTAAAATAGTTTGAGAAAATGATAAATATAAGAGATAAAAAAAAGTTTAAAAAAAATCTTAGAATTCACCCACAAACCAGGTTCCTAGGTTTTGGATTAGAGGAGTCTTAATTATGAATAAACATATATTCAATTGCCCCTTTTTAATAAAGATAACATATATTCTTTAAAAATCTGTTAAGAGTTCTTGTTTTAAAATTTATTGTCCACAAACGTCTAGGAAGACCTGACATAATTTTATGGCTAAAGTATACTTTTAGTTTACATGAGGTATACTTTTGGTCCCTTAACTATATAAAGTATACTTTTAGTCCTATAATTCTAACACCGTTAATTTTGCTAACGGAAAATGCAAACTCAATTGATAACGATGTAAATTTAAGTGAAGACTGTGTAATTAAATGCTATTAGGCTTAAATATGGGTAAATTGAAGAATGTATAAAATTTGTGTAATTAAATTTTAGGGAAAAACACTTCTCATGTTGTAGGAGAAGTGTATTCTCATGTCACACACACATGAAATGGTGGGACCCACGTATATATATAATTAGCATTATATATATACGTGGATCCCACCATTTCATATGTGTGTAGGAATTTTCTTCTTCTCATGCAACATGAGAAGTTTAAACCCCTAAATTTTATTAGTCATCACTTGAGTTAAAGTTAACATTAATGGTGATCAAATTTTAGGACCAAAAGTATCTTTTATGAAGTTAAGAAGCTAAAAGTATACTTTATATAAAACTTAAAATACTAAAAGTATATTGTTCGGTGTAGAACCGGATGTCCACCCGGATGGTGGTGATTTGATCTTGAATCGGGTTCTTATCTTAGGAATATCTATGAGTAAAGATATCCCGGTGAGCGATGAATCACTGGACACAAGGCCTTTCCCCAAGGGGGGAGGAGGTATGTGTTCAGTGGGGGTTGTGCTGTGTAGTACCGAATGTAAAGAGCTAGAGTTAGAACGTGTGCGCTGGTGTTTTCCTTGTATTTATAGGGTGTTCCATGGTATCTTAGCTACAATCTATCATATCCCTGGATTATGGATATGATAGATTGCCCCATGATTGTAGGGGAACCGGGATACTCGAGTCCTCTCTTGGGCCGTCCCCAGGTGGGCCGAGGTTCGGGCGTGCCTCTCTTTGGCGCCCCTAATTGGGCGTGGGTCGGTCAAGTAACATATACTTTAGCCTAATTTTATACACTAAAAATATGGGTACTCTACAAAATTTCATACACAAAAAATAAGGTTGTTCATATAGCCCAGTAGCTCGTGCAAGCTCTCTAAAAAAATACCACATCCTACCCAAAAAAAAAAATAACTCAAAAAAATGGATATTTTTGGACAGGGCAACTCTAGATAAAGTAACGCATTTGACACGGTATGTTGCCTTGCCTACAATATATAATTTTATTTTAAAAAATGTAACACACTATTATTATGTCATTATATAGTCTTTTTGTTCCCTTACTTTTAGGCTTTAATTTGTTTGGAAGTTTGGAGGGAAGGGGAAGGAAATGGATGCAAGGAAGAATGAAGGGGAGACAATGGAAGGAAAATGAAGGATATTTTCTCCCCTTATTTAGGAGTTATGAAAATAGTAAGGGAGGAAGATTGAGGATTAATGAGTTATTTTTACCATTTTATCCTTTTCTTTAAAAATTAATATAATTATTATACTTTACAAATAAATTTAAATTTTCTAAAAAAATTATTTATGTAATTTTTATATTCAAAACATTATTTATGTGGTGGTGGCGGCGGTGGTGGGGGCGGCGGTGGTGGGTGGTGGCGCGGTGGCGGTGGCGGTGATGGTGAACGAGGGTAAAAAAGTAATTAATATATTTTCTCTCTTAAAACCCCCATATTGGGGAAAATTTATTTATTAGAAGAAAGAGGATTTTGGGAAATTTATAAGAATTCTTGATTTCCTCCCCTCTTATTTTTAAAACTTGCAAACAATAGAATGAGCTACTAAAATCCTTTATTTCCTTTCCTTTTCCTCCAAAATGGAATTCTCAAACAGGCCCTAACGAGTTAACATATCTCTTTTTGTGGAGATGGTACAATAATGTTACTAATTGATGAATACTAATGGAATTGCATTTTGTGTTCTACTTGCGTGCTCTTCACGGTATCATAATCATAATGTTAGACAAGGGGCAAGTGCCCCTCTTGAATTTGGAGATTTTTTTTATTAAAAAAAATTAATACATATTTAAATAATTGCATACCCTTAATATATTAAGATTGCATTTCGTAATCGGATAGAGGATGAATAGTTGAATGATTGTTTAGTGTCCTATATTGAAAAAAAATGTATTTGATAGCATTGATAATAAGACAATTATGATGGAATTCCAAAAAATAAGGCCTAGAAGGATGACATTGTAATTATTTTTATTGTAATATACTTTTGTTATTAAAATATATGTCTTGAACTTATTGAGTCCTACCCTTCATTGTAATTTATGTAGTTGCATTTCTAACAAAGACTTAGCCTTGCTTTTCTAAATGACGGGTTTGTAAAATAATTACCTCTCTTATTACATCATTAGTATTCACTTGATTTTTTTGATATTTTTTTGAGTAAATACCCTTTTTGGTCATTGACAAAAAACACGGACCCATTTTGGTCCCTTACAAAAAAATCGACCATTATTTGTCGTTTTTATGGACTAAAAAGGACCTTTTGGAAATTTGTGAAGGATCAAAATGTCCAACGTCGACGTTTATTCGTCCTTTTTATGGACTAAGAAAGATTTTTTTTTAAGGGACCAAAATGGGGGTCGCGTTTTTTGTCAGAGACCAGAAAGGGTATTTACTTTATTTTTTTCTTTTCTTGTTTATATTCTTTTATTTTTTAATGCATTTAAAACTTTTCTTTAAAAAAAAAAAAAAAAATCAAGGCGCTGCCCTGAATCCCCCACCACTACTTTGATTATTGCACTGATTTTGTTTTCTTTGCTTTTAATATTTTTATTGTCCTTGTTGAGAATTCTCTTGTCTTAAAGAATTTAATCAGGAACCTTCTTACATATGGATTTGCATGGAAGCAGATTTGGTAACTGGGTGAATTGCCAAAGTTTCAATGGATAGTCTTGCCATATGGATTGGATTTCTCAACCTCCGCAGCTGCAAGCTTTTTTGCCGTAAGGCGTTCAAGATGTTTCTTTTGATAATGTTCTATGTTCTCAACCTCCGCAGCTGCAAGCTTTTTTGGCGTAAGGTGTTCAAGATGTTTCTTTTGATAATGTTCTATTTTCTCATCAGGGCAGATCCAGAAAATGATTGAAGGGGACACTATTGGTGGGGAGATTTGGGGTTCAAGGGCAGCGCCCTTGATTTTTTTTTAAAAAATGAAAGTTTTAAATGCATTAAAAAACAAAAGAATATAAACAAGAAAATAAAAAAAATATTCATTAAATCAAGTTAATACTAATGATATAATAAGAGATGTAGTTATTTTACAAACTAGTCATTTAAAAAAGCAAGGCTAAGTGCGGTTAGAAATGCAAATACATAAATTACATGAAGGGTGAATGACTCAATAAGTTCAAGTACATATATTTTAATACCAAAAGTATATTACAATAAAAATAATTAGAATGTCATTCTTCTAGACCTTATTTTTTGGAATTCCATCATTATTTTCTTATTATCAATGCTATCAAATACATCTTTTTCAATATAAGACACTAAACAATCATTCAACTATTCATCCCCCATCCGATTACGAAATCCCCAAATGCGGTCTTGATATATTAAGGGTGGGTACTTAATTTGAGGGTGGGCAATTATTCAAATATGTATTAATTTTTTTTTTTAAAAAAAAAAATCCCCAATTCTCCAATTCAAGGGTCCCCCTCCCTCCAATCCATTACTTGGGTCCGCCCTTGGTTCTCACAACATGAAGACCTTTTATTGACTTGTATTTCTTACTCTAATTTTTATGTCGGTGGCTTATCGAGTATTTTCAATTGGTCAGTTGTGTTTATTTGCTTATAAGATCTTGTAATCTCTCTCTCTCTCTCTCTCTCTCTCTCTCTCTCTCTATATATATATATATAATTCAGGGAAGGGGTTGGGCTCTTCCACAATCCAAGGACAGAAAGAAATCTCCCTTCCTCCTAAATAATACTAATATTAGACAGAGCGAATTGTCTATTACCCTCAGATATTTACCTAGGCATCCAGGAATTAGGGTGTCTCCTCCAACGTCTTGACCAACTCCATAATCAAACCTCCTCCCTTTAGTAAGAGCATCCACAGCTAGAAGCTTTTTTAGCATAAGACGTACAAGATGTTTCTTTTGATAATGTTCTATGTTCTCACTACATGGAAGACCTTTTATTGACTTGTGTTTCTTACTCTAATTTTTTTGTCCATAGTTTAACGAGTATTTTCAATTTGTCAGTTGTGTTTATTTGCTTATAAGACCTTGTAATTTCTATTTTTTTAATATAAATTTTAAGAAATGAGTTGGGCTCATCCACGATTCAAGGATATGACGAAATCTCCCTTCCTCCTAGGTGATACCAATGTTGGGCAGGGCGAACCGTTTATTACCCTTAGGCATTTACCTAAGCACCCAGAAGCTAAGATGCCTCCCCAGCGCCTTGACCAACTCTAAGATCGAACCTCCTCCCTTTGGAAATAGTGTCGACCCCTTTGCCAGTTGAACCTAAAGATGAGGGGTATAAGACTTTTTTTGATACAGAAAAGTTTAGGTGGGGATAGATATCGGTAAAGCACCAGGGCCATGGCACGCCTCTAAAGTCAAATAGCGCTTACAGAAGTACTTACAAATCACTCATCAATGAGACCCTCACATCAACCAATCAAACATCTCCTTTTAAAGTATCAAACCTTTTCCCTTTTGGGGTGAAGACCTTATAATTTTGGCATCTGTAATAAAACTCCTTGTTGATCTTTATAAGACCTTATAATTTTGGTTGATCTTAATAAAACTAGTTTATTTATTTATTTATTTTTAAATCATTTTTGACCTTTAATTATAGGCCTTAAATGTGTGTGTGTTTGTTTTTTAATATAAATCACTAATTGAGGTGTTAATTACATTTGATCGAGATTGTATCTATTTAAAGTTGAATGTAATTTTATTTTTAAAATCTCAATATGTAATTTATTATTTTAAATATACGTAAATTGAATGGGGAATTACTATATGGTCCCAAAAAAGACATTTTTTATTTTTTAATTTGATTTAGGGTTTCTCCTTTCAAGGATTAAAGTGAAGGGTTTTTTCTTTCTTAACAAGGCGCATCCCAAAATTTGAACTTGTGTTCTCTTTCTTTCTTGTGAGATAAGTTTGCTTACTACCTCAACCAACAACTTGTTGGTAGAAAAATAACCTAAAAATATGAAAATAAATAAGAAGAATATAATGAAAAGTTCTAATGCAAAAAATGACAATATGTTTTTGCCAAGAATAACTTAAAAATATGAAAATAAATAAGAAGCATATAATGACAAGTTCTAATGCAAGAAATGACAATATGTTTTTGTTGCGCACTTGTCATTGGAACCTTTTAGTAATTAAATCCCTTTTTTGCATGGTTATGAAACTTGGACCGGAATATCTGGTTCGGACCGGAAACCAGTGAATAGGCTGTGAAACCGGTCCGGTATGGCATAGTGAACCGGGGTCACCTGGCAACGATTAGAATCTCCGGTGAGACATGACGGCTGGAAGAGAAAACATGCATGGTAGTTGTAGTCGCTAGTGTTGAGGTGACGAAGAAGCAAGCAGAGAGAGAGAGAGAGAGAGAGAGAGAGAGCGACATAGTGAAGGTTACGACGAGGACGATGACAATAATGAGAACGCCGGTGTTGAGATTTTTAAAAGACGAAGAGAAATGTTGCGAAGACGCTCGATCATCATAGGTAGAAGTCGTTACAGTGAAGGATTCACACTCTGATCTGACCACGTTAAGGGTGTGAGGTGGTGGAGAAGCCATGGTTGAACGGCGAGAGAGAGAGAGAGAGAGAGAGAGAGAGAAGCATAGGGAAATAGAAAGAGTGAAAGAGGTGATTGAAATTTAATTCCCCAATGAGCACTTCGTTTTATTCAATGGACGTGATTGCAATTACAAGCCTTGTATCTTACATGGATCATCTCTCTCCTGCGTGAGGGTTGGTAAGGTTCCTGGTGTTCTAGTTTGACCGCTGCTATCAGAACGACGATCTTCTGAGAGTTTTCTTTGAGTGTGTGCTATCGACAAGGGAGAGTGTGTGAGTGTCTAGTTTTCTGTAAGGGAGAGTGTGTGAGTGTCTAGCTTTTCTATAAGGGTCTGTGTATCTCGTAGTGTGGGTATGTGGGTGGTCCTGTCTCAGGTTTTTTGGTGTCATGGAGTCGGGGAGTAGTAGCAAAGGTGGTGGAAGGAAAGAAGTGATTTTGAATTTGGAGAAGAAGGTGGAGAATCAGGGGGTACTTTGGTTGGGAAAATTTTGACTGGTAAAAACGTAAATATCCCAACGGTCTTATCCATGATTAAAAAGGGTAGCAACTGGGGGAGGATGACATGGAGGCCCATGAGTTGGACCGTAGTTAGTTAGTGTTCTTGTTCCGTTTTTGAGACTCCAAGGACTATACTCGCATTCTTAAAGGTTGCCCATGGTCGATTTAGGGACACCTCCTGAACCTTCAACTCTGGGAGGACTACATGATTCTGAATGATGTTGATTTTGGAATGGCGCCCTTTTGGATGCAATTTCACGGTCTCCCACTAGAAGCATTCGATGACAAAAACGCAAAGATTTTGGGCAATGTGGTTGGGGATGTTGGGATCCGTACACGTAGCGGAAGGATTCTTATCCATTAAAATTACGGATCCCTTGAGATGATCCATCAACGGCGTTTAAATCAAGGTTCGTTAAAAACAATATCTATGCAAAATTCGTGAGCGTCCTACGTTCGATTTGATCTGGTGGGCTACCTACTCGATCAACAGGAGTAGACTCTGCGAATCCCCTCCCTCTACCGGTATCCACACGAGGGTTTCTCGTGGCTTTCTAATTCATCCGTCTTCTTAATACGACTAGATCAATATATATTATAGAGTTTCTAAAACCCTAATAAGTCGTATTAAAATATTCAAAATTAATCCAATTAATCTTGAAATTCGAATTTGAATTAAAATAATATATTAATTAAATATATCAAATAGATCTAATCTAATATATTTATTTAATCCGAATTATAAGAATACAGATTTAATTTATCTTTATAAATTAAATTTGAGATATGATATCTTTTATTTAATTAAATATGAGATACTATATCTCAATTTAATTAAATCTAAGATACAATATCTCAATTTATTATAGTTATGTAATTTATCAAATAAATTAAATACTATATATAATAATAATATTATCTATAAATAATATCATTATTAATTTCGAATTTAATAATAAATATATATATCCTAGATTAAATACGGTATTCATTAAATGTTAGACATATCTAAGATTCAATGAATCGGACACTTTTTCGTGTTGAGCTATTCTTGTGTGCGACCTGCGCCCATATGAGATTGGCGGTGGGCGTCAATCGGTCCACCCACAAGTCGCAAGTGGCCTTTAGCAAGACATTGCGACTACCCAATTCATATGGGGATCGATGATACAATACAACCTATCGTACAACCATGTCACGTCCCTTTTGTCACACGATAATTTGGTTAAGGATGAGGCATGGATAATGTCAACTTCCTGTTCTTGACCATTACTTTCTCGATTCTTGAGTAGTCTAACAATTGAAATGGAAACTCCTTTCCATCGTAGTATGGCCATACATTTCTCAGACTTACTCATCAAGGGGCCCAGTATTATCTCTCTACAAATGTGAGAGACAAATTCCATCTTGGCCATTCACATTCCTCTCTATGAGAACCACTGATCCCAATCCAAGACTTTATTATCACCCGATCAAAGGTGACTTTTGACTAGATCAAAGATCAGCGACTCATCATGTAGGAATCCATGATGATCTCAGGTCAAAGGGCGTTGAGACGTGGTTATACATGAGAAAAACTTATGACTTAATCCATGCAGCTTTCTCATAGTGGGTCGGTCCAACACCTTGTACTCTTACAAGTGCCCATGACTTTGATTCGTATCTCCATACCTCATCAAAGTCATACTAGTCTTATTTCATCTTTGCTCCCGCGTAGATGACCGACCAGGGACATTTAGGATAATCTATAATATATATCCAAGGATCAGTTATCACTATAAACATGCAAATGAAATGATAACTAAAGGAAAATACTTTAAATAACATAAACGTTTAAAGTACAATGACTTGCCCCTAGGGCATAATTTCCAACGGGGATTTGGTTATGTTTGAAAAGCCGATAGTGGACGGTAGATTTGGAAGAGTATTTATCCATGTTAGGTCTCTAGTGAATCTGAATGGCCCTCTGGTTCCTGGTTCCTGGGTTCCGCTCAAGGGGAAGGAGCCAGAATGGGTTGATGTCAAGTATAAGAGACTGCAAAAATTTTGCTACATATGTGGAAGGCGCGGACATGAAGGACTAGTTTGCAAGGATGCGTTGCAAGAAGGGAAGATAAAGATGTTGATGGTAAGAAGAAGTTTGGCAGTTGGCTAGGCACTAATGCTGTGTGCACCATTGAGGAGGTGCTGGAAGTGTGCAAGGAAGGTTGGTGTGAAGGTAACGTTGAGAACGTCCAGCAGCAAGAAGGCCGACCACGTTGGAGCTGGTCATCGAAGAAGAGTAAAGCGACCGGAGGCAAGATGGATCCTAGGATGTTGTTTTGTCAGGATCAAGAACAATTTGGAAAAGAGATTGTGTCATATGGAGAAAGGCACAGGTGAGGGTCATTCGGCAGGTAGGTTGGTCTTTGATGTGCAAACTTGTCAGAAAGGTCAGAGGGAATTAAATGCTATGGAGGCTCCTGTGTCACGGGATTCGAATTTTGTCTTTGATAGGGTAAATAGTCAAAAGTAGGATTTTTTTGTTGAGTAAAAATTGAGTGATTCTAACTGGGTCGTGTTGGAAGTTAATAAGCCCATATTGATGCAACTTGTGGTAACTATCCCACCTAGTATTATTGATGAAGGCCCAACACGCAAGGAGGAGGATCAATTGTACAATGTGGAATTTCCAGGTGAGCCTGAATCAACTCAAGACGTGATTACTCCCCCATATCGGGCTATCACTTATCTCGGCCATGGCAGTTTCACTGAAGGGCTGCCATATAAAAAGGCCAAGTGAATTAAATTTGAGCCCAGATTTGATTAAAAGGTAGAGACGTCTTTTTTTGATGAACCCAGTCCACCAAATGAGCTTCCACTTGTCTCTCAGCCCCTCCTTCTCAAGTCTAAATCAGTGGAGAATAAGTCTCACAGAGGGCGCAGAAGTCATTTCGTGCGTTGAAGTCTCTCATACAATGGAATAATGATGATCAAAACCCGTCTTGCATGGATGATATCACAGGGTCAAATGAAATTGATTTCCCAAAGAGTTGGATTTCAGGTGAAGGTGAAATTCCTAAGGCTCAATCTGCTTCTTCTACTCATAACACTAGTGGTTGGATGGGACCAACCACCGATTTGCCATGAATATCTTAGCTTGGAACTATCAAGGCCTTGGGTTTGCCTTGACAGTCCGAAACATGAAGGAAGAGTGCTTCCAGAAAAAATCCCAAATGGTGTTCTTAATGGAATCTAAGCAAAGAGCGTGCTATGTGAGAAAGCTGAGAAAACGATGTGGCTTTTTTAATGAATGGCTTGTGAATCTTGTGGGTATAAGTGGTGGCCTAGCAATTTGGTGGACTGAGCAGATTAAGGTAGATATTTTATTCTCTTCCTCCAATGTTATACATACTCATATTGATTCTGGTGCGTTGGCTTCTCCTGAATATATTTCATTTGTTTATGGGCCTCCTAATGAAAATGACAGATTATTATGTTGGCAAGAAATTAGTAGGATCAGTAGAAATGTTAATGAATCATGGTTAGTTCTTGGGGATTTCAATGATATTCTTTTGCAATCTGAGAAGTATGGTGGTAGACCTAGAGCATGGAGGAAAATTTTGAATTTTAAATGCTTTGTAGCTGGGTGTGGGTTGGATGATCTGGGTTTTTCTGGTTTTCGATTTACTTGGTGTAATAATAGAGAAGAACCCGACACCATAAGGGAGCGTCTTGACAGAGCATTAGGTAATGTAAACTCAGGGAGGCCTTTCCTAATGTGCATGTCTCTAATGTTAACCCGGCTAGATCAGATCATCATTTATTGTTTGTTTAGTGCCAACCTAATAATTCATGAAGGAAGAGATCTTTTCGTTTTGAGGCATCTTGGGCTCATCATTCGAACTTCCAGCGTGTAGTAGAGGAGAATTGGAAATCAGGTAGTAGGGATGGCCTTAGTGAAGTTCCTGCATTTGTTGATAAATTAATGAGATGCAAGGATGATCTTGTGAAATGGAGCAGAAAAGAGCTCCTCAATAATGCCAAATTGATTGAGAATCATAAGTCCCAACTAGCTTCCTTCTCTCTTGGGAACCTGAATGTGGCTTCCACTAGGGCTATTTGTGATGTTAAGATGGCTCTAGAGATTATTTAATCTTGAAGAGAAATTTTGGTGGCAACGCTCACGAGTTAATTGGCTAACAGCGGGAGATAAGAATTCAAGATTCTTCCATCTGTCTACCGTCAAGAGAAGGCAGAGAAATAACATTCTTAGTATTAAGGATGACATCGGTAATTGGTTATTGGAAAAAAAATGATGTTGTGGCTAATATCTCTAACTTCTTCCAACAACTTTTCACCATGTCGGGGTAGATGATATGGATCCGGTTTTAGCATATATTGAGAGGAAGATCTCACATGAGATGAATCAAATTCTTATGTTGCCAATCACTTGTGAGGAGATCAAGCAAGCGGCCTTTAGTCTTGGGGGTTCTAAGGCGCCAAGTCCGGATGGCTTCTCTGGAATGTTTTATCAACATGCGTGGCCTGAGGTTGGTAATACGGTTTGTACTATGGTGCAGGATTTCTTTGCTGGTAATTCTATGATTGATATGATTAATGACACTAATATTACTTTAATTCCTAAAGTTGATAGACCTGAACATGTGTCCCAGTTTCGGACTATTGGCTTGTGCAATTTTTCCTACAAAATCATTTCTAAGCTATTGGCAAGTCGAATGAGGTCTTTGCTTGATGTGTGTATCTTTGCCAATCAAGGTGCTTTTATTCCAAGTCGATGTATTCATGATAACATTATTATCGCTCATGAGGTCTATCACTATCTTCGAAGGAAGAAAGAGGGGGTAAATTTGAATTTGCACTTAAGATGGACATGAGTAAGGCTTATGATCGGGTGGAATGGGACTTCCTTGAGAATGTTTTGTTATGTTTTGGCTTCTGTGCTGATTGGGTTTCTCTTGTTATGAAGTTCGTGAGGTCTATTAGGCTGTGCATATGTTTATCTGGTGAGATAGTTAATTCCTTTTCCCCTAGTAGAGGTTTGAGATAAGGGGACCCCCTTTTGCCGTATCTTTTCATCTTAGTTGCAGAAGTTCTCTCGCTTATGATCTGTAAAAGCCAAGAGACCAGATTGATTAGGGGGATTACGCTGAGTAAGAGTTGCCCTGTTCTTACCCATAGCTTCTTTGCGGATGACACGCTATTATATATGAATGCTAATCAAAGGGATTGTAGTCATCTGGCTAATATCTTGAGTCAGTATTGTAATGCATCAGGTCCAGTCATTAATCTTGACAAATCTAGCATCTTCTTCTCCACCAATACCCCTGAAGATGTGAGAGTCGATGTTGGTAACTTGCTAAAAATTCCTACATCTGAGGATCCTGGGAGATACCTTGGAATTCCAAGAATTTGGGGAAAAACTAAGCAGCAGGCCTTGGCATATATTTGAGAAAGGGTCACTAGTAAGTTATAAGGCTTGGGACATGCATTGCTTTCATTTGCGGGGGATGAAGTTATGATCAAAGCAGTTATTCAGGTTATACCCATATATCCAATGAATTGTTTCAAGTTACCATTGAAAACCTATAAAGAGATTCAGAGTCTCATAGCTAATTTTTGGTGGGATGGCAATGCCTTTAGAGGTAGTACGCATTGGAAAGCCTGGGATTCTCTCACAGTGGGTAAATATCAGGGTGGTATGGGCTTTCGTGATTTGACTACTATGAATGAAGCATTGTTGGCTAAATCAGCTTGGAGACTATTGTTGAGACCTAATGACTTATGGGCTAGAGTTTTGAAGAGTGTATACTTCCCAAAAGATGAATTTCTTGATGCAGAAAAAAGGTACAAAGCCTCTTGGTGCTAGTCCAGTATGTTGGATGGTAGAGATTTTCTTTGGAAAGACCTTCGTTGGGATGTCGGATCGAGTCATGCAATTAGAATCTGGGGTGATAGCTAGGTCCTAGGAGTAACCTTTCCTGAGAAACCCCAGGACTGTGATGATATCTTTGTTACACATGGCAGAGTGAGTGATCTTATTGTTGACAGGTCTTGGAATCTCACTCCTATCTCCCACTACTTATCTGATGAGATCAAAGCTGCCATCTATTCTATTCCTATCCCCAATAATGGATTGGAAGACAAATTAGTTTGGACCAATGCTAAGAATGATAAGTACATGGTTAAACTAGGCTACCACGGTGGAAAAGCCAAGTGTTCTGTTAATAGGAACAAGGGTGGGACCTCTCTTATTATTCCTCAATCTTGTTGGAAATCCATTTGGCACATTAAGACTATTCCTTGGGTGCAACAATTTATATGGAGAGCACTTAATAATGCTCTAGCCACCAATGTAGCCCTTTGTGGTAGAAGAAGATCTCGGGTAAGTTTATGCCCTATCTGTGAGAAGGCTGATGAGAGCATTGAACATTTGTTTTTTCATTGCTCTTGGACTCGCTGTGTGGTTTGGTTGCAATTTGGGTGGTAGATTTGATTGTACCAATGTTGTTAATTTCAATGCCTGGTGGATCCTCATGCTAGGTACGCAATCTCTCACTCCCCAAGTGTTTCATTAGTTTGTTGGTTGTTGTGGTTAATATGGAAACAACGAAATGCTAAGGTCTTCAATCATTTAGAACCAAACCCCTTTGTTGTTTTGGAATTTTCTCGAAAGAGCAATTCAAATTTTTGGATTAATTGGGATTCATTGCATAGTAACTTTGGTAGCTCAGGTAAGTCCTCCCCTCCAGGTGCCCAGTGGCACCCACCTGATCCTGGTTGCTTTAAAATAAACACTGATGGGGTGTATGTACCCGATAGGAGAACGGTGCTATTGGTTTGGTATGTCGTGATTATTGTGGTTGTTTTCAGTGGAGATTTGTGGATAAGGTGAAATTCATCTATGCATTTATGACAAAAGCCTTGGCTCTTAAAAGGGCTCTGATGCTTGCAACGAATTTAGGCCATGATAAAGTTATCTTTGAAACTGACTGTCTTCCCCGATGTCTTGTGTTAGTGCTAAATCACTTGATTTATTTGATTGGAGGAGTAGAAGCATAATCCATGATATCATTTATCTTCTTTCTGACAAGGTTGGGTTCTCTTTGTCTTTTATCCCTAGACAAGGTAATAGAGTTGTTGATTCCTTAGCAACATCTGCTTATAAGGCGGTGTGCCTGACTAGGTGGGTTTTTCAACCAACACTTTCTTGTCGTCTTTTCTAACCTTGGATGCTCAGAAGACTAATTTTGATGTGGAGAATGTGGTGTCCTCTCAACCTTACTCTGTTGGGTGATCTTATTTTTCTGTCTTGTGTTATTTCCCATCTGTTAGGGATTGTTTTTTCACTATTCTGTCTTAGTCTGTTTGTTATTGGTGTTTCCTTTTATCCTCTGTAAGGTTACTCTGTTTAATTGTTGGTGGTAATATATATGTCTTCTTCGAGCAAAAAAAAATTATTCAATGGACATATAGAGTAGTTAGACATCCTTTTAACCAGAGGGTAGTAGCCATTAAAGAAAATTATTTGTTTTATAATTTCATATTAATAACATAAAATCTTCAATTTCTTATCGGTTTGACCCAGTTTAGTTAGGTTTGACTCGTGCGGACCCACCCACCGACCCTTGACCCGTCTTTGGCCGGTTCAATGACCGATCCAATTTTAATAACCTTGTTTTTTGATACCTCACAATGATTTTTCCAATTTTTTGGAAAACAAATTTAACCATTTAACCATTTTTTTAAGGTTTGGTAAAGTAGTTGAAAATGGCTTAGCTTATAACTATAAGAATTTGAGGATTAGGTTGATAACCGCAGTATATGGCCAAGAGGAGTTATAGTCATCATTACAAAATTACATATTTTTTTCGTGAATGTTCATACGTTATACTCTTTCTTTCCCTTTTTTTAAGTCATCGCTTGATTAACTCACAAATGCTAATAAAGATAATTAAAAGTATTAAATTTATCATAAAATTTAAGTGATTTCAAATATTATCCTTATTAGTTAAAGTAAGTTCTAATATCATGCTCCCTCCATCCCTATATATAACTATAAGGTCCTTTAAGTTCTAAAAAACAGTTAAAATTAAATTAAATTCCTAGTATGCAGGAAATATATTTTTATAAAATAATCCCTGCATTTATGAATGAGTGGTAAAGAGAAATGATGAGTAATAATGAGAAAATAATGAAAAGGAATATGTGTGGGAAAATGATGTGAGAGAATAAAAGGAATAAAAAAGAATGGATGAAATTAATTAATTAAGAGTAAAATATATAAAAATGTATTTATCATTCAAAGTCGGTTTGGGATAGCTTCAAAAGTTTAAATAAGTCCATCAGAAGCCATTGAAAGTAGAAGTTAGATTATTAACTGTTTGACATAGCTTCGGCCTTGATGAAACTGGCCTTGAAACACATCTCCTCGTCTTGTACTTTGAAATTTCGCCATCACTATCCCAAACACAGATCGCATCAGAAAAAGTCCATAAGAAAAAAATTCATCAAGAAAAGTCCATCAGAAATAAAAGTCACTCCTACCACCGCTATCAGACCCAACTCAAATAAAACTTTAACAGAGACGGAGGGAGCATTATTTAATACTAAAAGCAAAGGAATAACGTACGGGGAACTTCTGTATATGTGTCGGAAGGCCCCTAGTTTAGCAAGTTGCTTTCCATGAAAAGGTATTGACCTTGCTTAACGTGCCAATGAACCCTAAACCTTTAATTAGCACTTATTATTAATTTTGAGTGCTCAACCATACCAAAGTGAACTGCTGACTGAATGCTGACATAAACATGGTGTCATCCTATTACTATTAGAAAATAAATTACTACTCCACAAATCACTCATTAAAATTAACTTCCACATCTTTTGTTTAAGTAATTTAACATCAAAACCTCCATTTCGAAATATCTATTGCTTCGGAGTTTTTTCCTCTCTCAAGCTAATTTTTCGTTTGTTAGTTTAAAATTTCTGCGAGTATTTTAATTATTTTCGTACAATTTTACCCCTAATAAGTAAGAATAACAATCATTAGTCAAACCGCATGTTAAATAGAGTCTCTTTAATTTCTTCATTAATCAATGGGTGTTTTTGGATTAGCGGTAGTAGAATTTTTTTTTTCTCAATTTGACTTTTGAAAACGTAAGATTTTGTAAAAATTAGATTATGTAATTTGATTTATATTTGAATTGACTTTTACAAAAGTCAGTTTGATAAACTAACATTTATTTGGATGATTGATGCAAAAGTAAGTTTAGATGTAAAATTTAAAAAAAAAAAAATTACATGAATTTAATAAAAATAAAAATAGCTAATGTGTTATTGAGAAAATTTGAAAAATGCCAAATTACATAAAATTTAGAGAAAAGTCAACCTTTGAAAATTTAATTGATATGAATGACCTCAATTAAAGTACTGTTATTTTTTGTATATATAAATTTATTAGGTTATTCACACTAATTAAATTTCTAATCGGGGAATTCTTCCCGATTTCCCTTAAATTTTATTTTTTATTTTTTTTTTTTCCTTGGATACTTTTATAAATAAGTAGACTTATATTTAGGACCAAAATTTTCATCTATAAGTGGACTTATAATAAGGTCTAAAATATTATTTTAATAAAAGAAGGTGAAGCCTAATATCTTTTCTTAATGAGACAATTAATTTCTTCCCTCTCATGATAAAAACTTCTCTCTCCACTGTAAAAAAGCAAAAAACAAACAACTTTGGCTTATAGCTTAAAACAACTTTTTCTTCAAAAACTCAATTATCGCATCGCCAATCCAAACATTATCTTAAGCCAAAAACTAATTATTATTATTTTTTTGTGGAAAAGCCACTTTTGGGATCACAAACGTGATCCCAAATGTAAGTGTTACAATAATCTAGGCTATTCTACACCCCATCTTATTTATAAGACACAAATAACTAAATTACGTGTGTAGTTAAAAACTATGGTTCAAATTAAGTTAAAAACAAAAACTATATAAAAATGTTATCACATCCGGTCAATAATTATAAGGCGCAGTTGACTTTTTTGAGAGATTAAGTTGACTTTTTTTATATGGAGAAATTAAATTAGTTTATTAGACAAATAAGTTATTTAATCATTTTATATGTTGTGTTTTCTTTATATTAATTAGAACCGGGTGGAGTATTTTCTAAAAACATCCTCAGTTAGGTAGGAAAAAGTGAGTGTGTGAGATAGTGAGAATAAGCAAATACTTAATTAATTCAGTAAGATTAGCCTTAATTAATGGGTAAAAATGATACTAAAAATTAAATCTCAGACATGCTATTTTTGTCTCCTATAAATTGGTATAAGACATTTCTAAAAAAAAAAAAAAAATCTTACATGTAAGACCAGAAAAGAGTAGTTTTTTTTTTTTTTAGACTATCTTTATATATAAAACCAAAAAGAGACTGATCCTTTTTAAGACTAGTGCATATTTATTTTAATTTTTTAGAAGTGTTTTTATAATTTATGAGGTAAGTATATGAAAAAAGTTTTATCTCATTTTACGAAAAAGAGTTTTCCCAACCATACATTTAGACTATAAAAGTTTTCACATTTCTTAATAAGTGTGGGCTTCTGCTTATTCTCTTAAAGGGGGAAAACATGGGACGAGCTTCAACTTCAAGTATCAAAAAAAAAAGTACAAGAACAAGAGTAAGAATGGTCTTCAGATTTGTAAAGATCAAGGTTTCAAGAAAAGTCAGAATTTACTGACTTATTACTCTCTCGTGTTCTTATTACGAACACATATTTTGTAATGTAACATGTTTTATTTAAATATTAATTTTTCCAAATATATATTTTTTGCCTTCTTATTTTTTCCATATGTAGTATACCTAGTTAAATATAAAACTTCTTAACTAATTAATCTAACTCTTCTAACTAATATAACGACTCTTATTGAGGGTAATTTTGATATTTTATATAAAAAATATTTTATCAATTTATATAAAATTATTATTATTAAAGGAAACTAAGGAGAGACAATATAGTCTGTGTAATCCACGTTCGGATCAAGATCAAACCTCTAAAGTTTCATAATTCAAACAGATGACGTTAATACACAAGGTTTAGGCCACTAAAGTTTATATTTAAGTAACAAAGCATATCACCACGTAAGAGAAATAATGAGAGAAAAAGAGAGGGACAAAAAGCTACCAACGGGGTTGCGCAGTGGTAAGCGAGCATGTCGCTTAGCTTCGAGTTTGAGTTTGAGCATTGTGAATGCAAAAAAAAAAAAAACCCGCTGGGAGACTCACCCACCACAACCAGGTACGCAACCCGGGTTGGATCCAGATTAGTCAGGACGAAACTCTGAATACTGAATATGCAACCTCAAAAAAAAAAAAGCTCAAAAGTTGAGGCGAGTACGTAGCAACGTAACTAAAGGAGGCACGTCTTATTTATAGGGTTAGGGTCTCCTATTAATTGAAAAGGTGTAATATAATCACATCTTGCTTGTCCTCTAAAGAAATTAATTGCCAATGTAATTTCCTAATATGAGGTTGATTTATCTATCTCTCTTCACTTGAGTAGAAAGTTTTATTTTTTAATCAATTAATAGTGTAGCCCATTAAGGTGGACTTGAACCCAAAGTCAAACAATTACGGAGTAGTAATGAAATAAATTGATACTAGCTATAAAATAAATCCATGAATAAGGCAAGCAAAAGGGGGGAAATCTAAATTGTTTGACGGCTAGGACCAAAAATAGTCCATTCTTAGACCAAAAGAATATTCCGACATTACCTCTTTATCATCAGATTTGGAATCAATCTCCATCTCTCATTACACACCATTTTACATTCATTCTTAAATTTCCCAAAACCTTTAATCCTCCTTAAGAAAAACAATAAATTAAAGAAAACACCAACACCAAAAACAATAAAAAGAAACAGAAAGAGGAGGACAAAAAAAAAAGGAGACGAACAAAATCTCTCGGAGACAGGATGGCCTCTCTTTCTCTACTCGTTGGCCTCCTGTCCCTCGTCCTCCTCCGCCTCATCACCAGTGCCACCGCCACCCGCCTAGTCGGCATCCGCTACCATCGCCCCTACTCCTCATCACACCTCCCTCTCTTCCGGGAAGCCCCCGCCTTCCGAAATGGCGACGAATGCGGCTCCACCGACGCCAACCGCATCCACGTAGCCATGACCCTCGACGAAAACTACCTCCGAGGCACCATGGCCGCCGTGCAATCCATGCTACAACACTCGACATGCCCGGAAAACCTTTCCTTCTACTTCCTCTCCGCCCACGACAACCCTGACCTTTACAACAGCATCAAAACCACCTTCCCTTACCTCAACTTCAACATCTTTCGCTTCGATTCGACCCGAGTTCAAGGAAAAATCTCAAAATCCATCCGACTAGCCCTAGACCAACCATTAAACTACGCAAGAATCTACCTAGCAGACATTTTACCAAAACAAGTAAGCCGTGTAATATACCTAGACTCAGACCTTATCATCGTCGATGACATCGCCAAGCTCTGGGGCGTAGACATGGAAGGTAAAGTCGTCGCTGCGCCGGAATATTGCCGCGCAAACTTCAGGGTATATTTCACATCAAACTTCTGGTCAGATTCTAACCTTGCAAAGACGTTTGAAGGTAGAAACGCGTGTTACTTCAACACGGGCGTGATGGTGATGGACGTAGAGAAATGGCGGAAAGAAGGGTTTACGCAAAAAGTGGAGGGGTGGATGAGAGTGCAGAAGGAGAAGAAGATATATAACTTAGGTTCACTACCGCCGTTTTTGCTGGTGTTGGCCGGAAATATAAAGGCCGTGGATCACCGGTGGAATCAGCATGGACTAGGTGGTGACAATTTTGAAGGTAAGTGTAGGAGTTTGCACCCTGGTCCGATCAGTTTGTTGCATTGGAGTGGTAAAGGTAAGCCATGGCTCAGGCTTGATTCTAGAAAGCCATGCCTTGTTGACCACCTTTGGGCTCCTTACGATCTGTACCAGTCGTCCAGACACTTTCTCGAAGAATGAAGACGAAATATATATGTAATAGTCAGGATTTAATCTTGTAGAGAAAGTTTGGTTTTTTGGCTAGGGCATGGCATACACACACATTTATATAGATAGGCACGGACGCGCGCTCGCACTCATACATACTCAAACTTGATCGGAGAGAGTTAAGTGTAAATGTGTGTGTTTGTGCATGTGTGTGGGAGGGGGAGGACAGTTTTGTAATTTCAAAAGACGTCGTTGAGTAGAGGAGAAAATTATGCTGTATAGGTTTTTGTGATGCAATGAGACTTGGATGATCTATATGTATACGTCCTCTTCTTAAAGATGCAGGAGTGTAAATTTGTAGGAAAGGAGAGAGAAGTTGTAAATCCTTTTTCATGTAGTTTTGGGAATGCTGTACATATATATATATGATGAAGAAATAATAATAATTTTGAGCGTGAATCTTTATCGAACTTCTCCAACCTTGAAATGAACAAGGCTACCTAGAGTTGTATGATCTTTTTGTACCTAGAAATATTCTTATATAGGAGGCAGGGGTGGACTAGAAAATTACAGAAGGGCAATTGGCAGGGATATTTGGGGGTGCCCCTGAATTTTTTTTAAGTAAAGTTTTAAATGCATTAAAAAATAAAAGAATATAAACAAGAAAAAATATATATCATAAAAATATTTATGAAATCAAGTGAATATTGATGGTGTAATAAGAGAGACAATTACTTTACAAACCTGTTATTTAGAAAAGCAATGCTAAGAAATCTTGTTAGAAATAAATGCATTACATAAATTACAATGAAGGGTGAATGACACTCAATAAGTTCAAGACATATATTTTAATAACAAAAGTATATTACTTTAAAAAATGTCATCCTTCTAGGCCTTATTTTTTGGAATTTCATCATAATTGCCTTATTATCAATGCTATCAAATATATCTTTTTCAATGTAAGGCACTAAACAATCATTTAACCATCTATCCCTCATTCGATTACAAAGTGCAGTCTTGATGTATTAAGGGTGTGCACTTAATTTAAGGGAGGACGATCATTCAAACATGTATTATTTTTTTTTAAAAAGAAAATCCTAAATTCAAGGGGGGCACTTGCCCCCCAATCTACTATGTAGGTTCGGTAATGGTCGGAGGCAATTCTGTTTGAACATTTTTAGATACTAATTGTGGGTGTATTTATATTTGAATTTTAATTGATTTACCACGTTGTGAGGGACAATATCATTTTGTTATACTTATACCTAACCTCGTTGTATTACTCATGTTCTTAATATAAGATATTTCTAATAACTACTCTCTCCCAATATCCAATTGTATTACTCATCATGTCTTTAATATAAGAGATTTCTAATATCATTTTGTTATACTTATACACAACCTCCTTGTATTACTCATGTTTTTTTTGATATATATAATGTATTACTCATGTTGTTAATATAAGATATTTATTTTTTTGGAATTGGGGACCTAATGGTCCCGGACGGCCGAACGCGTCTGATACAAAGTGGAAAAGTAGCGCGTAATCTGCATACCACCGCATTCTTGCGAGTCTTTGGTAATATAAGATATTTCTAATAACTACTCTCTCCCAATATCCAATTGGTTTCTAATAACTACTCTCTCTTGTCCTTTTTATAAAAGTAACCTATTAAGATAATCCAAATCATATTATTGGTTAAAATTAATTAACAGTAATAAATATTTCATAAATATACTTTTTTTTCTTCAAATATATCCTTATTTATGAAGATGGTGAGTGAGAGAAAATGGAAATATTTCATACATATATTTTTTTCAAATATATCCTTATTTATGAAGATAGTGAGTGAGAGAAAATGGGCGAAACAAATAAGAGGGAGTGAGTGAAAAAAAATATATGAGAGAGACGTGTAACTAATTGAAAGAAAAAAAAAAGAAATAAGCGCATCCGATCCAATTTTTAAACAAACACAAATTATTGCTTATATATATGACCAAACCTATATGAGATAATACTGGGAACAGAGGGAATACTTCATAATGATTCAGAGAAGCAGTTAAAATTAGTTTATATCATTAAAATGGTAAATTTTATTATTATTACTTTTCATGATTAACTTGCAATTAAATAAAATTAATGTATACTAATTATTTTTATTTCTTTCTTACATAATCTCCCTCTACAATATATACAATTAATACGTATATTTACTATGAAAAATAATTTAATACTATGGTTGATTTTAGAAGCAAGAACTATAAAAACTATTTTTTTTAATCCGAACCATAAAAAAATTATAGAAGATGCTCTATTCTTTTTTTTTTTTTTATATTATTTTCCGTTATCCGGTTCGGAGTTTATGGCTACCCCTCCCAACTCAAATTTTTTTTTTTTTAGATTGAATTTGAAACTCAGAGGATCTAACGGGGCTTTATTTTATACTGTTAGACTAACTATATATTATATATTATACATATATGGTGTTAAAGGTTGGAGATGCTCATATTCGTATGAGAAATTGTTAATTTACTTGATAACTACTTTTGTCACCACCCTCTTATTCTATTGTTGGGGAATATTCGTGTCTTGCAATCTCTCAAAGTCAACAAAAGGATAGGTTTGTGTTATATTGTTATTGATATGAACATTAACGACGTAAAACCAATTCCTATGATTTGAAGCCTTTAGGAGCTCATTGGTACGAGGAAGGGGAGAGAAAATAAGCGGAAGAAATTTTTTTATTGATTTGGATTTAAAAAAAAAAAATTAGAAAAATGAGTTTAAAAATTTTTAATTGATTTTCTTACATTTTTATCATACATCTTTTTTTTATTAAAATTTTATAACCTCATTTCTTCATTATGATTTATGCTTATAATTTTTTGGAGAATTTAAATATTTGATTATTGGATTTTCATTAATATATTTCAATAGTTTAAACCTATCATTTTCTGTGAGTTGGGTCCATGAGTCCAACGGTACATATTCCCGGCTCGCCTGGTAAAAGCATGTTCTATATCTATGTTACTTGAAAGGTTTTTATTTCATTATTGATGATTAAATCAATTATCTCTAAACACATTATTTTTTTGTGACATCAAAAAATTAAGTTTTCTTTTGATGTAATATCAAACAATTAAGTTACTTTTAAGATAATACCATTAGAATGAAATATTAAATTAGGAATCTCATCATATATAGCTTAACTATCTTTTGAGACTAGTCAACCATACTTCTTATAAAATTTTTTATTTATTTATTTTTAACAAGTCAACTTGTTTGTGCAATTTAACACTGCCAAATCTTTAGACAGATTACCCACAGAGAAGGAGATCCTCTTCTCATCTTTTTTTCTCATTTTCTCTCATCAGCTTATTTGGGCCGTTGATTAAAAATATGAGAAAAAAGTTAAAGTAGTATTATATCGATTGGACAGATATAATTTAAAATTATCGGGATGATGAGAGAAACCCAACCATTAGATCTCATGCTGACAAAAATACCGACCACATTTTTTAAGAAAATTAACCACTAATTAATTAATCTATTATCTATCCATATATTTAGATGCAATAAATTAAAAATAAAAACAACTACATCCACAATATAATTACTTGTCAATTTTGAAAATTCCAATAAATAATAATTTTATATCCTAGTAGTAGTAGTAGTAATTTTTTTTATCAACTGGATGCATGGAACCTTGTCAAATTAGGAACTGAAAAAATCCTAGGTCCATTTACTTATATTCAAGTATAATTCTACAATTAAATTTTATCACAGGGACTTTTTTCAATAATAAAAAATTATATTGGTAAAATTTTAAAATTATATTATATTACTCCCTCCGGTCCTAATTATAATAGCATTTTTTGGAGTTAGTTTTGGTCCTAATTATAAGGGCAAGTTTTAACTTTTGTCAATTTTTTCCTATAATACCCCTATTTATACTTTCTCAATAAGAATTAAAGACAATAATAATTTAATAATACACCTATATATTTAATAAAGTAAATAATATTTGCAACTCATTAATGTCATATACACTTCAATTATAATTTTTTTTATAAAATAATTTTGAGGAATTTTTGTCATATTTTTCCCATATCATCCCTACTAATACTTCTTCAACAATAATTAATTTAACAACACGCTTATATTCTATCAAATGAAATATTCTATTTTATTTTTTATTTTGAAATAAAATAATTTTAATATTCCTTTAAAAATATTTTTTTTTTGGAAAAAACGAGGTAATCAGCCCAAATCTATTACTACCTCTGGTCCTAATTATAAGACATAGTTGACTTTATTTGGAGAGATTAAGGAAGATAAATAAGTTACTTAATCATTTTATATGTTGTGTATCTTTAGATTATATATTAGTTTATTAGTCAAACTAATTACTTTGAAGAAAAAAATAAAAATAAAAATACTCTAAGGTAATTTAATTAATTTCCTTAATTTCTCCAAAAAAAAGTCAACTAGGTCCATAATTGGGGCCAGAAGGAGTACTTCACCAAAATACAACGTGGGTACGAAAACCCCATTGAGTCCTGATACATCAACCTGGACACTTCCAGAAGGGGGGAATCAAAAACAATATACACCTCCTCCCATGTGGGATTCAGCTATCAAATATATTTAAAAACAATCGTGACTATTATGCGTGGGATTCAACTAATTTTACCTTATGTAATTTTTAATTTTCAGCATGGTATTTTTGGAAAATAATTATAATTAACTAATTTAACTTCTCTCTTTAATCTCTAAATTCGGTAAATAGGCCCACTATAATTGGACCTAGGAGGGAGTATTATTTAATAATAGAAATCAGGCATGATAAGATTTGATCCGAGTATGGGACCTAATAGATGTAAGTACATCACATGTACATGAGGTAGCCCAAAAAAAAAGAAAAAATCCCTTTAAGATTCTTAAGGACAAAAAAATATCAAAAAAGTCTTACAAAGATTTCTAATATAAAAAAGTTTTTTATTAACAACTCATTCAGTAGATAATTAATAACTTTATCAGTGAGTTTTAACTTTTAACAAATCTTTGGGACCTCTTTAACATCTGAATTTTCTATGGAACTTTTTCGATATTTTTTTGGTTCCTTAGGACCTCAAAAAGATTTTCCAAAAAAAAAAAGGTAAATGTACATGAGATTTGTGATATGTATAAATTAAACTAGGTTTATTCTTGGATTTGGCTTACATCCTTTACTTCTCGCAATTGCTGCCCTCCTATGCCTTGAAACAGCACCGTTTTGGCGCAAAAGTGAAGCTGTGCCCTCTTCTTTTTTTAAAAAAAAAAATTAAGAAAAAAAATTCAGGGTATTGATTGGTACCAAAAACATACTTCAAGATACTGAACGGTACTAAAAAAGTACTTAATGATCTAGAAAAATATTTTAGGATCTTGAAAAAATATCGTGAAGTATATTTTTAATACCAGTTAGTACCTAAAATAATTTTTCAAGATCATACAGTATTTTTTTCAAAAAATAAAGATCATGAAGAAGGTATCCTGGAGTATTTTTTAGTACCAAAAAGATTTTAGAAAATTCAAAATATTTTTTCAAGATCCTAACATAATTTTTCAAGATCATGAAGTATTTTTTTAATACCAATTAGTATTTCCAAGTATTTTTTACTAACACTCAGTACTCTGAAATATTTTTTCAGGATCTTAAAATAATTTTTCAAGATCATGAAATATTTTTCAGTATCGTTTAGTATCCTAAAGTATGTTTTTAGTACCAATTAATACCTTAAATTTTATTTTAAAAGAGAGGGCACAACTTCAATTTTGCGCTAAAACATCATCGTTTAAAGGCATAAGAGGTCAGCGCACGCGAGAGGCAAAGATGTAAGCCGAATCCCTCATGCTTTGCATAGGTTTTGTTTTTCTTTTTTCTTTTTTGATACAAAAGAGACACCTCAGTTATCACCTATGGGGATAGTTCCCATTACAATCCTCACATAAGATAGCCTTCAGCTCCGTAGATGGTTGATAGATCTTATGATACCCTGATCCCGCCGCAAGACCCTTCTTCGCTAGAAAATCTGCCGCAGAATTGCTTGATCGAGGGATGCAAGAAAGCTTTGTACTCCAATTCAGTTGAAGCATCCTTTTAACTTCGTTAATGACACCTGCGTCCCTATGGTGGACACCACCCTCGAGAAGCAGTAAATCACGACACTCAGAAGAATTCGTCTCCAGCCACACTTGCCTCATCCCCAAAGACCATGCAGTCTTTAGACCAAGAAGGCACGCCCAGATTTCTGCCGTGAGCTCATCCCCATTATCAATGGGGTGGATAAATCCCTTGAGAAATTTCCCAACTGAGTCTCGAATAAGACCTCCACACGCACTCCTGTTAGCAGATCTAGAATATGCTCCATCCATATTAACCTTCACCCATCCCTCCTCTGGTGGCCGCCAACTTTCCCGAGCAAGGGCCAAGGTAACACCTTGGAATTTCAGTCCAGTAAGGCGATCATTTGTAGAGTTCATGCATTCCATCATGGCACTTGCGCGAGCAAGAATCGTCTCATTCAAAGTTGTTTTTCCTTCAAAGATAAATAAGTTCCTCTGTCACCAAATCCACCAACATAAGATAACAAAACAAGAGGCCCACTCTTTTCTTGCCTCTTTGTGGCCTCGAACATTCCACCATAACCATTTTGCCAAGTTCATCGTATAGAATCTACGCCACCTCTCACTTGGCACCACCTTCCTCTATAGTGATTTTGAGTGTGGGCAATCCCGAAGAGCATGCATGGTATCCTCAATTCCTTTATCACAGAGACTGCAACTCGGTTTGTCACCAATTTCTGTTGTACGCGTTTCGCATTAGTAAGTAAGCCTTGTCGGTCAACCAAACAGAGCAACGTCTTGTTGCGGCTTGGACCTTCCGTAAGCGTCCCCAATCCCTCCCCTGATCCCCTATGTCCCCTGAAAGCACCCGATATACAGATTTCACAGAGAACTCTCCACTTCTTTCCCATTTCCATTTCACTCCTAGTGCCTCATTTGTAACTTTAGTCCCCCCAAACACTTTATCCCAAGTCTTTTTAATGTCTGTCCAAACATTGGAGTCGAATCGTGTTGTTTCAATACGAAGGAGGAGATCATCCCCGTATTTGTACTTATGTTGGACGACTTTGACCCAGAGATCCTCTTTATGTGTGACCAAGCGCCAACCCAGTTTCATGAGAAAAGCCTGATTCTGGAATTTTGCATGCCTCAACCCCAAGCCCCCCTTCTATTTTGGCTTGCACACCTCGTCCCAAGCCACTAAGGACGTCCTACAATGCTCCTCCGTACTCCCCCACAAGAATGATCTATTATGTTTTTCTAGTGCTTCCCAATCCGGAGCCTGCAGGTAAGACGTTTGCATGGTATATGCCGGAATGGCAGAAGATACCGATGAAATAAGTGTTGCCCTGCCTGCTAGGGAGAAAGAACTAGCTTTCCACCTATTCAATCGTTTCTTTACCTTATCAATTACCCACTGGAAAGATTCCCTCCTAATTCTCTTATGATGAAGTGGCACCCCAAGATACTTTCCAAGATCAGCAATGAGAGAGAACCCAAGAGCCGTACTAAGCTCCAAGTTCTTATGGATGCTAATATTATTAGTGAAGAAAACCCGAGTTTTAGCCGCATTAACCTTTAGTCCTGAACAAGCACATAATTGTGCCAAACAATCTTGAACCATCTCTCGCTTGTTGTAAGGAGGCTTTAGTAAACAGGATGATGTCATCTGCGAAGAACATATGAGATATCGGTGGACCCTTCTTCGTAAGATGAATAGGCTTTCCATTCCCTAGTTTCCATTCGATCCTGAATCATGTGAGGTAACTTCTCCATACATAAAACAAACAGGTAGGGTGAAAGTGGTTTACCCTGTCTGACTCCTTGTGATGTTTTAAAAGACTCAGCCTTGGTCCCATTCCACAATAACTGAATATTATTCGTGCTAATACATTTCTCAATAATATGAATGGTGGTGTCTGGAAGGTGCAATTCAGATAAACATTGAATGAGAAATTTCCAATTTACCCTATCGTATGCCTTCTCTAGATCAATCTTGATAGCCATGAATCCCTTCTTCCCCCTCATAGTCCTCATAGAGTGAATCACCTCTTGGGCTACAATAATGTTATCTGAGCTATGCTGGTCAAGGACGAAGCTACATTGGTTAAGGGAAATGACATGAGACATAAAACCTTTCATATGGTTTGCCACTATATTTGTAACCACCTTATAAATGATATTACATAGGCTAATCGACCTTAGATCCCTGCACGTCTCTAGGTTATCATTCTTCGGGATGAGTACTAAAAGAGTGCCATTCACATCACTAATTTTCCCAGGGGAAATAAATACCTGCTTAACAAATTGCACAACAGAATTTCGAACCGTATCCCATTGATGCTGAAAGAACATAGCATTGAAGCCATCCGGTCCCGGAGATTTAAGGCTACCCATACTAAACAAAGTTTCCTTAATCTCAGTCTCCCACACTTCCTTTTGACAAGAATAAGTGACACTACAAGACAGGCTCGACCGGTCCAGCCTTCTTCTGTAAACAAGTGAGAGAAATACTCCGCCACATGTTGTTTAATTTTCTCCGAATCAAAACACCATTCCCCTTATGAAATACATAATGCATTGATTCTGTTTTGCTTGCGTCGACCGTTTGCACAAGCATGAAACAATATAGTGTTGCGATAACCATCAATTGCCCAAGTAATTTTAGCTTTCTGGGCCCATAGCAAAGCTTCCTGAGTCAAAGTCTCATCAAGCTCCAACCAAAGTTTCTTCTGGATCTCTTCATAAAATGGAGAACCGCCACTACTAGAAGTAGCGCGACTAATCCCATCCATCCTATGTAGGAGTTGGTTCTTCCTGCTCTGGATATTCCTAAAGACGTCATGATTCTACTTTTGGCAAGCCGAAGCAAGATTTTCAATAAGACCTACCCACTCATTTGATTGACCCCACTCCGTCTTCACCAACGCAGTAAACGTATCATGTAAAATCCATGGGGCTATAAAACGAAAAGGTCGCTGACCCTTCTCATGGACATGCGATCTCTCCACCCTCAACAGTAATGGTCAATGATCAGATTTAAACTGGGGTAAGTGGAGTACCTGCATCTGTGTATTTCGCACACCAATCTTGACTAGCAAATATTCAATCCAACTTGGTTGCCGTGTTCCCTCGCTTCCAAGTAAATTTTGGTCCATTAAAACCTAGGTCCACCAACTCCATATCCTCGGCCCATCTACAAAATTCCCGGTCCGAAGATAGCCTAGTCATGGCACAGGACTGCCGCTCCTAGGAAAATATAGTAGCATTAAAATCTCCCCCAATGCACCAAGGTCCCTGAATTGTGTCTTTGATCCAAAAAAGCTCAGACCAAAGGATACGACGATCACCTGATTGGGACTTTCATACACTATTGTTAAATTCCAGCTTTGTCTTGTATTATAAACTAGTTTCATATGCATAAATTGTTTGTGTTGCTCTACCACCTCGATCATAAGTGACGCTTCCTCCCAAAGGCACCATATCCCCCCACTATACCCTTCGGCAACAAAAAAAGCATACTTACTAAACCCCAGTTTGCGGATTTGCCTCTCAAATTTTGACTCGTCCGATTAGGTTTCAACAATGGCCACAAAATCCAACTTATAATGGTTTTTGAGGTCTCGTACCAGGCTAGGAAATGACTTCGAGTCTGTACATCTTGAATTCCATATCATAAAATTCATTTAGACTGAGTAGCAGAAACGGGCCCTAATCCACTGCCCAAGTAATTATCCTCATCATTTTTTTCAAGAATTGAGCCCACCGGCCCCACATGGACTCCCTCCATGATCACGTCGTCATTCATGGTTTCTTCATGCTACCTCGGTTCCTGTATGCATGACGTGGGGGCCCCATCCGTGACATTTATTGGCTCGTGATCCTGCATAGTACCGTGAGAGTTTGGCTCCTGGAGGGAATTAAATGAATTGGTGACCTCCAGCGAATGGGCCCCATGTTTGCCCAATAATTTACCTTTTGGTTTGGGCCTGATTTTATTTTGTTTTCCAAATATCCTGGGCCCATCTTCTGTCTTCCTCTTTGACCCTACAATAATCCATTCTAGCTTCTTTTTCACTGTGTCATTAATGGTTTTATTCGATATCCCCAAAATCACTCCCTCAGATTTCACACCAGACTGCATTGAATACGCTGATCCCTTTGACCCGCCTTATTTCCTTCACTCTTCATAACTACATGCGAGATATCCTGAATCCCGTGCGTCACGCCCCCAGACTTCACTGCTTCCCCCATCCTCGCCTTTTCATTTTTCTCTGCCATCCCACTTGTTGTACGACGCATATCTCGGCAAAAAACCATCTATGGCCCGAGGTGGTTACGGCCATCGAAAGTTCCAATGGTGGTGCGCGGTACTTGCTCCGTCGCCGTCGGAAGTACACCATCAACGACCTGTTTCTTCATACTCTTCGCTATGCTTTGACCATCATCATCCCCTGTTTGAATCCCAGCGTCATTCCCTGCAACAGAATTCTTAGGAAGATCTTCAGGGCTCCCTTTGTTTACCTTTGTTGACTTCTCGCCTAGACTCCCTTCAGTTGCATTCAACGAATACTCTCCTACCACTTCGTTACACAATGCACATGTCTCCTGCACATGACCATACTTTCCACAGCTGAAGCATACAAGATGCAACTCTTCATACACCAATTGTTTATCCTTACCAAAAACAGTTAACGCCGGTAATAAGGGTTTATAAAGATCTACTTCCACACAAATACGAGCAAACTCACCCTTATCATAAATTGACGTGGAGCGATCGATTTTAATCATCCTTGCCAATCATATTTTCGATGAGTCCCAGCGATTCCACTATACAAAATTCTAATGGAAGATTCGGAATCCGAACCCAAAATGCAACTTTCCTCTGGCAATCCACTTTCCTTGGGTTAAAATTTGGCCGCCATCGTTGTACCAGAAGATAATGATTGTCGATCATCCACGGCCCTTCATAATAAGCATAATCACGATCCTCTTTACTAGAAAAGGAGACAATGTAGTACTCATTGCTCAGAGACACAACCTTCAAAGGTTGCTTCGTCTTCCACATTCTGCGGACTCGATGAATAAGCACGTGCTTCGACATCGACAAACCCAGGACCTTGATGATAATGGAATTCATCCAAGGTTTACACCCTACTGTATACTGCTCAAATGTCATTGTCAGGACCAAATATATGCCACTAGAGGAAACACCGGTATCATCATTACTCCCAACCTTTTTATCCCCCCACCTCAGTCTCTGTTCCAGCACATTGTTTCGCAAAAAACCCTTTCCAACCGCTAACAATATCATCAGCTTCCTCATGACTCACCAGGAACCCCAGGCCACCTGGAGAAAGGAGTTTCTCTCTATATGAGATAGATACCTTTCGCCTATCGCCCCCTTACTCCCCTATTCTGTTCACCGCTGCGTGTTGACCCACCTCCGCTACCAAAGACAAATTGCCCCCATCAAGGTGAGTAACTTTCTCCCCCAGCCCAGACCTCCACCGTCCCTGTCCCCGTCAGCTCGCCCCCGCCCATCTCTGTCCAAGCGCTCTCCTCTCGTCCTCTCGTCCCCGCCTATGAAAACTTAATTGATGAATTCTAATTCTAATCAGAGAGGTTTTGAGGGAGAATATTGAGAACTTCATCCATGCTTGCAAATGATGGAATAGGGAGGTCTTCGGTCATATCCAATAGCGCAAAAGTAAGCTCATCTGTAGATTAGATGGTGTGTCTAGAGCATTGGCTAGAGGTGGGCATTGTAAGTTCTTGGAAGAGCTGCAGAAAAAACTATGGACAGATTTCAATGACATTTTAACGCAACAAGCGCTCCTATGGGCTCAAAAAGCCCGTGTGAATTGGGCCATTGATGGGGACCATAATACAAGATGGTTTCATAATCAAGCGAATAAGAGAAGGAAGATCAACAGAATTGATGCTATCTGTATCAACGAGGGGGAATGATGCTTCGAGGCTGCGAAGATTAAAACCCATGCGACAAAGTTCTTTACTGAGTTGTTCGCCTAGGAAAAGGTGGAACGCCCATCGCTGGTTTGTGGTGTGTCCTATTCGAACCTGTTGGAGGAACACATTAATGTATGCAGAAGGGATGTGGATAAAGCTGAGGCCCTCAAGTCTCCTGGCCCTGACGGGTTTAACGCTATCTTTTATCAACACCAATGGAACACTATTAGAGAGTCTGTTGTCCAATTTGTGAAGCAGGTATTTCAACACCCGGAGGTGATTGGTGAAGTAAATGGAACGCTCATCGTATTATTTCCGAAGAAGGATCATCCAGAGTCATTTCGAGACCTCAGGCCAATTAGTTTGTGTAATGTCATCTACAAGCTAATTACCAAGATTGTGGCGAATCGAATGAAGTGCTTTATGGAACATGTGATCGCTCCTAATCAGTGTAGCTTTGTGCCAAGATGCCACAGCTCAGAGAACATAATTGTGGCCCAAGAGGTAATTCATTCTATGTGCACAATGGGAGGGAAGAAGGGGTATATGGCCCTTAAAATTGACTTTGAGAAGGCGTATGATAGGGTAAATTGGAAATTTCTTATTAATTGTCTTCATGAGCTACAACTTCCTCAGACTCTCATCCAAGTGGTGGAGTATTGTATTAGTATTGCAAAGTTGCAGCTTCTCTGGAATGGGAGCAAGGTAGAGTTGTTCCAATCCTCTCGTGGTGTTAGACAAGGTGATCCTCTTTCGCCCTATCTGTTTGTTATTTGTATTGAAAAATTGGCACGTATGATTCAAGAAAGATTGGTTGGGGAAGCTTGGAAGCCTATCAGACTTAGGAAGAAAGGCCCTCCTATTTCCCACCTGTGTCTTTGCAGATGATATTATTTTATTCACTGAAGCGTCCCTCCAACAAGCTGAGCTGGTGCGAGAATGTTTAAATCATTTTTGTGAGTCCTCAGGACTTAAGGCCAACTCCTCTAAGACCCGAGTGTTTTTCTCCAAGAATGTTAATCATGTCAGGAGTGCTGAGCTCAGCTCAACCCTTGGATTTACTCCAATGTCGGATCTGGGGAAGTATCTTGGGGTGCAGCTTCATCATACAAGGGCCGAGAAGGATAGTTTTCAAGCGGTAGTGGATAAGGTTAAGGAAAGACTTTCTTGGTGGCAACCAACGTCTTTTTCACCAGCTGTTAGATCTACTCTTATTTCTATGGTGTCATCAACTATCCATGCTTACTCTATGCAAACCTCTCACCTTCCGGACAATGGGTGTGAGACTTTGGATAAACAAAATAGATCCTTTTTGTGGGGTAGAACAATGGAAAAGCGGTGGATGCATTTGGTGGCATGGGATGAGGTGTGTAGAGAAAAGAGGCGGGGCGGTCTGGGACTCAAACATGCTAAGTTTCAAAACCAAGCACTACTAATGAAGTTGGGGTACGATGCATTATGGGTAAGAGTAGTTCGAGACAAGTACAAGTGCGGGGACGATCTTCTCCCTAGGTTCTCAGCAAAAAGACCAAGCTCTAATGTATGGTTAGGAATTAAGAAGACATGGGATAAAGTCCTTGGGGGTCTTGAGATTGATCAGGAACAACAATTTGCTAAATGGAAAGGAGAGAGAAATGGAGAATTCTCGGTCAAATCTACATATAGGGTGCTATCGGGGAGGATGGATCCTGGAATAGATTGGACCCGATTGTGGAAAGTTCGCACACCACAAAGATGCAAGACTCTCCTTTGGTTGCTAGCTAGGAAGAGTCTCCTTACAAACACTTGTCGGTTGAGACGGGGACTAACTTTGATGCGAGTTGCCCAATTTGTGGGACAGGTCTGGAGGACATCTTGCATGCATTTTGTGATTGCATGCACTCGAAAGTTCTCTAGTAGAAAGTGGTGGGGCCGTCCCGTGGCGCAAGTTCTATCATATGGACCTTATAGATTGGGTGTGGTGGAATCTTCACGGTAAGTCGAAACACTTATCGGAAGTGGGCATCCAAATTTACAGTGCTATGTTGGTGGTTGTGGCGTCGGAGGAACCTGTATGTCTTCGAGAAGAAACTCATACCCATTGAAACTATCCTAGCTAGTGCGGGCGTGATGATAGACAGCTAGACTCGCACTAATGATCGTTTAGCAGGGTTGCAAGTTCAGGGTGTTACCTTAGCCCCAAGTCGGGATTCTTGGCGACCTCCGGAAGGTGACTTGGTGAAGGTTAATGTCGATGGCGCATTCTCCGCTATAGCTGGGAAGTCTGCTTGTGGGGGTTTGATCAGGGATAATACCGGAGTTTCGTTAAAGGATTCATACATCCTCTTGAGGGTGGAGATGAGTTAAATGCAGAAATTTGGGCGTGTCTTATCGGTTTCAAAATGGCATGGTTTATGGGAATTAAGAAAGTTTGGTTGGAAATTGATTCCACGAAATGTCTCCAACTTGTTCTCCATGGTTGTAGGGAAGCCCATAGGGACTCTGGCATTCTCCATGAAATTGCATTGTTGTTGGCTATGGTAGAGCTGGCAATCTCCATGAAATTGCATTGTTGAATGGCCAGGGCCTAATAGGGCCCGGCCTCCGCCTCCGGAGTAAGAAAAAAACACTTGTTTTTCAAAACACCTCCCTTTGAGAGCACCAGGACCCGCCGTGGACGAAAATTACTATTCCAAATTTTAACTATTTTTCCTCCGTGTTTTTCAAAAAATATAATTAGTAAATTACAACAATTAAAGCTCTAATTTATCAAATAAATCTTAAACACATTTATATCCAAAAAACACAATCATCCAATAAATAAAGACAAATACTAATTCATAATCAAAAGCAAACTATGTTCACAAATAACTCACATAAAACATAAAAAAGTATACCACTAAGCGACGTTAGAAGGATGACTATTATTGTCGTCATCTTCGTCACTATCATCAATTTTAACGACATTTGATTTTTCTTCACTTTGAGTAGTAGCCTGCGCGCGCCCGTAAGAATATCATGAAATTCTTCTCTCGCATTATAAACACATCCATAATCTTTATTTATAACAAATTTCAAATATCTTGATTTTTCTGGGAAACTAGGAATACATATGTGCCTCGCTCTTGCAATTCCGCGGCAGACCTCTTAGCTCAGAGTGGTTTGGAGCTATCGATGGGTTTTCATGAAGTCTACCAACCATCTAAGGTTCTAGCATTGCTAATTAGTAGTGATTGAAATGGGGGAACTATTCCCATAGATAGTTAGATGATGTATCTCTTTGTTATAAAAAAAGAAAAAAAAAGAAGAAGAGAGGTTTTGTTTTTCTGACCTGGAAAGATTTGCTGCCTTTGCCGAGTTTGACCTTAGTGTATTGGTTTATAATTTATGTAACTGATAATTATAATATTATTGTTATAAATATATGTATTATGTGGATGTCCATTGCATAGTAACCCTTGAAGGTCTATAAATAGAGGTCTTGTGTAAACATTCGTAATACACTTGAAATGAGAATTCCTCCATCTCTCTAGAATTTCTCTCGACTTCTCTCTACTTTTCTATACATTTTCTTCGGTTTATAACACGTTATCGACGAAGCTCTAACTAATTGAGCTTAGTGTTGTTCATCATCACCATCATTCTTTTCCTTCCTCTTTCAGCCTCCCTCTTGCATCATTCATCATCATCGTCGTCTTTCACCTTCATGGCGAGAGAAGATTTCATATTGCTCCGTAGGAGGCGTTTCAAGCTGAAAAATGATTTTGGATCGGTGAAAGTGATCTCTCTTCACTTAGGTATGTTTTTCTATTAAATTTTGTTTGTTGATTTTAGAAGAAAAAGATGCTGAGTGAAGGAGGAAGTAGAAGGTCGATTTTTGGTTCAGGCGCGCTCAGAGGAGGAAGAAGAAGAAGAAGGTATGTGTAAATTTCTTCGTGGGTCCCACGCGTTTTAATATAATTTTATTATTATTAAAAAAAATTGGGACGGAAGTCACGGGTGTTTTTTTTAAAAAAAAAAAAACTAAACGTCGCGGAGTTTGAAAAAATTGGGCATGGGTCCCGCGTGTTTTTATTATTTTATTATTATTACTATTTTAAAAAAACCTAAACTATCGTAGGTTTGAAAAAAATTGGGCGTGGGTCCCACATGTTTTTACTATTTTTTTTTTTGCATTTACTTTTATGCTATTTAAACTAAGCATTTATTTTTATGCTATTTAAATTAAGCATTTACTTTTATGTTACTTTATAATTCAACATTTTCTTTTATTGCTTTGCTAACATATTTATGATTCAAATATTTATTATTTTCTTTTATGTTACTAACATAACATTTACTTTTATGTTCCTAACATATTTATGATTCAACATTTTTTTTTATTCTTGCTAACATATTTATAATTCAGCATTTACTTTTATTCTTTGCTAACATATTTATGATTCAAGTATTTGCTAACATAACATTTACTTTTATGCTTACTAACATAACATTTATTTTTATGTTTGCTAACACAATATTTATTGTTTTTGTTTTATTTATTATTTGTCATTTTATTATCATTATTATTAATAATAAATTTCTCATTAATTATATGATCGATGTCATACGTGATGGCCAGAAACCTTTGTTTATCCTGAAGATAAACAATTGGATGCCATCTTGATTTAATTTCTCTTGAAGAGAAGAATGACTTGAAGATATATGATCAAAAGGTTGGCCAGAAGCCAAGTAAAGCATTAAAGTTGGCATGAAGCCATGGGTGACATAATTTAGTCAAGCCAAGAGGAGGCATATTTTGGCCTGATGCCAAATGATAATGTGACCTGTTGCCAAGAGACATATTTGCCTGAAATTATGAAAAAAAAGGCCTGATCTATAATTTTGTATGGTATCATTTGTATAAATGTCTCAAAATTGAATATCAATTTTAATGGAATTGTATGACCACCAGAAGATGGTTGTTCTTCTAAAAGTTTATTATAAATGTGAATATTTAATTTGCTCCTGAAGTAGCAATATTGTGAAAAGTCAAGAAATATTTTAAATTAATTTCTTGTCTTATTGATACAATTATTTTCTTTATGATGGGATAATGTTTACTTTTATGTACAATATAAATATACCTCCTACATGTGATGGTTCTACCGCTTACATAAAAGCTTAGTTTTGTATATTGTCTTCATATGATCAAACAAAACAGTGAATTTTTGTTGTAAGGATCATGAATCTCATCTAGTATGCTCGACTCCATTCCCAGAAGTGAATGAAGTACTAAATTAATTTAATTATGGTTGTGGACATGTGTGTGAATATGTTTACATATGGATATGTTTATTTATGGTGGTTCAAATTCTCACCGGAAGTGAGGGAAGATTATTAATACGAACCATATAAAGTGAAATTATTGGGTATAAAAACATGATAGAATTTCATGTTATTGTTGTGGCGGCAAGGGTTATTTGTTTTGTATTTATTGTAAGCCATGATATATTTGTTAAAGGTCAAATATTTGATATAAACTATCTGATAAGATAAGTATTATTTATATATCAGCCTCAAAATCAATTTCAATAGTTGGAGCGATGATTTTCGGAAAATGAGACCAATTTGGAAAAGAAAGGATTAGTGTCCTATGTATATATTGAAGCACATGGAGCCATCATTTCGGAATAGTACTTCTTTTACTTTTAGTGGGAATGAAGTATATTATTTTATAATATATTATAGTGTATGCTGCGTGTGTGTACATTATAATATATGTGTAGTGTGTGTATATTATAATATATGTGTAGTGGCCTCCCACGATATGAAAGGAAGAGGCTATATAATTGTATGATTATATACTAAATTACTATTATATTGTAACAATTGTACTATAATTTTATGTGGTACTAAAATATTATTTATTTTGGGGTCAAGTTATGTAATTTTTCCCAAACACATTTTCAAACCTCCCACGTGAAGGCAGCTGAAGGGGGAGAAAATTTTGGCCTTAGGTCCCTCGTGTTTATATTATTTTATTGCATGGCTAGTAGTCATAATATTTTAATTTTATGACAAGAAATTTTCTCATAATTGTTCTTTTGTAATAGAACAATATTGGTTTAAAGAAATGACATGGTAAGGAAAAACAATTATGGATTATTATAAAAAAATTAGGCCCTGAAGGATTATATTTTAAATATTGTATGATACAATGATTTTGTAACCTTGGAAAAGTATTGTCCTGAAGACAATAATTTGTAGAGATTATGTTATAATAAGTCGGGTTAAATACCATTTTTGCCACGGAAGTATTAGTAAGGGGGCACTCAGCACTCAGAAGTTTTTTTGGTATCAATTTTGCCCTGAAAGTTTATAAAAAGGAGCAAATATGCTTCGGAAGTTTTTTTTATGAGCAAATTTGCCCTGGAAGTTTTTTTAGGACCAAAATTGCTCTGGAAGTTTACAAAGAGAGCAACGATCCAACGGTCAAGATCAACCGATCAAAGAAGATTACTATGTTTGTAAACTTCCGGGCAAAAACGATACCAAAAAAGCTTTTGGGTCTTTGAGTGCCCCTTACCAATACTTCCATGGTAAATTTGGTATTTAACCCTAATAAGTCTAAAGGCTAATAGTCCTAGGTACTAATTAGCATATTTTGAGAAACTAATGTTTAGACTATATATTTATTTGGTAGTATAAATTTGATTGAAAGCTCTGAAAGAGCTAATATTTTGGAACAAAATTATGTATTGATTAATCTATCAAGTATTAAAGAAACTTATTGAGTTTTAAAGATTTATGCAGATATCATGTAGAAAATACATGTTACCGTAAACCGTTTACAGATAATAATGCAAATTGGAAGTTTGCGGTAAACTAGAAGTTTATAGATAATCAAGAGTTTGTAATTGTAAACCAGAAGTTTACAAATGTAGCAAATCAAAAGGTTGATTTGTATACTAGAAGTTTACTACCAATGAAACATTCAAGAGGAAATGAGCTTTAGAGATTTATTGAAGCCAAAGCTCAAAATAAAGAATAAGCCTACAAGGTAATACAACGTTTAAATTTGTTGTTATTATTATTTAAATTTATTATGATTACATATCATAAATTTATTGCCATGTAAATATCAGAATTATCATATGTATGATAATAAATCTGTGTAATTCTAAGTTATTTTAACATGATATTCACATGTGATAGTCTGCATATATTTTATGCATATATAAATTAATTGAAGTATATTAATCATGAATAATGAGACTATCTAGTGATATTATATTATATGTTTATTCCTGAAGAATCAACATAAATTTTCCTTTCAAAGTTTAAAGAATTTGAAAGTGATTTTGAAATACCAATATAAAGAAAGTATGTTTATATAACTCACACTTGAGGGGGAGATTGCCAGGAAAACAAGTATGAGTTATATAATACAAGTGTGAGCTAATTTTTGAAAAGTTGAAAAGTTATATACTTCTCACACAAAGTCTAAAAAAGTCTATGATTGGTTGAGATATATGTTATAGTAAACCAGGAATTTACTGATTTAAATAAATTTATTGTTGGCATGACTTGTTTGATCATCCGAGTCATAAATAACCAACATATTGTTCGAGAATGATTATGTACTGCTTGTTCTAAAATAAAAATGACTATGTAAATATCATAGGTCATGATTTGTAATGGTAATGGATCTCTAGAAATATATCAAACAGATCTATATGGGCCCATTGCAAACCAGAAGTTTGTAAGAACGCAACCTGAAGTTGCAATAATGTTTGAATAAATTAAGCGCGCTATTTCTAGATTATACGATCCAGAAATCATGAATTAAAGCATCCATAAAAAGATGGATTAATGCTTATGAGAACATAATACTATGTTGATATATTTAATATATATATATATATATATATATATATATATATATTGTAAAGATTTATATAAAGCCAACAAAATTCTCCCGTAAATTGGTTTTTGGTCGAAACCGATAATTCCATCTGGAAAGTTTTTGAATGTGCAATGCTTATAAATCCACCATAATGCACATAGATGGATATGGAAAGAAAGTTGGGATAAATTTTATGTAAGGACCTCCTCCTTCTTGTTTGTCTCTAAATGGAACAAGTAACGAATGATGTTTCTAATGGTAACAAATGGATTTAGGAGACTTACACCGCATGATTTGTCAATTGTAATTTGACATTATTTTCCCAACACGAGGGGAGAAAATAGGCATTGGGTAAAGAGATTAGAATGAATGAATTATTATTGGCTCATTTTGATCCTCGTACAAAATAATGCGAACCGAAGTTCAAAAGATAATTCATTTACTGAGTTTAGCTAATAAAATGCCGAAGCATTTTGACCCAAAGAAAGTGACAAAGTCACATGTCCCAAATATTAATGCTCCTATTCGAATTAATGTCCCCGAAGGATAACCTATTATTGATGAATATATAGCACACCTGAAGTGTGAAAGGTCCATCGATTCCAAAGATAAAATCTTCGAAATAGAAAAGGAGCTAAGAATATAGATGATCAAGTTGAGAATAATCAAGGAAAATTAGTAGCTCCAGAAGAGCCATCTCCCGAAGAGATATTATCTCCGTAGAGATATCTCCAGGAAGAGAATGTTGTAGTCCCGGTTGAAGAGACCCGTGTGCGAAATATGTGAAAATTATGAGATCTCAATAAATTGTTATGAATAGAATCCGATGGGACCGAAATGATGTCAACGTTGACGACATCTTTGCTTATAATATAGCATATGATGTAATGAATGATATGAGGATCATGAGCCACAATCCTTTAGTGAGTGCCAACAGTGAAAGTATTAGCCCTTATGGAAAGATGTCATTATTACAGAATTAAAATATTGGCAGAACGAAAAGTATTTGGACCTGGCGATCCATACAACCGATGATGAAAGGCCGTGATGCAAAACCAGTTGGATACAAATAAGTTTTTGTACGAGAAGATATGAAAAGGGTGAAATCACATGATATAAGGTACGTCATGTAGTTCAAGGTTTTAAACAAAGACCTGACATTGGTTTTTGAAGAAACATATGTTGATGCAAATACTTTTGTCATTTGATAAAACCTAGCAGTAAATGAAGGGCTTGGTTTGCATCTAGAGGATATTACAACTGCCTGTTTGCATGATTCACTTAATAGTGATATTTATATGAAAGTTCCTGAAGGACTTATGATGCCAGAAGATACGTATGTCCCGAAGGACTTAAAATACTAGAAGTATATGTCCCCGAAAGAACTTAATGTGTCAAAAGCACAAATTCGAAGGATTCAAGGTGTTAGATGCATCTAATTCAAGTTCTTAAGCACAATACTCAATTAAGTTAAATAAGTCCCTTGGCCTGAAGCTTTTAGGTAAGTGTGTATAATCTTCTCAAGAAATTTCTGTAGAAATATGGGTACAAATGACCCAATATACTACATGCATTTTATGAAAAGATCTAGAAATGAAGTTTCTATAATTGTCATTTATGATATCAATATCATTGAAACTCCGAAGAGCTTCAAAAGACAAATAATTATTTGAAGAAAGAATTTGAAACAAAGGACTTGAGAAGAACGAAATATATTGGATTCTGATTTGGTGGATAAAGAACAATTTCAACCGAAGGAAAGAAGTCTCAAGAAGAACTACTTGGTCGGTAAGTATGCATATATAAGTCTTTGTTGAAGACGATGTATCATGCTTATCGTACTTATTACCAAGAGATATAGTTCGTCATCAACACAAAGACATTGGAAGAAATGTAGTCATCAAATCGAGAGTAAATCGATGTAATTTAGAAAGACAAGTTGATGAACGCTTTACTCTTTTTTCCTTTATCTGGTTTTGTCGTTGTGTTTTTTCAAGAAAGGTTTTTAATGAGTACAGATTAGAAAATCTTATGTATTTAAGAGGGGAGTTGATCTGCGTTGTACTTTTTTCCTTATCTAGGTTTTTATCCCACCTGGATTTTCCTAGAAAGGTTTTTAATGAGAACATAAGAAAGTGTATCGATGGATGATGTCTTTTAACTTTTCTTTATTAGGTTTTATCCCACCGAGTTTTTCCCTAGTTAAAGTTTTTAATGAGACATTCATAATAGACATCCAGGGGAGTGTTATAAATATATGTATTATGTGGATGTCCATTTGATAAGAACCATGAAGCCTATAAAATGAAGTGCTTGTGTAAACATTCGAATAATACACTAAAATGAGAATTCCTCCATCTCTGCTTAATTTCTCTCTACTTTTCTATACATTTTCTTCAGTTTATAACAATTATGACTTTATAGATAGATGTTTGAAATATATTTGTTTTATATTTTAAATTTAAGCTTTTATATGTTAGTCTTTGATAGATTGTATTATTTATTTATTCCTTCCGCGAGTCATGAGCCACAACTACTGAGTCGTGTTTACGAGTTGAAAAATCAAATTGAGAAGCTTTCGAACATTCATCTCCCTCTTTGAATCGAAGCTCGCAAGGATCGACAATGGAGATGAGTAATTGATGATTACGATCAAAAAAATTTGAAAGAAGAAGCAATTTCATCATCATCAGTTTCATATTTCCCCCCAAAGATCATCAGGCAAGGAAGGAGCAAGCGAAAAGGGAAAGCGAAAAGAGAACGAGAGGGCAGTTCATTGCGGAACCGATCATCATGTCGTTCTCGTTCTTTAAGGCGAGGCCTAAAACGCCACAGGAGGTGGCCAAGTCTATCAAGGATAGTTTGAATGCCCTCGATACCAAGACTGTTGTTGAAGTTAAAGCTCTTGAGAAGGTTTTGCTTCTTTTCTGTTTTCTTCTTTTACTTTTTTCGCACAACAATTTCACTCGTGTTCACGTTGATTGACTCACTCAATCGAGGCATCATTTGGATCCGAATCCTTATTGCTGTTTTTAAACTTTCATTTCTTAGCTAAATGTTCGGACTTGATTTGCTGATGTTTATCAATTTGTTAGAGGACAGCTTTTGTCACCACTATGCGTTGTGCTATGAATATTCTGTTTTACATGCGGACGTGATTCTTTCTTTCCCCCTTTTTTTAATAATGGAATATTAATGTAACTTTCTGTGATGTCTTAATTGTTTATTTTAATTTTTGTGATAACTTCAATTGTTTTATTCGAGTGGTAATATTGGCGGAGCAATACTCTACAGAAAGGATTTCAAGCGATCGCTTTCCTTTGTGAATGTTTTCTAAGCAGCGGATGCTCTGATTTAAGCTCATAGAAGCTTCCTAATAGAAGTTGGTTGGTTTCTTTTTTGTATTGCTTATTGGCAGAAAACTAGTCCAACACTTACAAATGAAGTTTTCTAGGTAAGTCCTTTGTTAATCCAAACGGAGTATGAAGTTTGTAAACAAGCAGCTCCTATTGCAAAGGCAAAGTCAGAATCAAGGGAGACCTCACTTTCCCATCCCAAAAAAGGCACTCATTCATTAGACTAGGAAACTAATATAACTGAAACCTGCTAAGGAAATAAAAGAAGGCACATAGAATTTCACTTGAGAATAGAAGAATGCATTACTTCTTTCTATTAATATTTTTGCAACATCAGTGGTAATAGTACATATGGTGGTTGCTTGCTTGCAATGTGTGAACTTACGAACTTAACACTTTAAGTTAGAGAGCATGCACAAAAGAAACAGCTATATTAATCCGAAAATAAATTATTATAGTTTGGGTGGTAAATAACTGGTTTATATCTGGTTCTTAATCACCTCAAGGGACACCAGAGACGTGGCTGTTCAGCTTCCATCTTAGGAATCCTTCCAATTACCGCCATCTTGTTCTGAGAAGTAAATGAAGAAATAATGTCCTAGGGGTGCAAACATTTTATTGACTGTAGTTAATTTTATATTAGATGATTGATTTATTTATGTTTTATCAAAGGCTTTAGAGGAAGTTGAGAAGAATTTTGTGACAATGAGGTGCATGCTTTCTGGAGATGGGGAATCAGAACCAAACATGGATCAGGTTACACAGCTAGCAGATGAATTTTGCAAAGAGGATGTTATTGTTCTTCTAATTCACAAGCTGCCAACTCTGGGATGGGAAGTAAGATTTTGATTGATACCAACCGCTAAAATGTGGAGTTGGCTAAAATAGTTTCTCAATATAGTTCTGTGAATTCTGGTACAGGCAAGAAAAGATTTAGTCCATTGCTGGTCCATATTGTTGAAACAACAGGTTGATTCCAAATACTGTTGCGTAGAATACCTTGAACAACACACTGAGTTACTAGACTTTCTTGTGGTATGGTAAGTTATTTAGTGCATCACATCCTTTTTTCCCTAAAATTTGAACTACCTTGAACAACACACTGAGTTACTTGTGGTACGGTAAGTTATTTGGTGCATCACATCTTTTTCCCCCTAAAATTTGAACTGTTTTCTTCTTTGATTTCCTCTTCTCCCAAATGTGAACTTTTCCAAGTTATAGAGTTCTCATGTGAAATTCTAGGCTTGTAGAGTTGGAAGGTATAAAATCAATAACTCATGTCTAATGAAGCAATTTTGTTTCTTTCAGCGTGTTTTGTATTTTTTATGGACTATGATGTTGCAAGAAATTGTGAAGGAGAACAAGCGATCATGTTAGAGTTTGTGAAACTACCCTGGGGACAGTGAAACTAAACTGCGATTTTTTAACCCATAAAATGGTTCTACACTATAATAGTCATAAATAAATGTCAAGTGCAATGTCAGACCTATTATGGCTCACTCCTTGAAAACATGTATATATTTCCATTACTTTTAGAATGTAAAATCGATTGATAGGATAGAGTTTTGCTTCCATGTGGAAAGATTTTGTTACATATTATTCTATCACTATATTTACATTGCTTAAAAGAATTCATTAGCAGTGCACTTATGGCAATGTAATATTCACATTAGTATATCTTTAAAGATGTAAATTTGCTGCTAAGACCCCTAATTAAAGTCTGTTCTGCTCTAGAAATTTTGGAGGAAAACTAGGATTGGCTGAATTCATTTTCCTTACAAGCAAAACAATGGATAAAATTTGATTATGTTCCTTTTTATTATTGAAGGTGTTATAAAATTACAATTTAGCATCCCAAAATAACTGGTTTGGGCCCCAATTGTTATTCTTGTTTTCTTTATTTTTGTGGAATCTACAGTAATCTTTAGTCAAGCATTTCTTTGTTTCAGATTTGAACAAAAATGCTTTTACTCCCTTATTTTCTCATCCATTCTCCTCAATCAATACTTATTTTTTCCTCTTTCCTCCTCTTCTGCAAATTCCCCCTCAATCCCAACACACCTAACGGATTCTAATAAAATAGATGGTGGAAAAATTGTTTTAGGAGGCTGAACCTTCTTTTGACTCTTGCCGTAGTCATTTTCCCCTGTATTATACGCACAAATTCAACTTAAATACCCCAAATGTGTTGATTTTAGACACAACGTCCCCATGCTATGCTCTTTTTCTGTGATTAAATGTTAGAAATTGTTTTCTCTTTTGCTTAAACAAAAACAATTTCACTTACTTTAAGTATGAAAATACTTTCCAAAATCAAATTGTTTCAGAATTCTGTCTAAACCAATTATAGTGAAAGTGACATTTATTAATATGGATAATCTCTTAGCATTCCTGAACACTTTAAGAGTCATGGCTACTTAAGGAAATTATATCCTTACTAAGTGTTATTATTGTGAGTCCAAATAGCTGCTCATGCATCTTGTATGTATCTTCATCCAAGCAGCTATGACAACAAGGAAATTGCTTTGACATGTGGACTGATGTTGCGGGAATGTGCCAAATTTCCAACACTTACAAGGTAAGGCATTTCTACATTGTCATTTTTTCCTTCCTTCAACTTTTTATGTTTTTCTCCTTTCTGGTATCTTCGTATCCATTGTAGGCTCATATCAATCTTGCTGGAAATTTGTGTTCATTTTCTGTTTTTTGAACAAGAAATTCTTTTAGCATCACAGGAAGACAAGTTAATTGAATTTTAACAATGAATTTTCTTGAGGTCATGTTTGAGTGTCGTGAAATTCATTCTTTTAAAAGGTTTTGGCTTTATCTCAAGGAAAACTCTATGTAATTAGGATTAGGAGAGAGTGAACGCTGTTAAGGAAGGAGGGGATCTATCTAGGACATTTCTATTCCGTGCTCACAAAAACGTGTTGCTAAAAACTAGACATTTTTTATTTGAATTGTTTTTGTGGAGTTTGAAAGAGAAATATAATTCTTAATTAATCTCTTAATCAGAAAGAGTACATAAAAGCCTTTATATAGGCAAACCTAGACCTAACCCTAGAATATCATAAAATCTAATCAAATCAAAATCAATCAAACTGATTGAGATATAATAAGAAATATCCTAAGATATAATATACCTATATCTAATCATAAGATATGATATAATATATCTGTATCAAATATAATAATAAGATAATAATCATAATAAATGCGTAATATTCTCACACTCCCCCTCAAGTTGGATCATGGATGTGAATCATGTCCAACTTGCTTATACAACTTTATACTACTAACACTCCCCCTTAAGCTTGTACTTCTTGAGTCTCAGAGGCCTATTTAGATAGCAGCAGATACTTGACTACAATTGGAGACGGGCAGCGGTTGCGACAAGTTCGACGGGCAGCGGCTGCGACAATCTTCAAAAATACGTTGAGTCTAGGACGACGGGACCAATCGTCGAATAAGTTGAGGAGCACGATGACAAAGGAACTACCACCAACAACGATGAAAGGCTCGACTACGATGACAACGTCAAAGAGGAGATGGGTTGTTGATGAAGAACTTTGCTTACGAGTTGAGGACGACGGGACCAGTCGTCAGACGAGATGAGAGGCACAATGATAGAGGAACTACCACCAACGATGATGTTGATGAAGAACTGTGCCGGAACGTTCCTAGGGTTTTGATAAAAAACACCAAACACAATAAACATAATAAGCAGCAAACTCATGATCTGGAAAGGATGAACCCAGACGCCGGAAATCACCGGAAAGGAGGAGAGGAGACTGAAACAGGAAGTCGCCGGTGAAATCTCTCTCCACTTGCCGCCACGCGCCGTTGCCGTGAAACTGCTGGAGAGCGCGTGAACACCACGCGCCGTCGTGGAGGTGTCGGATGACCACCAAACTTTTGGCATCCGCCGATCGGAGGGTGGGGAAGACGTTGGGCCAGGCGGTGAGACTCGTCGGAACTTCTCTCTTTGTCACTATTTTGGACGATGCAGCAGAAAAAAAAGAAGAATTAGAGCTGGCCATTGTTACTATTCACACTACAGTAACAATGGCCACCAGAAAAATGCTCAAATTGGCCAAGAACGATCCCTATAGCTCTGATGCCATGTGGAGTTTGAAAGAGAAATATAATTCTTAATTAATCTCTTAATCAGAAAGAGTACATAAAGGCCTTTATATAGGCAAACCTAAACCTAACCCTAAAATCTCATAAAATCTAATCAAATCAAAATCAATCAAACTGATTGAGATATAATAAGAATTATCCTAAGGTATAATATACCTATATCTAATCATAAGATATGATATAATATATCTATATCTAATATAATAATAAGATAATAATCATAATAAATGCGTAATATTCTCACAGTTTTTATGTTTTTTAAGATCATTGAAAGAATTCCCAAGTTCTGTTATATTAACAGATTAAGTGTACATAATTCGATTAATTATCATAACCAAAGAGTTTGAGTAAAATATAACTGGACGTGCTTAATAATTTTGAAAGGTATTTGTTAGGGATCAACTCAATTTGAAAGCTGGAGCTGTCAAGTGAAGCCCATGAATAGTTTTTGTAAGCTTAAGTTGTTAAGTGAGGATTTATGAATAGTTTCTATTGTAATCTCCAACATGCTCCCTCATATAAAAACCTGTGCTTGTAGTATGGATCAAACATAGGCCCACTAAACCCTGTGTTTAGATTTTATTGTAATTTATATAATTAATGTCCAAAAACAATCCAGAAAATGGGTGATGGCAGGGATAGGACCTCTGACCTTGGGTGAAGAAGTTGATACTAAGTTAAAGGCCACTTCAAGTAGCTCAAGTTATCAAGTGAAGGTCCATGAATAGTTGTTATTATACATCTCTAGTATTTCCTTTGTTTCAAAATTATTATCACCTTAGGATTTCAATGAAAATTATGGTTGGGGGAGCTCAGGTGCTGCAATCTTTTAATTCAAGGGCATTTTAATCAAATGCCAGTTGGATTTTGCCCCAATCTGCATTCTAGGCAATTTAATAGGTTTTCTAAATTTATATACATAGCTTTAAATGATAATTATTTTCTAATGGAGCCAATGATATTCATATAGCTTGTAATACTCACTGTTGTCATATCCTTCTTTCTTCTGAATTTTAGTAATGGTTAATAAATATTCAGATAGTAAAATTGATCGATGATTTTAACTATCAATGTGCTTTTTTGAGATTGGTCCTTGACATGCAGTCTATCTGGAAGGCTAGCCAGCTACTCCATTTCACAATGCTAATTTGTATTTTTCCAGATACATATTGGAGTCCCCAAGCTTTGTATTGTTCTTTAAATTTGTAGAGTCACCTACCTTTGATGTTGCTTCTGATGCTTTCTCTACTCTTAAGGTTAGATCTGAACTCTTCCTATTTTCCCTTTTTATTGTACTTGCTCCGTTATATATCTCTAAGGATCTGTTTTGCAGGATCTTCTTACAAAACATCAAAAAGTGGTCTCTGAATTTTTGACAGCTCATTACGATGAGGTTTGTGTCCTCCTCATTTCATTAATTTGAACACATCAAGGCAGTATACTCTGCTGCGATAGCTAAATTAATGCACATTGATTGAATATTTATACCCGGGAGATCAAGCCTCTTTCTTGGAGAATGTTTTAACCATGTGGATAACTATTCTTTGGGAGATAGTTAAGTGCACCTAGATGGCTATATCATCTTTGAGCGTGTGCATGATGCAGATTCATTACTGGGGTTTTTTTATTGCCCATATTATATTACAGCTTTTCTAATAGGACTTCTTGTTCCAGTTCTTTGATTTATATGAGAAACTTTTGACATCTCCTAATTATGTCACAAGAAGGCAGTCTTTAAAGGTTAGTTCTGATATTGATTTTCCATATTTTGGTTTCTGATAATCTATGATGCATGGGATTTTTGACAGTTAGATGTATTTGGATTTTAGCTTCTCTCGGAATTTCTATTGGACGCTCCGAATTCCCACATAATGAAACGCTATGTCTTAGAAGTTCGTTACCTGAAAGTCATGATGACATTGTTGAGGGTATGGTTGTTAGTTCTTCTGTATGCCAGCAGCATTATTTTATAGTTGTTAGTTTTTAATTCTTTGATTTTTGACTGGGCAGGACTCGAGTAAAAACATTCAGTTATCTGCTTTCCACATTTTCAAGGTGATTTGTACCCTTCATGTTCAACTTTACTTGATGAGCTCATAATGGTTTCGTTGAAAATTCTAAGTAACATTCAGTTACAGCACTTGGTTAAAAATTTGTCGACTGGGTTAGGTCAGGAATTGTTTTAACTCAATTATCTAGATGACAAAAGAGACTTTATGTAAGCATCATCTGTTTTGTTTTATTAACATGCACATATTTCTTTTTTAAACAATTCATTTGCTAACTTTTGGGAACTGCATTTTTGACATAGATCGTTATAGTTGTGATCTGTGATTAGTGAACTTATTATGTGTGTGCATCATAAAAAAGAATATACAATTGATTGAAGATTATTGTGTTTTTTTATTGACTTTTGAAAGTATATGCTGCAACATAAAATGTTTGTTGAAGGGATGATGATCATGGACAAAATTTCGGCCATGTTTAACCAGGTTTTTGTTGCTAATCCTAACAAACCACGGGAAGTAAAAATTATATTGTCAAAGAACCGGGAGAAGCTGCTGGAATTGCTGCATGATCTGTCTCCTGGAAAAGGTTATTGTGCTTTTGAGTAAATGAATTGCTCTGAAATCTATATGAACTTTCCTTATAAATGAGTCTATATTACCACTCTCAATTCCTGTGTATCTGACTGCTATTTATATATTTCTATGTTATATTCAGGTTCAGAAGATGAGCAATTTGAGGAGGAAAAGGAGCTTATCATGAAGGAAATTGAAGGAGTATCATGCTAAGTTATTCTTTGATCTGCCACCTGCCCACCTACATTTGACATATTTTTTGCTCAATTTGATGTAACTGACTTCATATTGCTGCTTGTGATCAACTGATGTGTTTAAATAGTCCAAAGGTTTTTCAGTGGTAAAGGTAAAAAATGAGCGTGTATTTTTGTGATGTGTAACCTGAGTTAGAAGCATTAATGAAGCAGTTCCAGGGATAAATTCTTTTTCTTGGCATGCTTTCCAGATAAATGTTCTAGTTGCGTGTTTGTGTCGAAGATTTACATTATTCATATAGTATAAGCATGCTCATAGTTGTCAATTAAAATAAATAAATAAATCATGTTTAAGGGACCAAAGCATCAACTAGTGTCTTACTAGAAACCCAAATGTCTCCTTTTTTTCTTTCAATGAATGTATTTAAGAAAATCTGAATGGTGTTATGCATTGTATAAAAATGTGCAAAATGGTAGTAAAATGTTTGTTGAAATATATACAGGGAATGAGATATAGCTTATAACACAGAAAGGGGCGGCTGCCTCGGTGCCTCCCTCTAGACTAGACTTTTGTTTCCTTTGTAATTTGTATTACTACTTTCGGTCATAATTATAGGAACACTTTTGTAGTGTAAAATATTATCTTTAGAAAGTTTTAAATTCTATACCTCTTAGAATTTCGCCTCCTTATATAAGTTTAAAGAAAAATTTTATCGAATTGCTCTAAGACTAGCAATATTATATGGTAATAAATATTGAGTTTTAAAGGGATAACGATTATATAAGGGAAATATTAGAAGTAATGTTTACTAAAGAGAAAATGGTGAAAAAATTGTTTGAGGTGGTTTTGGCATGTAAGAAAAAGCTATTGAAGGCCCGGTAAAAAGAGAATGCTCAATAAAATTATTGGACGATACCTTTTGATTAACAATATATCTAAATACCAAAGACTACTTAGTAGTGCGGTGGTATTGATTCATTCTCTCCCTAGCCCCGGTTCGATCCCCTCCCTATCGCCTTGTATAAAAAAAAAAAAAAAAAACAATATATCTAAATATTTGGTTATTGATGGAGCACATTAGGATCCCAAGCATCCACACCTGATGGGATAAGGCTAATTGTTATAATATATTTGCATTTTCAAACGATCAAACTGGGGACATGACTCCATTTAAGTTTATGGCACAACAACTGCACTTTTCAATCTTAAACAAAGTTATTGAGTCATAATATGCTACTCTGACCACACTAAAAAAAAAGTTAATACTTTCATATTTATCTAATTTGGGGAGATCAAGAAAACTAAATAAATTATTTAATTATAGCATGTGATATTATATCTCTTATATACTTTCGTGTAACGTTATACTCCCTCCCGGTCCTAATTATAAGAGCAAATTTTGGAGTTGGTTTTGGTCCAATTATAAGAGCAAGTTTTAACTTTTGTCAATTTTTTCCTATAATACCCCTATTTATACTTTCTCAATAATAATTAAAGACAATAATAATTTAATAATACACCTATATATTTTATAAAGTAAATAATGTTTGCAACTCATTAATGTCATATACACCTAACTATACTTTTATATAAAATAATTTTGAACAATTTTTGTCATATTTTTTCCATTTCACCCCTACTAATAAGGAAAACTCAAATAAACAGTAAAATAGAAAGAGATTGAAACAATAATTAGGGATCAAATTTTGGTTTCATATTTTTTGATTATTTTCTCCTCATCAAGTGGGTGCATTAAACTTTCGATAAGAATATTTTTCAAATGGTTATCCGACGCGGTAGAAGAAACAGCAGCAATTGTTGTTAAATCTAATGGTTATCCGACGTGGTAGAAAAAACGAGAAATGGTTATCCGAAGCTTTGGATCAAATAATTGTTGTTGTTCCTTCTCCCACGTAATTTTCTTTTTGGTAATAAATTTTAGGTAAGGGTATTTTAGGAAGATGCATGTAATTAACTAATTTAACTTCCCTCCTTAATCCCTCCAAATTCTGGTAAATAGCTCCTATAATTAGGACCGGAGGGAGTATTATATATCAATTCATAAGCCTAACAAATTAATTTGAAGAAAAATGACAAGTATAAGAGATAAAACAAAAAAAAAGTCTTGTATTTAGGACAAATTTTATTTTATTTTATTTTTTTAGAAACTAGATCTTATATTTAAAACAAGAGGAGTAACAAGTGATTGGACAAGGTTTATTTTGAATATTTTATGGTAATGTTTTACCATAAAACTCTATGGCAAAAAATAAAAAATAAAAAAGAGTTTTACCACAAGACATTGGCAGGTTTCATAAACAAGATGAGCTTCATGTTATTAGTTCATAATGAAATTGGCCCCCAATAACTTTAAACACTCTCATGTGTGTGGATGTCCCATATATCTTCATTATCTCCGGTATGCCACAATTATCTCTTATTGTCATTAAATCTGTATATATCGTTCTATTGAAATTGTAAAGTTATGCCTATAAATAGAGGGATATATTATGTACTATATACATTGAGATAAGATATTGTCACTATCAATTTTATGTCACTACCAAGTTACTACCATCTTTTCACTGTTAGATTAGAATCTCATATACCTTTATCATTTCTATTTCCTATTGAGATTCTGATGGAACGGTGAAAAAGTGGTAGTGACATAAAATTGGTAGTGACAATATCTCATCCCATATACATCTATACATCCTTTTTTTTTTTTGGGTATATACATCTATACATCTTGAATCTTAAATAGTGTATAAGAATTACTCTTTCCTCCTCCTCTCATATTCTCCCTTTATTTATAACAATTACAAATTTTAACCTCACTTCTCTATTTTTTAAAAAAATCCAACTCTACAAAATTTATTCCTCTCAAATCTCTTATCTCTCGTATCAAACAATCCCTACATCTTAACCTATGATGATTAATAATAAAAATGATTTTTAATAATTTAAATTTAAATTATGAAGAATAATTTCAAAATAAATTTGAAATATAATGACTGATTAATTTTTTTTTTTTTTTTTTTTTTTTTTTGCTATAAGAGATGGCATAAAGCCTACATTACACATAAATAAATTACACCAAAGGGAAATGAATCCCAAGACTCACTGGTCGACTCAACTTCTCAAAAAAATTGGGCACTCATCAAGGATAATAGAAGTTGAAATGCCTTTTTAGCAAAGATCCGCAACTCGTTAAAACCTCTGGAATAGTTCTAACGTCTACCCGCCAATTTAAAGACAAAAAATCCCTAGCTTTCAAGATTAGATTACTACAAGTAATACATGCACTATCTAAAAGCAAATTAACAATGGAGTCCGAATCAGATTCTAGTATAATCTTCCTATAACCCAAATCCCAAACAAGCTGTAGCCCTTCAACAATGGCCCATTCCTCCGTAGAATTAGCCTGGCAATCACCAATTAGTTTGGAGAAACCAACAACCCAATTGCCCAAACAATCTCTAACCACCCCTCCACAGCCTGCATTAGATGAAGCCAATGACTGATCAATTAAGTATTCTATGTATTCATTGTACGAAACGAATATATATAAATTATCGTTCGGACCAAAAACATGGTCATGAAGCCCATTGGACTTCAGCCCACAGTTCTTAGGGTTTTACAATGGTATATTTATCATAAACTAAACTAGGGTTTTCTTCTCCAGAGAGTGTGAGGCGGAGGGGAACTCAGAGCTCAGAGAGTCGACAAAATGGTCAAGTTTCTTAAGCCTAACAAGGCTGTGATCCTCCTTCAAGGGCGCTATGCCGGTCGCAAGGCCGTGATTTTGCGCACTTTCGATGACGGCACTCGCGACCGCGCATACGGTCACTGCTTGGTCGCCGGGATTAAGAAGTATCCAAGTAAAGTCATCAAGAAGGATTCCGCCAAGAAGACGGCGAAGAAGTCTAGGGTTAAGGCCTTCGTCAAGCTCGTGAACTACCAGCACCTCATGCCTACGCGTTACACCCTCGATGTGGATCTGAAGGATGTAGTGACGATCGATTCTCTTCAATCGAAGGACAAGAAGGTGACTGCCTTGAAGGAGACTAAGAAGAGGTTTGAGGAGAGGTTCAAGACCGGCAAGAACAGGTGGTTCTTCACCAAGCTTAGGTTTTGAGTGTTGCTTTCCTGTAACAGTGGCGTCATTTGGTGTCGTGAGGATTGTGGACTTCAAAAAATGCTTGTTTCTTTCATGCTTTAGTATTTCTTTCGAAGGAAATTTTGATTCTTCTTTAGTGCTTTACGATCTATCATTAGAACTATTTGAATTGTATGCCTATTTCGAGATTTGAACTGCTAAACGGGTCATTTTCAATGGAAATATGATGATTACTCTATCATTTTGATGGTTGGATGATTACTGTTCAGTATTTCATTAATGAGATGAACGATCATTAAGATGTTATTTATGCTGAAGTGATTTTGGTTTGAGTGAATTTAATCTTACTAACGCGAATGAGTAGGATTACAAGGCTATTTTAACAAGTTTGTTTTTTTAGAACAATTTGGGATCTGAATAGTGTTTCCTGCTTCTTTTATCTTCGGATTTTGCAATTGATCTTTTAAGTTTCAATTTGCTAATCTCGCGTGGTGATGTCGTTTTTTTTTTTGGGCTTTTTATCTCCAAAATTTGTCATTAGAGAATTTCTCCCATTTCGAACTATTCAAAAACGGGAAAGTATGACTTTTAATAACCAAGCTTGAATACTAATTCACTTTAGAATTTTGTTCTTTCTAAACTGTCATTTTCTCCCTAGCACTGTGTTACGAATTGATCAGGTTGCATTTGACTTCAAGAATATTGCTTCTCAGCTTGAGCTTAGTGCAACAATGGTGTTGAAGTTGCAAAGATTTCCTATGAAAGCTATTTGCTTACTCCACATTTTGGAGTAACTTCAATATTTTGATTAGATTTCCCTTGTGACAATATATCTAAGTTGTGAATGTTCTCTCCATTGTGTTGATGGAATTTGCAAGATTCTAACTGTTTTTACTTGTTAGTGAATGGTACTTTAGTGCATTGTGGCTGCTTTGATATTATGATTTATGAGTTATAGGTTTATGATCATCCCATCTGTATTTTGATTGCTGCTGTGAGTTGCAACTCATCCTCTGGACTTCATGTTTGCTTTGTGGAGTTAAATCATGTAGGGAGAAAACCAACACATGGACCTAAATTTGGGAATCTCAAAATGGCTCAAGGGAAAATGGCGCACATATAAATACTTGTTTGAAAATTTTATTTCTTATAAGTACTTGAATTAGAGTACCTCTCCATTATATTTGTGAAATTCTTCAGAGTAGTATTAAAACATAAAGGGTACTTATGAGTTCTGACTTCTGAGTAATAAAATTTTGAATGGTATGAAAAACGGCTTTTTGTTTTGGTACTGTGAAACGCAATGGGCTTTTACAGTTTCCTTTTCTCTTTTCTTTATCAGGTTTAGCCCAATTACATTTGGGTACAAATAAAACACAAGAAACTAAGAATAATTTCGTATATCTATGGCTGCATTGTGAATCTTCTCCAGTTGCATATATTTGCTTCATTTTATAGATGTCATTTTACTTTATAGCCGGTTTGGTTGGATTCAACAAGGGTGGATTACATGTAATTTTGATGGCAAAAAAGAAAATAAAAAATTACATATAAATTCTGATACAATGCGATAGAAGAATATGTAATTCTGATACATGTAATAAGGGATGCGTATCTCTTTTAATTAGGCCGAAAAGACATTATAACCATCATGATTTCTGAAAATGACTAGATTGCCCTTAACTCATGAACCCTTCGCATTCTCTTCATTCTAACGGTTATGGTCCGGAACTGATTTCCCTGCTAAGCGCCTACATGGTCTAATTCTGATAATGGATCAGATTTGATTTTTTTAAAGTCTAATTTTGTAAATAAAAAATCATTTTTAAAAAAATAATATTCAAAAAGTTATCTTTATTTTAGATTCTATACCTATTAAAATGAGTTTTTTTTTCCTTTTAACAAAATATGGACTTTAAAAAAAAAATCAAATTTGATCTGTTCATAATTAGAACTAGGCAATCGACATATGCTTAGCTTTCATAGCAAAGAGGTCGTCGCTATTGCAAAGAGGTATATATATATTTTTTTGGTGAAATCGGGGCAATTAGCCCATTCTTATTCCTGCATCAGCAATCTGTCTAGGGTATGAAACCCCCATACAATCATATGACAGCAGTATAAAAAAAAAAAAAAAAAAAAAAAAAACTGGGGAGGCTTTACAAAAACAGACTGAGCCTCTTCTTGCACAAAGCTGAAATTTGCCAGGGCATCTGCACACGCATTGCCCTCTCTAAACACATGAATAAAACTAACCCTACTAAAGCAATTTAATACATCACTAATATCCACCATCAGACTGGACTCAGCAACATCCTCCACTTGCAACTTATTCAGCAAATGGACAACAAACAGAGTCACATTCCACACATATGCTATCAAAAAGAAACCTAGCAGCTAGTTCCAGACCAATTAAGACTGCTTTCAATTCAGCCTTAATAGCCGAGTTCACATAGAGCCTCTTAGCAAAGCCACCTGTCTCTTAACAAACCACCACATCCACTCTTACACCCACCTTTGAACGCCCCATCCACATTCAATTTAATCCACCCTTTCATTGGTGCCTCCCACCTAATCAGAACTTCTCTTCTAATGACACATGCCTTACCAAACTCCAGGCGTGCCTTCTTTATTTCCCTCATGTACCACCACACAACTCTACTTCGATCTGCTGGCATGATAAACCCGTCCTCAAATCGACTCCTATTTCTCCAACTCCATAACAGCCAACACGTGATCCCAAATAGCAGATTCCAGTCATTCGCTTCCTTTTCCAGATTATCCCCCAACCAGTCTCTACCCTGCATACTCATAAAATCAGCTGGCAACCTACCCACATTAAGTTCCAGCCACAGATCCCTAGCCATATGACAGTCCCTCAATATATGCATAAGACTTTCATTTGGCTCTGTGCAAAACAAACAGCAAACATTAGCCCCCATTAACCGACAGAGTCTCACCCCAGTAGGTAACCGATCATGCATAGCCTTCCATAAAAAAAGTTGGATTCTTCTCGGGCCCTTCCACTTCCACAAACTGTTCCACGCCCTCTCTCGCACTCCATCCTCATTTTTCAAGGAATGATACATGTCAGCTACCTGAAACTTTCCATTTAAGGATGTTCCCCTTTTCATAGTATCCTTACCACATAGATTAGAAGGGGGCGTCACAGCTAATACCTTCCTTACTCCTTCAACACTAACCCAATTTTTTAAACTCTGGACATTCCAACCACCCTCAACACAAACCATATTGCTCACAGTAGTATTTTTAACCTCCTCTGTTAAACAACTACTACATTGCTCAGCTAACAAACTCCCATCTTCTAACCATTTATCATACCAAAAATTTATTTGCTCACCATTTCCCAATTCCCAATGAATTTTTTCTAGGACCTTGGGCCAGATAGTTGTCAAGTGTTTCCATAGCGTTGAATCTGCCTTGCTTGCTACAACCTCCATTGTCAAAGCTTTGCGTCTTCCATATTTACCCACTAGTACTTTGGAGCAAAGATTGGTGGGATTTGCAAGAGAATTCCACACAATCCTTCCCAATAAAGCATCATTCATGACCTCAAGGCTCCTCAAGCCAAGCCCACCAAACCTTTTGTCTTTGCAGATTACCTCTCAACTCACAGCATGCATCCTCCTCTTACCTTCTTCACTCCCCCAAATAAAATTTCTTTGTAACTTCTCCAACAGGCATCTGACACCAACAGGAATAAAGGAATGTTGCATGTAAAAAATAGGTAATTGGTTAGTCACAGATTGCACCAAAGTAACTCTACCAGCAAACAACAAAGTTTGTCTCTTCCAACTACTCAGTTTACTTTGCATTTTATCATCAAATGCTGAAACTTACCATTGCCCTCCCTTCCTCTTATCACAAACGCCCCCAAATACCTTCCTAAATCCTCCATTCTCCTAAACCCAGAATAATTACAGATCTCACTTTGACTTCTCCTATCCACATTTTTTGAGAAGAAAATGCTCATTTTCTAGATATTTACCTTCTGTCTCGATAGTCTACCAAATTCCTCCAAAACTCCCATTACCAAAGCAATATGGTCCATGTCCGCTTCACAGATGAGTAGCAGGTCATCAGCGAACATCAAGTGTGAGACTTCAACACCATTTCTACCCAACCACATAGGCTTCCACTTTCCATTGCTTACACTATCAACAATCAAATGTGTTAGTTTTTACATACCGAGCACAAACAAATATGGGGACAGAGGGTCTCCCTGCCTTAACCCCCTAGAAGGCTCAAAAGCCTCTCTTTTCACCCCATTCCACATGATAGCCATGTTAGTAGAGCTGATACATCCCATGATCACCTTTCTCAAGTGTTCCTCAAAACCAATCTCCTCCAAAACATCCCCAATGAACTTCCATCCCATCCTATCATAGGCCTTTTCAAGGTCAATTTTAATCACCATATACCCTATTTTGCCTTTCATTTTGTTCATAGAGTTCCTTAGCAATTATTATGTTATCATGGATACTCCTACTAGGTACAAAGCTTGTTTGGAAGGTGGAAACCAAACTATCCATGATCGATGATAACCTCTTCACAATCAACTTCGATAGTCCTTTATAGAGGACATTACATAAGGCAATCGGCCTAAACTGACCCACACCTTCTGGATTTTCAACTTTAGGAATTAGGACCAGCAAGGTATCATTTATCTCCCTGATCCTTTTCGGGTTACTCCATAAATCTTGAATGAACCGAACCACGGAACTACCAACAATTTCCCAATTCTGCTAGTAAAAAATAGCAGGATATCCATCACTTCCTGGGGCTTTAAACCCCCCATTTGAAAGAACACTCTTCTAATTTCTTCACCACTTGGTTCCCTACCCATAATCCTCAGCTTCTCCTCATTCACCACCCCCCATCCTTGCTTTGTGCTGAACCACTCACTTTCCCTCCTATCTTCCTTAAACAGATTAGTATAGAACAACCGAAACATCATAACAATCTCCTCTTCATCCTTAGTCCAGATCCCATCACTCTTCTTTAGCATTCTAATCTTATTCTTCCTTCTTCTACTCAATGTTTTCAAGTGATAGTATCTTGTATTGCGGTCTCCCTCCTCCAACCATCTTCCCTTGGATTTTTGAAACCACAATACCTCTTCTTGTCTAAGAGTTTGAATCAGCTCCTCCTCCAATTCCAACTCCAAGTTCATTAAAAAAGGATTTCGTCTGCGATCAATGTTTTTTTGAATCCCATTAATTCTGTTGAGCAGACTTCTCTTCCTTCCCTCAATCCTCCCAAATACCTCCTTATTCCATCGTATAAGGGCCTGTTTTAGATCAGCCAACTTCACATGTACCTCCTCCTCCCCTCTCCAATTATTTCGCATGACCATTTCAAACTCCTCGTGCATTTTCCATATCGATTCATAACGGAACAACCTTCTACTCATACCCCAATCAGCCACATTCAGATTCACAACTAAAGGGTAATGGTCCGAGGACACTCTTGGAACAACTTTAACCTCAGCATTTGCAAATTTTTCCTGCCAATGCAAATTGCATAAGCACCTATCTAGTCTTTTGAACACTCTCTGAAGGCCATCCCATTTCGGTCCCCTCCAAGTGAAGAAGGGACCGTTTGCTTCAACGTCAATGAGGTTACAGTCCTGAATCCAAGTATTAAATTTTCTACACCTTGTCTCATTCACTCTCCCTGCCCCTGTTTGTTCCAACGAAGTCTTGATTTCATTGAAATCCCCAGATAGCAACCATGGGACATTAACTTCACTGCCAATACTGCTCAACATATCCCACAACTCATGCCTAAGGTGTTCGTTTGGGTTACCATAGATAGCTGAGAATAAAAACTCATCACCACCCAACTTCAAATTGCAGTGTACAAACTGCTCTTCAAGTCTTAACACCTCCACTTTAATATCATCCAACTCCCAAAGCAACCATATTCCACCTGAAAACCCCACAGCCTCCTTCCTTACTGAGTGTTTAAAACCCCAATGTTTTATTATTTTTGAAGCCTGGACCCCACTGATCCTTGGCTCCAAGATGACCACCAAACTCACTTTATATCTGGACCGCATATCCCGTAATACAGATGCTACCCCTTTGCTTGCAGCACCCCTACAATTCCAAATTAAGACATTCATGATGACAAAAATATGAGATAGTACGCAAAACTAGAACACCACTAATCTGTGCACGCCAAGGCGACACACTCTTCCTCCATGCTTGTATCCAAGCTCTCAATAGGGTCCTCTTCTTCCACAGGATTTGACAGCCCTGTTTGAATCCGACCCTCTTTACCATCTTCCTTTCCAATACATTCTCCTGGGTGCAAGTTTTCCTTCCCATTCAAATTAACTTTCCTCACCTCATATCGCTCCAAGTTTGTCTCTGGAACAACCTCCAGGTTTTGGAAAGTTGACTGATTTGCTTTTGAAACCCTCATAGAACTTCCTTTATTTAACTCTAATAGCACCTTCACCCTCCTTCCTTCTTTGTCCCCTTTCCCCTCCAATTTAGACCTCTCCACACTCCTACCAATGCCCTTCACAGCCCCCTTATTGTTCTCCCCCAAGCCCCTCCTCTTATCAGCCTTATTATGCACACTACTAGCTCCTCTGCCCTGCCCTTTTGTTGGTAATTCCTCTCCAAGAGCTCTCTCCATTTCTTTCTCTGCCTCTACCATTTTTGCCTTATCACCAGTAGACTCATTTAAGACAGCAAACCTCGAGCCCTGATTTTGTTTAGGCACAAGATTTGCATTCCTTCTTTGTCTATTGGGCCTCTGTACAGTCTTCCAACGTTCCTTTGCTTCTGGACTACCAGCCCCACTCTTATTTTTTACTTCCAGCCCCTCTACATCCATACCTCCTTCCGCTTGTTTTTTTAGTAATTGAGTCACAAACTTCCTTATTATGTCCAACTCTACCACACTTCTTACACAATATTCCAAGGTTCTCATAAACTACACTTAGAACCTGCCCCTCAACATCAAATTCAGGGACTAACGATTTAGTAAGGTCCAACTCCACACACATTCTCGCAAACTTGCCTCTAGCCCTCTGAGCTGTGTGAATGTCCAACCAGATTGCTCTTCCAATAGAGTTACCCAGATTTAGCAGGAATCTTTTATGAAATAGCGGCACAGGAAGATCTGGAAATCTCACCCAGGCTACAACAGATTCAATTTTTTCACATTTCGGGTTAAACTTCGGTCTTTATCTAGAAACGCTCAGATATGCATCCGTAATCACCCATGGCCCTCCGTTAATGCTTCCATATAATCCTCATGATTTTGGAAACTAACCAGATAGAAATCATTATCTAAATCAAGGAAGTCGATGTTACCTTTCCTTGCCCAGATTTGCTTTAGCTTTTTGACCATAAAACCATAAGAAGGTTGGCGTCCCATGAGCTTTACCACCAGCGACCTTCGGAAAGGTCTCATAAGTCTCTCCCGCTCCTTTTCCTCAAAACTGAACTTAGGACACAGAGGATTAGCATCGTCCACGCTAATTCCATCTCCTGGATTCAGAACTTTGGCGAAATCTGTATCAATTCCGTAATCTTCCGTCTCCTCATCCTCGTCATTCTTACTCCATTCCCACCAGCAGGCCTTCTGATTCACGTTCTATAGCAATGATTCTCTGTACGACATTGGTGCTTTCTCTTTCGCCTCAGGTTTCATCCATTGTTCTACCTTAGGCTTTAACGATTCATCTCCTGAAAAAGCCTCCCCCGCAAATCAGATCTTTCTTTTCCTACGATTCCACTCCTCTCGATCCTCCTCCAGTAATTCCTCACCATCCCCTCCGTGCAAGGCTCAATCAGAGGGGCCACTCATTTTCTCTGCCGCAGTGGGCGACGGAGCGCTCAGTTTAGATGCCAGAAAACGCGAGCCCTAGCAGAGCTCAAAAAATCGCTGCGATCTTCAATCTTTTTTTTTTCTACAAAGAGGTATATTTATTCATACATAGTGCGGTTTGCCTAAGTTCAAAAAAAAATTGTCCAGCCTAGTCCTAAAAAATGGTCTGAAAAAAATTGAGCAATTTTGGGCTGGGCCAGACATCGGGCAGGAGGTCTTGCCCTACCCATTTGGCCTTGCCCAAAAAATTAAATATATTTAAATAAATATTATTCTATATATTTTATTTTATTTAAAATATATTATAGTATTATGTCTAAATATATTATAAATATACTATATTATATTTTAGGTATCTCCAAAGTTTTGAAATTCTGTGAAGTGTGAACTAAAATCTTCATGAAGTAAGACAGGGCGTCACTACTTGGGTAAGGGAAGCCCGCCCGCCTAGCCCGAAAATGGTTAGAGTTTTTATCTGGTAGGGCCGAGCATCGGGTTGCAAAATACAGCCCATTCATTCTTCGGGCTGGGCATCGGGCAAGGGTCTCGCCTTGCCCAACTCTGCCCATACTCACTCCTACATATACCCATATCCTTTGTAATCCAAACATTTTTTTTTTCTATGCATCATCTTTGGTTGATGTCATACCAAACATAATCATATCAATATCGTTGTATTACATTACATTTTTTTTAGGATTTGATGGACCAAACGGCCATTAATTTATCCAACTTACAAAAAAGTTCACAATAATGAGCATTTACAAATTATATTTATATATTCTTAGTCATCGCAAAGCCTTCACATACATGTAGTAGAAACTGGGGGCAGGATCCATACACAATCTGTATAGTATTAGTTCAATTTGTAAGACCTAGCCTTATAAATTCTAATCATTCAAGTGATACGTACTTACTCTTGCAATACATTATAGTCCATAGAAGTTTATTATGGCACACCTACAAAAAGATACCTTGAGGAGTGTTGAGTAAAAAAAAATCATGTTTTCTTTTAAAAAGTACTCATTGTGGTCCTTATTATAAGGCACTAACTAGTAAATTTATTTGGTCTTTTTTATTAGGCATTTGCTTGTTCCCAATGTGCATTAATTATGTTTTTCATGTATGTCCATAATTAATAAGGATAGTGGGTGAGAGTAATAATTAATAAAATATTAATTATTAGAGTTTAGTACAATTAATAGAGGTAATATTGGAAGTTACTTATTGACTTTAACTGTTTTTATTGGTTTGTGTGAATTGTTAGTTGGTGCCTTATAATAATGACCAGAGGGAGTAATATACAATGTAATAGTGAGGAAGGGATAAGGGCCGGCATGTTTAAGGCCACAATAAATTTTAATTATTTTATTGATGTTTACTTGATGATTCAATTATTATTGACATTTTTGTCGTTCTGAAAGTTGGGGATCTCAAACGAAGTGAGGGGAAAAAATATCTACAGAGGCTTATGTAAATGAGAAAAAATTGGTTATGAATGCGTGAGAAGTTTAAATTGAACATCCATATCAGTATTTTCATAGATTTTTACCTACTCTTTAATTCGGAATTTTTAAAATAAAATAAAATAATTCTTACACAATTTTTTTTGTTCCTTTTGTTTCTAGTACTAGATAAGTAAAAGTTGTTTCATTTTTATTTTTTTAGCCAATGTTTTTGGGGTTTGTGCAATAGTTTTTGGAAGAACCCATAATCATTGCCCTACATATTACTCTACATCAGCCATCATCATTAATAATATAGAATTAATTAACTTCCAACAATTAAATAAACACTAACATACTTGTAGAATCTTCTCCCTAGGTTTTGTTCCATCCATGACGTTCCAAAGGATTCCATAGCGAGAGATCCTCGTTGGTCCTTCCTATTGCAACTCTCGACCTCCTCGTCTTAACCGTGTCACCCTCCGCCTGCAACCACTCATAGAACTTGCCGTCGACTTACCCATGTCTTCTCTTCTCTATAAGACCACCTCTGGTTTCACAATTCACAGATTGGTTGGGAGTCTTGGCCACCGGGTTTCAACACCTCCAATCGAACCAAACCCTTTTTCTTCCTAAGTGAATCAAGAGACCTAACTAGCGCCTTTTAACGTGGCAAATGACAACCCATGTGTCAAACGTGCAAGCTTCTGTGGCACCAATATGCACCAAAAAAATTGGTATTAATTTTTTTTTCCAACATGGCAAACGTTTGTTTGAGATTTCGTGAGTTTTGGGCAAAAATTGCCACGTTTTTCATACTTCCAAGGAAAAATTGGTACAAAAAAAAAAACTGCTAGGTGATTAGTGTTCTCTGGGCTATACTTCCATGACAAAAATGGTATTTATCCTATTTTTGGAATGACCAATTTGACATTGTTTGGCTAAAGAATTATATTAGTTAGAAATTTCAGGTAATAAGAATCTTGTATTTGAATTTTTCATGGTGATTGGACTTGATTTGAGTTATCGTTAAATATTCAAAATTTTAACTAAGAAAAAGGAGATTTTGGAAAAATAGTAAATTGAAACTTATGGATTTTCTTTTAGCTTTTAAAAGTGATATGGGATTAAATAAAAAGTTGTGAAATGTTTGAAATTGTGGAATTCATTTGAAAGTTCTGAAAAATGAATGATTTAGTTAAACAAAAAAGATAATTATGAACTTGAACATTTGAGATTAGAATTGGGAAATTAAGTCTAGCCTTTAGAAGTTAATTAATGACTTTAATTAGTTTAATGAGTATAACAAAGTGAAAGAATAAGGAGAATATCATTTGGATGGTAAATACATGAATGGTAGAGATATTAGGAATTTTTCTAAGGAACAAGTAGGTGAAAGTTGGGAGTCTAGTTACTAACTGTTAATCGTTAGTTATCATCTTATTGATGAATGCTCACATATATTGTATAGACTTCCCTTTGTTATGGTTGAACGCAGGCTACACAAGAATGCCAGTACTTTTATTTTCTTTGAAACAAGGTAACCACTTTCCAATTTACCTTGTATGCTTGTTGATGTGATAATAAGTTTATGTTAGTATTTTAATTGTTGTAAACATATATTATAGCATTTTATTTATATGAAAAATGTAAAATGACAATATGAATTTTGTTATAGTAAACTTGTTAGTTAAGTGGGCTTGAATGGTATATCTGAATGTTAATAATGCATGTCATTGAGTATTTGATTATGATAATAACCTGGTGATACTAGATTTTGTGATGTTAAATTGTTGGATTACATATTGAATTGTGTTGGATTGTTCGGAGATGTGTTTGTGGGAGGTTTGATGTTATTATATCATGTGGTATAGCCGTCACTTGGCACCCAGTGGCTAGTTTTAACACTCTCAAGGCCCTTAGTATCACCCTTTCTTGGCCAGATTAAGGGTCAACTCAAGGGACATGTGACCCCTTTCCATATTTTACGGAAAGGAAACTTATGGTCTGAAGTGAGTTCAGTAGCTTTTGGCTTGGCTACACCTCATTATTAGAAAGCTTGATGTAGTCTTGTCAGATAGACGAATCATGTTATTGTTGTAGCCCATGGCATGGGTTTTATCAGCGGTTATAAGGAGGTTATAAGGATGGTTGTGAGGTCATATGCATGCTTAATTACTCCTTGAGCTATTATTGATTATGAAAAATTATTTATACTTTATTATATAAATTGATGTTTAGCTCGCTCAACAATCTTGTAATCATTCACTGTGTAACATCCCATTTTCAAAAGCAGTATATTTTTTTTTCATCAGAGTAGAGCATTGGAGCGATTGAGTAACTGATAATTAGATTCAAAATGCCGTAAGTCTGGCTGGTTACAAAAGCGGTACAATGACCGAGAGTTTTCAAAGTAAATGACAACAAAGGAAAATCTTCAGCGGAGTCTCTATGCGTGCTGCTTTCCTCTCCTAGGTCCTCGGTCCTCCTGACCTTGAAACTATTTTAGAGGCTGAGGTCCAATGCATACGGACCCCAGGTAACGGTTAATCTCATATTTACATATACAGTATATAAGCATACCAAAAAGCATATCCCCACATCATATAAGCCCCCTGGCAGATATGTCGCACTTAGCAATGGTTCGCACTTAGCCAACGTATCCCAACACCCAGCAAGCATAACAACAGTACAATGAGCATTCCATAGAGCTATCAACTACTTCACATAAACATAACATACACCTAGCACATATACGCATACAATAAATATCAGAGTTAGTGTTACAGTACGCGAACGTACCTTCGTTGACGAAAACGGTACTTTACGGAAAACGGTACTTTTTGACAATGGATGAAACAAATGGTACGACGGTACAACAACGGTCCGATTATCTTAGATATCCTATAAGGATAACATTTATTAACTTCTAGCAGTATAACAGGCATTTTAGGTACAAATTACCATTTTGCCCCTGAACCCCTAATCGATGGAATTTCGCCAGAGCTTCGCTACTTTCACTCTATCTCTCCAGAATTTTGACAGATCTTTTCCCTCATCATATTTTCAAAATATATATCATATTTACCCCTAAATATGATATCTAGACTATCTTGAAAGATTAAAGATAAATATAGCATTCCTACTATATCTACCGAAAGAAACTACCGAAACTAAAGACCAGAGACCGAAGAACTTACCCCGACTTTGCTCAGACTTTCTCCAGAGCTTCTCTCTCTAAAACCTCTCTCTAGGCTGCATTTTTGGGGTGAAGAAATGAGAAGAGGAGGGCTTGCTATTTATAGAAGAAAGGAGTGACAAGGTGGGAATTACATAAAAGTTCTTCAGATCGGATTTCGACCGTCGGATCGCACTTCGCCATGTGGCACCATCTTGACCTTCTACATGTCCCGCTTATGTCATCCTTCTAGAAGAGGATGATGTCATCTTTGCCGACTTACCGATAAAGTTCCCGATCGTGTCCGAATCGCGTAATCTTGACGAATCTCAAAAATCCGGAACTAGGTTTTGTAGTTCCATTCTTTCTCTTTAAAACTACTGGGTTTCACTATATTTTTGATCCCATTAAGGGTATTCCGTTATCTCGTAAGATTTTCGGACAGACACATCGATTCTGGAAATAACTTCCGATAGAACCAGAACTTCTTGCGTAAAAATCACCGGTTCGTAATATGATCTGATCTAAGTAACCATATCCCTGGTTTGAAAAACACGGTGCGTTTTCTATAAGTCACTTTTAGCACTATCTCGCCTTATCTTAATTATCCGGTACTCTAATTACGCTTTGTTGGTTTCGAAACGACTTCGAGACCGCTCAATCCGAGATAGAATTTCACCTGGTTCATAAAAGGTCTAGTGGTAAAAGACTAAATTTCTATATCTTGAGGTAGAATTTCATTTCTATCTTTTCTTATATCTCATGTTGGCTCTTTACCGATTATATTATTATTTTATTCAAAATATCTAGATATTTTTTTCTTTTATTTTTTATTTATTTTTCTAAGCATAAAATATTTTATTAATTTTTATTTATTTATTTATTTAATTAATTATTAATTTCGAATTTCTCCTTTAAATTAATTATTTACTAATTAATTTACTTATATCTTAATCTAAACAATTAGCCACTAATTACTTAATTAGCCACTTACTAATTGTTGATAATTTTCATAATTAGGATAAATTATTATCTCACAACTATTGCACTTTGGCATTGGTATTTTATGTCCCATGTAAAATATTAAAAATCATGGGGCCAAAAAGTGCTTTTAATATTATTATATTTATGCTTCTCTATTTTTCAAGGAAATAATCCCAAAAATTCCTAAAATTAGAGACAAGATACTTCCCAAGTTTTTGTCAATATTTGTTGCCATATGAGATTTATCATAATATTTTTAGGCCCTTTAATGCCCTAAGAATACATTTTAGCTCTTTATCTCTCCTAATTTCCATAGTAATTACCTTAGAAAATAAGATAATTATTACTTATTATTTGAAATCACATATTCACCTATTTTCAATAGGTATTATTTATCAAAATATAATATTCCAGATAAATAATTATCCGGGTATTACACACTGCATACTTGTCAAATTAGAATTGTTGTTATTAGGTCCGTGTGACTCACCCCGTTGTTTTTACTATTTTTCAGGCAAGGTTCATAATGTGATATTTTAGGGAAGGCTTGGAGGTAGGTTTGCATTGTGCAATTGTAAACCTCCTCTCTTGGTAATTATATGTTGACTTTGTATATTGCCACCTAGAATTCATTTATACTCTAATATAACTTATGAAATTGTTTTGAGAATTGCATGGTTTGTTTATTTTTTTGTACTATGTTGGAGTGTAGATAAAGGAGGCTTGAGGCCATGGGTTATAAAATATACCTTTTGATCGTGGATCCACTTTTGTGTAACTTTTGAGAAAGTTATGGTTCTATATGGAAATGAAATTATTCAGAAAAGTCATGAATTATGGTTAATGAGATTATAGTTGTGCGAAATGGTATAAGACCTATTGGTAAATTGTGTGTGGCCTAATTATCATACTGTTGACTGATATGTGATTTTAAATCAAAAGTTCAATACTTTTTAACCATTGTAGAGTAATGTCTTTCTTTTTCTGGCATCATTAGTTTGGTTCAACAGAGGGGAAGGGAAGGGGGGATTTTAATGGAGGGGAGGGGATAGGAGAGATTTTAACATTACCTTGTTTAGATTGATTAGAAGGAAGGGGAGGGGAGAGATTTTAATGTTACCTTGTTTGGTTCAGGAGAGGAGAGGAGGGAAATTTTTTTCACATTGACAATTTTACCCTTATGTTATAAGAGGAATTTAACTTTACCCGTTTAATATATATATATATATATATTAATATATTTATTGAAACAGGAGGTATGTCTTCAATGCTCAAATTTCCTGTGAGACATACTTCTTGATTAAACAAAAAGAGCATTCAGATCGTCAAACCACTTAAGAACGAATTTTACATAGCCTAAGACATCTAACACCCTGGTAACGATTTAGATTCTAGAGCTCCACACCTTGTTCCTCACTGACCATCCACCTCCTCCTACCAATTTCCCACGTTTTCATCTCAACACTCAACTAATTTGAACAAATAATCTCACACTTTCACACAATATATATTTTATTTGAAATAATGATATCGTTACCCAACAAATTAGAAAAGGGCAGCCTCTAGTTTGCCAAAACACTACCAAGCTACCGATGAGCTTTACAAAGTAAAAGGCATATATAAAAAAACAAAATCATAAACCAAATCAATTCTTTATGACTTGATTATTAGTGAAGGGCAAAAAGTATATGAATATAATATAAAATCCCTGCTTGGTTATCTCTCTGCACATACTCAAAATATGGACGGCCAACCAAGCACTCAGGTAGTGCAGTGGTATGACGCTAGCCTATCCAGCCTTTGTATCAGGGTTCGACCCTGCCCGGGACCATTAGGTCTCCAATTCCAAAATATGGACGGCCAACCCGCAACAAAACTCTTGCTTTGCCTCCCATTTTGTTGGCGCTAAACGCCCTCTCCCAATATAAGATATCCCATCTATTTCCTGAAAGACTTGGCTATCACCCAAGAGGGGAGGTGAATTGGGTGTCTAATTAAAAGTTTAGAAACTTTGAAAATATTTTCAGAAACTTACTGAAAGTAGTTTGAATGACAAAAATAATTTATAAAGTGATAATCAGTCATTCAAATATATATGCACAATCAAATATATATGCTTTGGAAATATAAGAGATAAGGGAAGAGAATATGCAAACCGATTTATATTGGTTCGGCCCAATCCTTGACCTACGTCCAGTCCCCAAGCTCCGCTTGAGATTTTCAATCCACTATCTTCTTTCAACTTGATTACACGTTTTGTACTTGAAGTAATCCTCTCACTAGGATTCACTCCCCCTTACAAACTGCAATCAATTCACCCACTTGATTACACACTCTGTACTCGAAGTAACCCTCTCACTAGGATTCACTCCCCTTACAAGCTGTAATCAATACAATGGGTCTCCCACTCAAGATCACCCAATCTTGAGTAACTCTCAGATAGAATGATAGGATGACACTACAAAAAAAAAAAAACGGTTTTAGCGACGGAATATATCCGTCGCAAAAATAAATTTTTCCGTCGCAAATTGTTTTTGAGATGGATTACGTCCGTCGCAAAAAACAAGTGGCAATTGCGACGGATTTAAAATTTCCGTCGCAATTTGTGACGGATTTTGAAATCGATTGCAAAAGCTCCAATTTGCGACGGATAAAATAATTCGTCGCAAAATTTCAAAATTTGTGACGGATTACAATCCGTCGCAAATTCAAAATTTTTCGACGGATATATATCCGTCGCTCATTTCGAAATTTTGCGGCGGAATTGAATCCGTCACAAATTTTGAATTTGCGACGGATTTTAATCTGTGGCAATTGTGACAGATTATAATCCGTCGCAATTGTGACAGATACAAATCCGTCGCATTTGTGAAAGAAAATATATTCGTCCCAAAGTTCGAAATTTTTTAATTTTTTTTTTAATTTTTTATTATTATTATAATTTAATTTTTTCTTTTAAAGTTATATTCTTTTCCATTATTTTTTTAAAAATCTATTTATTCTATTTTAAAATTTTGTTTTAAAAATCATATAATAAAATATATAAAAAAACGTGTTGTATAACATAAAAAGTGATTTGTCATAAAGAGTCATAGAAAAGACAATATAAATAGTATTCCAAAGAACATGTACTAAAAAAGTAGTCTAAACAGCAGCATTGTGATCATCATCATCAGTATTAGCAGGATCACCACCAGGAGCCGGCTCCGGACCCTTGTTTTTCATTAGGGACATGATTTGAAGTTGCATCTACCTAACCATCTCGCGTGTCTCGTGGAGCTCATTTGCTTTGTCGCCATTTGTTGTTGCCTTGTCTCGTTCGCTCAAATTTCTTGCTCCTCCACCAACGCCTTCATCTTCCTCATCTCATCTCGCAAAAACATTAGGAAATATAATAATCTTTTTTGTACTTCATTTAAATAGACCGAGAAATGAAAATGTAACAATCAATATCAAATGTATCACGTTTACTGTAAAACACCTTCAAAGTCCGGATGTGGAGGATGTGGAGCGCTTTGTTTCCCTAAGTCGGCTGGCAGAGGCACCGTACCCGAAGACTCTACCTTTGCTGTTAAATCCACCTGCAGCCTGAAAGAATAGACTCTCGTTATCGGACTGAGAGGATGCGTGGCCGGTCCCACTCTGCGAGTCTTTCTCCGGTGTCAGCCTCTGATAGGTGTCCTACAAAAGAAAAAATACATTACAAATAAGCCATGTGAAATGAAATAAACATGTTGGTGTCCGAAACAAAGAATAAATGCAATATAAATGTCTCACCGCAACTTGCCGAGACTGGTGTTAATCCAGCGCTTCTCACACCCTTCGATTCTTTGGGTATGAGTCCGCTCAAAGGCGATCCACTCAACATCTTCTCGGAGGAACTTCCCAGACATGGCTCGCAAACACAAAGTATGACCGTTAATAAATTGTTTCAAAGTACAAAATATTGAATACTTTAATAGAAAAAACGTGTACTCACAACTTTCCGTTTATGCTCACTCTGTGGAATGGAGCCGCCAAAGATATGAAGGTCCTTCCTGCTTAGCCCTATTTTTCTTATTTTTCTGACTTCTATTATTAAATTTCTCATCGACGGCCCAATTTTGAAGTAATTGGCCTGCCACCTCAAGGTCAATCCAATCTTGCTTGCCCGTACCCTTTTTCAATTTATAACACCTCTCGATCAACCATCGGCTTCCCTATGGTTATAAGCTTTTTTCGATTTTGATGATGTTCAGGTAAAGTCATAAACATATCCTGAAAATGAATAACAAACAATTAGTGCTCCAAATTTTAAAAATACTTAATCAGTTTGTATGAAATTAATAACTATAAAACACTTAACTTACCAAAAACTCCTTGAACCAAGCGTCCCGATGCTCCTTAGGAATGTCTGTCCATGTGGCCCAAGGCTGATTGAAATTACGGAATATTTGGGTTGAGATGACACTAGCCACCTGATTATAAGGAATAAATATGAAGACAAAAGATATGATGCAAATATGAGCATACAAACTAAAGGTAAAAAAATCATAGCATTATTAGTAACTTCACATGACTCACTCCTCGGTGCCGTTAGGAAGGATCCAAAGCTTCCCTGTCGCAGGATCTTTCTCTCCCTATATTGGTGTATTAGAGGAACTACCTCCTTCGTCGACTTGGCTATGAGGCGACGAAATGTCCTGAAGGAAGGAATGTGAACTATTGAAGATATTTGTACATAGATGGTAAAAGAAAACTAAACATATGTAAATCAATCAGAAATGGTTAAGTAAACCTGGTGTTTCCCTTGTTGTGGATCAGTGGAGGAAGACGGAGACGTTGACGTATAAAGCGATGGTGAAGTAGACAAATAAACCGACGGTGAAGTTGACATCTCATGTGGCGAAACCTGCGGGAAGTGCCTCTCGCCCCGCCTACAAAGGGAGCGAGATGGCGTTGCCTACCCCTCCGATAGGACGGGGTTGGGCTCGACCACCACCACGTCCACGATCCGAACGACCTCCGGATGCTCCATCTCTCGCACACTTACAAACATTATGTCAAAATATATATAAAAATAAGATATTTACTTGAATTATTTGTGACAAAGAGTAGCTCGATTCGGATTATGCGATATAACGAGATCGTCATAAACAAAGCACTAACACAAATCAATCGGACGATTCCTGTTCTTCGACATCTTCTTGCACGCCTTCCTCTGGAGTCTCATAGTCGTCGAACTCATATTCACTATCAGAGTAAATCACATCTGTCTCATCGTCCGATTCGTCATCCTCAACTTGGATTGGAACCAACTCTAAGTCTCGCAGCGAAATCGAACGCATTGCTTGGTACATCGTCGTCGGTAATGTTTACGGGCAGTACATGTTCCACATCAGCTTGGAACGGTTCCTTCATGCCGTCATTTGCTTCCGACTTAGGTATAATATTCCGTGCTTTGGTTTTGATAACTCCCACCCACCCTTGGCGAGATGTGGGGTATAATGTATAGTAAACCTGTTCCGCCTATTGAGCAAGAAAGAAAAACTCTCTTCGCATGCATATAGATGGTGGGAGGTTGTACGACGTCACAATGACAGGCCAACAAGAATAATTGTTGCACGTATTGCTGAAAGGAGAGAACCCATCCGAACATAGACCAAGACGGACATTACGGGGATCCATAGCAAATAAAGGATTCGCCTCATCAAGTTTACGCCAAGCTTCGGCATCGGATGGATGCGTCACAAAGTTTTCATCTCTATGATGCTCCCCGGTGCCATCTCATGAGAGCAAAATGTTTGTTCCGATGCATACAATCTTTGAAGTCCGGGCACCGAGGAAAGTACCAATTTTGCTTAATACTTGACGGGTCATTTTCCTTCCTTTCCCCACAACTTTATATCTGTCATGTCCACAAAATTTACAATTGGTCACTCAAAGAACTTCCTTGTAATACAACATACATCCTTTGGGGCAAAGCAATGGATTTTTTCACATCCAAGCCCAAGTTCTTTCACTTTTTTTTTTGCTTGGTAAAAATCCTTCGGCAAATTATTGTCTTTGGGAACAACTTTACTTATGATCTGCATCATTTCGTTGTAATTCCTCTCACTCATATGGTGATCAGTCTTCAAGCTTAGTGTTGCTAGGGTAGCCGATAGCGATGAATATTCACTACTTTCAAAGTGTTTGCAACCTTCCCAGAGCGGACATTGCGCTTCTTGAAGCATTCTATAGAACCTATCGGCTTCCGGATGAGGATCCTCTCTTATGTATGATGGTTGAGTATGTGTACCGGTCTCCTCTCCAATGTATGACGGTTCACCATGTGTAACAGGATCAAAATATCTGCCGATGGACGGTCCCGCGGCATCCATAACCAACTGCTCATATCGATTAAGGTTTTCTCGATGACTACTGTCCCCGTAATAACCACTCGGTGTCTGTCAAACTTCGCCATGAAATTCCCAACATTCATAATCCTTCATGAATCCATTTTGACACAAATGAATTCGACCTTTCCCGAATCTTTAAATCTTAAACACCTACATTTGACACACGGACACCTGATCGCCTACTTGAATTATTTGAATGCGCCAAAGCAAATTTGATGAACTCTTTCAAACCCGCCAAGAATGCTTGATTTAGTTGTCTTCCATCAGTTAGACGATTGTACATCCAACTCCTATCATGATTGTCTTCCATACTTCCTGGCTAGTTCAGTTACTAAGCTAATTAACATCAATACAACTGGCCAATACAACTGGCCACTTATGCCAACCAATTGCAACTTAATCAAGGAAGTGAAAAACAAACACATGCATCGAGCAAAGAACAGATCCCAGCAAGCAACCAGAGAATGAGGATAGCACACCGTAACATGGGGACATGCTTGTGGAGGGGGCAAATAAAGAATAGAACACTATAAGTATTTTGGAGTTTCTAACATATAAAGAAACTCTAAGACTTAATCAAATTTATATAATCTGCAAAATCAACTTTATCTTTTGTATTTATAATTATGTATTTATCTAAACAAATATTTATAATTTTGAAATTTCTAAATTCCCAACAAATTCATGCCATTAATGTTATTCTTGTAAACTTTTTTTTTTTTTTTTTTTTTTTTTTTTACAAAATATCATTTAAAATTCAAAATCTTAACTCATTTTTGTGGCCTACAACAGAATAAGTATTTAGTATAAAATTTAACAATTTACAAATTAAGTTAATAAAAAAAACCATTGATTTAAAATTTTAATGTGCAATTGGTATTTTTTTCTATGTATACTTTTTTAGTCATATTTATAAGATATTTTTAAAAAGAATATTTAGTTGGATAATTGACACATCATTTTTCATTTTTACGCCTTCTAATGTTTATTGCTATTTTTTGCTCCTTTCCCATTTAAGCGTGAGTTTATGTTGCAAACTTACCTTTCCAAACAAAAATTAATAAATTTGTAAATATTTATTATCAATTTAGCTCTTACAATCAAAATTTTCTAACAATAACTATGTATCATCTTCCATTAAATATCTATGTATCTATAACAAAAAGGTCATAAAAGTATAGATAACAAATAAAATTAGCTATGGTATAATGTAAAATATTCACTCAACCATAATTAAGTTTAAAATTAAAGTATTTAAATCCATAAAAGGAACACTTAACTCAATCAATAAGGGGTTGTGCTTATTAAAATATTTAAATCCATACTAAGAGCACACACAGAGAGACAAAAATGATACAAGCATTGAAGAAAACATTCTTATTTTGGTGTTAATTACAACCGTAAAAAACTTATCATACAGCTTAATTTAACAATACTAATAAAGAGAAAGTGGTGGTGCTAAAACTACCTTGGTGAGCCTATCAACCGATGTGCGCTTAACAACTAGTAGTGTATCATCTTCGAGCACAAAATTAAATATCGTATGAACTAAGTATTGTAAATTAAAGACCACAATCATAGTTATGTACTTGAACAAAACTAGGCATAATTTACAATCACCAAACATATACATAATTTTCCATAACAATCTCCCCCGTTGCCTTCACCAAATGAATTAGTACCCAAAATTGTTTTGAAAAATCAAAATTAATCATCTATACATTGAAATAATATTTATACTTTCTCCTCTAAATACTTAGTAGATATTCATTATTAACCAAACTATAACCTAAATAAACAATAATGTTAAATTATAACCTATTTATTCATAAGTAATAAATATGACTAATTTTTTTTTTAATTTTTATCTATACTAATTTCTATAACAAATAATGTAAATAATGTGGTGAAAAAAAAGGAAGAGAGCTTTACCGGTGGAAGACACGAGCGAGGGTGGGAGCCCAGGGTCGGGTCGCGGAGTGGGGGTGGGAGCCTGGGGGCGCGCGGGAGCCGGGGGCCGAGCGAGCGGGTGGTCTTGGGGAGAAAGGGAGTTAGGGGCGGGGGTGGGGGGGGGGGGGGGGGGGGTGGGGGCCGGAAGGAGGGAGGGGGGGCGGGGTTGACGGAGGGAGCCGGGGGGGGGCTAGGCGAGGGAGGGGGCGCCGGGGATGGGGGCGGACCGGGGGCCGACGAGCCGGGCGGCGGCGAGCGGAGAGGGGCGGTGTAGGAGCTTCGGGCTTCACCGGCGCGAGAATGACGAGTTGGGGAAGGGATGATCAAATTAAAGGATTTTGCGACGGAAAATATGTTCCGTCGCAAAAACAAAATACTTTTAGCGACGGATTATAAAGAAAAAACTGGCGGCCTTTTTGGCCTCCAGTTAGCGATGGATAATAGATCCGTCGCAGCTTTAGCGACGGATATATAATCCATCGCTAAAAGAAAAAAAACTGGCGGCCTTTTTGGCTACCAGTTAGCGACGGATTATAGATCCGTCGCAGCTTTAGCATCCGTCGAAAAAAGAAAACAACTGGCGGCCAAAGCGACGGATACAAAATCCGTCGCTAAAAGAAATACCTGGCGGTCTTTTTGGCCGCCAGTTAGCGACGGAGGAGTAATCCGTCGTTGATTTTAGCGACGGATTTTTTCCGTCCAAAAAGAAGCCTTTTGCGGTCGAAAGTTAGCACGGATTGTTTTGTCCGTCGCAAATTGCATTATTTTGCGACGGAATCTTTATTCCGTCGTAAATTGACATGAATTTGCGACGGATATATTTCCGTCGCAAATTCCGTTGCTATTTTATTTTTTTAGTAGTGTGATTACAATAAATCTTCTCTCTCAGAAGTGAATGAATAAACACTGAAGTGCATTACAAATAATTTCACTCTCTCTGATAAACTATGTAAACATTTTGAAAACAGAGAGTAAAATAAGATGAAAATCGAGTATGAGTATTTTGAAGTTGTAGGCTTGTGTCTTGCTTCTTCGTCTTGAATATGACTTTTTTATAGGTAGAAATCAATATATGATCGTTGGAAGAAGAAATATAGCCGTTAGACTCGAGATGGAAACTAGCCGTTAGAACTTCGTTTTCGAACCCGACGAATACTCAAGTATTCATTTGGAAACTCGAGTAATCAATACTTTACTTGGATACTTGAGTATTCACTCAAGTATTGCTTCTCGCCAACCTTCAAGTTGCTCTCTCTTCGATGGAAACTCGAGTATTGAACTTACATACTCGAGTATTGACCTTTGTTGAACTAACCGTCAACTTTCGAGGGTCATATCTCCCTGGTCTGAACTCCGTTTTGGTTCCTTCAACTCTTCATGGAAATATCTGTGAATCTACTTTCATATGCCACCGATTTCAGCTCAATCGGATTTTTAGTTTGTGAGTTACACTCAATACATTGAAGCTTGGTTTGCTGTGTGGCGTGAATTTATTTGTCAACTTCCACAATCCATAGATCTCTAATATGAACTCCTTTTGGCTTTAATTTTATATCAAAATGACACATTGGGAGTCTAGTTTCATATGCCACTAGTTTCACGTCAATCCGATTCCTGGTTTGTGAGATATCGTCAAATTACCAGAGGTCGCCCGAGCTGAACGTGAAACAGAGTTGATCACGCTGAATACTCGAGTATTGAACTTACATACTCGAGTATTGACAGTCCAGAGAGCCCAGAGATGCTGAAAACACTGGATACTCGAGTATTGACTTGGATACTCGAGTATTGACATTCCAGAGAGCCCAAAGATGCTGAAAACACTGGATACTCGAGTATTGACTTGGATACTCGAGTATTGACATTCCAGAGACGCCCGAGAAGCTGAAGACACTCCAATACTCGAGTATTGATGAACATACTCGAGTTTTGACTCCTAAAGCTGATTTTTCCTTGTTTTAACTCTAAATTGAGTCATTCCAACTTCCATATGATCTTGGAGGCTTCTAACATCAATATAAGAACTTGAATAATGATATCTTCATTCCATTCAACAAGTTCTTCCTTTTTCCATCTCCCAACTTGATCATTCTTCATCATTCAACTCTTTCTTTCTTCTCTTCACTTCTTCTCTTGATCATTTTCTGTCATTCAACTTGTACTCATCATTCTCAGTAAGTTCCTCAATATCTTCTCTTTTTTATTATTCCCAAAATCCTTTGATAACTTCTTGCTTCCTTGACATTATGATATTCTCATTATATTGTGTGCAAGAACTTCTTTCTTCAATCTACTTTCTTGATCATTTTTCAATATCCAGAAAGCCGAGCCTATTCTGAACTTCTTCCAGAATTGCATGCGTCGTCTTTCTATATCTGCACTATTCATGTGTACTCCACAGTAGCCCAAATATGATGAAGCTTTATTCCAACTTCTATTGATCATAGAGACTTCCATTATTAAACTTTGCATCTACATTAAATATAAGAATTAGTCAAAGTATAATGTAAATGTAGTGTGCAAACTTTTTGCTCTTAATAATGGCTTCTATATTAGACATCATCAAAACTAATCATATCTAACATTTCCTTATATCTCTATTTGCTGATTTTGATTTCTGACTTGTTTTGCCACCAAGGTGGGGGCAGAGCTTTTCCCTCCAAATCATCGCTCATCCGGGTGGCTTAGCCTCCCAAATCTGAATCTCAATCTTCAATTCTGTTGTTATATTGAAGCTCAAATCCATGGAGCCGTCTATCTCTCGAAGCGTGAATTCCTCCACCAATGGCCTTCTCTCCGTCAATATCCCCAGCCACAACGATGTCGAACCCCTACCTCCTCAGATCAATGACGATGATGAAGACGTTATTGATCCAGATGATCCTTTCGATGTCACTCACACCAAGAACGCGCCGGTTGAAATACTCCAGCGATGGAGAGTAAGCATTTCAATCTCATTCTCGTTTCCGTTAATCGCATTTCTTCCTCACCTTTCACACGCTTTGTGCTTTGATAAGTTCATGATTTTATTTTTATTTTTATCAGCCAATGTCAATGTGCGTTTGCTTGATTGTGTATTGTTAATGTGCATTATATATTTGGTCCGAGATGAAGAGCTGGAGTAGAAGGGGAGACAGACCAGAAATCAAAAATCAAGAATGTCTTTCTAGTTCAGAGGGGTTTGAAATTATTTGAAAAAAACTAGAGGTATTTTAGTCCTGGCACAACAATTTTTATAATCCCTCCAAATCTGTCCGATTTGGGAGGGAACGTTTTTCAGCGGAGAGGGAATTTTTTTTTTTAAATTTTCCCCACCCCTCCTAAAACATATGATCAGCCAAACGAGGGGAGTGGGTCAAAATCCCTCCATTCCCTCTCAGTTCCGTTGAAGATCGTTGCTCATGTGACGACGATCTCTATTTGGACTTATGATGTACAAGGTTTTTAACTTTCTCTCACTACTACAAAACAGGGCTACAACGTCCTATTTTTTGCGCTTTAACGTCTTTTTTTTAGAGACGCCTATCTAGGGGGCGTAGTAGATAAAATTTACGGCGTCTAATTATTATAATTAGACGCCGTAAATTTTGACTTAAGGCATCTAATTAAAATAATTAGATGCCTTAAGTATGGTAAAAATGACCTTTCAAAGTATACTTAAGGCGTCTAATTATAAAAATAGGACGCCGTAAGTTGACTTAAGGTGTCTAATTATTAAAATTAGATGCCGTAAGTCTGAACTTAAGGCGTCTAATTTTAGGAATTAGACGCCGTAAGTCTAACTTACGGCGTCTAATTCCTAAAATTAGACACCTTAAATGTTATTTTTTTTAAAATAATATATTTCTTCGTATATTCACTCACAACAATCTCTTATAAAAACCTTCTTACATATCAGCAGACAACAATCTTGGATGCATACATGAAGTATAAATTAAAGTAATGCTTGGTCTAAACATGAAATAAACAAGATTTGCATATGTACCAGCTGTTCTGCAACAAAACTCAATAGTTGAAGTTATTGAATCCAAATCCTATAAAGAACAAAAAAAATAGTCATTACTTCACACCAAGCTAATATTCATGCAACAAAAATTAATATGGAAGAAGAAATTACTTAATGCAACAAAAGTGGCAGAATTTTCACTAAATTACTTTAGAGTTATCAATAGATTAAGAACTTACAGTGTTATGCGCTTGTTTTCCTTGAATTGCAGTTAATGTCAATGACAACATGAAATACCACAGGACACAGCAAGATTGCAGCCACAATGGTGCAAAATATGCTCGGAGTGTGCAACTAATTTTTTTTTCAGCAAGAATTTCAAATCACAACAGTCAAAAGATCACCACTCTCATTAGAGAAATTGAGATAGTAACTTAGTTCATTAAATTCAATTATTCTGCAAGGAACAACTTAGAACTAGGTGAGGATTAAAAAATGAGTTTGATTCAATTTCTAGAAAAGTGTAGAACCAACAAAAATAACATTGGATTCATGCATTCATATTTATCAGAAAAGTAGCAAAACAATTTCTAGCAATTCAAGAGGCAACAAATTTAGCAAAATTGAATTAGATTCAAATTACAAAATCTGATCCAAAACAATAAATGAGACCTCATTATGACGACAATTATTTCTTCAAAGTTGCACATGAAATTCACAATGAAAAAGCTAGAAGTCTATCACCACCAATATGAATTCCCAGGAAAATGAATCAAGAATTCATAAATCTCTTTTCAGCCACAATTTTACCATTGTTGAAAAAGCACACTCTGAATACCAATTCTTATTAAAAAATTATCAACCATTTAGGCATACAGATTAATAACCTCACATTAAGAACCTCAATTCAAGATGCATATTTGTCATGTGCAAAAACCCTTAAAGCAGGAAGCAAAAATAAAGTAACAAGAATCAGAACAAACTAACTAAAGGCCAGCAATATGAAGGCCACGCCTGAAATGGCTACAGCCAAAACTGAAACATTATCTTTCTCAACAAACCCAACACACACAAAAACCCTATTTGTTGAGTGCAAAAACCCTTAAAGCAAGAAGCAAAAATAAAGTAACAAGAACTCACCATATGGATTGTTCCAGCCTCCAATTGGAAAGCTTAGGCTATACATAAATTTTATTTTCAACGAACTTTTGACAAAGGAAAAACAGATTAAGGGAGCATGGTTTGAACTATCAATTATTCACACAAGATGATAACTTGCATGCCATTTTCAAAACACGCTATATTCATTGATATGTCTGTGCATGCCATTTAACAGAAGTCAATCATGTAATTCACATGCTATTCTTGGCATTCAAGGTGCCCATTGCTCAAGAAGACAAAGCCAATGAGATAGGAGTGGATCTTCCTGTGGCTGTCCACAGAGTTCATACTCAAAAACAATTTCAACACAAGATTATGGATATGCTCAAAATCTGCAGCATTAAATTTTCCCCAGCTATGAACATTTATAGCTGCCAAAGCCCAGTGAAGGAAATTCAGTTCAGCATTCTATTCATGGCAATGAGAGCCTGTGTTTTGAATATCAATCTAGTAACTATGATCTTTTCTTACCTCATTGTAAACCTCTGCAAATTTTTTGTTGCCAACCCTAGGAGAGCCAAAGTTATACATTGTCACACAAATTGCTCCCTTCCTGGAAAGCAGCACACATAAAATAGTAAATTTACACTATCACAAAATATGGATGGTCAGGCATAAATGAAATGAACAATTTTCGCTTTCATGCTGGAGCCTATGCAAATTATGAAGTAAAAATACACAAGGGCGGAAAATTTTCGCTTATAAGGATACTGTTGAAATCCAGCACTCAAGCATTTAGTTATTAATACGCTAAAAGCATATTTTCTAATCTACCTAAAACATTTGCATACTTCTTCACAACAGAAAAATTTTAGTGTAATTTTTACCCCTAAAAAATTAGTCAATCTCTATATATAACAATATAATGAGGCCCTGTGTAAATTTTATTTTTTCCAAGAGGATCTTATAGAAAATTTTATGCATAGAGTAGAATAGTAAAAAATCAACATGATGTGTCTAGGCCTATTAAGACTTATAGCCATAGAGGTAGGAAAAATAGGGGATTGGGCCAATCTGGTCCAACTCAGATAGAAAAGGTGAGTGAGGAAACTTAACAGTTTGTTAGAGCCTTAAAGGAGAGTGTAAGTCAAGTGAATAATGAATATTTTGGGATGTCTTACTTTTAAGGGGAAATGCTGCCGAAATTTTCTTAAAAGAAAACATGTCGTTCTTGAAATTGTTATGAACTTGACTCTTGTTGGAAATGTCGTAGGTGGTAATAAAATAGGTCATAGTTGGATGAATGCTTTGAGAACTAGTGAAGAATATGAGAATGTGGTGGAAGAGTTTATTGAATTTGCTAGAAGGCATGTGGCTACAAAAAATGGGATGTATTATTGTCCATGTGTTAATTGTTTAAATGGGAGTCGAAGGGATATTGCTGATATAAGGGATCACCTACTTTGTGATGGAATACACCTTCGATACACTATGTGGATATGGCATGGTGAGGAAGTAAGTACTGGTACGTCCCACGAAAATGAAGTTGAGGTTGATGATGATGGAATGGAGAAAATGATTCACGATGTTGAGACAGAATCTTTTGCACAATCGGGTGAATATGATAGCGTACGGAGTGATGCAGAAACACCTTTGTTCCCTGGGTGTACTAAGTATACACGATTGACTGGGACCTTACATTTGGTCAACTTAAAGGCAACTTGTGGGTGGACCGATAGAAGTTTCACGTTGCTGCTTGAATTGTTGTGTGATATGCTGCCAGATCATAATGTACTTCCAAATCGTATGTATGAGGCCAAGAAAATCTTGTCTACGATGGGTATGGAGTATAAAAAGATACACAGTTTCCCTAATGACTGCATATTGTACATAAATGAGTATGAAAGCCTCAGTAATTGTCCGAAGTGTAAAACTTCACGATACAAAGTGAAGAAATGTATTGTTTCTGGAGAGCAGACAACAAAAAGGAAACCTTTGAAGGCATTGTGGTATCTTCCAATAATTCCGCGGTTTAAGCGTATGTTTACTAGTGAAGCAACGACGAAGAAGTTGAGATGGCATTCTGATGAGAGAATATCCGATGGAAAATATCTTCGGCGCCCGGCTGACTCTCCGTAATGGAAGAAAATAGACGCAATGTTCCCTCAATTTGGCAGTGAGCCAAGAAACCTTCTGCTGGGGCTTTGTACAAATGGCTTCAATCCGTATCGAACTCTTACCAGCACCCATAGTGCATGGCCGGTTCTCCTTGTAATATACAACTTACCTCCCTGGCTATGTATGAAACGCAAGTATGTGATGCTTTCTATGATGATTTACGGACCAAAACAACCCGGGAACAATATCGATGTGTACTTGGCGCCTTTGGTTGAGGATTTGAAGAAGTTGTGGGAGGAACGCGTAGATGTGTTTGATGCATATAAGAAGGAGTCCTTCAAGTTACGTGCAATGATTTTTACCACAATAAACGACTTTCCTGCATACGGAAATTTGTCAGGGTACAATGTGAAGGGGCATAAAGTATGTCCAATATGTGAAGATGACACAAACTTCCATCAACTAAAGCACGGAAAAAAATGGTCTACCTCGGTCACAGGAGGTTTCTTCATCGGTTCCACCCATATCGTAAGTTAAGAAAGCGTTTTAACGACTTACCGGAGCAGAGTACGGCTCCAAAGGCATTAACCGGAGAGGAAGTTTATAGTCGGGTGAAACATATCAATGTCATATTGGGTAAGCAACAAAGGAAGACGAGTGAGAAGAATATATGGAAGAAGAGATCAATTTTCTTTGATCTTCCATATTGTTGTAGTCTTGATGTGAGACACATTCTTGATGTGATGCATGTGGAGAAAAACGTTTGTGATAGCCTTGTCAGTACTCTTTTGCACATACCAGGGAAGACTAAGGATGTAATTAGTGCGAGACTAGACCTGATTGATATGGGAATAAGAAAACGGTTACATCCACGAGTAATGGAAGATGGTAAGAGGGCATACATGGAGCTAGCAACTCATACACTATCAAAAGCGGAGAAGAAAAGTTTGTTTGGGTGTCAATATGACATTAAGGTGCCACAAGGATATTCTTCTAATTTGAGAATGTGTGTTTCAATGGATGATTTGAAGTTAGTGGGAATGAAGTCCCATGATTATCTTGTGTTGATGCAACAACTATTACCAATAGCTATTAGAGGCATTATGAAAGATGAAGTGCGAGCCACTATAACAAGATTGACTATTTTCTTTAATGCTATCTCTAAGAAAGTCATTGACATTGAACAGTTGGATGAATTGGAACAAAGTGTGAGCGGGTACGTATGGATTCTTATGTCCTGCATGCACGGCTTCAGCTCGCAATAAGTTACCCAGAAGGGCGCTTTATGTTGGTTTAACAATGGGCAACGAAGAATCGTCTTGTTATCTAGCGCCAATACATGAAAGGTGCGTACTTTTGCTTTGTCTATATAAGATTTTTGTGAATAAATTGCTTTCTTATCTTAATTTAATATTAATACGTATATGTTGTAGAAGTCATTGGACCCTGTGTGTTGTTTGTCCCGCCAAGAACGCATGTTATTGGTTCGATTCCGTATCCAAACGAGGATATCAAAACCATGTTTGCCGAGTAAGTAATTTTTTGTCTAAATCATCGATTCTTCTTTTAAATGAATTGTTTTCATGTCTGTTAATTTCCATTTTAATGATAGGGGTCTCAAGACGTATAGACAACTTTTGCTTAAAAAGAGCGGGGTGGACCGAAGTGGTTTTATCTGAGGGTAAGTTGTTTCAATTCAAGTTATTTAATTGACACAGTAGCTTTCGATAAGCCTTTATTCGTTTTAACAATTTGCTTTTGATTTATAGTGCCATTAACAACCAAGGAACACGGAGTGCGGATACTACGTTATGAATTGGATGCAATCTATCGTTTCCTGTGGATGTATTCAAGGTTTTCAAAATGTACGTAATTGCTCGGTGATCCTCAAATGATGATATTTTTGTTGTTGTATTTGAGTTGTTAATTATTTCATTCACTTCATTGGTTTATCTCATACCTTGTTTTCCAATTTACAGTTTTTGGGTATTGCGGATCCGTACTCGCAGGATGACATCGATTCGGTTCGAGACATTATGGCTAGACATCTTCTTCAACACATATAGGTATATATAAAGTTTACTTCGCATTTTTTGGCTAGATCAGGTGATCAATCTGTTTTATGTAAATCTTTTGATAGACGAATGCTTCTTGAGATTCTTCTGGAACTGTGGTGGTGACATTTATATTGCATGTCTATTAAGGAAAAAAAAGCATAATTGTAGCCTAGTTAGTAGTTGTAATGGTTATACTTGGAGTGACCAAGCTGGATTCAACTTGTTTTGGACCATGATAATGGAGTACATATCTTTGGATTTTCATTGTTCTTTGCATCTAATTTCACATTCTATGTATGATTTTGTTGAAGAAAATGATTTGGTGTCTTGGTGGTTAGAAGTTGCGAGTATATGAGAATTTAATTAGGTTCCAAATTTTAGTGTCAGAATGTTTTTCATTTATTGAGGCCTCAAGTAGTGAGCATGATTAATATGGTTATAAGTTGACTTAAATATCTGTAATTTAGTTTATCTTCAAGTGGAAAAGGACATATGATCAATGACGTATCTGCCTTTTCAAATGTCATTGTTGTTAAACTACATATCTTGTTCTTGTACTAGTCTTCATATGACGTATCTTGGTTTTTGCTGTGGCAGGATTATGTTATTGTGTTATTGAAGAATGGCAGGCACAAAGAGCAAGCAAAGAATGAATTGAATGTCTCCTGACAGGGTTATGTTATTGTGTTAGTGATTCTTCGCTACTGTTGTTAGTTTGTATCTGTTTGGTGTTATTGTGTTTGTATCTGGCAGGATTATATTACTGATTCATGTATAGTGTTTGTCTGTTCTTCTTTTTAGGGAAAAATTAAATATGTAGCATATATTTTAAAAAAAACTTAACAAAGGCGTCCTGATTATATAATCAGGACGCCTTTGTTCATTTCAACGCCTTAATAAGGCGACCTGAATTGTAAATCAGGTCGCCTTAATAAGGCGACTTGATTTCAATTCAGGTCGCCTTAATTAGGCGACCTGATTTCAATTCAGGTCGCCTTATTAAGGCAGGACGCATTAATATGGCGACCTGAATTGGCGTCCTGATTTCAATTCAGGTCGCCTTATTAAGGCGTCCTGAATTGTATTCAGGTCGCCAAAAAGTCACAATTTCAACTACCCCCTCCGAGACGTCCTTCAGAAAAGGGACGTTAATTGGGTTTTATTTAGGTCTCTTTTTTAGCTTTTTTGTAGTAGTAAGTGAATGATGGATAAAATAATGTTCCCAAGGCAGACCCATACAAATATATATATATATAAGTAATCAAAAAAACAAGGCTAGCCATACTAAGGCACTTCTTATATCCTATTCAAATGTTGTTTGTACCACACACTATTTAAATCTCAATGCCTTATTATTTCTTTTCAGTGAGGGAAGCAAGAACTTAAATAACACCATAAAGGGCATGACAAGATTGAAAAGAAAAGAAAAAAAAAGCCACGTGTTTGATTCATTTCCCTTTGCTAACAAGCTATTTAGAAGTGTATTTTTTGTTACGGACTACTTTAGGCCATTTGAACACCATTACCATAATTTTCAGAAGCATCCTCAAACATTAAGCGTCTTTCATTGCAAAGATGAAGACCGACCTAATGAAAATGGAAGACCATTTTTTTTTTAATTGACCAAAGAAGAAGCAGACATAGCAAGCTCAGTGGTGGAACTGCCTTGTCCTTCTAAAATTTGGTAGTGTGTGTATATATATATATATATATATATATATATATATATATATATATATATATATTATATGATATTTTATTTGGCCAATAATTTAGCCCCAGCTAATTTTTTATCTTCTCTATGAGGATAATGTTTGGTTCATTACTCATTAGGCTGTCATAGAAAAGTAAAATTCTTATTTGAAATACCTACCTAAAAGGTTAGCATCATCTTATATATTATTTTGATTTATAATTTTCAGTTATTAGTTATTTGTATTTTCAAGGTTAAGTGATATTATTTAGTAAATACTCTTTCTGATCCTTATTATAAGACACAAACTAACAATTCTCACTAGCTAATAAAAATAATTAAAGTAATTAAATTTGTCCTAAAATTTAAGTAATTTTCAATATTATCCCTACTAATTATACTAAACTCTAATATCATATTAATTATTACTCTTTTTTTTTCTCGAAAAGAGAGAGTAAGAATTAATTTTTATTAATTATTACTCTCACTCACAACCTTTTTATTATGGGTATACATGAAAAAATATATTTAATACTCTTTAAAAACAAACAAGTGCATTATAAAAAAAGATTAAATACACTTATTATTGATGCTTTATTATAAAGACCAAAGGAAGTAGTTCAATATGTTTATTTTTGGCCTAGCTAATTTTTTTTTTTTTTTTCTGGTTCCACACTGAGCGAGTTCAAGCATTAAAGGAGGCTCTGAACTAACAAGGAGACATGACCGTTGGGTTGTTCGAAGATTGTCACTGTGACTTTGCGACTGAGGGAGGGAAAGAAGAAGATGGTGAGGATTAAGCGAAGGAGATGGAAGGAGGGGAGAGACGTGGGACCGCTCCTTCTAACGGCAATCTTTGATGTTGTTAATATTATTTAACGATTTTGAAGGCTTATGGACTAACGGCTCTAATTGTTTAAGGTTTAGGGACCTAATAAAAAGGGGAAAAAAAAACACTTAGGGACTTGATTCAAAATCAATAGAACTACGAAGACCTTCAAATTAATTTTTCCTAAAATTAAGATACCAAACTAAAGTATTGTATAAAGTCATATGACTAAAGCTGTACTTTTAACTTAAATAATTAATTAGTTAACTAATTAAAAAACAAATGAAGAGATCTATGAAATAAATGAATAGACATTAATATTGGGTTAAGCTGTATCTAACATGTTAAATATTTTATGGTGCAATTTTACCTGTATTTTATTAAAAATGAATCAATTTTTTCGTCCCAACAAATTTTAGATGCTTTTAGCTTTATTTGGGTAAGCGTCTAGGGGCCTAGAAGCTCAGTTTGAGTAGGAAAAAAAGCTTAGTAGGGAAAAAAAAACTCAATCGCTTGGTGTTTGGGTAAGCTTCTCATTCATTGGGTTTCTCCCAAAAAAGTTCCTTATTCTCAAAAGCTAAAATGCCGAGCGTTGGGCGTTAATGGGAAAATTCCTAGTATTTCGTCCTTTCCTACTTCTTTTCTTCATTTTAGCCAAAATTTCTTTAGAACGCCAAGCACCCATTAGTTGAATGAAGAAGCTAGATGAACTTGGATATGAAGTGACCAAAGCTGATGGAAAGAGGAGGAAGATGACTCTCTGCTTCTCAGAACCTCGACAGCCCTCCTTAGTGAAGATGATGCTAATGATGGTGGATAGAAGGAGAAGACAACGATGATAGTAATGGTACCTCCGATGGTGAAGGCGTGATTCCAGCGATGGTGGTGAAGGAAGTCGCTGGTGATGATAGTAGGTGGCGGTCTTAAGTCTTCCTCTCTCCTTCCTTCCAAACTCTCCGCTTCATGCTATTCAAAATATGAGTGATGAAGATAATAATGATCCACTTGATGTATGTAGCATTTTCATCAAATATTCCTACATTATCTTCAATACAAATAAATCATGTTCATAATATAATCAGAGACCAACTTGCCAGGGATATGTGATCCAATTAGTAATGTTCTATTATTTAGTATTAGCATGTTCATATATATATATATATATATTTTTGTATGCATTCTAATTTATATACAATTTTATCCATTAAATGTATTTGATTAAGGACTTTATTGTTTTAATTTTTTTAATAATAATTTAACATTTTTTTAGTCAAATTTAAATTTAAATTTTTCTTTTTCAATTATCATAATATATATATATTATATATATATATATATAGTATTTAATAAGATACTCAACTTCAAGAGTTGAATGATCGTTTTAGTGAAGTTAGTTCGAATTTGCTAAAATGCATGACATGTTTAAATATGTACAACTCTTTCTCGGCATTTGACAATAATAAGTTGTGTGAATTTGCTGGCTTTTATCCTTGATTTTGATTTGAATGATTTTGTCATGTTTGAATATCAGCTCGACACGTATATCGTTGATGTGCAAAGTGATCCTGATTTTTTAAATTTGCAAGGAATAGCTGATCTTGCCAAAAGGATGGTAGCAATTGCATATGTGGAAAGAGCATTTTCAACAAGACTTCACTTCGTAATCGGATGGGAGATGAATGGTTGAATGATTATTTAGTACTTTATATTAAAAATTAATGAATGGTAGGTATCAATGGGGGATCCGGGATACTGCCTTCATTAATTTTTTTTAAGATATCCTCTTAAAAAAATCACAAATTAAAAAGTACCCCAATCATCGCTCAAGGTATGCCTTTACTCTTTTATGTACCAACCAAGGAGCTTTTGCCTTTAAAAATTCTCCACGCATCCCCCGCGTCTCGGAATTAATAAATGTTCAGGTATTTCTAAATTAGCCCCTCGCACATCTCGTGCCGCTATCGCAAATTCCAGGGAAAAAAACACTAGCACAAAATTTCTTGCCCAACTTAAAATATATTTGTCTTGCGTAGAAGCTATTTTAAATTACTAGTAGTTTCAAAACCTCAACAGCACAAGAGACTCCACCCTCCATCTCCTTGTTTCACCATGGAATCTCATTCGGCTTCTTTGAAAGTTTACTTCATACCCAGTGTGTTCACAAGTCACCTTCTTAATCTCTTTGAACTCTGTCGTTGCTTGGCATCACGTGGCGTGCACGTGATCTTCTTCTCCACCCCTTCCACCACCAACCTCCTTCACAAATCCTTACTCAAGGCCGAGGCTGCGGGCCATCGCATCCATGTGCACAACCTCAAGTTCCCTTCACGGGAGGTTGGTCTCCCTGAAGGCGTCGAGAATGTCGTCGGCGTCGATGATTTGGGTACCGTCGCCAAAGTCGGCGAGGGAATGGCCCTCCTCCGCCGTCAAATGGAGCACTTCATGGAGCAAAACCCGCCCGACTGTATCGTCGCGGACATGTTTCACCCTTGGACCTCCGACTTTGCGAACCAGTTGGGAATCCCACGGCTGATATTCGATGCATCTTGCGTGTTTCCTGCCTGCTGTGAGGAGAGCATGAGAAGATTACCTAACTTTCCGCACTTGGTAAACTCCAACTCTGACCCGTTTATCCTTCCGGGTCTTCCCCACCCGATCACCTTGACTTTTTCTCGACTTCCAGAGTACATTCAAAATACGACCCCACTAACCCAGTTCATGGAATCTGTCAAAGACTCAGAATCAAAGTGCTATGGCCGTATAATCAATGGCTTCGCCGAGCTTGAAGAGGAATACATAGAGCACTACAAGAAAACCACGGGGAAAACCGTGTGGCACTTGGGTCCCACTTCTCTTCTGAACAGTTCACCGGAGGACAAGGCGGAGACAAATTTGAAGGCGGCGGTGAGTGAGGATGAGATTCTGAGTTGGCTCAACTCGAAGCAACCAAACTCGGTGCTTTACCTCTGCTTCGGAAGCGCCACCCACTTCGCCGACGAACAGTTGCTGGAATTAGCAAGTGCACTCGAATCCTCCGGCCATAATTTCATCTGGGTGGTTGACAAAAAACAGCGTACCGAGCACGAGACTGAAGAAGACAGACAAAAATGGATGCCAATGGGGTTCGAGGAGAGAATGAAGCGAGAAGGTAGGGGAGTGGTCATACGAGGGTGGGCACCACAAGCACTTATACTAGACCACGTGGCCGTCGGAGGGTTCATGACGCACTGTGGGTGGAACTCAACGCTGGAAGCGATCAGTAGCGGAGTTCCGATGATCACGTGGCCAATGCACAGCGAGCAATTTTTCAACGAGCAGCTTATACTGCGGGTGCTTGGGATTGGGGTGGAGGTTGGAGCAGATAATTGCGGGGTTCTCAATGTTCTTACGGGCGTTGCCACGAAGAATCTGGTGAAACGGCAACGTATAGAGAGCGCTATAAGAAAACTAATGGGCGGTGGAGATGAAGCGGTGGAAATGAGGAGGCGTGCTAGAGGGTTCGCGGAGAAGGCTAGGGCAGCAGTAGGAGAAGGTGGGTCCTCACAACGGAATCTGACGGCTCTGATTCAAGATCTTCAAGAGATGAAATCTGCGAGAACGAAGGCTCAAATTGACAACATAAATAAAGGAGGGAATTAATTACTAGCTCTATAGTAGCCTCCATAAGTTATTTGAGTCTGGATGTATGTCTTGGTTCTAATGCCTTTGGCTTTTGTAGTTTTTATCATCTCTAAATTAATTATGTGCGCTTTCTTGTTTGGGTCAGTTGATTGATTCCTCTCATTTTAAAATAAAGAAGTTTATTTGACTAGTTTGTTGGAGAAATTAAGTATAAATCATGCCTCGTGCTCTATTATATTCTACTTAGTTATGCTCCTATGTGTTTTTAAAGATAATTATTGCTCTACCCATGGTTTAGGAACGGTGACTGCACTGGTCGGTTCGAACCGGAAACCGACCGAAAAAACCGATTTGAGTTACGGGAAATACGAGTTGACTCGAGGGCTTCGGGTCAACTTGTCAAACTCGGCTTGAACCGGCCGAGTTGAACGAGTCACCGAGTCAGCCCAATAATATTTTTTTTTAAAAAAAAAGTAAGAGTGGAAGACGGAAAGGAACAGAGGTGAGAGCAACTCTTCAAAAGTCAGGCTCTTCGGACAAGATTCCGGAGGTGTCCTTGTCGAAAGTCGGGCTTGAATGGTGAAATGATGCACTAGATGCTTGCAGGAATGAGTGTTATCGATGTCGGAGGTACACTCCGTCTTTCTCGCTCTCCACTCTCTCTCTTTCTCTCGTATAGACGAATGGAATGGGGAAATGGGGGAGTGTGATTGTGTGTATAAGTGGTGGGTGTTTGATGAGAAAAGTGAGTGTGTGTCTCCCAAGCACTACACGTACGCTGACCTCCAACCACGACTCACGAGTGTAATTGCTGCCATGAATTGAGAGAAAAGGAGGGTGTTGTAGGTCCCACTCACCAAATAAAGTAAGAAGAGATGAGAGGTATTTATGATTCAAGGTGAATAAAGAGTTGGTTTAAGTTGAGTGGGTTGGAAACTTAGCTGGCTCGATTTTGCTTCGGATTGACTCCGGTCTGAGCTACTAACCTTTGACACAGTACCTCGACCGATTTAGTGACTTGTCTGGGTTAGAAACCTTTGCTCTACCCTTATTCTTTTATATGGCATGAGAGTAATATAAAAGGTACACTACTAGAAAAAAGTCAAAAAAAACGACCTAAATAAGGCCCAATTAACGTCCCTTTGCAAAGGGACGTCTCGGATATGGTAGTTGTTATTTGATCTTTCGGCGTCTTGAGATTTATTCAAGACGGCTTAATAAGGCGTCCTGAGCACAAATCAGGACGCCTTTATAAAGGCATCCTGAATTAAAATCAGGACACCTTAATAAAGGCGTCCTGATTTGTGTTCATAACGCCTTATTAAGGCGTTCTGAATACAATTCAGGACGCCAAATATCCCTACAAAGGCGTCCTGATTATATAATTAGGACGCCTTTTATGAGTTTTTTTTTTTAAAAAAAATATCTGCTACATATTTTTTTTGCCCGAAAAAGATGAATTTTACACACGCTATAACATGAATCAGTACATTAATATTGATTGCAATGACAATGCCAACAATGATTCAAATTCAATAGCCGTTAATGAAATAGCAAAGGCGAAAAGACTAGCATCGATTTGTCTACTTCTCTTCCTCAACCAACCAGTAATACCAAATCAATAAGATAAAATATAAAAATTACCATGATACAAAAGAATCACTATCATCCCCCAGGAAAACATTCAATTCATTCTTTGCTTGCTCTTTGTGACTGCCATTCTTCAATAACACAATAACATAATCTTGCCACAACATAAAGTGAATATCAAATTAAATTTGTACTGGATAATTTGAAATCTCCAAGAACCAAATCTGACATATGAAGACTATTATAAGATCAAGATATGTAGTTTAAAAACAATGACAATTGAAAAGACAGATACGTCATTGATCATATGTCCTTTTCCACTTGAAGATAAACTAACTTAAAGGTATTTAAGCCATCTTATGACCAAACTAATCATGCTCACATTCAATATCAATACCATACTACTTGAGGCCTCAATAAATGGAAAACATTCTGACACTAAAATTTGAAACCTAAATTCCCATATACTCGCAACTTCTAACCACCAAGACACCAAATCATTTTCTTCAATAAAATCATACATAACCTTAATGTGAAATTAGATGCAAAGAACAACGAAAATCCAAAGATATGTACTCCAATCCTTATCATGGTCCAAAACAAGTTGAATCCAGCTTGGTCACTCCAAGTATAACCATTACAGCTACTAACTAGGCTACCATTATGGCCAGCCTAGCCCTAAAAAATGGCCTGAAAAAAATTTGAGCAATTTTGGGCAGGGCCAATAACTGGGCAGGGCCAATCATCGGGCAGGAGGTCTTGCCCTACCCATTTGGCCTTGCCCAAAAAATTAAATATATTTAAATAAATATTATTCTATATATGTTACTTTATTTAAAATATATTATAGTATTATGTCTAAATATATTATATAAATATACTATATTATATTTTAGGTATCTCCAAAGTTTTGAAATTATGTGAAGTGTGAACTAGAATCTTCATGAAGTAAGACAGGGCGTCACTACTTGGGTAAGGGAAGCTCGCCCGCCCAACCCGAAAATGGTTAGGGCTTTTATCTGGCAGGGCCAAGCATCGGGTTGCAAAATGCAGCCCATTCATTCTTCGGGCTGGGCATCGGGCAAGGGTCTCGCCTTGGCCAACTCTGCCCATACTCACCCCTACATATACCAATATCCTTTGTAATCCAATTTTTTTTTATGTCTATGCATCATCTTTGCTTGATGTCATACCAAACATAATCATATCAATATCGTTGTATTACATTACATTTTTTTTAGGATTTGATGGACCAAACAGCCATTAATTTATCCAACTTACAAAAAAGTTCACAATAATGAGCATTTACAAATTATATTTATATATTCTTAGTCATCGCAAAGCCTTTACATACACAGTGGTGGACCCAGGATTTTAAGTTTGTGGGTGCACAATTAGTGGTGGGATTCGAGGCCCCCGATTTTTTTTAAAAGAAAAGTTTCAATGAAAGCTAATCACACTAGTGCCAATGTGGCTAAGAAGGTAGATTGTTCAACTTAGGAGCAAAACCAAACATAGGTAGGGTTTACACATCAAATTGAGTATCATATTAACTAAACAATTAAAAAAAGTTGAGAAAGTAATCGATGTTTCCATAATCATTAAGGTCAAAAGGAAAGCAAAGAAATATCCTTCCCTTGTATGCATATCACTTAACCATTTAATAAAAAATGAAAGAATATAATGTAAGTAGAACAGAAGATAGACATACATTTAGTAAGACAGTGCTAAAAAACTACATCCCATCAGGCTCAAGCCACATCAAGATAATAAAGATGAAAGGTATTCCTGCCAACAAAAGTCCTGACTTTCATATAACAGGACCGGTCAAGCCTCATATGAGGCTGAAGCATCAAACTAGCCACATCAAACTTACCAAAGCTCCTGTGAAAAATGTTTAGGACTTGATATAAAGTTTGTTTTCCAGTTTTACATGTTAAAATTGATTTCACTAGTCAAATAATAAAATCCTAATGATAACTGAAAACTAATGAACACTACTTTAAGTTAATTATAATTATATTGATTATGAACTCTAAATAGATAAGTTTGATTTGAGATTGGGTTTACTTGGTGATTAGTGCATTGTAATTCTTCTTATTTCAACTAGTTAGATTACTTGAAAAATACATCAAGCTTTCTAATCCTGACGTAATTTGAATCGGATGAGCTTCACAAAAAAAGGGATTACGGACTTCCAAGTTCACCGCAATGTTAAGTAATTTACTATATATATAATAAATTATCTACTTGAATAAAGTGGGTGACCTTCTTATACTAATATAGCTATGTAACACCCCAAATTTCGTAGCATAAATCATGCCGGTGACACGTGGTTTTATAAAAATTCATAAGAGTTTTGAGGTGCTACAGCTTAGCGTTTTGCGGAAACGGAGAGCATGTTCTAAAAATTTGAACAACAGGTATAACAATGAGTTTAACAATGAGTAACTGATATAAAATACTCAGACATATGATGATGCCTGACGTATACTTATATATTAAAAATTTCCCGAAGGAATGTTCATGTGATACGGTAATACAAAACTTCATAATTACAAATCTTCTATGTAACTATACCCTCTTCATCCGAGCCTTGAGTAGACTTGGGGCATCGAACCTAACTCAGTTAAATCATCCCATTTGGCCAGGCTGGGTAGGTCTAGTGGGAGTCTCACCGTGCTAGGGTGACTGATTGACTGAACCACATAGACGACCCTTTCTAGTTTAAGCACCAAATGATATGAAGTAACCTTATTAAATTTATGCCATAAGGTAGGTTCTGTTGACTCTCTTCCCGCATTTACTTTGACCAGTGCCTTCTCACGGCTCCGTCTACTGGTATCTATCTACGGCTCCATCCCCTGGTGCCTCCTCTGGTTCATGACTCATTCCTGTCTATTAATTCAAGACTTAGGTCCAATGCCCATCGGACCTCGGTAACGTTAACCTCATGCTTATGTACACAATATATATATGATAGGTATTCATGACATTTTTACAAAAAATCACTACAAAAGCCCATAACAGATGTAGGAAAAAAATGATCAGATATGTAAGGCAATAACATTACACGGCCCCTGCAGTATGTATGTTACCCCAGTCTGCACGACCTCCCAGTGCCACGATGTACAGTCGTGTCCAAAGCGCTTAGGAAAACTCTTAACGGTGTTAACAATACCATAACCCGTGTAATCATGATTGTATCAAAAACAGTTGAGACAGAGTCTCAGTATAGGAATACAGAAATCACATATAAGCATCACATAATCATCAGAGTTAGTGTTACAGTACGTCGCGAACGTACCTTCGTTGATGGTACTCCGGCACGTTTTATGAAAAATCGTATTTTTTTGACAGCGGCCCTACAGCGGTATGACAGCGGTTCGACTACAGATATCCTATACGGATTATATCGTTTTTATTAGTATTTAGCATTATAACAGGCATTTTAGGTACAAATTACCATTTTGCCCCTGACCCCCTAATCGGCGGAATTTCGCCAGAGCTTTACTACTTTAACCCGATCTTTCCAAAATTTTAATATATCTCTTTTCCCAGTATATTTTCGAAATAAATACCATATCTACCCCTAAACATGATATCTAGACTATCTGGAAAATTTAAAGATAATTCTAACATTCCTACTATATCTACCGGAAGAACTGCCAAAACTAAAGACTAGGGACCGAAGAACTTACCCAGGGCTCGGCTAGAATTTCTCCGGGATCTTTCTTCTCTCTAACCTCTCTCTAGGCTGCATTTTTGGGGTGAAGAAATGGGAGGAGAAGGCTTGCTATTTATAGCAAACATCCTGACACTATTCATCACTTTATCAGACTGGATTTCGGCCGTCGAATAGCATTTTGACACGTGGCACTCATCCTTGCCCTTCATGCCTTGGATGACATCATCCTTCTAGAAGAAGATTACATCATCCATGATGTCACCCATGTGCTTTATGCACCTATACCGATAAAGTTCCCAGTTCGGTGTCCGAATCGCGTAACCTTGGAGAAACTCAAAAATCCGAGAGCACAGCGATGAAGGTTTATCCTTGCTCTTTCAAAATATGTGGAATGGTTAAATCTTTGATCCCATTAAGGGCATTCTGTAGTCTGCTGAAGATTTTTGGACAGACACCATCGGTTACGGAAATGACTTCTAGTAGAACCAGCTTTTGGAAAAAAATTCACTGGTTAGTAATATGTTCTGACCTAAGAAACCTAATCCCCGGTTTGTCACAACTATTTCGTTTTCTATAGGTTCTCATTTCTACTATCTGCCCTATTTCGATTTATTTTGTATCTTAATGACTCATTTGGTTTTGAAATGACTTCGAGATAGTCCACTCCGAGGTAGAAATTCACCGGTTTATAAAAAGTCCAGATGACATAGGCTAAATCCCTATATTTTGGTGTAGGATTTAATTTCTATCCATTCTCAAATGTCTTGTTGGCTCTTTACCATATATATTATTATTAAATTCCAAATATCTAGATATTATTTGAAATAGCCATAACCCTTTTCACACTACTTTTTCATTTATTATTTATTTATTATTTAAATAATTTCGCCCCCTTTTTAATTAATTTTTATTTATTTCTTAATTAATTCACTTATATTTTAATCTAAGTAATTAGCCATTAATTGTTTAATTAGTTACTTACTAATTCTTGATAATTTTATTAATTAGGATTAATTATTATCTCACAACTATTTGACTGACATTGGTATTTTATATCCCATGTAAAATATTAAAAATCATGGGGCCAAAAAGTGCTTTTAATAATATTATATTTATGCTCTATTATTTTCCAAGGAAACAATCCCAAAAATTCCTAAAATTAGAGAGAACACACTTCCTAAGTTTTTGTCAAGTATTTGTTGCCATATGATATTTATCATAATATTTTCGAGCCATTTTCTACCTTATAAAATACATTTTTCATGGATTTTAACTCTTTTTCTTTTCTCGATTTTCACAAAGAATTACCTTAGAAAACAAGATAATTAAGACTTATTATTTGAGACCACATATTCACCTATTTCTAATAGATATTATTTACTAAATTGTGATACTTATCACAAATACGATTTTTAGGGTATTACATTTCTCCCCCCGTTAAATAAAATTTCGTCATCGAAATTTACGTTTCCCCAACTAAACTTCTTGTCTATAGTTTCAGAATATACCTACTAATGGTTTTTCCCAAATTGTCTCGTTCAGAGACAATCCCTCACTAAACTAGCTTTTCAACTGGGATACTCTTATCTCTGAGTTACTTCCTTTGAATACGAGAACTTATTTTGATTTGACTATATAGATACGGTCATTTCGATACTTCGTACAATATGATCACCGTCAAGATGATATTTCTCAAATGAGAAATGTAGAAGATACTGTGAAGTTTATTAAAGTTTGGGGGTAAAATTATTGTTAGGTCTTTGATCTATACCTTCACTATCTTCTTGACTATGCCTTATGAAATGAGGCATTCGACCGCTTTATCACAACTTAAAGTTATTCATAATGACAAAATTCTAATCATAACATGTACCATCACATCAACACAAGAAATGAATCCACTTATAATCGTTCAAAAATATGATCGACCATAACTGGTCAAAAAATTCTCGCTCTGACTATAGTTCCATCGAACGTAGAAGTGATTTATATTTTTACCTATACAAGGCTTCATACGATGCTATCACGTTCGTGAAAATTCGAGAAATAAGCTTTATCGGGGATATTTATAGTTTTTCGGGGAATTTGCTTTAACAGGACAAAAAGTCCTCATAGTATTGCAAGTAGCCCTTGATCTTGAACTACCATACAAGCTACTAAAACTAACTTTTTGTGGAGAGTATCTACACGATGTTTACTTTATACGGATGATATTTACTTTCTAAATCGCAATCTTATAGGAATTTTATCCAGCGATACCATTCACTACCGAGTTTCTTTCAACTCAAAAAGGTATGTCAAGCAATTGTGGTAGCAGTATAATTCTATAGTTACACCGTGATGCCTCTATACTCTCAAAGCAAATACGATACTCACTAACTCTAGGTTATGCGTAGATTAATTCAACTTGAGAGGCTTCTACAGACGAGAGGTGTAAGTCATCACGTTGTCCTGCTGCAGCAAGACATATCCCAATCCATACCTAATGGTACCACGACAGACTCTATAACATCTACTTGGATCCGGGATAACCAATTCTTTTGGTGCTGTGACCGACTTCTATCTCAATCTATGTAAGCTCGTTTCACAGCCTTTGTTTCACATACTTTAATTTTACTCGTGAATTTTATCGCGGCAAGTGACGAACATTTTAATATGAATCTGCGGTATTATCCCGCTAGACCCAAACACTAATCATTGATATCACCATTTCCGGCTCTTCCTAGTCCAGAACTGCTTTCACTTTGCTGAAACTATCAACATTACTATCGTATAATAAAACATGGCCCAGAAAGTTTTATTTCTTTGGCAACCAATACTCACTTTTACTTAACTCAATAAAGAGTCACGTCTCTATCTAGTACACTCACAACTTGATCGTTCTTGTCCTTTGCGTTTCTCTTCTTTATTTTACGAAAGACGAGAATGTCGTCAATCAACACCTCTATCAACCTACCTATGTGGTTGAGCAAAAATTTGGTTCAAGAACTTTATGAACAAAATAGAAAATTTTTCGGTTCAAAAATCATTTCAAGGAATTCAAAATGTATGTACTAGATAACTGAATGGTGTATAGCTGAATGGTATTTCGAGCATACGTCAATACTCTGACAAGATGTAGAAATTAGAAAATGGAGTAAGTCATCGATCTTGGAAGATGGTTATTTGTCTATGACAACCATTTCGTCCATCCTGTGATGGTTGACACAAGGTCGCAACTCTTGTTCGGTGTTACTTAATACAGTGTTTTAGATGCTGATCCTATGATAGGTATCCAGTTCAATTCGAATTTTGACTTCTCTTCCTCTGAAGGAACATTTGTCAGAGACACTTTATTTGTGTCCGGGTTGTTTTTAGAATAAGGACTCAGCTCCCGCATCATTTTTGTCATCTGCTTTGTAAAATGTGGAATTGATATCTTCTTATGATCACTTTTGATCCTTGCATTTGATCGCCACTTCGTTAACGGATTTGAAAATGTCGTCGATATTTATGAAACAGAATTTTGAACAAAGTATATATTATACTTGGAATTTAAACATGCTTACGAAGCAAAATAGTTCACACCCAAATGGTGTAGCTACTACTAGATTGTAAGGTAATACATAGAGGTATGGATCCCAAAATGATTCGTATCTACATCAGAAGTATCTGAAGGATTTAGTATCGAATCGGACAATATCTAAATAGACTTCTACTGAACGATAGTATCTTGGATCATTCCTGGAGATTCTTCGACCTCCACTTCATGCAATGCTAACATCTAGCCTAGTTTCCGTCGCTTTTTGGAGACAGTTCCAGGCCATGTGCCCCGGCTTCCGACACTTGTAGCATACTTGCTTTCCCTCACAGTTATACCCTCGATGGTCCTTTTCACATTTTGGACACCGTCGGAGTTTTGGCATCCTAGGATAGTCTTGCTGTCCCAATTAGACTGCTTTCTTGCTTTTTCCCTGGGAGGTGATCCAAGGTGCCTTCCTCTTCTGTGTGTAGTTCTTGCAGCTACATCCGCCACAACTTACTTTACCGTTGTAGTTTCTGGCTTTACTCAGTTCCTTTAAATTACGCCTATCTAATCGGTAAGATTCTTCTTATCTTTCGACTTGTCTTTCTTGTCTCTCCATAAGGAGCTCATTAATAAGAAGCTGTTGTTCCAGCAGCATCCTCTGCAACTCATTCTGTGTTATCTGTGGTTCCTTTTTCTCAGGTTCATTCTCTGGTATTGTTCGCAGTTGTCTAACTCCATCTCTACCACGACCTCGACCTCGACTTTTAAGGACTTCGATTCCACGCAAATTTGACATCCTATCTTTTTAAGAATGACAAATTTATGGGATTGTTTAAACAAACACATATACATAATGTTCATGGCAAAACATGTCATATTATTTATCTGGTTTTAACACTAGTAATATATCGTACATAACTCATATCATCGTCTATCTTCTCACTTACATATTATCTAAAACTAACCCTTGAAGATAAGTTAGAAAAGAATGAAAATCAACTGGACGCTCTCCATCCAAGAGCTCATTCGTCTTTTCCATCTAGAAGCGTTCTCTAGGGAACATGCATAGTGTTGACATTACCCAATCGTCTACTGGTTAGGAAAGTTTATTGATTTTTCTTTGTTTGTAAGTCGTCTTGACTTGCCCTAGCCATTGGAAATACGTGTCTTTTGTAGTTGCGTTGTAATATTCTGCCATTAAGAAGTTTGTTCGTAGAGTGCCTATCAGCTCCTTGTTCGTATTCAAGACATGTCGCAGGGTATTCGGTTCATAACCAGATTCAACTTCAAGGTCATCTTGATAGTTTAAAAGTTGGAATTACTCATGGTTATCATCGAAGGATGAATGATCCGACCCTATAGGTCTATCTGGCTTAGAAGGTATACTAGCCATTGGTTCAAGGTACACTATGTTCAAGGATTCTGAATGAAAAGGTCCTTGATTATTTATGATCTGATCAGGATATTCTGGTTCAGGGAGATATTCAGGCTCACGATCAATTATCGGGGTGATATGATGTATCGGAGTAGGAAGATACGTTGGCTCAAGGTTACTTTCTGGAGTGTGGTATGACATATCAGTTTGAGGTACTAGTTCAGATTTGTATACTAACCAGGGATGATATCCCTCTGAGATTTTATGGTCATGAATAGATACTATGGGTTTCTCAGGAACTGGGTGATCTGTTGATGCAAAGTAGTATATTGGTTCAGTCTGATGTACTGGTTTAGAAAAGCACTCCGGTCTAGGGTTGTATAGACATTTGTTGGAATTCGCCGGATTGAAATGATACTCTGGCTCTGGATTGTTCTCCGCAACAGGAGGGTATTTTGTAACGTACCACGGGTTAGACTGGTGAGTGGAACAGGTTGACTCAAATACAGCCATAGGCACAGGAGGTGGATATGTCGGCTCAGGTTTTAGCCTTATACCTACTATATCGGGGGCTATAGTTCTATGCGCAGTATGTCTCCCTTTACCGTAATAATCCGGATATGGAAGTTTGTCTTTGTCCATCAGTACAACATAACATTAAGGTTATATTAGTCCCCTTTTTAAAATATGCTCAAATGTTTTCACAAGACGTAGAGTTTATCTTCGTTACTTGAACCGTTTGACCAGATAGGTGTCTATTATGGAAGTCCTACTAAGTTCGTTGTGACTAATCGACTTACCCATATAGACCAATCCTATTCTCGGCATCATTGTTTTGTTATAAACCTAAGCAATAGGTCACTGCCTAAGGGAAGACCTAGATAGTATTATCCTCTAGGTTCAATCATTGCTTTCGTTTCGGGAATTTCATTCAGACTCTGAGTTCCATGTCAGAAGTCTTATAGTTTAACACTCTAACCTTTCCTTAGGGTATTTGTTTTATTGTATCACAAAACCAGTATTATATCAGTACTCTTGTCCTTGTGATTCGTACATTGCTTTTGAGACTAGCTGTGAAGCTAGCTCTGATACCAAAATGTAACACCCCAAATTTCGTAGCATAAATCGTGCCGGTGACACGTGGTTTTATAAAAATTCATAAGAGTTTTGAGGTGCTACAGCTTAGCGTTTTGCGGAAACGGAGAGCATGTTCTAAAAATTTGAACAACATGTATAACAATGAGTTTAACAATGAGTAACTGATATAAAATACTCAGACATATGATGATGCCTGACGTATACTTATATATTAAAAATTTCCCGAAGGAATGTTCATGTGATACAGTAATACAAAACTTCATAATTACAAATCTTCTATGTAACTATACCCTCTTCATCCGAGCCTTGAGTAGACTTGGGGCATCGAACCTAACTCGCTTAAATCATCCCATTTGGCCAGCCGGGTAGGTCTAGTGGGAGTCTCACCGTGCTAGGGTGACGATTGACCGAACCACATAGACGACCCTTTCTAGTTTAAGCACCAAATGATATGAAGTAACCTTATTAAATTTATGCCATAAGGTAGGTTACGTGACTCTTCTTCCCGCATTTACTTTGACCAGTGCCTTCTCACGGCTCCGTCTACTGGTATCTATCTACGGCTCCATCCCCTGGTGCCTCCTCTGGTTCATGACTCATTCCTGTCTATTAATTCAAGACTTAGGTCCAATGCCCATCGGACCTCAGGTAACGGTTAACCTCATGCTTATGTACACAATATATATATGATAGGTATTCATGACATTTTTACAAAAATCACTACAAAAGCCCATAACAGATGTAGGAAAAAAATGATCAGATATGTAAGGCAATAACATTACACGGCCCCTGCAGTATGTATGTTACCCCAGTCTGCACGACTTCCCAGTGCCACGATGTACAGTCGTGTCCAAAGCGCTTAGGAAAACTCTTAACCGTGTTAACAATACCATAACCTATGTAATCATGATTGTATCAAAAACAGTTGAGACAGAGTCTCAGTATAGGAATACAGCAATCACATATAAGCATAACATAATCATCAGAGTTAGTGTTACAGTACGTCGCGAACGTACCTTCGTTGATGGTACTCCGGCACGTTTTATGAAAAATCGTATTTTTTTCGACAGCGGCCCTACAGCGGTATAACAGCGGTATGACAGCGGTTTGACTACAGATATCCTATACGGATTATATCATTTTTATCAGTATTTAGCATTATAACAGGAATTTTAGGTACAAATTACCATTTTGCCCCTGACCCCCTAATCGGCGGAATTTCGCCAGAGCTTCGCTACTTTAACCCAATCTTTCCAAAATTTTAACATATCTCTTTTCCCAGTATATTTTTGAAATAAATACCATATCTACCCCTAAACATGATATCTAGACTATCTAGGAAATTTAAAGATAATTCTAACATTCCTACTATATCTACCGGAAGAACTACCAAAACTAAAGACTAGGGACCGAAGAACTTACCCAGGGCTCGGCTAGAATTTCTCCGGGCTCTTCCTTCTCTCTAACCTCTCTCTAGGCTGCGCTTTTGGGGTGAAGAAATGGGAGGAGAAGGCTTGCTATTTATAGCAAAAATCCTGACACTATTCATCACTTTATCAGACTAGATTTCGACCGTCGGATCGCACTTTGACACGTGGCACTCATCCTTGCCCTTCATGCCTTGGATGACATCATCCTTCTAGAAGAAGATTACATCATCCATGATGTCACCCATGTGCTTTATGCACCGTACCGATAAAGTTCCCAGTTCGGTGTCCGAATCGCGTAACCTTGGAGAAACTCAAAAATCCGAGAGCACAGCGATGAAGGTTTATCCTTGCTCTTTCAAAATATGTGGAATGGTTAAATTTTTGATCCCATTAAGGGCATTCCGTAGTCTGCTGAAGATTTTTGGACAGACACCATCGGTTACGGAAATGACTTCTAGTAGAACCAGCTTTTGGAAAAAAATTCACTGGTTCGTAATATGTTCTGACCTAAGAAACCTAATCCCTGGTTTGTCACAACTATTTCGTTTTCTATAGGTTCTCATTTCTACTATCTGCCATATTTCTGATTTATTCTGTATCTTAATGACTCATTTGGTTTCGAAATGACTTCGAGATAGTCCACTCGAGGTAGAAATTCACTTGGTTTATAAAAAGTCCGGATGACATAGGCTAAATCCCTATATTTTGGTGTAGGATTTAATTTCTATCCATTCTCAAATGTCTTGTTGGCTCTTTACCGATATATTATTATTAAATTCCAAATATCTAGATATTATTTGAAATAGCCATAACCCTTTTCATACTACTTTTTCATTTATTATTTATTTATTTATTATTTAATAATTTAAGCCCTCCCCCTTTTTAATTAATTTTTATTTATTTCTTAATTAATTCACTTATATTTTAATCTAAGTAATTAGCCATTAATTGCTTAATTAGTTACTTACTAATTCTTGATAATTTTATTAATTAGGATTAATTATTATCTCACAACTATTTGACTGACATTGGTATTTTATATCCCATGTAAAATATTAAAAATCATGGGGCCAAAAAGTGCTTTTAATAATATTATATTTATGCTCTATTATTTTCCAAGGAAACAATCCCAAAAATTCCTAAAATTAGAGAGAACACACTTCCTAAGTTTTTGTCAGTATTTGTTGCCATATGATATTTATCATAATATTTTCAGGTCATTTTCTACCTTATAAAATACATTTTTCATGGATTTTAACTCTTTTTCTTTTCAGATTTTCACAGCAATTACCTTAGAAAACAAGATAATTAAGACTTATTATTTGAGACCACATATTCACCTATTTCTAATAGGTATTATTTACTAAATTGTGATACTTATCACAAATACGATTTTTAGGGTATTACATGCTCCATTCACAATTCAAGATTTGAACCCTAATTGTTGCTTAAAGGACCTAGAGCCTCAATCTATTGGACCAATATGACATTGTTCCTAAATCATGCTTTTGCAAGCAGAAAAATGATGTGCTGCTCATGATACCTTATTCCAATTAATCTTATTTTATATATCAGCACATGCTTCACGAAAAGTAATTAGATATATTGTTCGAGAAATAATTTTAATTATTAGAACTTGCGGGAAGAATGGGAATTTTAATGATTATTGATTTGAAAGAATATGCCCATTGCCCAACATATGCACATACATTCAAAATTTACTTACAGAGTACCGAAAAGGTGGATAAAAAGTTATTTTTCAAAAAATATTGTCATACCCCACGTTCGAACCTAGGACCTCAAATGGTCTGGGAAAGACCAGTATGAAAATCAACTACACCAGCTAGCAAGTTGTAACAATATTCCTTCACAATATATATATTCTCACAATTTTGTGTCTGCACTTGCATCCATAGGCACAAGTGTGGGTCCGCCACTGCACATACATGTAGCAGAAATGTAATACCTGAAAAACCCTTATTTGTAATAGATACAATATTTTAGGAAATAATACCTATTTAAAATAGGTGAATATGTGGTCTCAAATTTTGTAGTGTATTCATTTTATTTTCTAGGGCAATTTCTCTCTTAGAATTAAAATGAATAGAGACCCAAAATTCCTAAATACTTCATCATAAAATACCCTAAAATACTCATAATTAAGCATAGTCTTACTTTATTCTTAAGAGTCAATTAAATAACATGAAATTACCTAAATCAACTAGAGAAAACTATCAACAACTATTGGGCAATTAAATTTGCAATAATTAAGATAATTATTTTTTTGGTAATTAATTAAAAAGACATAATTAAGAAGTATATGAGATAAATTAGAAATCAAAGGCTAACAAAGACCCAAGATTAACATCAAGGGAATTTCTAATGATCATAATTGACTTAGTAACCAATCATACTTTGACAATTAGGCCTAATAACATCTAAAACATTTTATTGGGGATGATAACCAAGATTAAAATAAGTTTTCCCTAGTACATATGAGAGGGGCGAAATTCACCTCTAATTAAGCTAGATAGTTGCACAAATTATAAACTCTAAAGAGCACATAAAATATCATCAATAGTGATTAGGATTTTTTCAACATAAATTAAAGGCCAAGATTAAATCTAATAAAGCTAAATCCTAAGGCTTTAAATAAACTTCATAGAGCATAATCCTTGTAGAATTAAAATCAACCAATAAGAGAGTTTTACCATGGATTATGTGAAACAATGGAACCACAATTTGAGAAGCAAATTGAGGGAGTAATACACGGTTAGGCTTGGCTTGTGGAATTGACAAAGAATAATCAAACACTCATCAAAGCACATGGCTAAATAATCATCATCAAGACTTTCAAGGCATTAGGATAAGGAATCTTGGAGACTTATGAGGCATATTAATGATGATAATTTGGAAGAGGATAGAAGGGAGAGAGGAGAGATGAAGTTATATGCTTAATTCAATCTTATTTGGAATCCACCAATAAGAAAACTCAAGACCCAATTAATTTGAATCCCTAATTAAGTAATTAAATCAAAGAGGGATCATAATCATAGAGTAAATATAAGGTTTTATCTTGAACAAACATATATGTCAAGTTTGGGATTAGATATCATTTTGAGTTTACCCAACTTACACAATTTGTTTTAAAATGATTAAAAGGCAATTAGAGATTTTTATTGAAGCCATAATTTTTAATATGAGGGGAATGATAAAAGATACTTGAATAAAATTCACCCCTAAATGTATTTTTGCTTAGTTGGTAATCAACTACCATTTTGCAAATACACTTGGTGTAACTAAACAAGTGAAGCAAACAATTAATGGAGCATGCGGAAGGGGGGGCACGGTTTAGGAAGCTAGTAGGAGGGGAATCTAATAATAAATTATATTAGAATAAGATAATGCAAAGCAATGATGAAGGGAACAATTAGGAAGAGGATAAGGTACTTTGGATAGAATAGGATAAGATGCTACTTGACTTTTGGGGTAAAAAAAAATGATGATAAAGAGAATGTGAGAGAGGGAGGTCGGTTTTGGTGATTAAAAGGTTAGGATTTGAGTTAGCAAATTAACCTAGATCTAATGGCTCAAAATCAAGAAGATTAGGTTTGAAATAATTACCAATTGTGCCATAATATTTTCCTATAAATAGAAGCCTTGGGTCTTCATTATTCTTCACACACAAAACAAGCATAGCATCTGATTCTAAGAGTGAAAGAGTGAGTGAGAGTCTGGGAGAAAGAATGAGCAAAGTTTTAGGTAAGTTCTTGAGCTCAAGCTTTCAAGGTTATAGTTATTTTGTTGTTTTGATCTTTAAACTTCCAAATATAGTTTTATTTACATGTTTCTATGGTTAAAATTGTATTTATTTTAAAAAATACATGAAGTAGAAGTTGTAGCAAAATTTTTGGAAGATTATGATCAAAGTAACGAAGTTCTAGCGAAATTTTTCGGTTAGGCGATTTCTGGAGTCAGTGGTAAAAATGCCAGTATTTTATGTTGAAGATGAGGTTCTTAAAATCTTAGAAAATTCATGGTTAACGTAGACATATAGAGATTTTCAAATATACCTAGAGTGAATTATTTCGAGTTCTGTGCTAGGAGATAAAAATTCCCAAAGTTGGGCTACGAAATTCTGGAAAAATGCTGGACAGAGTTTAGAAACCTTAAACCTGGGAATGACTCAAGGAATCTGGGAATAAATGAGTATTTTTAATTTAAATTAGACATCCTCAGGATTCTGAAGAATTTTACGGATCCTCGTTTTGATTTTTTTAGAATTAATTATGAATTTTCAAAGTTAGCGAAAGTTTTGCCCAAAATGCTGAAATCAACGTTTTTGTAAAAGAAAGGGATAAAATTTGGATAATAAATCCACCAGGGGTAAAAAGGTCAATAATTGCTAGAATAGCTCTTAGAATATTACTTGTAAGAGAATAATGCGAAAATATTGTGATAGGATATCCGAGAAAGTCCGGAGACGTACCGAGTCGATAGACATACCACTATCCGCACCAACGAAGGTACGGACGCGTACTGTAACACTAACTATGATGCTCATTGTATACTTATATGTGATAGACGACTATACATGTCAATTGTATAGATAACTTTACATGTGATGTGTACTGTTAACATAGATAACTATACATGTGAATTGTATAGATAACTTTACATGTGATATGTCTTGTTAATATATTAATCTTACAACTTTGTGTGCTTGTGTGTTGATTATTGCTTTGAAATGTCATGAATATCTGTCATACATATATTATTTTACTTGAACAGAAGGTTAACCGTTACACCGAGGTCCGATGGACATTGGACCTCGCTTTTACCATAGCTTCGAGTGGTCGGAGGACCAAGGACCGAAGACAAGGGTAAATAGCACGCATAAGGACCGGTCGAAGTTTTATTTTGGAGATGTATTCATATAGTTTAAAATTTTAAATACTCGGATTATTGTACCGCTGTATAAGCAACCAGATACACCAACAGTGAATGTTTATCATATACTCGCTCTTTTAAATTGTTCCGATGCTCTACTCTGATTAAAATATCTTGAAAACGCTTTAGAAAATTGGGATGTTACAAGAAATCAGGGGCATGATCCATACACAATCTGTATAGTATTAGTTCAATTTGTAAAACCTAGCCTTATAAATTCTAATCATTCAAGTGATACGTACTTGCTCTTGCAATACATTATAGTCCGTAGAAGTTTATTATGGCACAAAAACATACCTTGAGGAGTGTTGAGTAAAAAAAAATCATGTTTTCTTTTAAAAAGTAGTATGCAATGTAAGAGTGAGGAAGGGATAAGGGCCGGAATGTTTAAGGACACAATAAATTTTAATTATTTTATTGATGTTTACTTGATGATTCAATTATTATTGACATTTTTGTCGTTCTGAAAGTTGGGGATCTCAAACGAAGTGAGGGGAAAAAATATCTAGAGAGGCTTATGTAAATGAGCAAAAATTGGTTATGAATGCGTGAGAAGTTTAAATTGAACATCCATATCAGTATTTTCATAGATTTTTACCTACTCTTTAATTCGGAATTTTTAAAATAAAATAAAATAATTCTTACACAAATTTTTTTTTCCCTTTTGTTTCTAGTACTAGATAAGGAAAAGTTGTTTCATTTTTATTTTTTTTAGCCAATGTTTTTGGAGTTTGTGCAATAGTTTTTTGGAAGAACCCACAATCATTGCCCTACATATTACTCTACATCAGCCATCATCATTAATAATATACAATTAATCAACTTCCAACAATTAAATAAACACTAACATACTTGTTGATAGTTTTGACAGCAAAAGAATCTTCTCCCTAGGTTTTGTTCTATCCATGACGTACCAAAGGATTCCACAGTGACAGATCCTCATTGGTCCTTCCTATTGTAACTCTCGAGTCTCGACCTCCTCGTTTTAACCGCGCCACCCTCCGCCTGCTCCCACTTATAGAACTTGCCGTTGACTTACCCATGTCTTCTCTTCTCTATAAGACCACCTCTGGTTTCACAGTTCACAGATCGGTTGGGATTCTTGGCCACCGGGTTTCAACACCTCCAATTGAACCAAACCCTTTTTCTTCCTAAGTGAATCAAGAGACCAAACTAGCACCTTTTAACGTGGCAAATGACAACCCATGTGTCAAAAGTGCAAGCTTTTGTGGCACCAATATGCACACAAAAAATTGGTATTAAATTTTTTTTTCCGACATGGCAAACGTTTGTTTGAGATTTTGTGAGTTTTAGGCAAAATTGCCACGTTTTTCATTCTTCCAAGGAAAAGTTGGTACCAAAAAAACTGCTAGGTGATCAATGTTCCCTTGGCTATACTTCCATGACAAAAATGGTATTTATCCTATTTTGGAATTATCAATTTTGACATTGTTTGGCTAAAGAATTATATTAGTTAGAAATTTTAGGTAATAAGGATCTTGTATTTGAATTTTTCATGGTGATTGGACTTATTTGAGTTACCATTAAATATTCAAAAATTTAACTAAGAAAAAGGGGATTTTGGAAAAATAGTAAATTGAAACTTATGGATTTTCTTGTAGCTTTTAAAAGTGATATGGGATTAAATAAAAAGTTGTGAAATGTTTGAAATTGTGGAATTCATTTGAAAGTTCTGAAAAATGAATGATTTAGTTAAACAAAAAAGATAATTATGAACTTGAACATTTGAGATTAGAATTGGGAAATTAAGTCTAGCCTTTGGAAGTTAATTAATGACTTTAATCAGTTTAATGAGTATAACAAAGTGAAAGAATAAGGAGAATATCATTTGGATGGTAAATACATGAATGATAGAGATATTAGGAATTTTTCTAAGGAACAAGTAGGTGAAAGTTGGGAGTCTAGTTACTAACTGTTAATCGTTAGTTATCATCTTATTGATGAACGCTCACATATATTGTATAGACTTCCCTTAGTTATGGTTGAGCGCAGGCTTCACAAGAATGCTAGTACTTTTATTTGCTTTGAAAAGAGGTAACCACTTTCCAATTTACCTGATAATAAGTTTATAATTATGTTAGTATTTTAATTGTTATAAATATATATTATAGCATTTTATTTATATGAAAATTGTAAAATGACAATATGATTTTTATTTTAGTAAACTTGTTAGTTAAGTGGGCTTGAATGGTATATCTGAATGTTAATAATGCATGTCATTGAGTATTTGATTATGATAATAACCTGGTGATACTAGATTTTGTGATGTTAAATTATTGGATTACATATTGAGTTGTGTTGGATTGTTTGGAGTTGTGTTTGTGGGAGGTTTGATGCTATTATATCATGTGGTATAGCCATCACTTGGTAACCAGTGGCTAGTTTTAACATTCTCAAGGCCCTTGGTATCACCCTTTCTTGGCCAAATTAAGGGTCAACTCAAGGGACATGTGACCCCTTTCCATATTTTATGGAAAAGAAACTTATGGTCTGAAGTGAGTTCAGTAGCTTTTGGCTAGGCTACACCTCATTATTGGAAAGCTTGGTGCATTCTTGTCAGATAGAGGAATCATGTTATTGTTGTAGCCCATGGCATGGGTTTTATCAGCGGTTATAAGGAGGTTATAAGGATGGTTGTGAGGTCATATGCATGCTTAATTACTCCTTGAGCTATTATTGATTATGAAAAACTATTTATACTTTATTATATAAATTGATGTTTAGCCTGCTCAACAATCTTGTAATCATTCACTGCATGCATACTTGTCAAATTAGAATTGTTGTTATTAGGTTTGTGTGACTCACCCCATTGCTTTTACTATTTTTCAGGCAAGGTTTATAATGTGATATTTTACGGAAGGCTTGGAGGTAGGTTTGCATTGTGCAATTGTAAACCTCCTCTCTTGGTAATTATGTGTCGACTTTGTATATTGCCACCTAGAATTCATTTATACTCTAACATAACTTATGAAATTGTTTTGAGAATTGCATGATTGGTTTATTTTTTTGTACTATGCTGGAGTGTAGATAAAGGAGGCTTGAGGCTATGGGTTATAAAATATACCTTTTGATCGTGGATCCACTTTTGTGTAACTTTTGAGAAAGTTATGGTTCTATATGAAAATGAAATTATTCAGAAAAGTCATGAATTATGCTTAATGAGATTATAGTTGTGCGAAATGGTACAAGACCTATTGGTAAATTGTGTGGCCTAATTATCATACTGTTGACTGATATGTGATTTTAAATCAAAGTTCAATACTTTTTAATCATTGTAGACTAATGTCTTTTTTTTTCGGCATCATTAGTTTGGTTCGACGGAGGGAAGGGGAAGGGGGGATTTTAATGGAGGGGAGGGGATATGAGAGATTTTAACATTACCTTGTTTGGATTGATTAAAAGAAAGGAGAGGGAGAGATTTTAATGTTACCTTATTTGGTTTAGGAGAGGAGGGAAGGGAAATTTTTTTCACATTGACAATTTTACCCTTAAGTTATAAGAGGAATTTAACTTTACCCGTTTAACACACACACACACACACACACACACACATATATATATATATATATATTTATTTATTTATTGAAACAGGAAGTATGTCTTCAATGCTCAAATTTCCTGTGAGACATACTTCTTGATTAAACAAAAAGAGCATTCAGATCGTCAAACCACCTAAGAACGAATTTTACATAGCATAGGTAACGATTTAGATTCTAGAGCTCAACACCTTGTTCCTCCCTGACCATCCACCTCCTCCTACCACTTTCCCACGTTTTCATCTCAAAACTCAACTAATTTCAACAAATAATCTCACACTTGATTCAGAAAAATACAAATGATCAAATCAATAACACAATATATATTTTATTTGAAATAATGAATCGTTACACAACAAATTAGAAAAAGGCAGCCTCTAGTTTGCCAAAACACTACCAAACTGCCGATGAGCTTTACAAAGTAAAAGGCATAAAAAAAAATCATAAACCAAATCAATTCTTTATGACTTGATCGATTATCAGTGAAGGGCAAAAAGTATATGAATATAAAATCCTTGCTTGGTTATCTCTCTGCACATACTCAAAATATGGACGGCCAACACGCAACAAAACTCTTGCTTTGCCTCCCATTTGTGTTGGCGCTAAACTCCCTCTCCCAATATAAGATATCCCATCTATTTCCTTATATCTCTTTTTGCTGATTTTGATTTCTGACTTGTTTTGCTGCCAAGGTGGGGGCGGAGCTTTTCCCTCCAAATCATCGCTCATTCGGGTGGCTTAGCCTCCCAAATCTCTGAAATCTGGATCTCAATCTTCAATTCTGTTGTTATATTAAAGCTCAAATCCATGGAGCCGTCTATCTCTCGAAGCGTGAATTCCTCCACTAATCGCCTTCTCTCCGTCAATATCCCCAGCCACAACGATGTCGAACCCCTACCTCCTTAGATCAATGACGATGATGAAGACGTTATTGATCCAGATGATCCTTTCGATGTCACTCACACCAAGAATGCGCCGGTCGAAATACTCCAGTGATGGAGAGTAAGCATTTCAATCTCATTCTCGTTCCGTTAATCGCATTTCTTCCTCACCTTTCACACGCTTTGTGCTTTGATAAGTTCATGATTTTTTATTTTTTATTTTTATCAGCCAATGTCAATGTGCGTTTGCTTGATTGTGTATTGTTAATGTGCATTATATATTTGATCCGAGATGAAGAGCTGGAGTAGGGAGGGAGAGACCAGAAATCAAGAATCAAGAATGTCTTTCTAGTTGAGAGGGGTTTGAAATTAACAGAAAAAAATCGGGGGCATTTTAGTCCATACAATAATTTTTATAATCCCTCCAAATTCGTCTGATTTGAGAGGGGACGCTTTTGAGGGGAAGGGAAAATTTTAAATTTTTCCTCCCCTCTTAAGAAATATGATCAGCCAAAAGAGGGGAGTGGGTCAAAATCCCCCCATTCAATTCCCTCTCAATCCCCTTCCCTCCCCTCAAACCGGGTCTGTTTGTGAGTTCTATTTTTGAGGGAAAGGAAAGAGAAGAGAGGGTTTTGATAGTCATTTCCCTTGTTTGCAAGTTTTAAAAATAGAAAGGGAGGAAATCAGGGATTTTTACAAATCCTCCAAAACCCTCATTCTTCTAAAAAATAAAGTTCCCCCAATATTGAGGATTTTAAGAGAGGAAGTAGCTTAATTACTTTTTTACCCTCGTTCACCACCACCGCCACCACTGCCACCACCGCACCACCACCACCGCCAATATGATCAGCCAAACGAGGGGAGTGGGTCAAAATCTCTCCATTCCCTCTCAATCCCCTCCCCTCCGGGCTTGTTTGGGAGTTCCATTTTGGAGGGAAAGGAAAGGGAAGAAAGGGTTTTGGTAGTCCCTTCCATTGTTTGCAAGTTTTAAAAATAAGAGGGGAGGAAATCAGAGATTTTTACAAATCTCCAAAAACCATCCTTCTTCTAAAAAATACATTTCCTCCAATATGAGGGTTTTAAGAGGGAAAATAGATTAATTACTTTTTTACCCTCGTTCACCACTATCACAACCACCTCCACCACCGCCACCATCGCCACTTTGCCACCACCACCGCCACCACCACATAAATAATTTTTTGAATATAAAAATTACATAAATAATTTTTTTAGAAAATTTAAATTTATTTATAAAGTATAATAATTATATTAATTATTAAAGAAAAGGATAAAATGGTAAAAATAACTCATTAATCCTCAATCTTCCTCCCTTACTATTTTTTAAACTCCTGCATACAAGGGAAGGAAATATCCTTCATTTTCCTTTCATCCCCTCCCTTCCATTCTCCTTGCATCCCTTTCCTTCCCCTTCCTTCCAAACTCCCAAACAAAGCCTAAGTGTTTTAGTCAAATCTTTTCTACTATGGTAGACCTTTGTAATTGGTTTCATCCTTTTCTACCGTAGTGGTAGTTAATGAATAAATCCAATGTTTTGAAATAGTAAAATGTATTGTAAATAAGGTGATTGTTACATTCTCTCAGTTCCGTTGAAGATCGCTGCTCATGTGACGACAATCTCTCTTTGGACTTATGATGTGCAAGGTTTTTAACTTTCTCTCAGGGACGTCGTCATGTTATTGGACGGAGGAAGCATCCACGGAACACCCCATCTGGACATGCTCTTGGAGATGGTTGCCGGAAACAGAAAGCCACGTCCAACTTTGGCCACTTCATCCAGGATTAATGCTCGTGAGGGCGGAGGAGGATATGGATGTGTTCGCAGATTTGGAGCTGTTTTCTTTGCTGGGTTCTTTTGAGCCTTCTGCCAAAAAGGTGGAGTGAGGAATAAAGGTTGGCTCGACTATCCTAGAAACCCCAAATTTAAAGTCCGGCCCTTATGCTATCGGTTAAGACTGGGCCTGTTTAACTAAAAATACTATTTTTTTTTATATTTTTTAAAGAAATAACTTCCTAATCTAAAACATAAATATTATCAAAATTAAATTATAAAGAAATAAAGTTAGAATAACAAATTATCATGATAAATTTTTTAACACTTTACACATACATGTTCACATTGTCATACATGAAAAATATTACTGGTAACCATGAATCAATAGATTTATCTTTTTTTTTTAATGAAAAGAAACAATTTTTATAGGTATCTACGTACACTTATGAAATTATCATAGGTGATGTAAGTTTTGCAATTTGCAATAATCATTTTAATACAAATAAAGTTCACTTTCAAGTTTTACAATCTAGTTATTATTTTACTTTAAATTAAGATCAATTGTTATTAAAACTTATAAATTTCTAGTTAAAATAATTATGTAATGTCCAAATTAGTCTATTTTTTTAAAAGTTTAAATGAATAAACCATTTTGGAAAACCAAATAAATCAAACCATTTTATAAAATTAAATTAAAGAAAAATATAATAATAACTAAATATTTACAACATCATCACTAATATAAAACTATTGTATTATATGAATATTTTTTTAAAAAATAAAAATAAAAGGTCTAAACGGGTCGGTTTTTTTAGGCTCTCAACCCATTAAGGCTAAGCCCTTTTAGACATGTTTTTTAATTTTTGGGACAATTTTTTAAGCCAAGCCCTTGTGATAAAAGCCTGACGTGCTCCCCCATTTTCCTGGCTTTACAAAAAGGCTCGAACTTCAGTCTCATGACTCCATGGATTTATCCCAGGCATAAAATGAGTAGTGCTATGCCTGGTTCTGGTTTCTTTAGGCTACTCATTATGTCCTTTTTTTGCTTACGTTTCTCCAAGGTTCAGAGACGATGATAAATGAAGAAGAGAAAGGTACCCAGGTCATATGGCAGGAAAGGACGCAGTGAAGGTTGGGAATTTATTTCTCATTCAATGCTGAATTGAATTTCGAAGAGGACCAAAAGTGAAGTAGTTGTGAAGCTGCAATTAATTTCTCAAAGAAGACGCTGAGCTGAAAGGGAAGAGAAGGAGCTATTTTTCTTCCCAACGCTCGGGTTCGGGCGTCTGAAATTAAAGAGCGTTTTTGACATAAGCCCAGTGAGTGAAATGTTAACTCAGATACCTTTTAGTTAGGTTTTCCTTTTTTTTTTCTTTTCCTTTTTTTTAATCAAAAATTTTTTAAAAAGGGGGTTGAGTTTCTTTCTACTATTAAGCTTTTTTTTTTTTATTAGACTTTTTTTTTTCCTCTTCAACGCTTACCCAAACACACTTAATATAATCACCTCTAGTGAGGCACAAACGCTTTAAAGAAAATTACGTGTAGGTCTAAGGAATAAAAATAATTACAAAAAAGTTCCTTGAAATCATCAAATTACACAAAAGTCCCAAGGGACTTTTTTTTTTGTAATTATTTGTATAAAAAAATCCAGGTTTTTAAATGTTTTTGTAAATATGGCTTTTTTCATTGTAAATGACCATATTTTAAATTTTGTTGTAAATATATTCTTTCCTGTTATAAATGACATTTCTACGTTCAAAATTTAGGTATTTAAATGTTATTGTAAATATGACTTTTTCGGTTGTAAATGACCATATTTTAAATTTTGTTGTAACTATAAGATTTCGTCAGTAAATATAACATTTTTCTATTATAAATAACCTTTCTACATTCAAAATCTAGGTGTTTAAATGTTAGTGTAAATATGAATTTTTCTTTGTAAATGACCAGGATTTTAAATTTTGTTGTAAATATAGCATTTCCTAATGTAAATCTATGCTTTTTCTGTTGTTAATACAAATAATATAAAAAAAAAAAGTCCATTGAGACTTCTGTGTAATTTGGTGATTTTAAGGGATTTTTTTATAATTATTTCTTTTTCTTGGGACCTGCATGTAATTTTCCCAATGCTTTACATGATCAAGTGATGATTGTCACCACGTTGAAGTGTGTGCGCTCAAGCTGAAAGCCTGAAAGGTGAAGTAATATTTTTAAGGGTTAAGTATTAATTTTGCCCCTGAAGTATGCGCCCAGGATCAATTTTGCCCATGAAGTTTTCGGCGTAGTAATGTTGCCACCGAAGTATAAAAACGTAACAATGTTGCCCCTCCGTTAAAAACTCTAACGGTCAACTAACGTTGACCGTTGAGATTTTTAACGGAGGGGCAACATTGCTACGTTTTTATACTTCGGGGGCAAAATTGCTCTAACGTTGACCGTTAGGGTTTTTAACGGAGGGGCAACATTGCTACATTTTTATACTTCGAGGGCAACATTGCTATGCCGAAAACTTCAAAGGCAAAATTACTCTTAGGCGCGTACTTTAGAAGCAAAATTGATACTTAACCCTATTTTTTAAAAAAATATTTTCATTGTAGTCATTTTTTATTGAAAAACTCCATAAAAAATACCAAACAAATCCCTAAAATGTCATTTGAATGTGTAAAAAGAAAAATAGGTGAGAGGGTATGGATTTAGTATTTTAAAGTGTTGATGATTTTACAAAACTATCATACAATTTTTTTTAAAAAAATAAAAACAGAAAAAACTACTCCACTGGGTCTATTTGTAAAAGTATTTACCATTTTAATAACATCATTACTACTACTTTTAACAAGTTCCACATTTTGGAAAGCTCAACTAGTTACACTATTACAGAAATCATGATATATGACGGTTATTAGCTGCCATACATAACAGTTTCGAACTGTCATATATGCTGGCGCTATAAAAGCTTCATGCACATATATTATAGTTTTGAATAATTATTTATTCTGGAACTATTATAACGATTATAATATAACACTCGTTATATATTGAGGCTCGGTGAGGCCATGATATGCCTATTGCTATGATAATTATAGGCATACTAAATAATTGTCATAATCTATGGTAATCTCACTTAATACATAATGGTTCCAATTTAACAACCGTTTATCATATATTACAGTTCCTCCCAAATAACCGTTACATATAGTTGATATAAATAACGGTTGTTAGGTAACAATCGTGATTTATAGAAGCTAATTTTTTTATAAAAAAATTGGAGGGAGATTTATGATTTCAAGATCCCCCTGCATATATATTTACATTTTCCATCACATGCAGAATAATACAAAAAATCATAATATATTTACAGTCATTTATATAAACTAATAAAAGCAAACATTAAAACAAATTGAACAAATCATCAGTATTTATAAATTTACAGTCATACTATGTATTATTTACACTCCAACTGACGTTGCACAAATGCTGCCAACTCTTCAACCATTTCTTCTATTTGTGAATTGCTAAACATTGTGCAGGAGGTTTTGGAAATGTAGTTTTTAGATTTGTACTTTACATGACGGTTGTTTATTATGAAATGTTATTTTGTCGTTCATATTTTAAGGCCAATTGATATAATCATTATATTTGTGTTTTTACATATACTGATGTAATGTTGGAAAACAAATCGTTTGTAAGTGTTACATGACGGTTGTTTCAAAAGAGAGCTCACTTTTGTCACTAAATAAAGACGGTTATTAACTTCAGCCGTTATTTTTGTGTTTTCATGATTTTTTGCCTAGAATACATGACGATGTGCATAATTAACGGTCACTTTTAAGAATTATATATCCCACATGACCTCAGCTTCGATATACATGATATTTATTAGTTGTAAAGATTATAAATGCCCAAATTTATAGTAGTGTTGGGTGAGGAAGACAAAATAACTGACAATTAAAAAATTGAACAGCTACTTGCCAAAATGTTATTATATATTTTCCCTTTTCGTATAATATTCTATATCTACACTTGTTCCATTGCAGAAGAAAAAATAATTGACAATTAAAAAATTGTGCAAGTTGATTCTGTTAATAATTATTAGTGGAGCAAAATTTAGATATATAATTGACAATTAAAAAATTGTGCAAGTTGATGCAAGTTCATTTGTTATTGATTTAATTAATCTATGTTTTGTAAAATAAATTTAATTAACATTCTCGTGCACCATATTTTCTCTCTTCTAAAATATGCGTGTCAGAACAGCCACTCAAACCATTATACATCCTCCAATAGCATGAAACCTAGCATTTAGCCTGTTTTATTTATAAAATGAATAAGTGTAACATCCCAAATTTTTGGACCAGGTTGGAAATAAAACTAAGATAATAAGAACTACAGTAGAAAGTCCAAAAATCTCAAAACATTATGGAAAAAACAAAGCTTAAAATAATAATTAAAATTATTTTGGACCTTGAAAATTTGGGAATATTATGAAATAATATTTCAAGGAATATTATGGTGGAATTATCTATAGGAAATTTAGCCTGGATAAATGTTAAAATTAATATTTGGAATTTAAGGCATATTTTCCCATAAATTGAGGACAAATAATTAGGGAATAATTTTTGGCATAAATATTTTAGAGATAATATTTTAAGGCCAAAAGAAATATAATTGAGAAAGAAAATCCTTAAATGGAATTAAGGGTTAAAGTTTAAATGATTATCTAATATTTGTAAATATAAGTCTTGAAGATGATCAATAGGGTAATTTTTAAAGTGGCCCAATCAACTAAAATCAATATACCCAATAAGACTCTTTTGGCCCATAAGCATTATACTCATATCAGTTCAGCTAGGATTCCCGTGGACAAGCCCAAACAAATGCATTTCCACCTCCAACCCATATATCCCCTTCAAATTCATTAATCCATCACCCCAACGGCAAAATAAACCAGCCCATTGGTATTCACTAAACCCACTCCTCTAGCATCCAACACGGATCAGACAAAGAAAAGAAAAATATAAAACAGACCCTCATTATACCTCATTTGGCAGACACGAAACACAACAGAAAAACACATTAGCGCCATATCTCTCGAGCGGCACACCCCCATCTGACCACACGCAAAACACCTCCATGCTTCTGCAGCCCAGCACCCTACTTTCTCTATTAAAAACTATCGGACAAGCAAGGGGAAGAAACAGAAAGAAACAGAGAGTGAAACCCGAGAGACGGAGGAAGTGAGAACTCTCATTCTCATTTCTTTCAGCCTTTTCTCTGAAGCTAAGGGAGGATGAGAGACAGAAAGAAAACTGAAACGAGAAACAGTGCAAGCATCGGAGAACAACGTGGAAACCAAAGAAAGGAACCACAAACGGAGAGAAGGACGTGGAACTTGCATGCAAGTTTGAGGAACGAACAAGGTGAGTTCCTTAAGCCTTTATCTTCTTGTTTCCATGGTTTATGCACGTTGGGTTTGCTGTTTGGGTTGAGAGAAAAACGAAAACCGAAATCACCTCTGTTTTTCGGATCAAAAACAGACCAAGCTTGTGTGCTTCTGTTTCTATTGAAAATGCTTGAGTTTTTGCACGAAAGTTTTATGGAAGATAGTAGACATCTAAACCTTTAAAACGAGTCAAAACCCAGCCAAAAACGGACGTGTATATTGAGAGAAATAATTTTCTAAAGTTCAGCTGAAAGTCTGCAATGTTTCTGCACTTCCAGAGAGTACTCAGTTTTAGGTTCGATTTTGAAATGGAAAAAATATGTGTTTTTCCTTGATATTTTTACAGTAAATATTAGACATATCAAAATTTCCAACGAGTCAAAGAAAACGTAAAACGGATATGTAGAAAGGGAAATATGATTTTTCGAAGTTAAGCTAAAAATCTGTAACATTTTCGGTATAGTTCTGGAGCAGCAAAATGACGTTGGATTTCGGACCAATTAAACCTTTTATTTTTTACATGATATTTTCCAGATAAATAGTAGACACATATAGGTTTAATTTTATAGGTAATTCGTCGAATTCCGATAAGTATCGAGGGAGATATGATTTTCCAAAGATCAGCCAAAAACCTGGAACGTTTTCTGCACTTCCAGTGAACAGTAAATTTCGGGCTTGATTTTGAAATGGAAGAAATTTTTGTTTCTCCTTGAGATTTTCACAGTAAATAGTAGACATCCCAAGCTTTCTAAAGAGTCAAATAACACCTAAATCGAACCTGTAGAAATGGAGATATGATTTTCCGAAGTTTAACAAAAAATCTGGTCGAATTTCGTGTTCTAGAAATAGTGATCAGATTCGAGTCCCATTTTGGAATGGGAAACCTTTGAGTTTTTCCATGAAATTTTATGTTTTAATAGTACACATAATAATATTTAAAACAAGCTTTGGATCACCTTAAACGGAGGTCTATAACTTGAGATATAATTTTTGGAAAAGATTTCTGGAAAATTTGGACATTGTTTATGTTTTCCGAAAGTTGAGAATTTTCTTAGTTATGAATCAGTTTGGTGAATTTAATTTATGAAAATAGACTTATCAAGGTTTAAGTGGAAATTGGAATCACTCCATTTGGGGTTGTATCGGTCCAGTTATGAATTTTCTAAATTCTCAAAAAAGTTAAAGACTGAAATTTTGATAAGTCTTAAAATAGTCAAGCAAGTTATTGATTATACATAACATTCAAAGTAAAGGTTTTTCTTTGGGTTAACTTGTCTATTAAGGGTTATAAAGACTCTAAAGTGGCAAGGAAAACCCTTTTCAACATTTTTAAAGGACATGAGTCTTAATTAAAGAGATAAATAAATAATATTATTATTTATTAGGAAAGGTATTATTAGGAAGAGAATTTTTAAGGGTTAATCCATTTTTATCCTCTAAAAATAATTCGCGTAGTTTGTTACTTTGCGACGCAAGAAGCGGCTAATGACAATGATAAACGTTTATAGGCATACCTTGACACCTCTACCGATCCCAACATCTACCGGACCATTTAAGGATTCAAGTTTGAGGTGGGTAACTTTAATCTTGTTAGCATGTATGTATGTGTTCATGTATTAGCTGATCATATTTGATAGATGATTTACATGTTATAATTTTCCTAACTATGGATTTGAGGCTACGTGTCTCATAGGGCTGCGTGTCCTAATAAGGGCTGCGGTCCTTGGCCGTTAACTGCGGTTGCGGTGCGACTTGTTTACTTGTAAATTCTTCTATGTTCAACATGTGCTATATTGTCATTTATGTTTCATACCTGCATATGAGATTAACTGTTACCCCTGGGGTTCATTCATTTGAACTCCAGACCACATGAAAGAGACAGGAAGTGGATCAAGATCGAGAGGAAAGATGCAACTGTAGAGGTTACAGCAGAAGGAACTTCGTGGAAAAATAGGAGTAGATGGACTGTAGTTTATCGTTTATCATTTGTCTGCTTTGGGATTAATGTATTAATATCCTACTATGGGATAGATATCGATCGCAAAAAATTTATCCTCATGTTTTTAAACTAAGTTATTTTGAGAAAGTTTTATTCCGCAATTAAGTCGTCCAAATCATTTCGATGCCTGTGCGCAATAACTCTGATGAATAAAAGCGCATTTAGGACGGACGTTACAATAAGCCAGACAATAACATTAACTTGATTTAACCAAGCTTTTTCTACTTGTCATAGTTGTTTTGTGATGTAAATATTTGAGTTCATAATAGAAGATATAATTTTTTAATTGTCAATTATTTTTTCTTCCTAATCCAATTAGTTGAGTTTCTTAAATGGGGAAGTTGTTAAAATTAGTATTCATTCCCTTTCTTTTTATAAGAAATAATTGTCATGCATACTCAATTCTTTTTTATAAGAAACGTTTAAAGAATGTCTTAATTATGTCTTTACTTGTTACTTTCTCATTTAGCCCTTAATTAATTGTCTTATTTAATATCGATATAATAAATTTTTAGCCTCAAAGGCTTATTACTTGTACCATAATTTTTTTTTATTCTCCCTCTTCTACAATCTTCTTTATTAAAATAATTTTCTTACTCTCTTTCTTATTTCCTATCTCCTTATAAATAAGGGTATTTTAGTAAAAAAAAGTTGCAATTTTGACACATTTGATAATAGCAACCAAGTTTCTTGGAACTTCATTGCAATTAGATCATTTCAAAGGATCTGTTTGTCATTAAGTCCATTAATTGAGACCTAGTTTCAATTTTCCCTAAGTTCTAATAGGAGTGTGCATTATAAATAATGGTTAAGGGTAAAAAATAGTGTTAAGTTTTTACTCAAAATTCATCTAGCACCATTTGCTTTCTAGAGGTTCAAAAATGCCCATAAACTTTAAAAATGGGTGCAAAATTGCTAATTCTGTTAAAGCATGTCATGTTGACCATTAATGGGCTAAAGTTTGAATGAAGATTGTGATATGGATAGTGAGGTGAGTGTGGCAGTCTCCATCTGAAGAAAAATGCAAGGTGGAAAAGAATGAAAAAAAAATATAAATAGAAAAAACCTGAAAAATGTTAATTTTTTTCCAGCCTGAAAAATGTTAGTAAGTTGGTTTTTTGAAAGTGTTAAAAAAGCGGAAAATAGATTTAAGGCACATAATCGGAATTGGGGAAAAGAAAAGCAGAGGCATAAAATCGATGGATGGCATCAAAAACTCAATCCAAATTTAGGGCACGCACAAGAGAAATTGAGATTGAGAGAAGAGCATGTGAGGCGAGGAGGAAGGTAGTGTTTGTGACTGAGCAATCAAGAACGAATCGAGAATGAATCAGGAAGGACGGAGAAAGCGACACAGGGAGACTGAGCTAAACACATGTGAGGCGAGATTTTTTGACAATGAAGAAGCGACAGGAAAGAATTCCATGTAAACATCGTTTCGGGCCCATAATTGTTGGTTTGTTCCGAGTAAAGTGAAATGCTGTCTCTTCTTTGTAAATTTTGTTTTCTTTGAAAATTTTTGGAGAGATTCTTATTTATTCGTAAATTTCTAGTTGTAGACAAAATACAATTTGATGTGGAGGAAAACGTGGTAAGCGATTATGGAAATACAGACGTAACAGTGGAAGAGAGGTGTTCTGTCTGGTAAGAACACAAGTGTATAGTCTCAAAGGACTAGAATATTGATATAGGATCAAGTAGCTCTCCCCTAAGCATCCATTTATGAGATACCTAAGAGGATAAGAGATCACAAAGCACAAATATGAAGGCTTTTGCCTAATGGAGTGGGGTGTGTGCTTTGTGTAGGCAGAATTGTAAAGAGGGAGAGTCTAGAGCCAGTGTACCTTAGGGTTAGAGTTTGGTTCTCTCTTGTTGGGCCTCACCTTGAATGAGCCTAATATTTGAATCCATAACAGTTGCCCCCAAGTCCGGTAGTTCAGGTCTTTGAGCTGTCGGGATGTATTATTTGATTGATATGTAACGCGGACTTGACCGAGATGTATCCAGCTTATCCGGGTTGTGCGAGAAGAAATAAAATCTCTTGCTTACTTTCGTAGCGATTTTTCCCAGGATAATTATCTGGTTTATATTCCTGCATTTAATAACATGTAAGCAAATCACATTCAATGGAAAATACTTATTGTTGTTTTCTGGTTTGTCTTAATCTCGGCTATTGATAATCATGTTTTTCCACTAACAACCCGTTGCCCCCCAGCATGGTGGTTCAGGTCTCTGGGCTGCCGAGGGATGCATTTATAGTTTAACCCGGATCTTCACACGGAACTCAGATTTTAACTGTAATCAATTTAACCGATTCCGCATTCAAAACTTTAAACGGAGCCAGGGTTTTAACCAGATTCGGTTTACCGGGTCCGGCTTCAAAACTTTTCTCGGATCCCAGATTTTAACTAGATTCAGTTAACCGGGTCCGCCTTCTATTTTTGTTTCCTACAAAACTTTACACGGAGCCTAGGGTTTAACCAGATTCGGTTTAACCGGAGTCCGTCTTCGTTCCCTTTCGTAGGAAACGGGCTCCATACGAATCCTGGATTTCAACTAGATTCAGTTTAAATCGGCTCGCCTTCTTTTCTTTATAGGAATTTGAGATAGACTTGGCGGCATTGCCGTCACAACATTATTTATGAAAAGAGTAAATACCCTTTTGGGTCCCTAAAAAAAAAACACGGACCCCATTTTGGTCCCTCACACAAAGAAATGCCCTTTTAGTCCCTGAAAAAGGCGAATAAGGGTCGATTTGTGAACATTTTGGTCCCTCACAAATTTCCAAAAAACCATTTTTAGTCCATAAAAAAGTCTCATTTTAGTCCCTAGGGACGAAAATGAGGTCCGTATTTTTTGTCGGGGACCCAAAAAGGTATTTACTCTTTATGAAAACGGGTTTGTGTACCTCGGATTCATGCATGTTTAGCTTTGACATGATTTTTGAAGACTGGTTTCTTTACCATGAATTCATACATGTTTCTTTACCATGAATTCATACATGTTTAGCTTTGACATGATTTTTGACATGATTTTCGAAGACCTGGTTTCTTTACCATGAATTCATACATGTTTAGCTTTGACATGATTTTCGAAGACTGGTTTCTTTACCATGAATTCATACATGTTTAGCTTTGACATGATTTTCGAAAACTGGTTTCTTTACCATGAATTCATATATGTTTATAGAGTTGGTGGTCGTGCCGCCTTTACACAAATCCCGGATTTTAACCAGATTCAGTTAATCGGATCCGCCTTCAAGAATTTACACGGAGCTTGGATCTTAAGCAGATTCGATTAACCGGGTCTGGCTTTAAAAATTTACACGGATCCCTGATTTAAATTAGATTCAGTTTAAACCGGGTCTGGCTTCAAAACTGTACACGGATCCCGGATTTTACCCAGATTCGGTGTAATCGGGTCCTCCTTCATAAACCATTTACTTTTCAAGCATTGGAATATCCAATGAAAACATCATATTTTCAGACATAGGAACTCTAGCAATAATTTGCCCAGATTGTTTATCTCTACTAGTGCAGCAGTTATCATTGAGCATATTTGAAAAGCCACTATGCATTTAGTGTCCAACACTTTACATTCATAAAATTAAACGCAATCTCATCCACCGTTATTTATTTTGCAGATGGACCCTAACTCTTTCGGTAAGCATTTATTTGTTCAACATCACAAATTCTTCTCTTGTAGATTTGACATCAAGAGGTTGATCCTCATTTGGCCCAAAGATGGAAGGTAAATAATCAAGAATAACACATCCCAGAATTAAGTTGGCATTAGTAATTGCACCAACAAACAAGTGCAGAAACAGCAGCAGCAATCTTTGTTGCTTTACCATACAGTTGTAATTTATCTTGTTGATAAATTCTAATGGTCAAAGTCTAGAGTCTAGACCATCTTATTTTTCAGAAACGCTTCTGAAAGAAATAGTTTCAAGAAATCAACCTTTGGAATTCTTCAAGACAGGCTTTATAGCAAATCAGCACCTTAGTTATTGGTATTGAGTCGTCATTTCCGTGGATTGGGATGCATCATCAATATTCTCCATTCTCTCGGATTAATCAAGATCTAAGGACTTCATTGAATTATCACATTTCCCAATAGTAGAATCAGTTGAATATTATTGATTGGTGGCTTAACACCACCACAAGAATCAACAGATTTATGCATAACATGACAAATCTCATTGAAAACTCTCCTCCTTGCTTTTGCAGATCGAACACAAGCAGCCGCCATAAACTGATTGGCTCTGGTTGCAAGTTTCCACCTCCAAACACCATCATTTTTCCTATCCTTTTTGGCACTTCGAAAATGAAGAAAATATTCCCCATGCTTAAGCCAACTCGACTATTCTTTTGATGAATGAAGAACTCGTACAGATGATCCATATCTCAACTGACGCACATATTTCTTCCAATTTCATCAGGTACGCAGATAGCAATTTCTTCTGCTATATCAAGATGCACTTGTGAAATAGGAATAAAATATTTCATTGGTGTTGGTACTCCTTTACACTCCTCTGGGTGGGCAATTCTGAGGACGGTAACTTCCTCTCAAGACAAACCATGAAGGACAAAACCAAATGACTAAGTTTGATGGCCTCTTTCCAACATCATGCAGAAACCATTGCCCAGTTTCATCATCACACAAGTTGAGTAATATGCACCAATTAGTTGAGTAACCAATTGGATGAGATCCCATTTTGCTCGGCAATAAAGGTAAATAATGCATCTAGATGATTATTTGTCTTCATCCATGCTCTTTATTTACTTGCATTATTTCCAAACTTAACCATGTAGGTGTCAAATATGTTTGAAAAACTAATAATTTCTCTATCATCATTTTTTCAAACCTAGCCACTTATTTTCAAATCAAGCCGCTATTGTCAAATATTTTGGCTACTTTTTGAATATGACTTCCCAACATATGCTGCCACCCTTTTCTAAGTCAAGCTAGAATACCAATAAAATAATTCACACAGCAATGACAGAAACGTACCTGAGGCTTCAACTTGCAAATAACTCTTCAGATGAATTCCCTGATTCACTGATGAATTCAGGCTCAACATTAAAGAAAGAGACCAGAGCATAAGCATCAGCGCATGATTGTGCAAGCTTGGTTCCTGAAGCTTGTGTCAACAATAGTGCCGATGATCAGAAAATATTGATTTCTTACAGAAATGGGTCAGAAATTTCATCTTCCAATCACAGATTAAAACAATTCCAAAAGGCATGGAACAAATGACAGAATCAATCTTGTTGAATCAGTGTTTTTATTCTTTCCTTCTCATATCTTGGTATATCCACAAGCTTAGAAATCTCGCAGCCATTGAAGATTGACCAACAACCATGCCAGCGTGTATACGTGATCAAGATGCACACCGAATCCATGTTCACAAGCTTTCAATGCTGGGTACTATTTTGCACAGGTTGCGCGAAATCCATTTTGGCAGCAAAGATACCTTTCCTAGAATCAAAGTGTGGAGATAAATAGCAACGTCCGCGATTCGAGTATATTGATTCTAATCTGGGAATACCCACCCTTCATGAACAAAAAGCCTATGCTTTCTCTCGGCGAAGCTGTATTTTTAGCTTTGGGGGAAAAAGTCCGCGATGAACAGTGTAGATGAGTCTTTCGTTGACGAATGGTCATCTCGGTATAACACCATCTCGGCTGGATGATCATCGGTCATTGGAATATCATCATCTCAGCACCTAATAGTAAGGCCTCACCAACCTCGGCTATCGTGATGAGTCAAGACGCCATGGGTCTTGATCAATCTCGGCTTACCACCATGTTCACTGCTTTTCACATCGACTTCAGTTAGCTCTAGTAGCTTGTGAAAAAAACGTATACACATTGACTGACTTCTTTAATTTTATACCGTTGGTGTGTAATGTAGTTGGTGCTTCTTGCAAAAGAGCATATATTTTGAGAGAAAAGCAATTTGATGAGATAGTCAAAAATATTGCAAGTGATGATGTTCAATCAGGGAGAGGCTTGAATCAAGAAATGAATTTGTTACGACCAGGGGACACACGTTAGAGCTCACATTATCGATCATTGGTAAGTCTGTGTACATTGTTTGATCTTGTGCTTGATGTGCTAGAAATTATAGAAGATGATACAACCCTTATGCATGCAAAACACTACTACAAAATAGGAATTTAACGACCCCTAATTAATGTTTGTTTTAAAAAATGTAGACGTTAAAACGTAGGCAGTGACACTGTTATAATTTTTTCCTTACTTTTAACGTCAGTTTTTTTAAAAACAGACGTTAAATGTTTAGGCGGTGGCACTGTTGTAATTTTTTTCCTTACTTTTAATGTCCGTTTAATGGATGTTAAATGTTTTGATACCAGGACTGTTTTAATAAAAACAATAGTTGTATCTTAGACACCATTTATTTTATTTTATTTTTATTTTGAGACGCCATTTAATTTTATTTTGTGAACAATTAGTGCTACTTATCGTTAGAATAAAATCTTCAAGATTATATGACCACTATAATTTTTTCCCATATTTATAGTTATTTCTTAGTATGTAGCCTATAATTTCGATAGTTAAGAAAAGAAATCTGTCCGTATTTTCATTTAATTAGTTCCTAATAATTAAATTTAATAAATCAAACAATATATCTCTTTTATATATATATATATATATATATATATATATTTTATATATATATATATATATATATATATATATATGATTTTATCCCATATTTTATAGCTATTTTCTAATATGTAGTCTATAATTTCGATAGTTATGAGAAGAAATCTTTCCGTACGGTGTTTTCATTTAGTTAGTTTCAAAAAATTAAATTTAATAAATTAAACAATATATCTCTTGTGTGTGTGTGTATTATTTTATCCCATATTTATAGCTATTTCCTAGTATGTAGCCAAGAATTTTGATAGTTAAGAGAAGAAATCTAATTGCATTTAGTTAGTTCTTAATTAAATTTAATAAATTAAACAATATATCTCTTATATATATATGTGTGTGTAAAAAATATATCAATATCATTTAGTTCAAGGCTCCCTCATGCCATTTTATTTTGAGTTACAACGATTGGTTTTTTCAAAACCAGTCGTTGGAACTCAATTTTTTTTTAGATATTTCAACTTCAATCTCACGCCTTCTACATTTTATTGTTCCCTCTCTTCCAGATTTCTTAAGATATTTCAACTTCAATCGTGCGCCTTTAACATTTTATTGTTCCTCCTCTTCCATAAAAATATAAAGTTTTCTTTTCAAAACCCAACAGTGCAGAACGTCTTCCTCAAATCTATCATGAAGGCAAACTTTCAATAAGAGTCTCGAGACCCACTCATCTCCTTTGCCGCACCCAACGGCCTTACCCTTGCCACCAAAGAGGTTTGCTATCGTGGTGTGAGCATTACGAGCATGCTGTACAGCCTCCAGATCTGTTGTTTGCCGCCAGTGTCTATCATCACTAATCCAAACGGCCCAAAATCTTCAACCACATTAAACGTACATGTTTAAGAGGATATCTTAAAAAAATCACAAATTAAAAAGTACCCCAATCATCACTCAAGGTATGCCTTTACTCTTTTATGTACCAACCTAGGAGCTTTTGCCTTTGAAAATTGTCCACGCATCCCCCGCGTCTCGGAATTAATAAATGTTCAGGTATTTCTAAATTAGCCCCTCGCACATCTCGTGCCGCTATCGCAAATTCCAGGGAAAAAAACACTAGCACAAAATTTCTTGCCCAACATAAAATATTTTTGTCTTGCGTTGTTCGATATTTTTGTCTTGCGTAGAAGCTATTATAAATTACTAGTAGTTTCAAATTAAAACCTCAACAGCACAAGAGACTCCACCTTCCATCTCCTTGTTTCACCATGGATTCTCATTCGGCTTCTTTGAAAGTTTACTTCATACCCAGCGTGTTTACAAGTCACCTTGTTCATCTCTTTGAACTCTGTCGTTGCTTGGCATCACGTGGCGTGCACGTGATCTTCTTCTCCACCCCTTCCACCACCAACCTCCTTCATAAATCCTTACTCAAGGCCGAGGCTGCGGGCCATCGCATCCATGTGCACAACCTCAAGTTCCCTTCACGGGAGGTTGGTCTCCCTGAAGGCGTCGAGAATGTCGTCGGCATCGATGATTTGGGTACCATAGCCAAAGTCGGCGAGGGAATGGCCCTCCTCCGCCGTCAAATGGAGCACTTCATGGAGCAAAACCCACCCGACTGTATCGTCGCAGACATGTTTCACCCTTGGACCTCCGACTTCGCGAACCAGTTGGGAATCCCACGGCTGATATTCGATGCATCTGGCGTGTTTCCTGCCTGCTGTAAGGAGAGCATGAGAAGACTACCTAACTTCCCGCACTTGGTAAACTCCAACTCTGACCCGTTTATCCTTCCGGGTCTTCCCCACCCGATCACCTTGACTTTTTCTCAACTTCCAGAGTACATCCAAAATACGACCCCACTAACTCAGTTCATGGAATCGGTAAGAGACTCAGAATCGAAGTGCTATGGCCGTATAATCAATGGCTTCGCCGAGCTTGAAGAGGAATACATAGAGCACTACAAGAAAACCACGGGGAAAACAGTGTGGCACTTAGGCCCCACTTCTCTTCTGAACAGTTCATCGGAGGACAAGGCGGAGAGGAATTTTAAGGCTGCGGTGAGTGAGGATGAGATCCTGAGTTGGCTCAACTCGAAGCAACCAAACTCGGTGCTTTACCTCTGCTTCGGAAGCGTGGCCCCTTCGCCGACGAACAGTTGCTGGAATTAGCAAGTGCACTCGAATCCTCCGGCCATAACTTCATCTGGGTGGTTGACAAAAAACAGCGTACTGAGCACGAGACTGAAGAAGACAGACAAAAATGGATGCCGAGGGGGTTCGAAGAGAGAATGAAGCGAGAAGGTAGGGGACTGGTCATACGAGGGTGGGCCCCACAAGCACTTATACTGGACCACGTGGCCGTCGGAGGGTTCATGACACACTGTGGGTGGAACTCAATGCTGGAAGCGATCAGTAGCGGAGTTCCGATGATTACGTGGCCATTGCACAGTGAGCAATTTTTCAACGAGGAACTGATACTGCGGGTGCTTGGGATTGGGGTGGAGGTTGGAGCAGATAATTGCGGGGTTCTCAATGTTCTTATGGGCGTTTCCAAGAAGAATTTGGTGAAACGACACCGTATAGAGAGCGCGATAAGAAAACTAATGGGCGGTGGAGATGAAGCGGTGGAAATGAGGAGGCGTGGTAGAGAGCTCGCGGAGAAGGCTAGGGCAGCAGTTGGAGAAGGTGGGTCCTCACAACGGAATCTGACGGCTCTGATTCAAGATCTTCAAGAGATGAAATCTGTGAGAACAAAGGCTCAAATTGATAACATAAATAAAGGAGGGAATTAATTACTAGCTCTATAGTAGCCTCTATAAGTTATTTGAGTCTGGATGTATGTCTTGGTTCTAATGCCTTTGGCTTTTGTAGTTTTTATCATCTTGGCTTTAATTATGTGCGCTTTCTTGTTTGGGTCAGTTGATTGATTCTCTCATTTTAAAATAAAGAAGTTTATTTGACTAGTTTGTTGGAGAAATTAAATATAAATCATGCCTCGTGCTCTATTATATTCTACTTAGTTATGTTCCTATATATGTGGTTTTTTAAGATAATTATTGCTCTACCCATGGTTTGGGAATGATGATCGCACTGGTCGGTTCGAACTGAAAATCGATTGAAAAGACCAGTTTGAGTTAAGGGAAATATGGGTTGACTCGAAGACTCCAGGTCAACTCGTCAAATTCGGCTTGAATCGGCCGAGTTAAACGAGTCATCGAGTCAGTCCAATAATATTGTTTGTAAAAAAATTAAGAGTGGAAGACAGAAAGGAACAGAGGTGAGGGCAACTCTTCAAAAGTCAGGCTCCTCGGACAAGATTCTGGAAGTGTCCTTGTCAAAAGTCGGGCTTGAATGGTGAAATGATGCATTGGATGCTTGCAAGAATGAGTGATATAGATGTCGGAGGTACACTCTGTCTTTTTCAGTCTCCACTCTCTCTCTTTCTCTCGTATAGCCGAATGGAATGGGGAAATGGGGGAGTGTGATTGTATGTATAAGTGGTGGCTGTTTGATGAGAAAAGTGAGTGTGTGTCTCTACATGTCTACACCACCCAAGCACTACACGTGTGCTGCCCTCCAACCACGATTCACGAGTGTAATTGCTGCCATGAATTGAGAGAAAGGGAGGGTGTTGTAGGGCCCACTCACCAAATAAAGTAAGAAGAGATGAGAGGTATTTATGATTAAAGGTAAATAAAGAGTTGGTTTAAGTTGAAGGTTGGAGTTCTGCATATTAACTTTACTAACGTTTGGAAAATAAAGGAACAACCATTCTTTTATATGGCATGAGAGTAATATAAAAGGTAGTTCTGCCCTACTAGAACATCCTAGAGACACAAATCACTAATGTCTAACACACAACTAAACTTGACAAGAAAATAAAGGAACAACCATGTTTAAGTCCCAATTAAGGAAGAAAATATCAGAAAAGTTTCACTTGTTAATCGATTTAATAGTTGTTGTTTCACTTGTTATTAAAAACCTCATGGGACTTTTAAGATATTATTTCCCTGGGTTGGGACCTAAACAAGATTTTCCCAAAATTAAAGTATGTGACATATAGACTTTTGAGGCAAATTTTTACTTAACAAAAATGAAGTGGATGAAATGTGGATTGCCAGCTCTGTATATTTGGTTAACTAATAGTCAAAATTAATTTAGATAAAGGTTAGATAAAATTGCCCCATTTTTGACACTTCGGGGCAAAATTGCCCCCCAAAAACTTTTAGGAAAAATTTTCCATTAACCCAATTTGTTATGTAATTTTATTCCTTATTTATTAAAATTAAAAATGGATCAATTTTGACCCAAGCTATAACGCCCACAAACGTCCATTTAATTTGCTTCCACTAGACTCCTGCACACGCCTCTCAAACTTCAGCCGTTGAACTTCATCATCTTTCACAATAACTATACTCTAGCATTAAAAGGGTTATGTTCTCTTATGTGAATAACTGAATATAATACTATTATGGTTCTTTTTATTATAGAGGAAAAGGGAACCTTTTTGAATTTCAGGTAGTAACTTGAGAAGTCATTATGTGAATATTATCATGAATTTTGGAGCTATTTTGTACAATTTTATATTTACGTCACTTTCAACCAACTCGTTAAAACCAACAAATAATATTTAACTCATTAAATTTATTTCAAATTTTAAAAATTTTCCTTTACTGAAATTAAATGATGTTTTGATGGAAAAAAACAAAAAAACAATGACCCACTTTTAAACATTAATTGTAGGAACAAAATTGATATATAAGCATTAATTAGTTACTCTGCAAATGACTTATCTTATTGACAAAAAAGTCTTCTGAGAAGTATATGAAATATACTTTAAAGCGATTTATATTGTGGATGAGATATAGTGTATTATACTATAGCGTATGTGTTTTTGAAGTATGGAAATATATATAGTCAATGCTCTATATCATGGACAAGTATGCATTTTTATTATGTTGTGAACAAGTCAAAAATTTTGTATCCTAATGAAGTAAAAGCTCCTTTCACAACTACAGAAATCGTGATATCTGACGATATATGATGGTTATTAACTGCCATACATAATGGTTCCAAACCGTCATACATATGGGCACTATAAAAAGCTTCGCGCAGATATATTACGGTCTCTAAACGGTTATTTATTTTGGACCTATTATAATGGTTATAATATAACACCCGTTATGTATTAAGGTTTGGTGAGGCCATGATCTGCCTATTGTTGTGATAATAATTAACAGAATACTAAACAACCTTAATAATATATTGTAATTCTTGCATGATACATAATGATCTCATTTTATAACCATTATTTATTCAGTAAGATACATAACGGTTGTATATAAGAACAATGACTTTAATAACAGTCTCACGTAGACAACCGTTATGTATTAAGTACATAAATAACAGTTTATAAATAAGAACTTGAACATTTATAATACATGAAGGTTTTCATATAATAACCATGATGTATATATTTAAGACTCTTCAAATGAAAGTTTCTGAGTGAGTTTCTATGCAATTTGGGTTGAATTAAGACATTCCATGCTTTGTGGGGGTGAATCAATGGTGTGTAACTCTTGACTTATATAAGTGATAATGTAATTGTTGACTTATATATAATTGTGTTTCTTAATATGAATCAACCCTGGAAAGCAAAGGACACTAAAGAAAAAACATATACCCTATCAAAAAGGGAAAAGGAGGGGATATGCAAACACTTGAGTTCAAGGGTTCTTTGAATAAGGAGAACAAAGAACCAAAAGAATGCAACCAAGCTAAAGCTCATGAACGAAGAAAATGTGAATTAAGGCAAGCGAAAGTAACTCTCTTAGTAGTCGCTGAGACAAGTGTGAAGGTATTGACTAGTGCGGTTGTCACTGAGAAGAAAGACAAATGCTTTTTCTAGTGGGGCTCGAAAACAACTCTCAAAGGTCAGAAAAGACAACAGGAGTACTAGGGTTATGATGATGGATGGTTTTGTTTGAATAGATTAAGTGTCAAGTATGTTTTGTTTTTTATTAACTCAACAAATATCCGGCTGGCCTGCTGACTAAATGGTCAATGCGTTCTGCAGCCTCCACTTGAGGCGGTGGCTAGGGAGGAGGAGAAGGGGGAGAAGGAGGTGGTGGTGGTCGTGAAGGAGGGGAAGGGGGTGGAGGAGATGGATGACGTGATGGATTTTCTAGCAAGTCCTCATCATGACATTTGATCGTGGCGATCGAAAGAAAAGAGGAGAATGATAAACATAAGGAAATTGAGAGTTCATATAGATTGGAAGTGACTGATTCAAACCATCATTACACATGTTAGAAGTTGAAGAGGACCAGTCACGCACAATGGTGGGGAATGAAAGGATACTTGGTTCTCATGCTGATCATAGAAAAACGAAGAAGCACATAGTATTCTAATCATGAGTGTCGGGAAGGGGAAATATTTGGACCGTTTAGTTGACGATTATTTAAAAGAAACCATTATGTTGTTTTTTTGATATGAAGTTGGAAGAAAAATTATTTGTTTGTTCATCTAATGTTTTATGATGGTTTTACCATAAAAACCATCATTCTTGTGAGATAATATATGAGGGTTGCAAAATGCATTTGTTATGTATTTGCATGGTATTCTAATAAATGACAGTTGTTACTTAATAGCCCTAATGAATATACTTTTTTTTTTTTAAAAAAAATATTTTAGTGGTTGATTATGCAACCACCGTTTTACAAAAAAAAACAAAAAATAAAAATATCTCCAACACAAAGTAAATAAACATTTTTTTAAGAAAAAGTTATGGAGATGTTTTAAGAATAATTTATCGCATCATCGGTTCTTACAAATAACATAATAATTTGTCCACCTTCTCGTTCAAAGAGTGAATTAGAGAGGTTAGTTCCTTCAAGGACCATAGTAAAATACGTATACTCATCCTTGCTCTTGCCATATCATAAAATACTTCATACATATATTTTAGTCAAAGAAAACAATAATAAACTTGAACCATATGATGGAGCTCATTGGTTGCGTGGATGAGACCTTCAATGCTTGTTGGCGAAGGGAGTTTATCTTTCTATTTTTTGCGGGATGATGAATAAGAAGTTCTCTTACATTTGTCTATGATGTTTTGTTGAATTAGAAGTTTGGCTTAGAGAACTTGAAATGGAAGTATAAAGGAGTTCAGTTTTCGGACGTCTATATAAAGAGGATTTTGTGGATTATCGAGCTGTCATGTCTTTTAGTATTAAATATCATTATTTTTAAAAATTGCGACGGTTAATGCTTAACAACTGCTATGCATTTGACAATTTTGTTTTATTGGTGTCTACTGTTGATTCCATAATTAACTACATTATTAACTTAGAACTGTTAAGTATTCTAGCAAAAATACTTTACGGTTCTCAATTAATAATCGTGAACTATTAATTTTTAACTTCATCTCCCTCTTCCGATAATGAGGATGAGGATAAGGAAGAGGAGGATGAATAGGACAATGAGGACGGCACTCATTCCCATCCTCATTCTTATCATCGGAGGAGGGAGATTAAAGCCGGGTCAAAGTTTTATCATTAGCATGTGAAAAGGGAAAAGTTTGAACCATCACGGCGTTTGTTGTCTCATGATGGTTTTACTTAACAACCGTTGTTCTTGTGAGACAAAATATGACGGTTAGTAATTATGTCACACCCCAAAACACAAAAGTGTGACCGGTACGAAATATAAAGCGACTTCACTTCGTAAGCCCTTTTTAAATTATTTTTATCTATTTAAAATCACATAATCTACATCATTAATATAATATAAAACGACATTATAGTATTAGTTCACGAACCTTTATTAAATATTAAGCATAGATATCTATAAATTCTGAACTTCCCAAACATACTTGAACCAAGCAATCAACCTTCTTCCACAAATTAATATATACGGAATAAGATCTTTTCTCTCAAGTTATATATAAACACCCAGACAAGTAAATAAATAGACTTTATGTCTACAAGTTTCGTTGTGTAACTTTTCTCTACAACAAATAAATGAAATTTATCATAAAATTAAATTCACCATAACAGCTAGTATGAATATCCAGGAAGTAGATGATCCCCCTCTACAGTTCAGATGAAGGATTAGGTTCATTTCTGCTATCTGAAAAACAAGTCACTCGACAAGTGAATGAAGTTTCATTGCATATTTTTTTTGGTCGAACTCATTGCACAATTTATTATCAAAACACATGAATAAATTTGTGTGAATACATTCTGGGTTATACAAATTTCACAATGGAAAGAAATAAATATTATCGATGATATATGCATAAAACTCATCTTCAACTCATCATGACCATTTGGGCAAAAAAAAAAAAAAAAAAAAAAACTCATCATGACCTTATGCTTGTTGTCTACCAAAAATAGACACAGAAGGAAATCAATTAATATAAAAATTCAACAAGACTTTCTTTTCAACAATAGGAAATAAACATGAAAACACTTTTTTTTTCCCCCTAAAAACGTTTTTTGTCAGAGGAGCTAACACGAAGTGACTATCAAACACGATATAGAGGTCATGAATATCAACCGCAGCATAGAGCACGAAACAAGTGCGGCATGGAGACCACGAATATCAAGCACTATGTGTCTAATTCCTTTGAAAAGAGTATCAAAATCTTACAAAAATCATTCTTTACAATTCATGAATATCAAGCACTATGTGTCTAATTCCTTTGATAAGAGTATCAAAATCTTACAAAAATCATTCTTTACAATTCATTGAGAAAAAACGTTTCTCTTATTATTCATTACGAAAATTCGATATTGTAAAAGACTCTACTACATATTTAAAATTCATATACAGTAAAACACTTGGAATACACCTCAGTTAAATACATATAAAAAGTAAGGCTATTTGATGAAGAAGGGAAGAAAAACCATAAGCGAATCAAAATTTCAATATTCATAATGACACATGCAAAGACCACATTAGTTTTAATCAATAACTCACTGTAAATTGTTGTGTACACATATATGTATAATATTCAAGGTTTCATATAGAAAATAATTAACTCTCATACTATACTTTATCCAATGCTATCACCCTCAATTCCATAAAATCCCTTTCTCAAGCATTTCATCAAACACTTCATAGACATAAGAAAGGCTAGCACAAAGTAAGTAGATTTAATCCTTGAAATTTTCAATCAACATCTTTCTATCATTATAAAAAAGTTACAAGACTTCCAAATTTTATCTTTAAGCAATAGTTAAGTCCAAAATTATTCAAAACAGTACATAAATTCTTCTCCACCAGAAGAATAATATGAGAATGCTTTTCCACATAAGCTTCCATTCTTCCAAACATTTTATCAAACACTTAAAATGCATTTTGTAATTGGCAAGCTCCAAGAATATTTTTCTTATCATAAACTCCTAACTTCATGTGTTCCAACTATAATCCAATTCTATTTAAACATCAAACTTGGAACAACCAAACTAAGCACCAATTAAAACAAATTGTGAACTTGTTAAATTTCACAATTCACTACTACAAAAAGTTCATTTAATGACTTTAATTAACATCTGGTTTTTAAAAACAAAAGTTAAAAATGAGGCGGTGACATTTTTAAAATTTTGGCTTAACTTTCAACGATTGCTGCTAGATAAACAACCGTTAAAAGTTGTTTTCAATGACTGTTTTTTTTTTAAAAAAAAAAAACTCTTTGAAAGTTAAGTCGAAATTTCAAAAAATATGAATATTTGTTAGTTTAAACGAACATTTTTACATAAACAGCCATTAAATTACAAAGCCTGCCTAGCCACCACCAAAAAGTTTCTTCGCCTCGGTTATTGTGCCTTAGTTTTAATGTTTGTTTTTTGAAATTACAAAGCCCGCCAAACGCCACCTCTTTGCCTCGGTTATTGTGTATTGCAGGTAAAAAAGCACCTCTTTTATCCGTTGGAAAGAAAACACCTCTTTTATCCACCATATAATAGAATGATTTCATTGTTGGGCAGTTGAGCTATCTCACAAAAAAACAAAATTTACACTTTTACATAGGAAAAAGTAAAATTCAGATCACACACGGGAATATGGAATTGATCACACACCTTCGTGTTAATTTCTCTCCCTTTCTCTATCCAGATACGAGTTTTTGTTTCAATTCCGGTGAGCCCAAGTTCGAACAAAAACAAGATCTTCATTTTAGCTTTTTAACAGTTCACACTACAAAAAAAGTTAGTTTTTGCGACGAAAAAAATCCGTCGCAAAAAAGGGTTTTTCCGTCGCAAATTTCGTTTGCGATTATGACGGAATTTTGTCCGTCGCAAAAACCCTCGTCGTAATTGCGATGGAAAATCAAATTTTCGTCGCAAATCCCAAAATTTGTGACGGATTTCAAATTCGTTGCTAAAACCCATGGGATTTGCGACGGAACAGATTTCGTTTGGCCGCAAATCCTATAGGATTTTTGACATATTTGATTTCCGTCGCAAATCCCATGGGTTTTGCGATTTCAAATCCGTCGCAAAATGTATTTTTTTAAAAAAAATAAAAAATTATTTTAAAAATAGAAAATTATTTTAAAAAATATAAAAAATATAAAAATTCATTAAAAAAATAATATTCATATAGTCAATATTAGGAGTAATTAGGTTTTAATACATATAAAAAAATTTGTAGCATTATATAGTCAATATTATATAATTTGTTTAGTAACTCTGACAGGTGACAATTTGTTCAAACTATTAGTAACTCTGATTCAAAATGTGCCCTATGTCTGAAAAGAAAGGTGAAAATACATTAATTTAAAAGTAAATACTCTTTCTGGTCCTTGACAAAAACACGATCCCCATTTTGCTCTCTTAAAAAAAAGGTCTTTTTTGGTCCATAAAAAGGACGAATAAATGTTGATTGGTTGACATTTTGATCCCTCACAAATTTCCAAAAGATCATTTTTAGTCCATAAAAAGGACGAATAAGGGTCGATTTTTTTTATAAGGGACCAAAATGGGGTCTGTGTTTTTTGTCAGGGACCAGAAAGGGTATTTACTCTTAATTTAATAAATTTTATTAAATAAAAGTAATTTTGGAAGACCATTCTAAATTTAAAATATCTCTAATGAGGTGAACCAATTGGATGGTAACTAAATTTTTTAATATATGAGAGCTGTTGATAATTATTTCCAAAAAAAGCAACGGAATAATCGAAGGGGAAAAAGGCGAAAGACGAAATTCAAATGGCTATGGATACAGAATATATTTTCTAGGATGTGAAATTGGGGAATACTTAAATATACTTCCATTCAAAGTATTATACCAAAGAATCTCAATCAAGTGTATAAACTAAAGCAAACATGTCCATTAGCAACTATCTAACAATATATGATAAAAATACTGAAAAAAAAATCAAACTTACCTGCCAAACTAGCGACGGCGAAGACCGGAAGGGGCGGTGACAGGGGCATCGGTGGAGACCAGGGGTGGCGGCAGCAGCATAGCGACAGGAGGTGGAGGATGGACGGTGAAGAGGGAAAACGAAGAGCTAGGGAGGGAGGAATAGTGAAAGTGAAGGAGGAAGATGGGGTTGACCCAAATGGGGTTTTGCGACGGAATTTCAATTCCGTTGCAAAACCAAGGGTTTTGTGATAGAAATCCAATTTTGTCATAAAACCCAAACGGGTTTTGCGACGGAATTTACATTCTATAAAAAACAATACTATTTTTTCGACGGAATTTAAATTCCGTCGCAAATACCCCTAAATTTGCGATTGAAAAAAATTTCGTCGCTAATAAGCTTTTTTCTAGTAGTGTCATTCGCAATACAGCAACGAAGCAAAACATCTTGCCGAGGATGACAACATGTTGATGGAGATGTGTATGGAGAGAATAGGAATGGATACGTTAGATGTATGCAATGGAAGCATAGGACTTTGCCATGCTGGCTATAGTTGCTGCAATATTGGCCGTAGCTTGCCATTGTTGTGGCAGCTGCAAGTTCGAAGTTTCATACATATTACTAACTGACGGAAGAAGGAGCTATTCCTCATTTTTTAGTAGGACTGTTTGTCTGTATTGCTCACCTCCAGTTTTAGATTTCTTTACTTATTTTTTTATTTCTCTATTTATCTCTCTATACAGCTCTTAATTCTATTTTTTTTTTTTGGATAAGTACCATTTTTGCCATAGAAGTTTAGCTTAAGGAGCATTGATCAACTGAAAGCTTTTTTGGTCTTTTTTTTGCCCTCAAAGTTTAAAAAATGTAGTATTTTCGTCCAATCGTCACGGTAGCTCTACGGAAACTGTTAAAATGACACATGGCTTCGAAACAGACACGGTGGAGGCCAAGGTGGTACATGTGTTAAGGAAGATCATTCATCTCTCTCTCTCTCTCTCTCCTCCCTTACTATGTCGTTGGGATCACAGGAAGCGGTTATAGGTGGGTTGCCAAAATTTCTTCCTCCCCAGACCGACCATGCCCATGTCATTGAGATCTTCTCCTCAAGACATTGCAACTCCCATCGGAAGGACCATTAGGGGGCATAATAATCGCTTGGAGGGTCTGAGCAAAAAAAAACAATCGCTTGGAGGGTTCTGTTCCTTTTTGAAGTACTACCCCTATAAGTAATAAGGACTGTCAGGGGCGGTGGGCCAACCACTGGTGGTCTTGTGGGAAGTTTGGTTGAGGAAAGCTCCCACTTCTGTAACATTCTAAATTTTCGGACAAGAAGTTTAGGAAGATGAAGCGAGATAAATAAATAAAAGTAAAGTCCTTTTAAACTTTTCATGAGGAAAAACTTAAGATAATTATTAGATATTATTTTGGATCTTAAAAAAAAATTATTAGGAGGAAATTATGAAATGTTATTTTGAGGATTTAGAAATATTACGAGGGGATTAAATACAAAAAACTTGGCCTAAATAGTTTTAAGGCTATTATTTAGAATTTATGGCATATTTTTCAAGAAATTTAAGGATAAATAGTTAGAGGATAAATTGCGGTCTAGAAATTTTTTGAGTTAATATTTTATTACTTGAAGAAGCTAATTGAGGAAGAAAAATCCTTATATGAAATTAAAGATTAATTTCTAACACCTATCTAATATTTGCAACTAAATGAGTAAAGGCCAAGTTGCAAATAAAGGTCTTGTAGAGGATCAAAAAGGATCAAGTGGGATATCCTTGGAATGGGTCCCAGTACACACTTCACACACACTTTAATATCCATTTCATCGGGCCAAAATACAAACACCCATGTACTCTCAATTGTTCCATTATTTTCATTCGGCCCACATGCGTTTTGACGGTAGCAAATCCCATTATGCAGAACTATATTTTTGATATTACAGAACTATATTTCATCATTAATTCATTCCTCCATTGGCCCACATGCATAGCCTTTCAGTAGCTCTCACCCAAACACAACTGCATGCATTCGGACAGCAACACAGCCCACACTCAACTACTAATCTTCTTCGGCCCCACACCATAGACAGTGAACGAGCTGGGAATAAGAGATCACATACACCTGTTGTATGTACTTGGAGACACCACATCACCTTTTTTTTTTTTTTTTTCCTTTTTCTTTCAGACACGTACTCCCTCCCTTTTAGGACACTTGGACCCACATGCATCACCACATTCTGATTTCCTTAATTAAGCCAATTAACCATTCGATCAACACCATTCCAGCGTCCTCATTATTCATTCATTCCTCATTTCAGTCAGAAATAACAGAGAAGAAAAAGAGAGTGAGACCGAGAAAAGAATAGGAAGAAGAACAGGTGAATCATTACATGCAAGCCAAGAATCTGATCTAGGTAAGCCATCTAAGACATCCTCCCACCTTTATTTCTCTCATTTGAGATCTCCTAATGAATGAAAAAGAGAGCTCAAAAATATGGGTTAGTGACAGAAAAAAAAAAAAAAAAACAGAACAATAAAAATAACTATAGTCAAGTAACGATTAAAGCTTGTATTGAGGATGTATGAATTTGCATGTAGCTTGTGACTTGCTTGTTGGAGTAATAATGGATGTATTCTGGTCATTAGGAAATAAGGAGTGAATGGGTCAGAAGGGGATACAGGAGTAAGTTGTACAGTTAAGAGCACACTAGGTGAGTGAATAGCATCCCTAATTTTTATAAATAATATTTTTATTGTTGAACTTTTATGTTAATTTTCATATTTAAAAGTATGATTTTGAGTAAGAATATTTGTTGATAGTATATGACTAAAGAATACTGATTTTATTCCTTATTAGGTATTTTCTTCCAATTATTTCAAAGTACAATTTATGATTATGCAGTTAAATAGAAATGAGACTTTTGAGATATTTTTCATAAATTTTATATTGAAATGATCTTGGATTTTGGAAAGTCTATAAGCTGTAATTTACTATTTGAAATGGAATGTTTTTACGTGAGTTCTTGATGTTTTAAAATGATTTTATCGACATATTGAATTTTGAAGGAAAGTTCTGAAATATTGTTTGTGAAACTACATGCTGGGGGATTTGATTATGAAGTATGAGATAGAACCGTTATTATCTTGAAAGAAGAATTTTTATTACTTTGATAAATTGACCCCAAGCATGCTTGAAAATGTTTTAGAGAGGACTGAATACAGAACGCTAGTTACTAACAAAGATCTTGTTAGTTCTTGGTGAACCATGGTTAACTTCGAGCTCGCTTGATATTCATGGGATTTGTTCTCATGCCTGTTTCATGGACTTTGTGTCCATGCTTGTTTTCATGACTTCGAGTCATGCCTGGTTAGTTACCCTCATGGACTATGTGTCCATGCTTGTTTTCATGATTTCGAGCCATGCCTGGTTAATTACCCTCGTGGACTGTGTGGCCACGTTTGTCATTCGTTCTATAAGAAGTTCTACGAAAAAAATGTAGTTTGAGAATTATGTTTTAAATTGATTACGTTAATTCAAAGGTTTTAGCACGTGCTTTAAATTATTTGATTAATGATATTTTGTATAGAGTTCTATTTTATTTATGATCTTATTATTTTAGAAATTGAAGTTATTGCCAAATTGTTATTATTAGAAGATAAAAATGTTTAGATTATTTTGCTTTGGTATTTTATTAAATTATAAGAATGGGACGTTATTCACCTAAAGTTTATTTGTGTCGAAAAATAGAGCGATCCCGTACCTCCTGCTAAGCGGTGAAGAACATCCTTAACGACTTAAAGCTTGCAGTCTCATTTTATAGTGCTACTCGTTGATGTAATTTTGAAACTAGACTTTTTGTATTATTATTAATGCTAGATGCTCCACGCAGTCTATAGGTAGGATCCCTACCTCCCTTTTGTTGTATGGAACACATGAATATTCTAGATTATAGTACTATGAGTTTCAATTAGCATTTATATATAAGTTTAAGGCTTAAGGAATGTGAGTCCTTTCATATTCTGTGCCGGTCACCCCTTGGGTTTTCAGGGTGTGACAACTTCCCTCTTACGCGTGGAAGCATCGCCGGTGATGGCGAAGTTCTAGAAAGATGCAACGGCTTGAATGAAGGAGTTGTAGGTGTAGAAGCCTTTGGCTAGGTAGGCAATGTAGTCGTGGTGCTTGAGCATATGGCTGAAGGTGTTGAGCAAACAGATTAGGTAATCTCCCGTGTGATTTTCTTGTTCGACAAATTTGAACAACATCGATTTGCAAGCCACTATGGAATGAACAATCTTTATTTTTTGGGGGGCTTTTTGTATATATTTTTCTTCCTGGATTTCAATAAGTGCAATGCTCAAATTTTTTTAGTCATTATCGACGCCTCACTTGTGATGAATTTCAAACCCACATTTTCAGAATTAGGAATGGGTCTCAGGGTTTAGGTTTTTTTTTTTTTTTTTCAATTGATTGTTGACAGACGTCGTGGATGATGAAGGCGAAGAGGTTCAATTTTGCCATATATTTTTTTTCATTGATTGTTAGGTTTTGGTGATTTGTATTATATTGTTCATTGTGTTGTTATGGTTGTGATTTGCAATGTCTGAAGGAACACTAGTTATAATGTCTGGCATTTAAATAAACACTGGTTGCAATGTCCGGCTTGCGACCAAGGAGAAGACACAGTCACTGATGAAGAAGCCGAGGAGGAGAGGGTAGTGGTATTGGGGTTAGCGATGGTGCCGACGTTTACGATGAGGGAGAAGGAGGCTCGAGCTTGAGAGGAGAAGGAGTGGGTGAAGGAGTGAAGAGAAGATTCCAGAAGAAGGAGTGAAGGCCGAAAGGAGAGAAGAAGCAAGAACTCTGCTTATGTACATAGAGAAAATGAGAGGGAGGGGAAGAGAGAGAGAGAGAGAGAGAGAGAGAGAGAGAGATGAATAAGGCATTGATATGGACTATTATGTGGCACTTAATCCTATATGGTAGAGCCACATCAGGATAATTAGGTCAACTAACAGTTGATAGTTTGGTTTTGTTATGTTTGGGCGAAAATGCTACGTTTTCAGACTTTCAGGAAAAAATGAGACCCAAAAAAACTTTTGGGTGACTAATGCTCCTTAGGCTAAACTTTCATGACAAAAATGGTACTTATCCTATTTTTGTTTTTTTAAAATAGCTTTTAGCTTAATCTTGAGAGGATTTATGAAGAGATAGAGCTGGAGGTGTGACGGCAAGCTTGAACCAGAGACCACCGTCGGCGTTCGGTGACCTTCTCCTTCTCTCCATTGTCAGCTTCTCTTTCTTGCATCCACCACTGCGACAAAATTGTGTTCATCGCCGGAAGCTCCTTTGTTCTCACCACAACACAGTGCTGCAACTTTCAACGTCTGTTTTTTTAAAAAATAAACGTTGAAAGTCATACTTTCTGCGTCCTTTTTTTAAAAATGAATGTTAAAAGTTACTTTTAACGTCTGTTAAAAAACAGACGTCGATAAAAAATTACAATGTCAATCACATAGACGTCCCTCTGAAAATGGTCGTAGAAAGGTCAAAAAAATAGTTGTCAAAGGTGTATTCTGTAGCAGTGATTTGTCCTTTTTTGTTCTACCTCACACTAAGTGTCCTCCCCTCTCTCGTAATTTGCTTTGGACCACCTTCATGACAACAATACTCTTCCTCAATGCTTTTTTCTCTTGTGTTGTCTTGTCATTCAGCGTAATGACGGATGCGCTGGCTATAGAAGAGGGGCCAACGCTGGCTATATATACTTGATTTACGTTTCTATCACCCCTTCTATTGGCACACCACTCAACATCCACATCAGCCAGCCCATAATGCTGAGGTGGCATCATTTACCCTTTTCTTATCCTCGTCCACTCTTCAGGAAAAAAAATTCCTTCCTTGATCCTTTGACCCCTCACCCCCACCCTTAACCAAATGGGTTTCTGATCTGAGTCTTCTTTCTAAGCTCGATGCTCCTTGGGTTCATGAATCTGTCGGTCGCAACCATTTTATCATATGGGTGTTATTAGAGACAAGGAGTAAGACGCTTTGCATGAAGTAGACCAAGTTTTGATTCAATCAACCACGGGAATATATGGCAGTGCTGCTTCATCTCACAGTGATTGGATCTGAGGGACAAGGATTATTGCAACTTAGCATTCATTTTAATTATAAATCTGGGTTAGAAGAGAGAATTATTCTTTTTGGTTGAGGGATCGGAGGCCATTGTTAAAGGAATTTTTCTCACAAAGTGTGGATGAAGAAGAGACGAAGGGAGAGATGATGCCACCTCAACATATTGGTATGACTGACATGGATGATGTGGTGGCGTACTACGTAGGATGTTTGATTAATTTAATAGTCAAACTTAACTTAAGGGTGACATTGCTGCATTTTGTTAATTTTGAATGCATGAAACTCTTCTTTAAGACTTAAAAAATATTTTAAAATTTTACCACATTTTTATTGAACGAGGATTTTGTTACGTTTTGCTCTGGTCCATTCGGTTTTTCTGTGTTTTGCAGCCACCAGTACTTGTTTGTGGATTCAAGGTTTTCATTTTTGTTAAGTCTTCTAATTGATTTTTTTTTTTAAAAAAATAAATTACTCAATTTTTTAAGAATATTTTATTTGATTCTTATTAACAGTTCTACAAAAGAATTTTCCCTTATAAAATATTGACAAAATCATCTTTGGACCTTTTTGTTCAAACTAGCAAGATCGTTGAATACCTCACTACTATAGATTTGAGATTTTATAACACTTAATACACAGTTATAGCTAATAAACGTCATGTATGTCGAGGTGAAGGTCACGTAAGGATATATAATACTTAAAAGTAATGGTTAATTATGTGTACAATTATGTATTAAGAGGTAGAATTCGCGAAAACACAAAAATAACGGTTGAAGTTAATAACCGTCATTTATTTAATGACAAAAGTGATGTTTCTTTTGAAACAACCGTTGTAACATTTACAAATGATTCGTCTTTCAATCTTATATTAACAAAAACACATACATAACCGTTATGTCAATTGACTGTAAAGTACGAACGACAAAAATGAAATTTCATAATAAACAACCATCGTGTAAAGTACAATTTTTTTTTTTAAAAAAGAACATTTTCAAAATCTCGCTCGGTCCGACACCAAGTTACCAATTCTCCCAAAGTTAAATACTTTAGAACAAAGTATCCATTTTGTTTATAGTATTTTTCTTAAAAACACATTTTCATAACATTGTCCTTCTCTCCCTTATCATGGTTAGACGCTAGAGAACTCTTTTCATTCGCCTCCTCCTCCTCCTCCTCCTCACCCTCCTCATGCACACTCCTTTTCCTCTTTTGTCTACTCTTCAAATGGAGGCTCTGCTGTAGATGTTGGCTAGTCTTGACAGCTCCACAATGAGTCTTACTAGACATGGCCATAGTTTAAACATGAAGTTGGACCTCATTGTTTATTACAATTAGGTTGTATATGATCACTTTCAGTCAGACCCCTCATCTCGTTCCTTAGACGACATCGATCATGTGACTAGTGACGGGAGGAGCTGGAGGAGGCAGAGGATAGTAGTGGTGATGAATGAATACCACTACTGCTTTTTTATTTTTTGAATATTTTAAAAAATTAATCTTAGGGCAATGTAGCCCAAAAATATTAAAAAAATAATTGTCTCTTCATAGTTATTAGTAAACAACCGTAACTAATTTAAGCATTTTTTTTAGTTTATTCAAACCCTCATTTTTTTTAATGTTTTGTTTGTACTATCACTACGAAAAAAGTCATTTTTTGCGACGGAAAAAATCCGTCGCAAGAAAGGCATTTTCCGTCGTAAAAATGATTTGCGACGGAATTTGCAACGGAAACCGTATGTCGCAAAAAATTTCGTCGCAATTGCGACGAAAAACATGAATTTCGTCGCAAAATTTGAAATTTTGCGACGGAATTTATTTTCGACGCAAAATTCATTTTATTAAAAAAATTATATAAAAATTCTGAAATTAAAAAAAGAAAAACTTGTATATCATAAAAATATATAGTAACAATCATAAAGAGTTTACATAGAGAAAACAAAATATAAATAATAATGTTAACAACAAAATGAACTAAAAAAAGTCTAAACAACAACAAGATGATCATCATCACAAGGAATCGACCCCGTCTTATTGTTTGCCTTCATTAGGGACTGGAATAGATCCAGCATTTGCTTCATTGTCGGAGTATTTATTAAGTCTATAATTATTAATAATTATATAAAATAATAATGCTTACATAATAGGTAAATATAGGAAAGAAAAAGTTACTCGTATCTAAAAAGTATTCTATTTTGTTCTAAAAGCTAACCAAAAACAAAAAACAAAGAAACAAGGGTTGAACTATGTCAAATCAACAACTTGGACGGTTTTCTGTCTTATTCCATGCCTTTCGACCTGAACCACATGCATTCCTTAGTGCAGATAAATTAATTGGAAGAAGGCTATCTTAGCACTCTAATAGCCGGTTCACTTGATCAATATGCCCTGGAATTCTGTTGTCCAAAATTAGAGACACCAATAGTTGCTCAACATCGTGCTCCCCGGGACACTGAAGTTCCTGTGCATGAATGGCTTTCATCAAATATACAAATTGGACTAAACATAAATCAAGCACTCAATTCCACATGTAAATATTCAACAACTCCTTTTCTTTTTTACTTATCTTTCTCCCAGTGAGGGTGGACGGGGGTACATCTCTTTAACAACTGATAAAGTGCACAATGCTTTGGCATCTCAACAATGATGTTAATGAACACGCCATACAATAATGGAGCCCATCGGCAAACAAACTTTTCCTAATTCATAAATGCTAACAAGAAACAACGGAGAAAAGTTTGTGGAAAATGGAAAAATTGCATGACTTTTGAATTGCAAAATTGTAATATTGATTCTCAATATCTACATCCTGCTCCTCTTCTTCTTTGTTTGAGTACTCAGATCCACAGTCCTCCATCAGCATCTACATAATAACACAAAGGAGTAGCAATTTCTTTATGCCAATTGAAGATACTAAAACCAATGAATATGGCAATATTTCTCAGAACTGGGTACTTCAAAAAAAGACATAGAAATAGTCTGTCATGAAAATCCTAAAGGTATACACTATGTTCCATTGTGAAATTACCTCCGAAGACGAGGGCCGGAGGTTGGAGATGAGTGAAGACGAAGGCCTGAAGTCGGACAACGAGCGGAGACGAGGCCAGAGGTAAGAGACGAGTGCTGAAGCGACAAGGCAATATGCGAAAGATATGATTTTTATTCCCGATTTGCGACGGAAAAAAATCCGTCGTAAATGGGCGAGCTTTTTCCCGCCAGTCAATTTGTGATGGAAATTAAAATTCCGTCGCAATAATTTGCGACGGAATTTGTTTTCCGTCGCAAAATTTGTTTTCTTGGATTTTCCTTTCTTTTTATTTTATTTTATTTTTGCAACGGAATTGAAAATCCATCTCAAAATTTTTCAATACCTTGCAATTTGCGACGGATTTTCAATTTCGTCGCAAATTGCAACGGATTTTATTCCCTCGCAAATTCCGTCGCTATTTTGGCATTTTCTAGTAGATATGTGGTTGAATAATTTACTTTAAAAATTATTTTGAAAAATTAAAATAAGTAACAATTATTATATAAAAAAACCTTCACTTTTCAGAATACCATGCAAATACCTAGTGGTTATTAAGAGATCATCATCACTATTTATAAAATCTAATGATTGTGATGTTAAAACCAAAAACTTTATTTCAAAGGTTCATTACGGTTGTTAATTAAGAATCGTAAGAAAAGGCCACCAATCATAGTTGTTCTAAACTTATAACCATTAACAAGTTTCATCAAGTCTTTTAAAACACGTACTCGCTTTCTCGTGCCTCTTCACTTACCCAAGTTATTACACTTAACACGTTTGTCTTTGGTCGAACGCTACCCACCATCCTCGGAACCCCACTCTTCGATTGACTTTTTCGATCGTTGATAGTCACATTGAGGCAAACCACATCATCCATTGCTTTCTTTAAACTTCAGTCTGACAAACACATCCTTCGCTTGCCCTGTTTTTCTTATTTTAAGGTATGATTTCTCTTTTGCATTCGCATTCTCCTTTCTGCATTTCTCATTCTCCTTATTTTTTTACTTTGTCTTGCTTATGTAGGTTTTGACTTTAGTCGTGCATCATGTTTTTTTTTTTGGAAAATCCATTGCTCTGTTCCCTATGGCTGATAGAATGAGTTTTGTTTTCCAGTTAAAATAGAAAGTTCTACTTCTCGCAGCACTGATAATGCTCCTATTTCTAGTACTGCCTCTAGTTCTGATGTTCTTAGTACTGGTATTCCCACTGGTACTAATTGAGTTTTGAGGAAGGGATTTTACACCTATCATGACGAGTAACTAGCGTAGGGTACAAAGAGATTACACAAGTGTTATTTAGGACAATATCAGGCTACGACATATATGCCTGTTAATTACTTACTATGCACCTGTAAAAAATGTTAACTTAAATTCTGTGTTTTGCAGTTTGCATATATATTATGTAGACGAAAATTACATCAGGGAATTTGTCATCAAGAAGACTGGCAATGCACTGCGCACATTTCGTCATGCGTTGATGAAGGCGCATGTGTAGAATCCTAAAGAGGATGATAAGATAGAAGTTCATGTGGATCTTCGGTCCACCATGAACCAGATGATTGTAGAAATTTTGTCATCTCACATCGCGACTCGGCATTCGAGGTAATTGTTATTTGCAATTCATAAGACCAGCATGTATCTATTTAATATTAACTCAAGTGATGTGTGCTTTTGTAAGAATTAAACCGGTGAATAGGAGGAGGGTGAAGAACAACAAGCATCCCTGTAAAGGAGGGAGAAAGGGGTATGCTTGGATTTATGAGTTGGCTACTGGGAGTGAGGATGGTAGTAGACCTCCCTTTCATGAACTTTGGTCAATGGTAAGGCAAAATAAAGATGACTCTTATGATGATCAAGTGAAGGAGGTCGTCGATAAAATAATAAGTATTAGTATTAGTCCTCGATTCATAATGTCTTCAATTAATTATCAATATTAACATTATTGTTGAATGCACAGGAAGCCATGTCCCATGAAGTCACAACACAGGGGGGGCTTCCTTTCTACAGATGAGGATGTATTGGCGAAGACAATGAGGTTTGACCATCCCTATCTTCTTATGGGTGCTAGCTTTGAATTGACCAAGACAAAATATTATGGTCACCACCAACCTCAAAGAAATAACCAAGACAAAAAGTTTGAAAAGCTTCAAAAACAGTGTGATGAAATGCAAGAACATATACAGTTTCTCACACATGAGTTGATGAAGGAGCATACTAGTTTTTATTTATTTTGTAATTATCTTGATAGTGTGATCTATTGTTGTACTTAGGGAGCACTGGATGCTCATAGTGGTAAATCTGATTTGCAAAAATATTTGGTTTTATGACTTTATGGGCGGGGTTCCAGACAAGAGACCATACATGCAAGAGACATTCAACCGGTAAGTTATCCATTTATAATCTCTTATTATTCAGTTCATCTTGCATGTTTCTATATATATAATTTTTATTGTATATTCTTAGAACGTTGTACAAGTACCACTCGACGAATGGTCTATACTATAACAATTGAAACCTCACCAACATCTGCTTCAGATATGTCTTCCAACAGCAGTGTTCGGAGGTATATATATTATACACCAATAACTATTATATTAAATTGAAACACACATATAGTTTATATATCTGACTAACTAACAAATTTTTCTTTTCATTTCTTTATAGTGCCCAAAGCAACCAAACATGAGCAGTGATTGTGGATACTGCGTGATGCAGCATATGAAGGACATAATAACACATGGTCTTGAAAACATTGATACAAATAAGGTATATTATATGCTCAATTTGTTCATATGTATACTCGGTCAGCTATATATTACAATATCTAACTTCCATCTATTGCTTCCTTTCACACGGTATTTTAATGCCTCCTGCACGATATTTAGTAACTCCAAAATGGAAGAAGTGGCTGAAGAATTGGCGACATTTGTGCAATGTCAGTTGGAGGGTAAAAAATACATAGTATGACTGTTAATTTATACATACTAATGATTTGTTTAATTTATTTTAATGTTTAGGTTTTAATAGTGTATACATATACATAAATGATTGCAATATATTATGATTTGTTGTATTGTTCTGTATATGAATGAAAATGTAAATATATATTGTGATTCATTCTGTAAATGTATATGCAAGGGAGATCTCGAAAGCTTAACACCCCCCAAGAAAAATTTAGCTTCTATAAATCGTGGTTGTTAATTTCCTAACAATTGTTATTTATATCAACTATATATAATAGTTGTTTGGAAAGAATTGTTATATAACACAACAATAAGCATATCGATCATGGCCTCACTAAGCGTTAATACATAACGGATGTTATATTATAACCGTTATAATTGGTCCAGAATAAATAACGGTTCGAAACTGTAATGCATCTGCACAGAGCTATTATAGCACTCGTATAGATGATAATTCAGAATCGTTCTGTATGACAGTTAATATCTTTCATGTATCGTGATTTCTTTAGTAGTGCCTCCGGCCTATTGCAAATGTGCACCACCACCACCATACTTCTCTTTGTGTCACTCCCCCTTGCTTTTCTTCTATTTATCTGTTGTCTCCTTCAATTGACGTTCACTTCATAGATTCTCATGCAACACACTATTTGTGATCTTGAGTAACTACAAAAAAAGCAGCTTATTACTGACGAAATTTCAATTCACTAACGGATTATCGATGAAAATGGAATTACCGAAGGAATTTCAATTTACTAATAGAAACAGAATTACTGACGTAATCTATTCTGTCGCTACATTTTACGTGGCAAATTGGTTTACCGACGAAATTTCAATTTTGTCAGAAATTACCGACAGAAAGAAAATTCTGTCAATAATTCATTTTTTTTTATAAATAGAAAATGACCCAGCCATCACCAGTGCCCAGCCCTCCCTCGCAGCCTCATCCACATCATATATTGGTAGCATTTTGTGATGAAGGGAGGAATTGAACCTTGAACCTCATGCGCATTTGTGATGCCTTAACGAGTTGAGAGGCACATATCTGTTGACGGTATTTTTTGTATTTATTGTCACTAATACAAGTAAGGCTTTTTGCGTTTCCTTTTAAAAATTAAATTGATTAGACAAACCTAAAATGAATCATGTATTTTGAAATACACACATTCATAAATTTAAAGCTTATAACACGGGAAGGAATGCTACACGCTTGTTTCTTACTATGCTCTGTTTTTGTTTTCCAGAGGGACAGCCACATATCTGATCTCTCTTACACACCAATGTCATAATAAAGGTAGACCTCTCAAACCTTATCTTTAGTAAGGTCATGTAGTGTCTTCATCAAACCCAATATGAACAACAACAAAATATGAAGAAGCTTTATTAAGCTGCCAAATGGTAATAAAACCCCAATAAAGTGGATTAACAAACCTTGTGCCCTTGTTTGATCAACTAGGTTTAGACTCTCTATCTCCAACGGATAAGATCATCGATTAGTGCTGTCAAGTTAGTGTGCGATGACCCTCCTTGTTCCACTGCTTCTTTTGCCTTCTTCCCCAGCTCCTGCACACGTCTTCTCATCGCTAAAACTTCATCCCCACCGTCCATCACCTTCCTCACTGCATTCTCTACACGATCTCTTGTCACCAACTTGTTCCCACCGTCGAACACCCACCTGGTCCACTCCTGTGCTCCCACCTCCACCCCAATCCTGTGCACCTCCGTCACCAGCTTCTCATTGTAAAACTGATCGCTGTGAAACGGCCACGTTGCCATCGGAACTCCTGCACTTATGCCCTCTACCACCGAGTTCCACCCACAGTGAGTCATGAACCCGCCCACCGCCTCGTGACCTAGGATCAACAGCTGTGGGGCCCACCCCCTCACCACCATCCCCTTATTCTCCCGCTTCGCTCTCTGTTCGAACCCTTTCGGCATCCATTTCTCTCTCTCTTCCTCTGTTTCGTCCTCTGTTTTGTCCTTCCCTGATACCACCCATATGAAGTCGCACCCAGAGGATTCGAGCCCGCTCGCGATCTCGTAGAGCTGAGCGTCAGGAAAACGACACGAGCTTCCGAAGCAGATGTAAAACACTGACTTGGGTTTCTTCGAGCCAAGCCAATTCAAGCACTCATGTTCCTTCACCACGTTCTTATGGCATCTCTCTGTTTTCTCCTCCGCCGTTCTGTGAATAAGCGCAGCCGGCCCAATATGCCAAACTCGGTGGCCACTGATTTTCGCGTAGTGTTTAACGTACTCTCCGTCAAGCTCCGCGAAGTTATTCATGATGATTCCGTTGGTCTTAAACGAAGCTTCTATATTGGAGACCATGGCTGCACTGAATCCCGCCGGAGGTTTAACAGCCATGGATATCCGGTGGGGTAGATCCGGGATCACAAAATGACCCGAATCAGGAATGGCAAAAGACTTCAAGGAAAGGATAGCGGATACGGTGAAAAGGCAGAAGCTGTTGAAGGCGATGGAGAGGATGCCGAGTCGGGTCGCCAAATCGGAGGTCCACGAGAATACGAAGTCGACGACGAGACAGTCGGGTGGGTTTTGGAGAATGAAGTCTTGGAAGTGTTGCGCGAGGATGTAAATACCTTTGAAGACTGCCATGAGAGTTGGGTGATCGATGGCGCCGTCAAGGAGGTTCTCGATGCCTTCGGGGCTGCTGGCTTGTTTGGAAGGGAAGTCGAAGACTTGGAGGGTGATACTGTGGCCGGCGGCGACGTCCTTGTCGACGTGTTTACGGAGGAGGAGGGCGTTGGCGGGGGTGGTGAAGAAGGTCACGTGGATACCACGCCGTGCAGCGAATAAACGAGCGAGTTCGAAGAGTGGTATCATGTGGCCAGGGGTGAGAAATGGAACGAAGTAAAGTTTGAGTGGTGCTTGAAGAGAACCCATACTGTTTCTAAAGTCTAAACAACACGGTTTAGTGAAACTAGCACTCTTCAAGTGAGCGAGGACCAAGAAGTCAGAACCCGACGCCTCCTCTTATAATCAAGAATAAATAAGAGCCTGACAATCAACACATAGTTAGGGATCCACTTACCCTTACCCTGCTGGTCCTTGGGACGAGAGGGACGAGCGAGATCTGATTTTTTTTTTTTTAATAAAAAATAATTTTAATAGGTATAAAATCTAAAATAAAGCCAATCTCTCAACTAACATTTTTTCAAAAAATGATTTCTTTATGTAGAAAAAAAATAAAACACACAACAAAAAAATAAAAAATTTTGAGCCGTCATATCTTTGGTTCTAACGGCCAGGGGATCGTCCGTACGGACGAGCCCCCTGCTCTTCCCAAGGACGAGCAGGGTAAGTGGATCCCATAGTTAGTTAGTGGTGCAAAAAGCTTTGGGAATCTGTCCAGATTTAATACTTTTTTACTTTTTATTTTTTTAAAAAAATTATGTTTTTAAGTATCTAAAATAAAAATAATCTCTTAACTAACAATTTTTCAAAAAATCATTTCTTCATTTAGAAAATATCTTTTAAAAAATATTAAATCTAGATCATCCAGATCAAATCTGGACAGTTCAGATCAGTTAGGGAGATGGTGCCTATCCTTTGAATAGGCACCATAAGTGGTTCCAAAGCTTTGTTAGATTTCTTCAATTCTTGCTTTAGAAGAGACATATATATTAAGGGACTGCGTTTCCCTGCCTATCCAAAAGTATAGGCAGGGAGAGCCCAACCTTCCTGGACGGTCCAATTTTTTTTTTCATATTTTAATTTTTAAACAAAATAAATATTTTTTGAAAAAAATATTAATTAAGAGATTATCTTTACTTTAGATTCTCTAACTATTAATTTTTTTTTTTCAAAAAATATAAAATAAAATAAAAATCAAATCTGGACGGTCCAGGGAGGCTAGACTCTTCATGCCTATCCAAAGGATAGGCAAGGAAACCCAATCCATATATTAAGTGGGGCACCTAAGAAACTCAAAACTATAATAATCAGTTATTTCGATACCTCATAATAAGATACTGAAAAAGTGTCAGACATTGTTGATAGTATCAGTGGCAAGGTCCCAGTTGACATTCTAAAATTTGTTAGTGTATATATGTATTTATCATATGATATTTTATTTGACCAGTAATTTGACCACAGTTAATCTATTATCTTCTCTATAAGAACAATGTTAGTTTATTACTCGTTGGGTTGTGAAAGAAAATTAAAATTTTTGTTTAAGATACATAATAAAAAAGTTAATATCATCTTATATCTTCTTTTGATTTATAATATTATTCAGTAAATAATTCAATATGTTTATTTTTTGACTCAAGCTAAAAATAATTTTTGGTTTTGCCACTGGTCATAGTATACAAAAATTATATTTGTAGGATGAAAAAAATAAATCATATATTTATAATGGGTTATAAATCTTGTCGCATGACTTCTAGTATAGGGTTAGGTCAATCATCATAAAGTATTTCATTCTAAAGTATGTAATGATACCATTTTGTCTTTAAAAAATTGCTCAGTTAATTTTTTTTATCACTCTTTTTTATATTTTTAGTACTAATATTCCTTAGTGTTGGCACATCTGCAAAAATTCTTTGATGACGTGCCAGATAACCTTAACCCTATAGTGTTTGTGGGTGTCTATTTCCTGTGATGACAAAGTACTCGTGGATAGCGAGTGTCTCGTTTCAGAATATTTTATCATATTCTTTCGGCTCGTGGGGGGACAACATATGAAAATAAATAAACATGGGCCTACGTTGATGACCAGATGTGTCACGATTGAGGTAAAGTGAATTACCACGATTCCATAATGCAGAGGATGGAAATTATAAAGTGATTATCAAATACGACCTCCGATATTCAATATGGTAGCTGGTTAGAAAATAGATTTAGTTTTAAATATGAGAACTCAATCAACTTTATTTTCTAAATTTATAATTTTTTCCTTAATATAATGATACTTTTTGCTTAGAAAAAAATGATATTTTTTGACAACATAAATACATATATGAGTTTAATGTTTTTACTTCTTCTACAGAAAAATATTTTTTCTACTACACTCATATAAAAGTGAGTGGGTCCCACTAAGTTTTTCTCTCTCTTCTCTTTACAATGAGATCCACTCACTTTTATGTGAATATGGCAGAGAAAATATTTCTACAACATTAAATCATATATATAAACATTAAATATATATATATATATATATATGAATAAGTTGTAAACTAATGACCTGGTGGCTAATAGTATGAGAGCTCCCACAAGGGGCTGCATGTTTGATTTTCCTTATAATCTCAGACTGTAGGTTCTTACCACTTTAATTCAAAAAAAAAAAAAAAAAAAAATTAAGCAAGATTGTACTCGCTCTTGTTTATATTATATGATTCTTCTAGCTATGTCGCAAAGATTATAAAGAAAAATAGTTTGTACTTTGTATTATTGAAATAATAAAAAATCATCACTATTTTCTCATACTTTCCTCAAACTGAAATCAACATATCTTAATTACCACTAAATTTACCTGCATACTACAAATAATGTTTAAAAAAATAAAATAAAAAATATTTACCAAAACACTATACTTAAAATCATTCTTGCCAAGAACGGTTTTGAGATTGTGAAAAAGTCATTCTTCATAAAAACGACACTCTTCTCTCCATCATATCACTCACACCTCCTCTCACTTCTATCTCCCTCCCAATTTTCCTTTTTTCCTCTCACCCACTTCAATCTAGAATTGAGAATCAAGGATGACCTTTTTAGACTTGAGGTAAGAAAAATATCTATTTTTCAAAGCCTAATTCAAGAGCATGTGGGCCAAGGTCAGCCCAACAAGGCCTAAGCTATTTTTCTAAATTTTAACTATTTTTCCCGCATTTTTTAAGAGAAATATAATTAGTAAATTACAACAATTAAAGTTTTAATTTATCAAATAAATGTTATCAACATTTATGTCTAAACAACACACATAATGCAACAAACAAACACAATCATTAATTCATAATCAAAAGTAAGCTATTGTCCACTAATAACTCAAATAAAGTATAAAAAGTTTACCACTAAACAACATGAGTATGATTACTATCATTTTCATCTTCTCGCCACTATCATCAATTTCAAAAATATTTGATTGTGCTTTACTTCGAGTTCGAGTAGTAGGCTCTGCTTCATGGGTAAACATATCAAAAAAAAAAAAAAAATTCTCGCATCATGAATACATCCATAACATTTATCTGCAACAAACAATAAACCAAATCATGAAATCATAGTATAATTATTATGTATTTATAACTAAATAGATAAATAACTCTATAACAAAAACAAAATCCATATAACTTAGTAAATTATCATCATATGTGAATTTATGCATCCAGTTGCGAGTACAAATAAGAGCTTGAATATTACATGGAAGAATAAAACTTGTATATTTTGTTAGAACATGTGAACCAATACTGAAAGTTGATTTACTGGCTACTATAATAATTAGAATGCTCAAAATATCAGTTGTCATATTTGAAAGAATCGGAAATCTTTGTTTATTGTTCTTCCACTAGTTCAAGACATCCAATTCTTTCCAATTATCACACTTGAGTATTGGTTCTTCCGAATAAGTTTCTAATTCATACTTGTTCATGAAAGAATTATCGATACGCACATAAATATCTTGATAATTTTGCATCATTACAAAATATTTAAGTAAATACTAGTTGAACACCTAACAAATTTAATTAACACTAAAATTAAAAACAAAATTAACGAGCCTAATGGGCCAACCCTTTTAAGCCCTCAGGCTTATAGGGTTAAATTTTTTTAGCCCTATTTCATTTGAAGGCTCTATTTTATAAGCCCAGTCCTTGAAGGGCCAAGACTTAAAAAGATCGGTCCGACGGGTTTGACCCAATTTTCTGGCTCTACTTCTACCCCACTTTCTCTCTCAATGTTTAAAAGGCCAAGGTAAACACACACAATGACATACAAATGGAGACAGTGATTGGAAACTCCGTTCTTTTTTTCACAAAATTAAATATACGTATATAAAATTCAAGGAAAAAAATTAAATATGATTAATTAAATTGAATACTTTATAATTTGAAATCTGCTCGCAGATCTTCTAGATTATAACTTTTTTTTTAAAAAAATTGATCTATATGATTTTGATAAAGATATTTCATTTTCTTCACTACTACAAAAAATAGATATTACTTCCTTAAAGACGTCCTATTTAAAAAATAGGAAGTAAAATGTGAACGCGGTGGCAATTTTGTAATTATATGACAAAATTTTGATATATTAGGCGTCCTAATATTTTTTAGGACGCGGAAAGTATACTTAAAACGTCCTAAAAAAATATTAGGACGTAAAGTGAGCCAAAGAGCAAGAAAAGAGGCGGCAAACAAAAAGGTTGGCGGGAAAAGAGGGAGGTTTTGGCCTTTTGGCGTCTAATTTAATTTCTTAAATGCCAAAAATATGATTTCTGGCGTCTAAATAAAATTCTAGGACGCCAAACGCGCCCTAATTAATTTCTCCTTATTATATTCATTCACAGTTGATCGATCATTTCCCTCCAGCGCGTTGCCTTCCTCGCGAAATCCCTAAAATTTCTCCCTCGCTCTCCCACCATCGCGCCGCGGCTCTGCCTTTCTTCCTGAAGTCCACCGTAGCTGAGCTCCTACTCCTCTCACTCCGTCAGACCACCGTACGCCGTCCCTCTCCCACCGTCTTCGCTGCTCGTCGAACCCAGTGAGGTAAACCTATTAAGCCTCTGTTCTTCTTTACATTTGTTTGGTCTGAAGAGTAGTATGCTTGAGTAGTATTTTCCTGTACCAAATACTGCTATGCGATTTTTTTCCTCCTTGATGCTGTTCATACCAATTGGGGAAGTATCTTTCTTCTTGTTTTTTTGGGGGTCAAATATGAAGTTTCCGGGCCAATATTCTCAGTTAGAATTGGCCAATTTACTGATTCTATGTCAGTAATTTAAATTTTCTGCGAATAAGTTTGCTTGTAAACAAGTTATACATGTCTGACTGTCTGTAATGTTGAATGAGGATGGTAAAATTTTGACTGGCATAAACTGGTAATCATTAGAAGAAATTTACGTTTGAATGAAGTGAACTATAAATCCTGGTAGATTTGCTTTTCTGTTGTTACTTTTGAGTTCGTTAACCTGAACGCTTATTCTATTGCAATCAATTTTTCAGGCAGTCAATGGATCTATACAGTAGTGTACCATCACCAAGTATCGGATTTCTAGGCACTCCATCACTGTCCAGATTAAGTAGCTCCTTTCTTTCTTCATCTCTAACAAGAAGGCACACTCCTGAAACCCTACCTTCTGCAAAACCTCTGTTACAACCTACAGCAGATGAGGCACAAAGACGAAGCTCTCATGCCTTGCTTCCTCCTATTCCTTCTAGGAGATCTATGCTTAAGAAGGATTCTGTCAAGGTTTCTCATGAAGTCCCAATTCCTCGCCAATGCTCTTATGGACAAGCTGTAGTTAATGGTATACATTTTTTTTAAACCCCACTTTCTTTTAAATGAATAAATGATAAAGATCTTGACTGAGAAAGAAACAAAAGACGTGGAAGGCACTATTCATCACCAATCTGGAAAACCATTTTGTGTTTTAGTGTTCCTATTTAAATTAACAAACTCGGAAGCCTATTCTTTCCTTAGTAGTTGTCACATAGCACGAGGGGACTCAATATATACTTTATACCTATTTGGGAAACACATTGATGCTCTTGTCTGGGTCATTGGACCGCTTTAGCTTTTAAGGATAAATTCTCCACTTGTTGGCGGCTTTAATTTCTGCACCTCTTTATACATGTTTGTCTGTAAACCAAGAGATGACCTATTAAATCACAATGTACTTAGTTGAATTGTTCATGCAAGGCTCGAGGGAATGCTGTTCACACCTAAAAGGACTCACTTAGTTACTCTAGAACTGTTAATGAATCCCATTTATATGCAAAACACCAAAAGAGTTGTCTGGGTAATGAGAAAATAGTGTTAACTGACATAATTTCTCCAAAACCAAACAGTTAATATTTAAGCTTTCCTTCTCGTCACATGACTCAAGCTAATTAATAGATGCTTGCTGACAAAGGTTTATCTAATGTCATTTCGTTCTTTCTAAAAACTAGACCACATTAAACAGGTTTTGCTCCTTATTTCTAGGAGGAAAATGTTATTATAGAAGAAAACCTATTATTTAGTTTTAACTCATATAGACTTCCACCTGACGGCTATTACGAAGAAAACTTTATTCCCTTAGAACAACCAAATAGAAAAGGAGAATACAAAAACTACTATTATGCAAATTTTTTATTCTCTGTAAACATATTACCTCCTCAAAACTTTCGGAATGTAAACATTTTTCTAATATCTAAAGCACCTATATTTTTACCAACAAGTCAGTTTGCGGAAAATAAAATCACTTAAGTATCTTATTTGTGTTCTTATTTTATTCTTAAAATAAATTATCTTATTATTTGAAATTTGGTTTGCCAGAGCATGCCATGGTTGGTCTGAGAGATAGCCTAACAAGAACACCATTAAATGGAGCATTGGGATTTATGGAGGGAATCAACTGATTGGGCATATGCAACCTTTAAAAAGCTTGTTGTTGGTATGTCTCAACTTGTGGTAGAACAAGTTGAACCTGTGGTTGTTTCTCAATCAACTTCTGCATATGCAACCAACAAATTTAGCATTTTAGGCTTTCTTCATATTATGTATTCCATGAAGAAGAGTTTAATGAACCTACCTGTGATGAAGTTCTCGTTATTGATTCTTCTGGTGAATGAAGACTTCACTTTGTTATTTCTTTATTACTCTGCAGATTGATGCAAACTGATACATCATTTTTTACGATAATGAGGTAATTTTACTGGAATATCCTTTGTTCTGGGCTCCATCCAAATTCTTCATCTTTTCTTAGAATAGTGTGCATATATGTTTTGAGGTATTGTATGTTAATGTGCGTTTCTTTAATTCAGCCACAACAAGAAAGAGCATACTTGTCTTGATATCCTTTTACATTTTCGCCTTATTTAGTTTTTGGTTTCTTAATTTCTATTTGATATCTTTATTCTGTATATTAATTTATGTTGGCCGAACACTTTCAGACCTCATGATCGGGTGCTTTTGAAAGAAATGAAGGCTGATTGGCATGCTTGTCTTGATAACAAAGTTGGGTTCAAGGTTAGTGATGTTGTGTTACAGTAATAGCACAACAACCATTTTTCATATATTCATACTGTACAAGTGAAATGTTTTCGAAGTTTATACCTTGAATCAGCTTTCAACAAAAAGTAAATTAGCTAAACTATCTTTTTTTTTGGGAGCCTTGCTTTTAAGCATTATTCTAGTCTTTAAAGTTTTGTACCCTTATTCCTAGTATTTTTTCAGTTTTGTTGAATCTGCTGGCACTTAGAGATTTGGTTTAGGTTTATTGCTTTATAGAAATAATAAATAATAATTCTTTTATTAGAGATTTATGTTTATAATATTAATTCTTCCTTGTTAATTTTCATTTCCTTTTATTGCACCTTTCATGAGCGGTGTGGTAGTTTCCTTGCAATAAAACAAAGGGAAGGTATATTTCTCCATTTCTAGTGTTACCTGGCTCTATTGTTTGTGATAACTTGAATAATGTGTTTTCTTATTCTAGGACCTAATTAATCAGTCTCATTCATCTAGTGTTACTTACATGTCAATTATTGCAGGTTAGGGAACAAATGAAGATTTGATAATATCGATCCTGGCTCATAGAAATGCATCTCAGCGTAAGTTGATTTTTGAAACATATGCAGTTACTTATGGAGAAGATCTTCTTGCATCCTTAGACAAGGAACTTTCTAGTGACTTTGAGGTTAGTTTGAAACTTTATATGTATTCTGTATTTTATTCTCAATTTGATGGCTACTTTAATTTATTTGTCAGGAATTTCAATGTTACAATTCTTAAATTTAGTGTGCAGTTTTAGTATAATGTTTGATGTCATGAAGAGGACGTTTCCTATCATACATCTAGGGACTTCCACAAGGTAGAAACTTGTGACTTTTGAAATGCAGTTTTGTTGCTTTGAAAATGTTCTCATTCATGTTGTAATTTTAAAGGGGTCGTTCCTTTGGTTGATGTGATTTATTCATGTTGTAATTTTAAAGGGGTCGTTCCTTTGGATATCCGCTTATCTGCTCATATATTTATTGATGTGCCCTCTAAATATATTTTGTAACTTTATGAAAAATCACTTCACACTTCTTTTGATAGGTTAAAGCTGTTGATGAGGAAATGGGAACTGGATTTTTGGCATTGGTTTCCAGCCAAAGTGGGGACTCAAAGACATACCTATAATGCCAAAGGTGTTTCTTTGCCTTTTTTTCTACTATGCAAGACTTTGAACTTGCTGAATATGCACATTCATTCATTTGTGGAATCTGGATTGAATTCTCTGATATTAGGATCAATTAACTGTCAAATTTCGATCAAGGCTATTTAATAAGTTCCATAAGGTGTTTCTTTGCCTTCTTTCCTATGCTTAGAGATTGCAGATATTTGCTATGTTGTAATTGAGGTTTTTCATTGTGAATTTCATGTGCAACTTTGAAGAAATAATTGTTGTCATAGTGAGGTCTCATTTGCTGTTTTGAATTAGATTTTGTAATCTGATCCTGATTCAATTCTGCTGAATTTGTTGCCTCTTGAATTGCTAGAAATTGCTTTGTTGCTTTTGTGATAAATATGAATGCATGAATCCCATGTTACTTGTTGCTTTGCTGTATCCTGTGGTATTTCATGTTGTCATTGACATTAATTGCAATTCAGGATTGAAAACAAGCGCACAACACTGCAAGTTCTTAATCTAATGATAACTCTTCAGTGATTTTGTGAAAATTCTGTCACTTTTGCTGCATTAAGTAATTTCTTCTTCCATATTAATTTTTGTTGCATGAATGTTACCTCGGTGTGAAGCAATGACTATTATGCCATTGGCTCGGATGGGAGCTACTATGACGGGAGTTGATGCTGTAGAGAATAATATCAAGATTGCTTGCCTTCATGTATGCTTATTTTATAAGAATTTGTTAACAATATGTCTAAGCAAATGGTGTCTGTTTTAGTTCTATAGCAATAAGACAACTGCAAGTTTGAAAATTCTTAGTGGTGGTGGGAGCAATTGTTAGATAGTTATTAGTTTTTAGCCATTGATATTATCTTCACCATAAGCTGAATGACTAAGTGACTATTTTTTTGTTCTTTATAGAATTTGGATCCAGTAACTTCAACTATTGAGTTTTGTTGCACAACAGTTGGTACACACGCAAATCTTGTTTATTTCATGTCTAGACCAAGCATTAATTTATACTTAATGTATGCATCCAAATTGGGTATGTTTATCTATAATCATGTTGCTATTTTCCATTTAATATTGAAAACTGCTTTACTTGTGATTTGTGGGTAGTGGATTCATCTTTTCCCTGCTTATTATGCCCAACCAGTTTTTGTGCTCGAATTATAAGTGGCATAAGTGTGCAAAATCTATTTCTATTGTGCCTGTGTTTGATAACTTGGGTAACTTCTTGTTGAAATGCTATAATAAAACTTATGTTTAGATCTGTAATAGGTTTGATTCTAGCATTTCCTTCTGTCTCTGCTCCTACCTTTTGATTTTCCCTTACGGTAACTTTTAAGCGTTTTCTATATTTTTTATGGTTTTGAATCCTAATATGTGAGATATAGATTAGATTAACTTACGGCGTCTAATTTTAATAATTAGACGCCGTAAGTTCTGAAAAATATATGCTATTTATGCCATACTTAAGGCGTCTAATTATTAAAATTAGACGTCGTAAGTTAGAACTTACGGCGTCTAATTATTAAAATTATACGCCGTAAGTTTTACCTACTACGCCTCCCACATAGGCGTCCCTCGAAAAAAGGACGTTAAATATACGAAAAATAGGACGCCGTAGCCGTGTTTTGTAGTAGTGCTTATTGGATTTAACAAAGTATATCTTATTGTGTTTATTGCATCTAAGCATTTTTTTAAAATATTTCTAAAAAAAAAAGTTATCTCCTCTAATAAATCATGATTCAGCAAAATAAAATCGACAAAAGTATTTCATATTCTAATAAATCTTAAAGATCAAATTTTCAAAAAAAAAAAGTTATACTGCCTCCGATCTTTATTATAAGACTTAATTAATTTATAAATTGATATATAATTTAATAGTACACGAAATATGTCATAATTAAATAGTTTATTTAGATTCCATGATCTCTTAAAAAAAGTCAATTAGGTATTATATTAATGACCAGGATGGAGTAATTTAGAAGATCTACTATTTAATTTAAAATTATGAAGTGTGTAATTTAATTGATTATATTTTAAAAAAATTCCTGATTTTTACATTTGTATATCTAATTTTGTGAAAAAAAAAAGTTTCCAATCACTATCTCCATATACCATTGTATGTCTACACTGGCCTTTTAAATATTGAGAGTGGGAGAGAGAGGAGCTAGAGGAGGTGTCAGTTACGTGATAGATAGATGAGTGATAATAAAGTAAAAATCGTTATTGGGAAGGGCAATTGTAATTTAAGTGTAGTATTTTGAATTTTTTGGTCCGTAGTATTTTGGTAATTTGATAGGAAAATCTCATATAAAGTCACTTAAAATAATGAAATTTAAAATTAGGTTGGTAAATTCAATATATTCCTAATTAGGTTATAAACTCAATTTCAGATTTCAGAATGTGGGTAAAATGACTTTACCAACCTCCCATGTCTTTTCTTCTCTCTGGATATTTCTCCTTTCATTTTCTATATCTAATCGTGTAACATTGGAATTTTTATTTCATGATTTAATTACAATTTTAAAAAAATATTTATGAAAAAAAGATTTATCATGTAATTATTGAAATAAAAGAGTTTATTTAAAATATGATTTATTATGTCCAGAAGAGCCATTTTCTAAAGAGTTATTATGTCCAGTAGAGATATCTCCAAAAGAGAATGTTGTAGTCCTTGAAGAGACCTAGGTACATGAATTGTGTGAAAATAATGAGATCTCAATAAATTATGTTATGAATGATATCTGAGGTGACCAAAATGAAGTCAACATTAACGACATATTTGCTTATCATATAACATATGATGTAATGAATGATAATGAGGATCATGAGCCAAAATCTGTTTGCGAGTGCCAACAACGAAAGAATTGACCCCTATGGAAAGATGCCATTAATGCAAATTAAAATCATTAGCAAAACGAAAAGTATTTGGACCTGTAGTTCATACACCTGAAGATGTAAAGCAAATTGGATACAAATGAGTTTTTGTGCGAAAGAGAAATGAAAAAGGTGAAATTATAAGATATAAGGTGTGTCATGTAGCCCTGACATTGATTTTGAAGAAACATATTCACCAGTAGTAAATGCAACTAGTTTTCGTTATTTGATTAGCTTAGCAGTAAATGAAGGACTTGATTTGTGCCTAATGGATGTCGTGACTGCCTATTTGTATGGCTTATTTGACAGTGATATTTATATGAAAGTCCCTAAAAGACTCAAGATGCCAGAAGCATCTAATTCAAATTCTCGAGAACAATAATCAATTAAGTTAAATATGTCTTTGTATGACTTGAAGCAATCAGAGCGCATGTGATATAATCGTCTCAGGGAATAAATATATGTGGAAAGAAGGGTACAAAATGACCCATTATTCCCATGCATCTTTATAAAAAGGTTTAGAAGTGAATTTGTTATAATTGTTGTTTATGTTGATGATATCAAGATTATTGGAACTCTCAAAGAGATTCAAAGGATAATTAATTGTTTGAAGAAAGAATTTGAAATAAAACACTTGGGAAGAACAAAATTCTAGTCTTGGATTACAGAATGAATACCTAAATAATGTGATCTTTGTAAATCAAGAAGCTTATACAAAAAAGGTCATAATTAAAACGATTTTATATACATAAGTCACATTCATTATGTACTCGAATGATTGTAAGGTCTTTGCAGGAGGATAAAGATCCATTCCGACCTTGAATAATTAGCAAAGAAGGTGAAGAAGAACTACTTGATCTAAAGTACCATACCTTAGTACTATTAGAACACTATTGTATCTTGTTAATCATACATGTCCTGATATATCATTTGCTATTAATTTATTAGCATGATATAATTCTTCACCAACATGGAGGCATTGGAATGGAGTAAAACAAATTTTTTGTTACCACAAAGGCATTATGGACATGTGGTTATACTACTCAAATGTGTCCAAGCATGAACTGGTTGGTTATGCAGATGGTGGGTTTTTGTTTGATCCACATGATAGTAAATCACAAACAGGCTATCTATTTACATGTAGAGATGTAACTATTTCATGACGATCTATGAAACACACTCTATCAGCCACATGATCTAACCATGCATAGATTCTAGCAGTGCATGAAGCAAGTTGAGAATGTGTATGGTTGAGGTTAGTAATATATTTCATACAAACAACTTGTCATTTTTTTTCCAGGTAAAATAGTCCCAACAGTTCTATATGAAGATAATGCTGCATGTATTGTCCAACTTAAAGAATGTTATATCAAGGGCAATAGAACAAAACATATTTCACCAAAATTCTTCTTTACTCGTGACCTTCAAAAAGATGGTGAAATAAATATCTAGCAAATTAGTTCAAATGAAAATTTAACAGATTTATTCACCAAGTCACTTCCACGTACAATTTTTAAAAATCTTGTCCATGTAACCTGTCTTCAGAGACTCAAAGATCTCAACTGATGTTGTCAAGAGGGGGAGTTGATGCACGTTGAACACTTTTTTTCCTTATCTAGGTTTCATCTCTATAAATATTTTTATTGAGGCAACATTGGAAAGTGGATCAATGAATTATGTACTCTTTTCTTTAGCTAGGTTTTTTTCCTATTGAGTTTTTTCTAGTTAAAATTTTTAATGAGGCATATTCATAATTGACATTCAAGGGGAGTGTTATAAATATTAATTATGTGGATATCCATTGACTTCATTTACAAGCCAATAAAAGACTTCTTTTACAAGTAGTTTGTAGAGGAAACTTCTCCTGCACGTGGCTTCTTCTACAAACCTGCTGAAAATCTATAAATATAGGTTTTGTGTGAACATTGAATATACAACTGAATGAGAATTACTGCCCCCACGAATTTCTCTCTTCTCTTATCTCTCTCTTATCCCACATATTTTTTTTTTTTTAATAACACAAGTTGATTTGTTATCGATTTAATTAATCTATGTTTTGTAAACTAAATTTAATTAACAGTCTTGTACGAGTACCGTATTTTCTTTCTTCTAAAATATGCATGTCAGAACAGCCACTCAAACCTTTATACATCCTCCAATAGTATGAAAGCTAGTCTTTAGCCTGTTTTATTTTTAAAACGAATAAGCCGGACAACAATATTAACTTGATTTAACCAAGCTTTTCTACATGTCATAGTTTTTTTGTGATGTAAATATTTGCGTTCATAATAGAAGATACAATTTTTTTCTTCCTAACCCAATAAGTCGAATTTCCTAAATGGGTAAGTTATTAAAAATAGTATTCCTTCCATTACTTTTTATAAGAAATAACCGCCAGTTCCTTTTTTTAAAAAAAATTATAAAATGTCTTTATTTTTATTTATTTATTTATCATTTTTCCCTTAATTAATTACTCTATTTAATGTCAATATAATAAATTTTCACGGTCCCAAAGACCTATTACTTCTACCATATTTATTTTCTTATTCTCTCTCTTTTACAATCCTATTTGTTATACTAATTTTCTTATTCCATCTTTTTTTCCCTATCTCCTCATAAATAAGGGTATTTTAGTTTTTTTTTTTAAAAAAAACTATTACAACTTTGACACATGTATTGTTCTTAACCGACATTTTGAACTGCAAAATTGGATTAAATGTTCCTTATAAAAAGGAACGGAAGGATAGTAAATAACGTTATTGAACTAGTACATAACTTTACAAATGTTATTATTCGCATTATAAGTGTAATCAATGATTCAAACATTACATTCTTATTTGTAAAAATTCACAAATGTAGTCAAATTAACACTTTCTCACCTAATTAGTTAAGTTTCCCTAAACATGGAATTTGTTAAATGTAGTAGTATATGACATTATTAAAATGATAAATATCTTTCCAAATGTTATTATTCATGTTATAAGGGCAGTCAATGCTTTTATACTTGACACTTATATAAGTATTATATATTCTTAGGAACCACGATGGGGTGAGATCAATCCTACCTTCACTATCTTTGCCCCAATTTTTTTTTTTTTTTTAAAATTAGTGGCCCCCAAAAAAAGCCTTCACCACCTTGTTCAAGTCACATTGGCCTGTTTGGTTTGATCTCATTGCACCTTGCAGTGCAGTGCAATGCGATGTAATTGTAATTTAATATTAATTATAGAGTTAGTGTTTAGTTTGATTTTTAGGTAAGGTGCAATGAGTTGTTTTTTTAATAATTATTTAAAATTAGTATATCACACAAAGTCTATATTACCTTAATATAATATTTGTTGAAAAAATAATTAAAAGCTATCGTGTTGCCTCATCATAACTATCATGCTACCTCGCCAAGGATTGTTCGATGACAATGGTTGAAGTGGTAGAGGCAACAATAACAATGGTATGGTGATGGAGGCAGTAGCAGGTGGTGACAGCGACAATGGTGGAGGAGGAGGTAGTGGCAGCGGCGACAATGGTGGAGGTGGTGATGGTGGCGGTAGTGGAGGAGGAGGAGGTAGTGGTGGCAAGGTTGACGATGGTAGGTGATAAAAGTGACAATGTTGGAGGAGGAAGTAGGGGTGGCGCAACAATGGTGCAGGTGGCGGTGGTGGCAGGATGGAGGAGGAGGAGGTTGTAGTGGTGACAATGCGATGATAGGTAGTGACAACCATAATGGTGGAGGAAGAGGTAGTGGTGGAAGCGGCGGTGGTTGGTGGTAGTGCTAGCTAGTGGCGGAGCCAGGATTTTATGTTTGTGTCCACACAATTAGTGGGGGGATTTGGGGGTTCGGAGGCAGCGCCCTTGAATTTTGTTTTTAAAGGAAAGTTTTAAATACATTAAAAAAATAAAAGAATATAGACAAGAAAAGGAAAAAAAATTCAACTTAACATAGAAAAATAATAATCAAGAGTCAACTAAACTATTACAACATAACGATTACAAAAGCATTCTTCGATTCTTCATTCCTTGAAAATATTGCATTATATCTTCATCATCAATCTTATCAAATATATTACGTTCAACATAAGTTAGCATACATGAGTTAAACCAATCATCACTTATCCAATTGCGCAACTTATCCTTAACAAAAGTCATTGCGAAAAAAACCCGCTCAACCTAGTAGTTGCTACCAGTAGAATGAGTGCCAACTTTATCAACAAATAGACCAATGGATAAACAATATCCTTTCTCTTCTCAACCATCTTCAAAGTAAGGTCATAAATTGTTTTCAAATTGACAAAATAAGGATCAGCTCTTACATCAACAATAAAATTACTAAGACTTGAAGAAAAAAAGGAATATCTGCAAGCTCATCAAACTCCGAAGGATAGAATCTAGCAAACTCAATCAACTTTTCTTTGTTAAAATTAGCAAATGAATCACGAGGATCAAGACAACTCAAACACTCAAGCAACTTGGTATTGACATTATCAAATCGATCACCCAATTCTTGAACCTGAGTATCTATCACTGTGTTAAATAACTCTATCTTAAAGTAGTGCAAGAATGTGAATGATTCCAATCTCCGTCTTGATCTCCCTTTAGGAAAATAAACATCATTCATATTTGGAATGTCAATATCATATTTATTGTCAAAAATGTTCGTTTCTTGAAGCAATTCATCAAAATCATTATCTCTCACCTCTTGTAAACGAGACTTAACTACCGTCACTAAACCAATTACATTTAAAAGGTCTTGATCTTTTCTTTGTAGTGCTTATGAAAACTTATAAGAAATCCCCAAGATCAATTTCATAAGATGCAACAAGAATGCAAATTCAAAATCCTCTATGGCATACAAAATGCAACCTGCATCAGTTTTTGCAGCATCATTTTTCGACTCGTCTTCAATAATTTTCATCAAGGAAATTATTGGAGAAAATAATGAGATAACACTTTTAACCGTACTAAAATGGGAACCCCAACGAGTGTCTCCAGGTTGCTTTAAGGTTTTTTCTTGATTTAAACCTTTTCTAGTTGGTATTTCACCCGAGCAATTCTATCAACTATTAGCTCATACTGATTCATTTGAAGAATTTCCTTCCGCTTGCATGAACCCCCACAACGGTAGCCATATTTTGAAGCATGTCAAAAAATTCTTGAATCTTTTTGTGATGTTTTGCAACCTTCACAAGTACCAATTGTAATTGATGAGCAAAATAATGAATGTAGAATGCATATGTGTTATTTCCATAATCAAACTCTTAAGCCCTTTGAATTCACCCCGCATATTACTAGCACCATCATAGCCTTGACCGCGACATTTAGACAAACTTAAACCAAGTTTAGAAAATAGCCCATCAATCGCTACTTTTAGTGATTATGTAGTAGTATCTGAAACATGAATTGTAACAATAAAACATTCAACAATGGACCCTTTTTTGTTTACATACCGAAGTACAACTGCCATTTGTTCTTTAATTGCAACATCACAAGTTTCATCAACTAGCAAGGAAAAGTAATTATCACCGAGATCACTAATTATTGCTTTAATAGTCAAATCAGCATAAGCTTGAGAAAGATCTTTCTGAATCATTTGTGAAGTCAATTTTTGATTATCGAGGGCATTTTGCAAGACCACATGGCTCATCTTTTTATTTGGCTTAGAATAAAACTTTAGAGTTTCAAGGAATAAACCTTGTTAATTTGAACTTTGAGATTCATCATGTCCCCGAAAAGGCTGACCATTTCGTAGTAGGTATCTAGCACAATCTAAAGAAGTTTTTAGTCGAATACGATAATCAGTTCTTTGTTGTTCAAAAATATTTGAAAAGGCAATATCAATATGTTGCTTTTTCTTCATCTAACATGAAGTTTGATTATATCATTCTTCTGCCAATTTTTGAACCCCACATCGACAAATGCTTCCTGCGTCGAACCACTACCTCCAACCTCCATATCAAGTAGATAACAATACAAGCAAAACATGCATCTTTTGATACACTATACTCCAACCAAGAACCAAATTCTACATATCACTTAGGATTGTATCTACGCATTTTTCCATACATTTCCGTTTTAGGGAATGATTTAAGAATTGGTTGAGTTGGCCCCTTGAGCAAATAAGCTCTCCGAATATCCTCTCTTTCTAAAGGATTTGATGTCATTGAATAAATTGAAGGTCTTTTTCCCGGATCCGCTTCGAGGTTTTCTATATTAACTTTTGCTTAAGGTGGTGATTGAAAAATTTGAAATTGAGATGCTTGTGGTGGTTGATAGGATTCTTGGACAGTTGAAACTAAAATACTATTTGATACTTGCTCACTTTGAGATTTTGGTTTTGTATTTGAGGGTTTTAGACGTTTGAAATAAGATTGTATCCTTGACATTTTTTGGAAATAAAACAGTAAAAAAGTTTCCTTTAAAAAGATAGAGAATGTGCATTTATCCGAAAATCTCATGTGCAAATATATATCTCATAATCTTCGAAATCCTCAGATTTTGAATTTGCTAATTCTAATTCTAACACATATAAATGAAAACTTAATACCCGGACCCAAAAGAAACAAGTAACACAAATAAACAAAAAACTAGAACAAAAGAAAGACAAATACCCAGGAAAAGACTAGAAGAACAAAGACATTTCATTAGATTTCATAGAAGAACAAATACCCAGGAAAAGACTAGAAGAACAAACAAAAATAAACAAAAACCAAAGCGGAAACACAGGAACCAGGGTAAGTAATAAACTTGGATGAAAAAGAAAAATTAATCAGACTAAGCAATAAAGTTTTTGCAACTTCGGGTGAAAAATAATTAGATTTCTCTTCAATATTTTGACTTTAGCAGCAAGTGGCGGCGGAAAGATGGAGATTTTAGTTACACACAGGAAGGATCAAATGAAGGCACAAGTTGAAGAACAAGAATGAAAGGGTTTTTAGTTACCTAGAATCTGGATGAAGGTGGAAAGATGGAGGAGCAGGCAATGGTCGTAGGAGCAGGTGGCGGCGGCGACGACGCTGGAGAGGAACGAGGCGGGGGCGACGCTGTAGAGAAGCCAAGTGGAGATTTGATGAGGGAAGAGGGAAAAAGGGTTTCAGATCAAGCTCTAAGCTTCTGACTTTCCGAGGGGGTTCACTTATTGCATGAAAGAGATGTTGTAATTTCCTCTTTTTTTTTTCATTTATTAAAAAAATCGTGTAAATGCAACCCGAATGTCCTTAGTTTGCGAAAGTGTTACTGTATGCGACTTGGGTTGAGAAAGTGTTACTGTATGCAATTTCTTATTTTTTTTCATTTATTAAAAAAATCACGTTGGTCGAAGTTTGCATCTACACGTGCAGTCGTTGGCTACTGCGTGCCTCCGCCACTGGTGCTAGTGGTTGAGCAAAAGGAAAAGGAGGTAATGGTGTAGATGGTGGTGATGGCAGGTGTTGACAACAACAATGGTGGAGTAGGAGGTGATAGTGGCGATGACGACAACAATGATGACAATGGTGGAGGTGGCAATGGCAGAGGAGGAGAAGGTAGTGCTAGTTGCGGTGGCGATGACAGGTGGTGACAGAAACAACGGTGAAGGAGGAGATAATGGCGATGGCTGTCATGGCGGTGGAAATGGCAACAATGGAGGTGTCGATGGCGGGGGTGGCGACGACGACAGTGGTAGGAGAAGTAGTGTTGGGAGTGGTTGTGGTGGGGCAAGGCGTGACGGGTAAAAGTAGACAAGTGAAACATAGACAAATGAGACTAAAGGGTAAATTAGATTTTTTCAACCATACAATAAAGTGGTGATAAGGATTATAGGTCAAGTATATGGATGGAGATTACAATTTTTCTTGTAATCATCATTACCATGGTAAACCCTATTACTATGCTAAAAAGCAACCAAACACTCTTACCTTAGTAATACAATCATGATTACTATCGCAGGCATACAATGTGTTAAACCAAAGAAGTTCATTATATTTTAAGGTTTTTATAATTCGTTTGGAATATTATTGAGGGATTTTACCTTTTTTTAAATCACAATTTTTTTAAACAAGTTTGTTCTTTTTCATTATATAAAATTTGGAAATGTAAATTTTAATGTTCTTTTCAATCAAATATCTTATTAAATATGATTGTCAATTTGTTACAAATTTCAATGGAGAAACATGATTTTGAAGCTGTGCCAAAATGAAAACACATTTAACTTCATACAAAAATTTATTTTTATCCATTAATTTTATAAAATGCTTTTTTTTTTAGTTATCTAACCCTAACGTGGTTAAAAAAACATTCAAACACTCGAATATTACATTTTATTTTTAAAAATAATAATGATTCCCGTAAAAAAAATCATTTGAATATTAAAATATTTAAAAATATCTTATAAAAGTAAGGGAAAATTAATCTGGAGGTCCTTATAATTTTCATTGATTTTGAATAAGGTCCCTAAGCTTTTTTCTTCTTTTTATAGGTTCTTAAACTTTCTGTGGTTTATTTAAACCGTTGCTCCCTAAGCCTTCAAAACTGTTAAATAATATTCACAGCCTTAAAAGATTGCTGTTAAAAATTGCTATCCCACATCTCTCTCCTCCTTCCGTCCCCATCCACCACTACCCATGTACAAACTCTCCTCTGTCCTTTGTTCATCCTCAACAGTTCATTCTCCACCATTCTACTAATCTGTAAACGGTTCACTATCGCTTCCCGCCTCTCTATAACGCCTTTCCTCGGTCATAAAGTCATTGGCGTTGTCTTCGGCCATCCTCACAGTCACATCGCGTTCTGTTCGAAGAATTATGATAACGAGAATATCATGAAAAGAAAATGATAGTCTAGAAACTTCGAAGAGCTTAGAGTGAGGAATTAGAGAATGATGAAACCAAGAAGCACCAAACTCAATATACATCACAGAGGAGTGGTCAGCACAGAGATGTAAGATATAAAAAGCGACATGACATGTGATTCGAATGCAATATATATATCACCTTTGTAACATTCTATATTACTATATGTACACAGATACATGAAGGAAGTTATAAGTTTTAGAGAAAATTGTAGTCGAGTCTCAATTAACAGACTTAAAGATAAATAGGTTCATTGAAATCATCAAATTGTAGTAAAGTTTGAAGGAACATGAGTGCTATTAATTTCAAATATAAATATACAAATTTTCCCCACTTCATTTAAAATAAAAATAAAAACCAATAAACAAAGACTAGAACCCTGTTTCGCACCGGTAATCTGGCATCAAGAGAAAGATTGTATTTCTGTGTTCTTCTCTTTCTCTATTGATTGGTTTTTTTTTCTCCATTTTAAATAAAAAGGGGAAAAATTGTATTTACACATTTGGAATTAATAGCACCAAGTTCCTTGAGACTTCACTATAATTTAATAATTTCAAGGGATCTCTGGTTGTCATTAAGTTCATTAATTGGGACCTGGTTATAATTTTTCCGAAGTTCTAGTAGGAGCGTGTATTATAAATAAGGGTTAACAGTAAGAAATACCCATGAGTTTTTACACACAGTTCATCCAGTGCCATTTGTTTTTCGGAGGTTCAAATTAAAACTGCCCATAAGGTTCAAAAATTGGTGCAAAATTGCCAATTCTGTTAAAGCATGTCATGTTGACCACTAATAGGCGAAAATTTGACTGAAAGTTGTGATGGTGGATAAGTAATGTCTGATGTGGATAAGTGATGTCTGATATGGCAGTCCCCATCTGAAGAAAAGTGCAAGGTGGAAAAGAATGAAACAATAAAAAATAGGAAAAACCTGAAAAATATTAAGTTCTTCTGCCAGCCTGAAAAAAATGTTAAGTTGCTTTTTTGAAAATGTTAAAACGTGGAAAATAGATTTAGGGTATAGAATCGAAATCGGGGAAAATAAAAGGAGAGGCACAAAATCAATGGAAGGCATAAAAAAAAAAAAAAAAAAATTAGGGCATGCAGAGAAATTAAGATCAAGTAAGGCACTTCTTAAATTGAGATCGAGATGAAAGAGCATATGGGGTTGGAATTTTTTACCCTAAACCTTATTAATACTATGGTCACATTGAGGAAGAAATTGAAGAAGCTTTGTAAGCATATGAATTGAAATCCCCCTCCCCCAAAAAAAGGTTTATTTTTTATTTTTTATTGTTGTTGTTGTTGTTTGTTTGCCCAAAGGACAAATATTTCATTCGAACTAATATTATGATCATCAGCAAAGAAAAAACATAAGCTATCATATAATATCATCTATGATATTAGACTATGATCATCACCAAAGTTCAAAACATCCAAATCGAAAAGCTTTACCTACTCAATAATACTTACCTACTATTTTTTAACTAAACGACTAATAAGTAATAACCTTGAGTCATTATATCTGTATTAATATTCTAAATTACTGAATACTAAACTTTGAAGTTCAAACTTCAAGCATCACAACTTCACAATTCACAAAAAAGAAAAAAAGAACAATACTATTAATTGAAGTTCATACTTGATGACTTCAAACATAAAAAATTCATCATTGGAAGTTCGGAACATCTTCAACTGCAAATATTCACTACTTAGATTCACCTCTTGCGCGCTGCTGCATCTTCCTCTACAAAATGAAGGAAGATAAATCCTAATTTAATATGTATTAACTAATATGAAGATGAAATGAAACATTAAAAACTGAAAAATAGAAAATGCAAATTAAGATACTCATAACAATAGCTGCAATCTCATCAAAATTATCAAAATCAAAGTTATTCAAGTTGGACGGTTTCATTGATAGCCTATTTTGTGCACATATGAGTGCCTCCTCCATCTTTAAGGATAAAAAGCTTCTATAAGCATCTAATACTCGACCGTAGTACTAAAAGCTGCTTAAGAGATAGCAGAGACTGGAACAATCAACAAATCATGTGCCATCAAGCTTACCACTTTATACTTACAAGCATTGCCTTTCCACCATGCCAAGAGGTCAAATTTTGAATGACGACAACCAACCAATTTAGTTCAAAGGTATTCATCAACTTCTGAAATTTTCTCTACATTACTCTTTGCATTTTCATGGGTTAAAAACTTTTGTTATGTAGCATTACCAGATGAAAAGGGCACTTCAAGTTCTAAATCTAGAAATAGCACATTTTCTCCTTTCTCCAATGTTGTTTGAGAAGCAGAAGTTTCACCAACATGAATAATAGCTGAATAGTGGTCATATAAACGATACAATACACCTGTAATCTTCCTTAACATAGCTTCACACTTTGTTGGTTCATGAAAAATGTTAGCAAAAGCAACATTGACATATGTCAATCTATATCTGGGGTCAAGTATCACAGCTACAACCAATAAAGGATTCATTTTCTCAGCTGCTCCCCAGTATTTGTTAAACTTGGACATCATTCTTCTTGACATGTCATTCAATAGAGAGTAGGAGCTACCTGCACTTGATTCAAGGCTTGTCTAAATTGCAACTATATGCTTGAAACAAGTGTTACTAGTAACATAGTTTGATCCAGAAAACTTCAATGTCATGTTGTGGAACAACTTTAAGAAGCCAAGAAACTCTTTTGCAATGCTCTAATCATATGCACTAGGAGACAAAATTGTAGGTTATGCAATCCTTCTTGCAATTGTATCTTCGGATACATTGTCAACACCTTTACGAACATCAATCAAGGTATAAGTATCTCAACTGGAGTCTACGTTCACTTTTTTCTTGAAGTATTGTTTGTATTCTTCATCCTCCTCTTCCATTTGAGCAAAGACTTTGATGAACTTTATAGCTCTCTCAAGCATAAGGTATGTCAAATTCCACCTAATGACATGATAAAAATGAAAAAAAAAACTAAACATCAATAAACAACAATATCAAAGCACATTCAAACAAATTATAAAATAAATTACCTTGTGTGTGTCAATCCAAGGTAAGAAGGCTTTTTGATTTGACTCGCTCTCTTTCAGTCAGCAATATGAACTTACGCTTCCTTGATAGAGAAGATTTAACAAATTTTACTTCTTGCCGGATGAGCTCAATGGACCTTTTCATTTCTTTGAGACCTCCAGAAACATCCAAGTTCAATATGTGAGCAGTACACTGCATTTGTAAAAAGTCTTCATCACATAACAAACCATCCCAACTCCTGAAATACTTTTTTGGAATTGCAGTTGCAGAATCATTGGCAGAAGCATTGTCAACTGTGATCATAAACGCTTTGTCAATGCCCCACTTAAATAAGCAATCTTGAATTTGTTTGGTAATTGACTCCCCTCTATGATCTTTAATCTCAACAAAAAATTCAGAATACGTTTTTGTAAAGTCTAATCCTCATTAATCCAATGTGCAGTCAAACACATGTAGTAGTTATTTTGTACAAATGTCCAACAATCAATGGTGAAAGACACACAGACTTTAGAAGTCTTGAAATATTTTCTCAAGATATCTGCTTGTTCTTTATATATGTTGTAGCAATCTCTAACAGCTTTATATCTTGATGACATTTAAAATTAATATTGAAAATCTTGCAAAAGTTCTGTCAACCCCTCCTTTTCTACAGCTTGGAAAGGCACCTCATCCTTTATGATGTACTTAGCAACAACCTTTATGCCTTGCTCTTGACTGAACAAATAATGAGTCATTGCTCGATTTGTCGTAGTCGCAAACAAGCTTTGACCCTTGCCTTCTTCGTTAGGATTGTTTGGACACTTGTCTAAATGTCTCCATAATTGTTTAGTGCCATCATTTGAATGATGACTCGCATAAGTTGTTCCACAATAGTTGCACTTTGACCTTTGTTTTCCTTTATTTTATGCTAGTGGTAGCCTTGTAAAATGGTTCCAAATGCCAGATGAGTGCTTCCTTTTTTTTTCTAGCTAGGTCATGAATCATTATCTTGTCCTTCATTCATCATCTCATTCTCAACATGGGCAGCAATATGTTGTACTGTTGTGACTACAGTTTCATTACCAGTTTCCCTTGCAACACTTGAAGCTTGCCTTTGCACATTATCTGGGGGAATATGTGACATGATAATTTCAAGATAAAAACACATAATCCAAGAGAAAAGAATAATGGCAAAGCAACTAAATCCAGTTCAACAACAATTTTAATGATAATTTCCACACTAACAATAATTTCTAGAACAACAACTCAAGCAAAGCCAACTTAATCAACAATCATAATCCACGAAGCCAATTTACAAATAAAAAACAATAAACACAAATTGAAGACCCATAATCTAAAATAATCAACTAAAAAATCACAATGGAAAATAGGGGTTAGTAGAAGATCATATCTTTCATTAGAGATGGAAAAGGGCATAAGTTTAGAGATCGATGGAGATTACTAAATTCTCACTCAAATTTATAGGTGAAGATCACCTTATAACACTAATAGGAGTAGGCAAATCTAAATAAAGAAAAAAATTCTTTAACATGGTCTATTGAGTCACAGTCCAATTAACAACACAAAATCTAAAAGAAAAGAATAATGGCAAAGCAACTAAATCAAGTTCATAAACAATTTTGACAATAATTTCCACACTAACAATAATTTCTAGGACAACAACTCAATCAAAGCCAACAATAGTTAGCTGCATGGTTTTTTGAAGCAACGTCAAATCTTGACGTTGGGCTCATTACAGGAAGCAAACCATGTGACTAATTCTTAACTAAAAACCCTGAAATGAATTATGTTGAGTACCTTTTCCGCCAGAAATCGATCGGTCGAGCACGAGGGTTAGGGCGAGCATGAGAGGCCAAGATTGAGATCAAGAGAGATGAAGAAATGATGAGAGGCTACTCATTGGGTGGGATCTGAGACTCTGAGAGAGATAAGAGACAGAGATAGTAAGCGACCTAAACACTAGCAACTCCAACCGATACCTCCACTCTGGTGAGACAGGAGCACGAGATGGCGAGAGGCCAAGATCGAGATCGAGAGAGATGAGAGACGGAGAAATTTTGAGACTACATACTCGAGAGGCTGAGGCGTTGGCCTCTAAATACTAAGCTTTGGGTGGCGAGTGGCAAGGCGACCTAAGACGTAACTAGTCAAGTGTTTGAGTGTTGTTTGAGATTACCCTATGGTGTTTGAATGTTTTTGTGTTCTGCCTAAACTTTTCTAAAGTCTGAACTTTAAACGAGAAAAAAGAAAAAAAGAAAAAGAAAATAGGTTATACGGGTAACGGGCGGTCACGGGTGCCCCGTGCTGTAACCTATGTCCTGCTCGTATAATACAAACGGATACAGGTAGCTTGTTACCCATGACGGGCCTAATCTGGGTGGGTTTAATCAGGGGAAAAAACCACGTGGTACGGGCAGTTGGGCAGGTTGTGGGTTGTTTGGTCACCCCTTATCTGTGACTTTAGCTTCACATTCTTTTGAAATAATATTCAATATCTTCCTCACTTTAGACCTTTGATCATAATTTTCCAAGAGCACCTAGTTGATTTGCGAGATGGGTTTATCTGAGTTCAAACTCAACAATTGTTTCTCTAGATTTCATTCGGAACATATCATATTCTATAATGAGAGTGTTGACTCTATTTTCCTTTATTCCGAAAGTTCCTTCATGGACTACTTTAAGAGCTTGCCACATCTCATTGGTAGAAGGAAGTGTGCAAATCCTGAAATATTCATTTTGACTTGTGGCACTTTGAATCATGAGGATTACCTTGCTGTTGAAAGTTATGAGCTTCTTATTATTGTCATTGAACTGTATTGATGTTTTTGGAACTGTGACACCATCCATAGTTTTCATTGGCACATAGTCTCTGTCTTTAATCACCTGTTATAGACCATATTCTGTTGCCATAACGAATACTTTGAATTCTGCCTTTTAGAAGGAGAAATGTTCTCTATTAAACCTCGGGGGTCTATTGGAAGAGGCATCATCTAGTAGCAATTCCTTCATCCATACTCGTCATAGGATCCTTCTTAGGATGTTAAGCCTGAAATAAGAAGATGAGCCTCTAGTACCAAATATTAGCGGCAACGATTTAATCCAAGAGAGGGTGAATTGTGTGAAATTAAGAATTTAAACACTTGCAATTAAACTTAATCGAAAGATAAGAGTTGGAGAAATTTCACCGAAGTGTACACTGTAGTTTATATTGGTTCGGTCTTAAAAGATTTTCATACTATTTTATCTTATTATTCTCTATATTAAAATATTGTAACCCCACTTCTACAATTTTTAAAAATCAACTAATAGAATTTTTCTCTACCCTCCCCTTCTCTCCAAGTCCCTCATACCTAGGGGTAAAAATAGGCTAGGCTCTTATCAAAGGCCTACGGCCTAACATATTTTAAGCCTAGTCTATTTAGTAAATAGGTCAAGCTCATGTTTAGACCTATTGACATGCTTGTTAGTTCTCTAAGGGTTTTGATGATCTCCAATGATTGTAAACAAAGCATAAAGTTTTGCTCTCAAATGTGTAAAACCCACTATAAGAGCAAAACTCGAGGTTTGGCCTTACAGAAAAGGACTCCAGGTTTCTGGACTATGCAAAACTCGAGGCTTCCAGAGAAACCTCCAGGTTTCGTCATACAGAGACTTCTCAACATTTTCTGGAAAATGAAAAACTTGAGGTTTCTGTTAAAACCTCGAGGTTTGGACTTACAGAGAGTCTCCTAAGTTTTGAACATTTTAAAACCTATAGTTTTGTGAAAAACCTCCATGTTTGAGCCAAATGAAGTTTTCTCAAAGTTTCCAAAATTATGAGAAAACTTGAGGTTTCTGGACAAACCTTGAGGTTTGTCCAGGGAGAGAGGATCTGTGTTTTTCCAAGTTTACAAAACCTCCAGTTTTATTCTCAAACCTCCAGGTTTCTGTTTTGGCGCAAAAACTCAGGATTTCCACGTTTAAGTGAAACCTCGAGTTTTGATACAAAACCTCCAGGTTTTGGCATCTAGAGAGCAAACGACTTTTCACTGATTTTGAAAACCTCCAGGTTTCTAGAAAACCTCCTGGTTTCTAGAAAACCTCCAGGTTTGCTCTTGGCGCGATTTTGTAAAGTTTCACATTCAAAGTGAAACCTCGAGGTTTCTATTAAAACCTTGAGTATTTGCCAAACAGAAAGGGTGTCGCTTTTTGCTGTGTTAAAAACCTCCAGTTTTGGTTTGAAACCTCCAGGTTTGATGTTTTGGACTTAAATCTCTTTCACTTGCTACAGTCCAAAACTCGAGGTTTGAAGAACAAACCTCGAGGTTTCATAGCGTCTTCAGAATTTCAAATCTGACGAATTTGCAATACCTTCTTGTTTGATCTTAATACTTCCTATCATTATTCTATAATATTCCTAGATATGTTTAACCACTTTTTTAGTGAGTTTCAGATGAATTAGAGAATGTTTATTGAAGGTTTAAAGCAAAAGCAAAAAGCATGTCAAAACATTAAATGCTAAACCCAGAAAGTTGCATACTTTTGGGTAATCCTTTTGCACACGCTTACAAAGGATTAATGTCTACCTACCACATCCAGCAACTGCTCTTCCAACAGATTAATTCGCAGAGAAGTCAACTCTGAACTTCTGCACAGCTGGATTAAATGAAGATTAGTGAGAGAAGACACTATAACTGCCTACAACAACTAGATTATCACTTCAACGGTTATGTGAAGGATTGCAACGGTCATCTAATGCACTCTCAGTATAAATAGCGCTGCATTCAATTTCTCTCAACAACCAATACTGTAGAAAACGAAAATCATTCAAAGTGTCCAACTACTCTTGAGTTTTTCTGTGTAAAGTATCTATTGATACAAAAAGCTTCAGTGTTTATCAATATCTACTCTTAGAGAGAGTTACTTTTCTGTATATCATTTATTGTAAAGGATCACAAGTCTGGGGACTTGGTGATTGGGTTCATTGATTGTAACTTGTAAGGGAGAGTAAGTTCTAGTGAGAGAATTACTCTTAAGTACAGAGTGTGTAATCAATTGAGATAGTGAAAATTCTAGAGAGTCTGGGGACTGGACGTAGGTCAAGAGATTGGACCGAACCAGTATAAATCCTTGTGTCTTGCTCTTCTACTCTCATCTTAGTTCATCTCTGTTTTTAGTGTTCAAAAACAGAGGAATTCAGAAAAAGATTTTTAAAATCCCCAATTCACCCCCTCTTGGTGATTTAGCTTCACTTTCAATGCTTATTTAGGTAAACAGACTAGACTTATTTTCATAAGGTTTTAGTCTACAGGCTTAGCCTATTTAGTTTTTTTCTTTTTAAAAAAAATATTATTATACATAATTATATATAATTTAATCTAAATTAATTTTGTAAATTATTTATAAAATTAATTACTTATTCTTGACCCTAAATTTCACATTTCATCAATTATCAATGAGCTTAACATTTTCATTCTTCAATTGATCACATCTACTTCTCTTTCTTTTTCCTTTTTTTTTTTAATTATCGATTGAGATGACAATGCTAGCTCACCACCTCTCCTTTGATTTATGTTATTTGATGCAACATAATAATTGCAGTAAATTTATTTTTGTGATGCCCAAATGAAAATGTTCCAATAGGAAGAGTTTGTCTCATTTTCTGAAAGAAAAAGAAGAGGTAAAATCTATTGAGATGACAATGCTAGCTCACCACCTATCCTTTGATTTATGTTATTTGATGCAACATAATAATTGCAGTAAATTTATTTTTGTGATGCCTAAATGAAAATGATTCAAATACGAAGAGTTTGTCTCATTTTCTGAAAGAAAAAGAACAGGTAAAATCTAGTTTTATATGCCACTTATTGTACTTGCTTTTTACATGCCACTTATTGTACTTGTTTAATTTTTTTAAAAAATATAACCTTAATCAATAGATGATTAATTTTTTTTATTCATACTTGCTCAGACAATTCTTGTCATTATGTGTTCTTTTCTTTCTCTTTAGACATAATATGGGCATTTAAATTAGCTTAATGAATCATATATGAACTTATATGCATATGCTTTAACCTTATTTAAAGCTTATATTTTAAGTACGCCTTTAAATAGGCTTCAGGACTTTTGAAGACTCATATTCATACCTAAAAAAGCCTACATACAGATTCATGCTTTGGACCTTCGTCACAGACCCAATTCTATTTAGCTAAAGCCTAACTTAGCTTATTTCCACCCCTACTCATACCAAACATACCCTATGTACTGTAGCATACGTTTAAGAGGATATCATTTGAAAAACATCACAAATTAAAAATTACCCAAATCATCACTCAAGGTTTGCCTTTACTATTCTTTGTATCAACCGAGCTTTTCCATTTAAAAATTCTCATCGCATCCCTCGCATCCCGGAATATGTTTATTGTAATATACTTTTGTTATTAAAATATATGTACTTAAAATTATTTAGTGCCTTATATTTTTTTGTTATTCTTTTCTATTCTTATTTATATTCTTTTGTTTTTTAATGCATTTAAAACTTTCGATAGTTAAGAGAAGAAATCTAATCGTATTGCATTTAGTTAGTTCCTAATTAAATTTAATAAATTAAACAATATGTCTCTTATATATATGTGTGTGTGTGTGTAAAAAATATATCAATATCATTTAGTTCAAGCCTCCCTCATGCCATTTTATTTTATTTTTTATTTTGAGTTACAACGATTGGTTTTTTCAAAACCAGTCGTTGGAACTCAAAATTTTTTTTCAACTTCAATCTTGCGCCTTCGACATTTTATTGTTCCCTCTCTTCCAGATTTCTTTAGATATTTCAACTTCAATCTTGCACATTCAACATTTTATTGTTCCCCCTCTTCCATAAAAATGTAAAGTTTTCTCTTCAAAACCGAACCGTGCAAAACGTCTTCCTTAAATCTATCCTGAACGCAACCTTTCAATAAGAGTCTCGAGACCCACCCATCTCCGTTGCCGCACCCAACAGCCTTACCCTTGCCACCAAAGAGGTTTGCTATCGCGGTGTGAGCGACTTCGACTCCGACACGTCTTCTGTCATGAACTACGAGCATGCTGTACAGCCTCCAGATCTGTCGTTTGCCGCCAGTTTAAGATCTCGGTTGCAGATCTACGTCTCTCTCTCTCTCTCTCTCTCTCTCTCTCTCCTCATTAAACAATATGTTGAGCAACGATCCCGAGCACCGTGAAGAGGAGGAAGCTCCTTACAGGCGATGATGAGGATACCGAAGTTCTATTTTGTGGTGCTTTCTTTTGTTGAAAATTTGAATGGATAGTTCATTGTAGTATTTTTTTTTGCTCTATATCTTGGTGCTTTCTTTTATTTGTCTTCTATTTCATTCAGTTAAGACTTGAGATGTTTTATTTATTTATTTATTTTTCTTCTTATTTTGTGCTTCGTTGGATATGAAACGCTCTATTTCTTGCGTCGAATCTTGAATGGTGTTGTTTATCGTCTATTTTCAATCCATTCTTTTTCTCATGAGGCTTTACCTTGTTTAAATTGCACCTTATATTGTGTTTTAGATGGTTCTATGGACTACCTAGCATGTATGCGTGTTGTGGGTTTGTAGATATGCAACGACTGTTATTTAAATAACAGTCGTTGAAATTGAACGACTGTTTTTTAAAAAAAAAAGTTGTTGATGTTATAAAGTTTCAACGACACTTTTTTTAACGACCTTTATAAATAGTCGTCTAATGGCCTTAAAAACGAACGTTAAAAGTGTTTTTTTGTAGTAGTGAAAAGGTCTGAAGCCTCTAGCTTATGATGCGTTTGCAAACTTTTGAATTTGTATTACTTTTGAACCTGATGATCAATAACGAATGAGTTGTCACAAACAGTTCAGAGAAAAGATCAAGATATTGTGAATGCTATGACTCTTGTAAAAGTTTTAAAGGTGTTATTACAGAAGATGAGAGATAATTGGTGGGATAATCTATTTCATAAGACTTTTGAATTTTGTATAAAATATGATAAAGATATCCTTGATATGGAAAGTATACTTACATTGCAAGGGAGAACAAAACGTAGAGGACCAGTTACTCATCTTTGCATCACTTTAAGGTTGACATATTCTATGCAGTGATAGATACTCAACTTCAAGAGTTGAATGATCGTTTTAGTGAAGTTAGTTTGAATTTGCTGAAATGCATGGCATGTTTAAATCTGTACAACTATTTCTCGGCATTTGACAATAATAAGTTGTGTGAATTTGCTGGCTTTTATCCTTCAGATTTTGATTTGAATGATTTTGTCATGCTTGAATATCAGCTCGACACGTATATCGTTGATGTGCAAAGTGATCATGATTTTTTCAATTTGCAAGGAATAGATGATCTTGCCAAGAGGATGGTTGAAAAGAAAAAAACATATTGTGTATCTTTTGGTTTATTTACTTATAAAGTTAACATTAACTTTACCTGTAGCAATTGCATATGTGGAAAGAGCATTTTCAGCTATGACATACATCAAGACTGCACTTTGTAATCGGATGGGGGATGAATAGTTGAATGATTGTTTAGTGTTTTATATTAAAAAAGATGTACTACCTCCGGTCCTAATTATAAGAACACTTTTGTAGTGCAATTTGCACTACAAAAATGTTCCTATAATTAGGACCAGAGGGAGTATTTGATAGCATTGATAATAAGACAATTATGGTGGAATTCTAAAACATAAGGCATAGAATGATAACATTGTAATTATTTTTATTGTAATATACTTTTGTTATTAAAATATATGTATTTGAACTTATTTAATGTCTTATATTTTTTTGATATTATTTTCTTTTCTTATTTATATTCTTTTTTTAATGCATTTAAAAATTTCCTTAAAAAAATAATACTTCGGGAGCGACTGAATCCCCCATTGATGCCTACCATTTATTAATTTTTTGGATCCGCCACTATCTATCATCACTAATCTAAACGGCCCAAAATCTTCAACCACATTAAACGTACATGTTTAAGAGGATATCTTAAAAAAATGGGTAAATTACGCTCACTTCCAGAAGCTATTTACAACATAAAATGCATATATTAACAACAACTTTTGAAAACCTGGATTTTTTCTTCTCTCACTTTCAGAAGCTATTTACAACAACAAATGCTATATTAACAACATAGAATGCATATATTAACAACAACTTTTGAAAACCTGGATTTTTTTGTTCTCTTACTTCTAGAAGCTATTTACAACAACAAATGATATATTAACAACATAAAATGCATATATTTACAACAACCTTTGGAAAAATAACCAAAAACGGTAGAGGATGAAGGATGGATGAAGGAACAGGGGATGAGAGAAAGGCAAGTTCGACGGATCTATGGTCTTGCCGTCAGCCATGTCAAGTGATAACCGTGAGTAAGCAAAACGGAAGTAGAGGTCGAATATTGGAGCAGGTCCGAAATCACAAAATCCACAGAGCACCCTAAAAGGTCAGGTGATCTTCAGAACGATGGTGGCGGTTAGCGGAGATCATGGCGGTGTGGTCGACGGAGATCGCAGGGGCTGATGGCCTTTCGTGCGTCTTCCTTGCTCGGTTCTTGGTGGAAACCGTGGCGGAGATCAGTCTTGCCAGAGATCGCAGGGGCCAAGTGCGTCTTCCGTGATCGATTCTTGGCAGAAATCGTGGCGGAGAGAGACAGGAGAGAGGAGTAGAAGAAGGAGAGAGGAAAGAGAGAAGAAAAAGGGAGAGAGGAGAGAGACAGGAGAGAGGGAAGGTCAAAATGGTAATTTTACATTCACAAATAATTACAACCAGGTCCCCTGGACTTCTGTGTAATTTCATGATTTCAAAGGACTTTATTGTGATTAATTCCCTTCCTTAGGACCTGAGCGTAATTTTCCCTAAAAAAATCACAAATTAAAAAGTACCCCAATCATCACTCAAGGACTCAAGGTATGCCTTTACTCTTTTATGTACCATCGCACATCTCGTGCCGCTATCGCAAATTCCAGGGAAAAAAACACTAGCACAAAATTTCTTGCCCAACATAAAATATTTTTGTCTTGCGTAGAAGCTATTATAAATTATTAGTAGTTTCAAACCTCAACAGCACAAGAGACTCCACCTTCCATCTCCTTGTTTCACCATGGAATCTCATTCGGCTTCTTTGAAAGTTTACTTCATACCCAGCGTGTTTACAAGTCACCTTGTTCATCTCTTTGAACTCTGTCGTTGCTTGGCATCACGTGGCGTGCACGTGATCTTCTTCTCCACCCCTTCCACCACCAACCTCCTTCACAAATCCTTACTCAAGGCCGAGGCTGCGGGCCATCGCATCCATGTGCACAACCTCAAGTTCCCTTCACGGGAGGTTGGTCTCCCTGAAGGCGTCGAGAATGTCGTCGGGGTCGATGATCTGGGTACCCTCGCCAAAGTCGGCGAGGGAATGGCCCTGCTGCGCCGTCAAATGGAGCACTTCATGGAGCAAAACCCACCCGACTGTATCGTCGCAGACATGTTTCACCCTTGGACCTCCGACTTCGCGAACCAGTTGGGAATCCCACGGCTGATATTCGATGCATCTGGCGTGTTTCCTGCCTGCTGTAAGGAGAGCATGAGAAGACTACCTAACTTCCCGCACTTGGTAAACTCCAACTCTGACCCGTTTATCCTTCCGGGTCTTCCCCACCCGATCACCTTGACTTTTTCTCAACTTCCAGAGTACATCCAAAATACGACCCCACTAACTCAGTTCATGGAATCGGTAAGAGACTCAGAATCGAAGTGCTATGGCCGTATAATCAATGGCTTCGCCGAGCTTGAAGAGGAATACATAGAGCACTACAAGAAAACCACGGGGAAAACAGTGTGGCACTTAGGCCCCACTTCTCTTCTGAACAGTTCATCGGAGGACAAGGCGGAGAGGAATTTTAAGGCTGCGGTGAGTGAGGATGAGATCCTGAGTTGGCTCAACTCGAAGCAACCAAACTCGGTGCTTTACCTCTGCTTCGGAAGCGTGGCCCCCTTCGCCGACGAACAGTTGCTGGAATTAGCAAGTGCACTCGAATCCTCCGGCCATAACTTCATCTGGGTGGTTGACAAAAAACAGCGTACTGAGCACGAGACTGAAGAAGACAGACAAAATGGATGCCGAGGGGGTTCGAAGAGAGAATGAAGCGAGAAGGTAGGGGACTGGTCATACGAGGGTGGGCCCCACCAGCACTTATACTGGACCACGTGGCCGTCGGAGGGTTCATGACGCACTGTGGGTGGAACTCAATGCTGGAAGCGATCAGTAGCGGAGTTCGGATGATTACGTGGCCATTGCACAGTGAGCAATTTTTCAACGAGGAACTGATACTGCGGGTGCTTGGGATTGGGGTGGAGGTTGGAGCAGATAATTGCGGGGTTCTCAATGTTCTTATGGGCGTTTCCACGAAGAATTTTTTGAAACGACACCGTATAGAGAGCGCGATAAGAAAACTAATGGGCGGTGGAGATGAAGCGGTGGAAATGAGGAGGCGTGGTAGAGAGCTCGCGGAGAAGGCTAGGGCAGCAGTTGGAGAAGGAGGGTCCTCACAACGGAATCTGACCGCTCTGATTCAAGATCTTCACGAGATGAAATCTACGAGGACAAAGGCTCAAATTGATAACATAGGGAAAGCAGGGAATTGTACTAAGTGACAATACAGTTGTCCTTATATGTGACGTGTTCTAGCATATGTCTTAACACTGCACCGTAACTCACTTCTTATTATATAAAGTGAGGATTGTACTCAGCGATATTCAATATAATCAATTAGAAAGTATATCAATTTACACTTTCCTTTTCTGTTTTCTTCCTTTTCTTATTTATGTTGACATGGTATCTGAGCCGGCATGGACGGACCCACGTAGGTGACAAGGGGGCAAGTGCACCCCTTGAATTTGGTTTTTTTTTTTTTTAAAAAAAAAAAATAAAAATACATGTTTAAATGATTGTCCATCTTGAAATTAAGTGTCAACTCTTAATATATTAAAATTGTACTTCGTAATTGGATGATGATGAATGGTTAAATGACTGTTTAATACCTTATATTGAAAAAGATGTATTAGATAACATTGATAACAAGACAATTATGATGTAATTTCAAAAATAAAGTAGGAAAGGATGACGTTATAATTATTTTTATTGTTATATACTTTTTTTATTAAAATATATGTCTTGAACTTATTAGTCTTGCACCCTTCATGTAATTTATATAATTGCATTTCTAACCGCACTTAGCCTTATTTTTCTAAATAGCGGGTTTGTAAAATAATTACCTATCTTATTATATCATTAGTATTCACTTAATTTCATGAATATTTTTTGATATTCTTTTTTTTTTTATTACATTTAAAACTTTCCTTTTAAAAAAAAATTCGGGAGCGCTGCCCGAACCCCAAAATTCCCTCACCAATGGTGACCCCCTTCAAGAATTTTCTGGGTCCGCCCCTAAGAGTCGGCAACGGCGTTGCAATCTCATTCCTCTGTTCTTTCTGCGTGAGCAAAGTCATGGCTACAAGCTCTGATGCCCCTTTCCCTTTGACTACCTCTTCAGCGGTGCCTCCTATGTTTTTGAACAAGAAGATTACCATTCGATTAGATGACAATTGTAACATCCCAAATTTTAGAATTTGAAATTAGAGTATTTTATGAAAATTAAATATAAAATTTTGGCTTAAAAAATTATGAGAATAATTATTGAAATTTAAGTTTATTTTTCCTTTAATTTATTTCGAGAAAAGAATAAATTCAAGGAATATATGGAAAGAATAATTTTGGCCTAAAATTATGGAATCAGTATTTTATGGCCTAGAATAATTTATGGACTTTATTTGATAATCCAATGTCGAAATTAAGAAGGAGTAAAATGATAATTTTACTTCCTCAAGACTACAAATAAATTTTGGCCACAATCAAAACCTAATTTAATGATACAAGGATATGTCTAATCAGAATTTTAGAGAAGGAATGGTTGAAGTTTAGTGGTCAATATTATAAAGAAAAGGAGGAAATAGAATTAGTGGTATTAATTATTGGATCCTATGCTTGCAAAACTATTAAATAGTAAAACCAGCCCATACTCCCTCTCTTTTTTTTTTTTTTTTTTGGATATAGAAAAGTTTTGGAGGGGTTCGGCATCAATCCCCTACCAAAGCCAGGGCACGGCCCCGGGCTCTTTGAAAGTTTAATGGGGACTTACGAGATCGCCTACCAAAAGAGTCCCAGCGACGGTAGCGGAGATCAAACACACATCCCTTTGGGACTTAAACAAATCTCTTACCATCTATGCCAACTTTCTTTGGCCCCTCTGCATACTCACTTCAACCCAATATATACTCCTTCCAAATCCATTGTGTTTTGGCCCAACGTACAACCCTTTTCAATACTCAATAAACCATGCAATTCATTAGTCATTTCAACCCATTCCATGCAGAATCAATTCTCCATTTTAATTCTCACTCTCCTCTCGTCGGCCCAGCTCATGAACAACAAAAAGGAATATGAATATATCAGCATGTATGCTCCTCAAAAACCAATAGCTTTCGGCCCAACACGTGACAAACCCACTACCTATAGACCCAACCCCTTATCTTCTATCAACCATTCTCACGCAAAACACCAGTATATATATATAATAGCTGAACACGCAAGCACACAGAAAATCGCCGCGCCTAAAACGCAGTAGGAAAATGAATCAGCATCATCACCAAAACGCCGAGTTACGCAACAGGAACGCCTTACTTCTTGAGCCCAGCGCCTGCACCACACTCTTTCTCATTGTAACCATCGGTCTTTCCACAGAACACAGAACAGGAGAGGGAGAGAAAAGAAGGTAAGAGCGAGAGAGAGAGTCCGAAGAAACAGAGTGTGAGAACGCTGAGAGAGAGAACGAGAGATGTTGAAGGCAGATAAAGGTCTAAACGTTGCATGTAAGCTTGAGTTTTGAACAAGGTAAGCCTTCCTAACGTTGTTCTTTGCGTTTGAAGCTTCCGTGACGTGGTTTTGGTTGGCCATGGTTACTCTGTTTTTAGGTGTAGAAACAGAGACGGTTTGAGCATGTTCTAACGTATGGGAGTTTCAGATCACCTCTTATAAGCACACAAACCAGTAGAGAATAATAGTGGATGTTTAAATGGGGTTGCATGCACGTAGTTATTGAAGTTTCCTTTAGGTTCTTGAAGTTTCTGTTATGGAGCTGAAGCAGCACCCAAATATAAGGTTTATGGTTCTGCCTTTAGTCATAGTCGAAGCTAAATGTTTGTTTTGAAGGGTTGGTGTTGAGTTATAATATGAAAAAGGATTAGAAAAAATCTAAATGAATACCAAAACGTGAGAAGAAAAGCTGTAGTAATTCTGGAAATTTAACTTTGTAGCTAGAACACTGATTTTCGAGTAAGACAAAACCAGGGTAAACAAACTCTTTTGAACCTGAAATTTCGTAGGCATATAGTACACATCCTAATATTTAAAACGAGCAAAAGAACAGTCAAAACGGACATGTAGATTGGGAGATATGATTTTCCAAAGATTAGCCAAAATCTGGAACGTTTTCTGCACTTCGGTGAACAGTAATATTCGGGCTTGATTTTGAAATAGCAAAAATTTGTTTTTTTCCTTGAAATTTTTACAGTAAATAGTATACATCTCAACCTTTCCAACGAGCCAAATAACACCTTAAACGGAGGTCTACAACTCTAGTTATGAGTTTTGGAAGTTGAGCTAAAAATCTAGAAATTTCTGGTATGATTTTGGAGCAGTAAAATGACGTTGGATTTCGGACCAAGTAAATATTTTAGTTTTTACATGAAAGTTTCCAGCTAAATAGTAGACACATAGAAGTTTAATTTGATAGGTAATTTGTCGAATTCTGATAAGTATTGAAGGAGTTATGGTTCCTCAAAGATTGGTCAAGAAATCTGAGAAATTCTGGACATTGTTTATGTTTTTCGAAAGTTTGGAATTTTCACAGTCATAAATCAACTTGGTGGCTTTAATTTATGAAAATAGTCATATCAAGGTTTAAGTAGAAATTGGAATCACTCCATTTGGAGTTGTATCGGTCCAGTTATGAATTTTCTAAATTCTCATAAAAAGTTAAAGGCTGAATTTTTGATAAGCCTTAAAATAGTCACGCAAACTGTTAACTTGTGCATAACCTTCAAAGTAAATGTTTGTTTTGGATAACTTGTCTATTAAGGGTTATAAAGACTCTAAAGTGAGCACGACAACCCTTCTGAATATATTTTTTAAAGGACATGACACTTAATAAAATAGATAAATAAATAATAATAAATGATATTATTGTTTATTAAGAAGGGAAATTAATAATTCCGATGATTTTACTTTAGGATATTGAAGAAGTTTGAATTCCTAACACCGGAGATTGTAGTTATGCTCGCGAAGTTAAGATTGATTTTTGGCGTGTGTTTGAGCTCTTGGATTAAGAGCAGTGTGATAATAATTAGCTTCGGCGAGAGGTAACCACTTTCCACTTATTATGTGTATTAGTATGTTATTTGTGAGTACTCTGTGAAATGATTATGAATATCTTAATAGAAATTGCCTTGTGGATTATATGATTTGAATTGTGAAACATATGCATTATATTTATTTATGTATAAGAATTGAGATTTGAGCTATTATGACATGGTTATGAGAATTATTTAAATAACATGATTTGAATGTGAAAATCTTAGAAAAATTTCTGTTGAGTTATTTATTATGTTAATTATGGAAAGAGTTGAATTGTGATGAAATGGAGTAGTTATTTCACCACGTGGTGAGACCTCCATTGGTGCACAATGGTTGCCTTTCTATTGTCCCACTTGTTCAATGAGGGACTGCCCACTAGTTCAATGAGGGCTTACGACACCCCACTAGTTCAATGAGGGAAAAAGATCCATGGTCCGGGACATGTGCTTTCGAAGATTTTGGTGGTCCTCATCACATAACCAAAGTGAGCTTTTGAGTAACCGCAACATGGATGTAACTTAGCCCATGGGTCTAGTCGGAGGAAATAAGGCGGTTCGGTTGGATTGGTGGGAGGCATCTTGGGAATTGTGTTAATAAAAAAATGTAATACCTAATTTATAATATATAATTGAGTAAATACCCTTTTGGGTCCCCGACAAAAAACACGGACCCCATTTTAGTCTCTAGGGACTAAAATGAGATTTTTTTTATGGACTAAAAATGGCTTTTTAGAAATTTCCGAGGGACCAAAATGTTCACAAATCGACCCTTATTCGTCCTTTTCAGAGACTAAAAGGGCATTTCTTTGTGTGAGGGGCCAAAATGGGGTCCGTGTTTTTTTTCAGGGACCCAAAAGGATATTTACTCTATATAATTTATGATATGAAACTTTGTGATGTGTATATTGGTGAATTATGTTTTTAATATTTTGTTATATAAATTGTTCCACTTGGCACCTCACTATCACATATTAGTATTCGTAATAAGTTGGATTGATGGTTACCACATTTTTCAGGTGATAATTTCCATGCGGGTCCATCAAGGAAGACTTCAGAAGCATAGGCTACTTCTGCTAAGAGTAGTGCTTCTGTCTTTTTGGTTTATATTGAATGATTGTATATTGTCACGTTAGGGCTCATTCTGCATACTCTGGTTTATTTTGGATATTTTGATACATGTTGAAGCATTATTATGTTATTAATCAACTGTTATATAGTTATTAAGTTAATTAAAATGGGGGACGTTATAACAATAATTTCGTTTCTTGGAAGCTAAGAGTCTTTTCATGGTCAAGCAACCTCGGATGCAACAATATCTTGATGGTGCTGCTCCTTCTCATCAGATCTATGATTCGCATGGTGCGCTGGTCCCGAATCTTGAGTTTGATTTCTTCGATGTTAATGAGTCTGCCCTAGCATCGTGGCTTCTAACAACCGTCTCTCTGAACATTCTTTTGGAGCCCATCGGAGCAGAAACCTCGGCTCAAATCTGGCAGAAATTATACCGCCTCTTCTCAGAGAAGTCTCATTCTAAAATTCTTCACTATCGTAATTTGTTATCCTCGCAACAGAAGGGTAAGCTTTCAATACGGGATTACCTCACTAAAATGAAGTCGATCTGTGATCATTTGGCTTTCTTAGGCTGATTTTTGGGGAATCTCATCAGATCTCCCATATATTGAATGGGGTAACTGTTGAATTTGAGTATGTCATTGTTGTTATCAAGGCTGGTTTAGGCAATGGCGTTCGTTATGATCTGACTATAGTTACTACGATGCTGTTAGATTCTAAGGCTCGGCAACATGCTTTTCTTCACCATGCTCCTGCTTACGCCATTTTTGAATCCTAAGTATTATGATGATTCTGCATATGCGTTTTTAAGTTCAAGCTCCCTTCAATCCTTCCTTCAGTGGTCGTGGTAGCCGATTTAGTTTTGGTTGTGGTCGTGGTTGTAACCGTGGTCATTCGACCTCATACAATTATTTTCCCAATACTTGTTGTACACCATGTCAAATCTGTCACAACATTGGCCATGTTGCAGAACCCTATTTTTATAGGTATGATCCTTCTTCCGGTCCCTCTTGACCGATCATGCCAAATCCTTAGACTGCCACTTATGGTGATTCAAATAGTAATTTTCCTGTTTCTATGCCGCCTGGATCGTATAACTCTGTTTTGCCTAGTACCTCATATGCTTCTATGCTACCTACTGGTTTCTATGTTATGCCTACTTCATATGGTCTTTATCCTACTGCTATGGCACCTTCTTGTACTGCTGGTCATTTTGGAGCTATCAACTCTTATACTCCTATGATGTATTACAACTCTGTTGCTACTCTTTGCATTACTCCTTCTATGAGTCCTTCTTTGAGTGTTTCCTCCAAGCCTATCTCTAATGCTTCTTCCAAGCCTATCTCTAATGCTACTAGCATCTTTGTTCCTGACACATCTACTCCTCTTATTTCTTTTGATCCGACACAAGCATTTATGGTGGCTACTCCCGCTGTTGCCTCTGATTCCAGCTAGTATTTGGATTCTAGAGCTACTCAACATATTGCTAACACTCCAGCTGTTGTTTAGAATGTGTCACCTTATTTTGGGGATGGTTAGGTCCTTGTAGGTAATGATGCTCCACTCTCTATTGTTTCCACTGGCACACATGTTTTTTCCCCTCACTTGTATCTTCAAAAGGTTTTGTGTGTTCCCAACATGAAAAAAAACTTGTTTCTATCTCTACGTTTACTAAGGAAAACACAGTTTCTGTTGAATTTTTTTTCCTACATATGCTTTGGTGAAGGACTTAACCTCTCAACAAGTTGTAATGCATGGCAATGTGATCAATGGTATGTTCCAGTTGAGCACTGTCAAGACTCCACAACCCCATAGAGCTCAATTTGGTTCACTGCTCGCACGTGTACTTGCTAAAGTTTTCTCTACTTCTATTTCTAAAATTTATGTTGATATGTGGCATTATCGTCTTGGTCATCCTACCATGGATGTTGTTAATTCTGTATTGAAAACTAATCAGCTCCATGTTGTTGTTGTGCCTTCCTTTACTTCTTGTAGTGCGTGTTGTCTTGGGAAGATACATAAACTTCCTTTTTCACGTTCCACTACTGTCTATGACACCACTGCAATTAATTATTTCAGATTTATGGGGTTCTGCTCCTGTTCACTCAAATGGTTATGCTTACTATATTTCTCTCATTAATGCTTAAATTCGTTTTGAGTGGATTTATTTCTTAAAGACAAAATCAGATGCTCTCTAGGCTTTTAAACTGTTTAAATACGCTATAGAGCTGCAATTCTCAACAAAAATTCAGCACTTACAGAGTGATGGTGGAGGAAAATTTTGGGCATTCAAATCTTTCTTAGATACATCTAGCATTAATCATCGCATATCTTGCCCGCATACTTCAGAGCAAAATGGTTTAGTGGAACGGAGACACAGGAAAATTGTTGAAACTGGTCTTATGTTAATAGCTCTTGCTACCTTGCCTCAATCTTTTTGGTCTGATGCTTTTTCTACTGTTGTATTTCTGATTAATAGATTACAAACTCAAGCTCTTGGTGGAGTCGTCCCTTATGATAAATTACTTGGAACCAAACCAGATTATTCAATTCTTCGAGTATTTGGTTGCCTTTGTTACCCTTGTTTAAGGGACTAAATAGGAATAAATTGCAATATCGCTTAATACCATGTATTTTTTCTGGGATACAGCTCCAATCACCGTGGTTAGAAATGCTATGAGGTTTATACTAGTCGTGTGTATGTGTCTAGCTCCCTGGCCCTCAACCTTCCTCTAATCTTCCTTCTTTAACTTCCCTCTCTCCTATATCATCTACCATCTCAACACCTCCACCTATTCCTTTCTCTCCTTCTCCTATAAGTCTTCCTATGCAATCTGTCCACTCTATTGCTCCCCTCACCACTTCTTCCCTTCCTTCTGGACATACTTCGTCCCATCTGTTCCTTCTCAATCGTCTTCATCTCCAACTCCAACCAATATTCATTCTATGGTTACTCAATCCAAGAATGGTATTTTTAAGCCTAAACCTCTAGCCTTCCTCACCCCCATCCCAGATTATACTCCTACCACCATAACAGAAGCCTTAGCTCATCCTAACTGGGAACAGTCGCAAAGGAGGAATTTAATGCTTTGATTAAATTTGGTACTTGGGAACTGGTTTTTTTTACTTGTTGGTTATGGTATTATTGGTCGCAAATGGCTGTTAAAAAAAAAGCCAGTGGTACTGTTATTCGATACAAGGGTCGTTTGGTTGCCAAAGGATATTCTCAAGAAATTGGAGCAGAATATACTGACATGTTTAGTCCCGTTGTCAAGTCTCCTACAGTCTGCATCTTGCTTACTTTGGCTATCACTCATGCTTGGAAACTTCATCAAGTTGACTTTAACAATGTCTTTCTCAATGATGCCATTCAGGAGGAAGTCTATATGGATCAACCTCCCGATTGAGAGCAATTTTCTTCCACTGGTTTGATAGGGCAAAACTTTATAGCCTATAGACTCTGCAAGCGTACGGGCCGTATCAAGTAATAGAGTGATAAGAAAAATATCGTTCCCACAAGGACTCAATCTAACTAGCGATTAAATATTAAATTTCCTTGTTTCGTTTAAGTTAAGCGAGTCAGAATTGTTTTTAATAATAAAGAAAATTAATAAGAAACTAATAGTAGCAAAAGAGAGAATACCAATATCAAGTAGTACAACCTAGAGTCACTAATCCCTTGTTGGTTTCTTAGATTTTATCCCCACTAAATTAATTTTGACTTAACTTGATCAGCTAATCTAGAGTATAAGTATCTATAAATGCCTTCCGCTCCATTTATACACCTATCTTAATTGATTATGCAATGCCTCACACAACTAAATAAGATGCATTTTAGATCGGGCTCACTCTAATTTGATTATGCGGAGCTTCTGGGTATATGCCTATCCTAGACGCAAATTAGATTAAAACCTAATTCCACATTATTTAATCCAAGGTCAATTTAAGATTCATTATTCCAAGTTCAACCCTAAATCCCCAAAACATGCTTAATGGTGGCCAATCAATAAGCAATAGCAATAAAAACAAGATTAGATAAACTGAAATAAAATTAAGCAAAACTAATATGTGGGAATAATCTCTAAAACCCATACAAGTTCATAGGTTCTCTAGGTCGAAAAGAGAATTAGCCATACATGGCTATAAGAAAATCCATAACAAAAACAAGAAATTCATATTCCAGAATAAAGAGAAGAAGTAGAAAGAAGAAATCACAACAATGTGGAGCCTTCTCCTTGTTGCGACGTGTACTGCAACTCTTCTTCAATTCCTCATATATGCGCCTCTTGTTGTTATCTCCACTGCTTGAATGGTCGTTTGCTGCTGTTCGTGCGTCTACTGCTCAGCGAGATATCCCCCTCCAATCCTCCAAATGCCGCCTTTTTTTATCCTCTTTCAATTTGTGTCTAGCCCCTCAATTTGGGTCTTCCCCGTTTTCAATTTTGTGGGCCCATTTGCATTCAATCCAATTCACTTTATTCTTTTAGGCAAACTTTCCAAATATCATCTCCACATGCTCCGTCACCTAATTGTGAGAAAGAAAAGGTAATAATCTAATAATAATAATCATAACAATAAAAATGATTTTTTTTTTAAAATTTTTTTATTTAGAAAACTTCCTATTACTATTATTTATTTCCTAAATTCAAAAGCTTTTATTTTTAATTGAAACCCACTAATAATGCATCTAGATTGATATCTCTTAAAATCTCAACAAAATCTCTTTAATTTAGCATTGATGACTTCCTAAATATATCAAAATATATCTCAAATTTATTAAAAATGGTTTGCATACTCAAGAAAGCCATTTATGGGCTGAAACAAGCTCCCCGTGCTTGGTTCCAAACCCTATGTCATAGTCTTTGCACTCTCCAATTTACTCAATCCAAAGTTGATCCTTGCTTGTTCATTCAACGTACCACTACCTCCACCACATATTTAGTCATCTATGTCGATGATTTGCTTATAATTGGTAATGATGAGAAACAGATTCAGACTCTTATTCATGTTACGAGTGATATGTTCTCCTTTAAGGATATGGATGATGTGTCTTACTTCTTGGCATTGAATTCACTCGTATACCACTGGTCTATTTATTTCTCAGAAGAAGTATATTCGTGAGTTACTAAAAAAGATTGATCTGCTGATTGCAAAAACAATTTCTACCCCTTTGGATTCAAAGTTGGTTTTGTCCCAGAAAAAAATGTGGTAATCCGATGGTAGATCACACTGTTTACCATAGCATTGTAGGTTCACTTCATTATGTATGTATTACCAGACCAAACATACAGTTTACAATCAATACCTTGAGCCGGTTTATGCATCAACCGTTGCAATTATATTGGGAGTGTGTTCAAAGACTTATGGGATATCTTAATTGCACCAATCATTACAATTTGCACATTGAACCATGTACTCAGTTCACCCTTCGTGTGTTCTCTGATGTTGATCTAGGTAATGATCCTAATGACAAGAGGTCTGTTAGTGGCTTCTGTGCTTATCTAAGTTCTACTCCTATTGCCTGGTTTTCCAAAAAGCAACAAATAGTCTCACACCACTCTACTGAAGTAGAATACCCAAGTGTTGCAGATGTAGTTTAAGAAATCCTTTGGTTGGTTGCTCTTTTAAAAGAAATGTCTATCACTCTAATTGGGAATCCAACCATTTGATGTCTGATGAGGGCCTTTTTATTGTTAGCCTTGGGGTCCACAATCAAAAATTAACCAAGAATTGTGTATAGGCAAACTTAGGATCGTTCTCTTTTCTCAGGAGCCTTTTATTGAATCCTAAGTAATCTAAATGCCATGCAAATGCAATGAAAACAAGGGGAAAATTGGTTTTGACTTTTCAAAAAATAAACTAAAATATGAATGCAATTCAATTAAATGCTAAAATATTGTTTTTGGTATTTTTTTTTATATAAAATGGAATGGAATATGGAATTGAAAATGAAATGTATAATGAATGCTCTTGGAAATGGAATAGTGACTATCATAGTTTAATTAAATGTAGAAGTAATTTTCACTAAGTCTTGATGAAAAACCCCAAGATACCACTTGAGTCCAATATTCCCAATTAATAGTAGCTCCTACAACCATAACTAACTACTACCTCTTGAGATATTGTTTAAAACCACTTAGCGTGTGATTATGATTAGATTAATGTAACTTGCTTCCTCTTGATATGAATACGATAACACACCACTCAATTAATCCAATTCAATCATACTATATAACAATAACATGTAGAAAACACAATATCATTGAATTAATAAGGGAGATACATATATATAAATCCAACAAGTTACAAAAATCTAATCCAATCACATAGGTTCAATCTATAAAGTTATCCAAACTGGTAAACTAAGTCTCAACAATACAAAACAATATTCCTAAAACTAGGAAATCCAAATTCAATTAGAGAAAATAAATTGAACAAAATAAACTCCCCTAATTGAAGCTTTGGAACTCAAGCTACTTCCATCCCCAAGAATCAAATGTGCTCAACCACATATAAGCTTTACAATAATCACAGCTTCTTCAAAACAATTCCTCTGGTTCCTTCAAATAATCATGGCTCAGTATTGAAGTTTTAGAAAATGAAAACAAAGCCAAGGTGAGAGGGAAAGAATGGCGGTGATGGTGAATCTCGATGATGTGACGATGAGATTGACGGTTGTGGCAGTCTGGAAGAATGGAGAAGATGGAGGGATGGTGAAGGTGTAACGCTGGTGAAGCTTGAAGGTCTTAAAGTTCTCGTTCTGACGGCGCTAGCTCTCTCTGCTCTGTTTATTGTCTCTGTTAAGATGTTTGTTCGTGCGGCTATGGCAGAGAGTGGGGAATAAAGGAACGTCGCCGGCGACAATGGTGGAAGAGATGAGCTCGCCGGCGATGGAGGTGTGAAGGTCAAGTGAGAGTCAAAGATCCGGTTTCGCGTCTCTCTCTTCTCCTCTTTTTTCAATCCACAACACGATCTCATACATCCTCCCAACTCCCTTTCTGCATTTCCTTCTAGCTGACCTAATTAATTGGTTCCTAGTCAAAACGTAGAGTTTTGACTAGGGACCAATTTGCAAAGTTTAAACTTTTTCAAAGAGGGACTAAACTGAAACTTTTTTGCAATTTGAGTTCAAACTTTTATTTTCAAATTTGATCTAATCTTTTTAAGCATCTACAATCCAAAATAATTAATCTAACATCAAATATTCTTAGAAAAAGCAATGATTAAGAGTAATTACAATTTATTTGACAATTTTACCATTTTTAATCCTAATTTAATGTATTTACTCTTAATTTCAATTTATCATAAGAAATGCATTTTAAGCTCAATAACTATGACAAAATACATTAAGAATCACAATTTAATTATAAAAAATTATATAAAAATATGGTTCGATCAATGTCACAATTCTAGCATGGTCTCTCTTGTTACTAATCCTCTTTTGCGTGCCAAAACCAAACACGTGGAATTGGACTTGCATTTCATTCGAGAAAAGGTAGTTGATGGTATTGTAAAAGTTAGCTATGTTCTAGCTGTCGATCAAGTTACAGATGTCCTTACTAAACTTTTGGCCAACACTCTATTCATGTATTTTCGTGACAAGTTGAATGTTATTGATTCTGTAGTTCACAGCGTGCTTGTGTCAGTCAGATGATAGTGCAGTCTAATGTTTTCTTTTAGCTATTTCTGTTGTTCTTGTTCTTGTTCTTGTTTCTTTACTTCTGTAAGGAGGATGTTAACAGTGATAATACAGTTGTCCTTATGTGTGACGTGTCCTAACATGTGTCTTAGCGCTGCACCGTAACTTCTTATTATATAAAGTGAGGATTGTGCTCAGCGAGATTCAATACAATCAATTACAAAGTTTATCAGTTTACACTTTCCTTTTCTGTCTTCTTCCTTTTCTTATTTCCGTTGACAGGAATTAATTACTAGCTCTATAGTAGCTTCTATAAACGTTATTTAGGTCTGGATGCATGTCTTAGTTCTAATGCCTTTGGCTTCTCTATTTTTTATCATCCCGGATTTAATTTTGTGTAAATTTTTGTTTGGGTCAGTTGATCGATTCCTCTCTATTTAAATTAAAAAAGTTTATTACACTAGTTTGTTGGAGAAATTAAGTATAAATCATACAAAACAGCAAAGCTTTGGGTTCCATAAATACCATTCACCATGTGACTGTCTTGTTTATATATATATATAGACACACACACACACATATCAGCAACTTTGGGTTTTATAAATATCATTCACCACGTGACTATGCCTTGTTTACACACACACACGCACAAACATATCAGCAGCTTTGGGTTTTATAAATATCATCCTCTACGTAAAATAGGCCTTACTCACACACACACACACACACACACACATATATATAGAACAACAAGCTTTTGGGTTTTATAAATACCATCTTCCACGTAACCATGTGTATATATACTATCCTATTAGTTTCTATGATTGTGTGCAATCAACTCAGAAACGTGACGTAGGCTGAAAACCGTCCCTGTTTTAGTATTCATATATAGCAACAAACTCATGTGGAATCGAAGCTATGTTTTCAAGGGCTTCATACTCAAAACATATTTTCTAGAAATAACGAAATGCTCATGGAGTCATACAGATCATATGTTTCATAGTGTGATACACCAAAATAGTAATCCTTTGCTCGGCAATCACTAATAAGTACCACAAAACACATGCATATACTTGTCTATTCCATTTTCTTAATCATTCAAGCAATCTCTTTTATTTTCTAAGGTTTTGTGTGGCTGTTTGAAATTCTCCGACGTGAGAAATTTGTTAAAGCTTCCTTTGTTTTAGCTCCTAATAATAGAGATCTATATGCAGGACCTAAACCCTGTAAACAAGGTTGAAAGCTTACCTTATTCAAAACTCAAACTTGCTTGCAATCATTTGAACCTTATGACTTCACCTTCTTTCCCTCTCAATTTCATGCTCCTTGGTCTCTCTCTCCGCTACTCTCTGCTTCTCGATTTATAAGAAGGCCCAACGATTATAAAGGGAAGGAGAAAAGTGGTGCTGGGCTCGAGAGGGATGGTGTAGTCTCTTACTGTAGTTGTTGTGCTTTTGTGAACAGCGTCAAGATCTTCTGCTGCTGACACGAGAGCATGGGTTGAATATTTTCTGACAATTCCTCCTTTGTGGTTTCGTGTTTCAATTGAATAGGCATTAGAGAAGTAGGGCGTTGCATAGGTGCTGATAATTATATGGTTTGGGCCAAAAGGATAATGGGATGGATGAGATTTGGTTGAGAAAATGAATAAATGAGAGTGAATAATGAGAAGGAGTATTGGGATGATATCTTACTCTCATCTGCTGGGCTGAAAGGAGATTGAGAAATGATAATGAATAATGGGTGAAGAGGAATATATGTATATGTGTTGTAGGGCCACTTAAAAATTATCATACTTGATCCTCTTCAAGACTCTTATTTGCAGTTAGGTCCTTTATTCATTTAATTGCAAATATCAGATAAATATTAGAAATAAATCCTTAACTCTATATAAGGATTTTTCTTTCTCAATTAATTCTTTTAGGCCATAAAATATCGATTCTATAATATTTAGGCCTAAATTATTCCTTACTTGAATTTATTATTTTCCCAAAAATTTCAAGAAAAAGAAATAAGCCTTAATTTCCAATAATTAAATTCATAATTATTTTAGGCCAAATTTCACAATAATTTCCATTCAATATTCCTAATTTTCAAATCCCGGAATTTGGGATGTTACACGCTATGCCCCTCAAAGTTGACGGGGCCGACGCCCTCTTGATCTTGTGATTTACTCTTCAGTCTCATCTCTACCCCTAAGGTCTTCAATTGTGTAAGTGTGCTTTGTCCTCTCCACTTTTAGTTTTTTTTTTCCTGATTGTTCTTTGGTTTGTTTTCTTTGAATACTTAATGATACTGCTTGTTAGGTTTTTTGGGGATAAATTGTGGCTATTAGTTGTTTTATGTGGTTGACAAGTACTAGGAATATTTGGAACTACCACATATACATACATATAGTTGATGATGCTTGTAATGTGAATATTCTTCATTTATGCTTCTGCCCATATATTTAGCAATAACAAAACAACAAACAGGTTTTTTATATAAGTGCGGGATGTAAGAGATTTAGCAATTTCTTATATTCAGTATTAGTTTCCAGCCTCACCTATTATTTAAATTGGGATCTTTCCATCTCTCTTAGAGGTGGCAGTTATATGGTTCATGGTTCATGCGGTCGATCGTCAAACAATGCACCTTGCGTGAAGGATGGTAAGTGTACCAAGTACTTTCCAAAAAGGTATAATGCGTGTACCATGTTGGATGAAAATGGTTATCTAACATATCGAAGGAGATCATGATGGACGTACGGTGTTTAGGAAGGGTGTTCATCTGGATAACAAATTCGTTGTCCCTTACAATGCTAGGTTGCTAAAGCTATTTTCTGCTCATTTAAACATTGAGAAGACAAATCAATCACAAGCTGTCAAGTACCTATTCAAATACATAAGTAAAGGGAATGACCACATAATCGCAGGTATATATAGCACCAACGATACCCAGGCTCTCAACAAGCATTTGATGAAATTTCTCACTACCTCAATTATAGGTATGTATCTTCATGTGAAGCATCGTGGAGAATTTTTGGGTTTGATATACACCATAGACAACCACCTGTTGAGAGACTAAGTTTTCATCTTCATCAACAACAAATAGTTTATTACCCTCAAACCCAAAGGATGTCATCGGTTGTCAACAATCCTAGAGTTAAAGAATCAATGTTCCTTGTTTGGTTTGAAAAGAATAAGCATGACCCGTTTGCAAGAATGCTAACTTATTGTCAATTCCCTAACTACTTTACATTTGTTAGGGAAAAAAGAATTTGGAAGCATCGTGAACGTGGTTTTTCCATTGGAAGGCTTGGTTATTATACACCTGCGTAAGGAGAGTTATATTACCTACGTTTGTTGTTGACAAAAGTTCGAGGTCCAAAGAATTATGCAGAAAGTTGGACTGTTAACAATATTGTCTATCCGACATTCAGGGAAGCATGTTACGCACTTGGATTGTTAGATGATGACAATGATATATCGATGCAATTAAAGAAGCATCATTGTGGGCATCAGGCAATTACCTTCGTCACTTTTTCACTAGTATGTTATTAAGTCATTCCTTATCACAGTCGGGTATTGTTTGGGAACAGACTAAAGATATCATGTGTGAAGATTTGTTATATATCACACGGGGCAATCAACTTAATTCAGGTACGTTGCTTTATTAATGCTTTACTTTCAGGTGAAGTGTTAATTGTTTTTCAGGATAATGCTTATCCATTGTATGAAAATGATATTGAAACTAGTTGAAAGACGAATGATCATGAATATATGAAGTTTCACATAAATATTATTCGTACTAACTACTAAACCTAATGAGGTATTATGTCTGAAAATAATAATGTAAGTCTGTTTTAAATTAATTAACCAAGTCAATACTACTGAACAAATAATTAAACGTTTTCTTTCATATTTCAGAATTGCAGTTTTTGACTACCAATAAAGAAGCTATTGGACTGTTCGAAATTGAACAACTTTCGCTACGCAACGTTAAAAGCCTCAACTACTATCCATCCTTGCCTAAACCAAATGAAGAAAACCTCATTGACATGTCAAACTAACTAATACTTCAAGAGTTAAACTACAACAAGGAAAGAGAGAGCGATGAAGCTAATAGGTTGCAAAATCTAATGACCGATGAGCAAAAGGAAGTATTCCATAAAATACTTTCCTCTGTTTCTTCACAGAAAGGTGGTTTCTTTTTCTTTTCTTTTTTAGCATGGATTTGGTGGTACTGAGAAAATGTTCATATGAAATGCATTGACAGCTTCCATATGATCTAAGGGGGGGGGTATCATACTGAACATAGAATCCAGTGGAATTGCAGCTACTTTACTACCATCAGGCAGAACTGCGCATTCAAGGTTTTTAATTCCTATAGACATCAATGAAGATTCTATTTGTTCAATTACTCAAAATTCACTAATTGCAAACTTGATCAAGGCTGCTAATCTAATTATTTGAGATAAAGCTCCAATGGTGAAGAGACATTGCACCGAGGCTTTTGACCAAACTTTAAGGGACTCAATGAAGACCAATAGTATATTTGGAGGAAAATGTGTCGTCATGGACGGTGATTTCAAACAGATTCTTCCAGTCATTCCTAAAAGTGGACAAGCTAAGGTTGTAGATGCATATATTAATGCTTCTCCTCTTTGTAATGAATGCTAGTTATTGCAATTGACCAAAAATATGAGACTGAAGTCTTCCACAGATCCAGCTGAACAAGAAAAAATAAAAACATTCTCTGAATGGCTGCTACTTATAGGAGAGGGTGTCATTGGATTACTACACAATGGTATTGCAAACATAACATTACCATCTGATTTGTTACTTTATGATGATGATAATCCAATAAGGTGCATCGTTCAATCTACTTACCCAAATTTAGTTGAACATTTATTTGAGGAAGATTACCTAAACAACAGGTCAATTTTAACTCCAACTACGGAACATGTCGATTCATTGAATGAGTACATTTGTTCTTTGTTTACAAGAGATGAGGTAGAATACTTTAGTGCTGACTCTATAAATTGTATAGATTATACAAATGAAAGTTTCGATGATCTATATGACTTAAAGTTTCTAAATTCAATTAAATGTTTGGGATTCCTCATTATAAATTGGTTCTGAAGGTGGGAGTACCTATTATGTTAATAAGGAACATTGATCAATCATCAGGATTGTGCAATGGTACGAGGCTTCAAATTACACAACTTGGCAAGAATGTCATTAAGGCAAAAGCGTTGAATGGCACTAGCACAGGCCAAAACATTTTGATACACAGAATGCACATGAACCCATGTGAATCTAAACTTTCATTCAAGATAACAAGAAGGCAATTTCCAATAATCATTTCACACTACTAAAAATTTTGGTTTTTGCTACGGAAAAAATCCGTAGCAAAAACCCATTTTTCCGTAGCAAAAGATGTTTGCTACGGATTTTGTCCGTAGCAAAATATCGCGTCGCAATTGCGACGGATTTGAGAAAATCCGTCGCAATTGCGACGGATATTTATATCTGTAGCAAATTTGCTACGGATTTTAAGAGCCGTCGCAATTGCGACGGATGTTAAAATCGCTACGGATTTTGTTCCGTAGCAATTTCCTACGGAAATATAATTCCGTAGCAATTTGCTACGGAAACAAATCCGTAGCAAATTTGAAAAGTTGCTACCGATATTTTTTCCGTAGCAAATTTGAAAATTTGCTACGGATATTTTTTCCGTAGCTAATTTCACAAATTTCGAAATTTGCTACGGATTTTTTTCCGTAGCAAATTCCGGAATTTGCTACGGATTTTTTCCTTAGCAGATTTGTTTTTACGTAGCAAATTTTAGAATTTGCGGAGATTTTCTTTTCGGTAGCAAATTTTATTTTTTTATTTTTAAATTTTTTTAATAGAAAATTGAATATAAATAGTAAAGTAATGTACCATGAATATATTAACAATAAAAAAGAGTTTACATAGTGAAAACACAATATATATATAATCCGTAGCAACAAACAAATACAAAAAGTAGTAGCAAATACAAAAAAGTAGGCTAAACAAAATGCAATGATTGTGATCATCGTCATCACCGGCATGGTCATCATCACCGGAGTCGACCCGGAACCTCATGTCTTTCATAAGGGACATGATTTGAAGTTGCATCGCCCTCATCATCTCATTCTCGCCGAGTCATCTCTGTCGCATCATCGCCCGTTCTCGCGTAACGCCCGCTTGATCTGATCTTGTTCTGTTCTTGATCGATCTTGTTCCCGCGCCCGCCTACTTGATCTGATCTTGTTCCTGAATCATCTGCTGCCTCATCATCTCCGTTTCCTGAGCCAGCCGCTGGCTCATCATCTCCCATTCCTGGGTCATCTGTGTTGTTTGCTCCTCCACCAACGCCTCCATCTTCTTTAGCTCATCTACAAAATTGATTAGTACATTTATTATTTGTACTTCGTTTGAATGGACAAGAGAATGAAAATTATCAAAAACAAATGTATTATGTTTACCTGAAGAAACCCCTACAGTGCCAGATGAGAGGCGCTTTGTTTGCTTCGATCGGGCGCGACTCACCGTATCCAAAGACCCTCCCCTTCTTGTCAAATCCGCCGGTAGCCTCAAAGAACACGACTCTCCTTATCGGATATAGAGGATGAGGGGTCAATCTCACGCCGCGAGGCTCTCTCCCCGCGACAACTTCTCAAAGTTTTCCTACAAGCAAACAAATACATAACAAATAAGACATGTAAAATGAAATAAATATGGTGGTGCATAAAACAAGTAATAAAGGCAATAAATGTCTAACCGCTATTTGTTGCGCCCTTGGATTAATCCATTGTCTCTCACTCCCTTCAGACTGTCGGGAATGGGTCCGTTGAAAGGTAACCCACTCAACCGATCCAGCTGGAGCTTCCCTAGACTCTACCTGCAAACGCAAATGATGACCTTAATTAATTACTTCAAAGTACAAAATATTGAATACGTAAATAGAAAATAACGTGTACTTACAACTTTGCGTCGATGCTCACTAATTGATATGGAGCCGCCAACATATGATGGTCCTTCCATTTTGGCCCTATTTTGCTTATTTTTCACACTTATGGTCTTAAACTTGTCATTGTTTTCCCAATTGCCAAATAATTCATCTTTAGTGTCCTATGGAAGCCAATCTGTCTTGCCTCTCAACCTTCTCAATGCATAGAGCTTTCGACGCACCATCACGCTGGCCCTGTGGTTATAAGCTTTTTTCAGATTTTCAAGATGCTCAGGCAACGTCATATGCTTATCCTGAAAATCAATAACGAACAATTAGTGCTCAAAATTTTAAAAGTACTTAATTAACACGCATAAAAAAATAACTTACCAAGAACTCCTTGAACCACCTGTCTCGTTGCGTCTTAGGAATCTCTGTCTACATGCGGTCCAAGCTTGAGTGTAATTACGGAATATTTGGTCAGACATGAAAGTCGCCACCGGAGTATCAGGCACAAATATGAAAATAGAGATTATCATGCAAATATTAGCATACAAACCAATTAGAAAAGAAAATTGTAACATTACAAGTAACTTGGCATGACTTACTCGTTGCCGTCGGGACGGATCCAAAGAAATCCCGTCTCGGGATCTCTTGAGCCCCGTTGGTACCTCGAAGAACTACCTTCTTCCCCCCGACGTGGCTACGAGGCGACACGTAGTGTGCTAAGGAAAAATGTGAAATATTGAAGATGTTTGTACATAGATGGTTTCAAGAAACTAAACAAATGTAAATCAATCGAAATGGTAAAGTAAACTGTTGTCCCCCTTGCTTGCATCGGGGGTAGCCGCCGTGACGAAGATGTATAAAGTGACGGTGAAGATGACAAATATCCCGACGGTGATGACGAAAAATCAAATAGTGGCACCTCTGGAGAAGGGCTGAGCCCTTTGCCTCCATATGGAGCAGTTGGCTTCGCCCTACCCCCTCTTATAGTACGGGGTCGGGCTCGACCACTGCCACGTCCACTACCTGAACGTCCTCCTGGATGCTCCATCTCTGAACACTTATAGACATCATGTCAAAATATATATATATATATATATATATATATATATATATATATATATATATATAAAAGATATTTAGTTAATATGACAGTAGCAAAGAAACAAAGTATGTAGTATAACATATCGTCATAAACAAAGAACTAACACAAATCAACCGGATGATTCCTGTTCATCGACATCTACTTGCATGTCTTCATCTAAACTCTTATAGTCGTCGAACTCAGATTCACTATCAAAGAAGCTCATTTCTGCCTCATCCTCATCGTCTGATTTCTCATCGTCAATTTGTATAGGAATCAACTCTAACTCCGCATGAGAATCAAAGAGATTGCTTGGTACTTCGTCATCGAAGATGTTTATGGTGTTAGCTCCCAATGATTGTTTTGATGATAACTAACCATTGTAAAAGGAACTTGATCAACAAGGTTCATTTACCATTGTGAAAATTAATCTACAATTTTATCTGTCAGATTGGCTCCAGCCAACCTCAGCTGGCTCGAGCCAAGTCCTTAGCTAAATTTGACAGAGTACAAATCTTGGCTCTAGCCAATTCTTGCTGACTCGAGCCAAGCCCTAAACTCCAGCCAAAGCTATCTGACTCGAGCCAATACCCTCTCTACATTTGAAAAAATACAATCATTGGCTCTAGCCAATTCTGGCTGACTCGAGCCAAGCCCTGAACTCTAGCCAAAGAACATTGGCTCAAGCCAAGTTTCTGACCGTTATTTTCAAATATCATTTTTACCTCTAGCCTACACAGTGTGCCTCGAGCTTTCACCCAAACTAGAGCCAGAGAAATATGACTCAAGCCAAGGGTGCTTCCACAGAGTTATTTGACTCTAGCCTACATACCATGACTTGAGTTCCAACCCCGGACTCTAGCGAATACTTTTGACTCAAGCCTAGCATGTTACATCTGATCTATTTGACTCCGGCCTTTATCATATGCACGAGTGTTGACCTAAACTTGAGCCAATATCTTGTGACTCTAGCCTAGCAAGTTTCACCACGTGTTGGCTCTAGCCAAAAGAATCGACTCTAGCCAAACTATGTCGGTTTACAAATCATGTTCCAATCTTTGTCAAATCTCTTGTTATGGTTTATATACCTTGTATCCTCTGTGATTACTATTACCAATTGCATTTAACCAGTTTGCTAATGGTTTCAGAAGAGTTTTATGGGGATTAACGCTAATTTGAAAATAAGGAAGCATGTGTCAGACGCATTTAATGCAACGCAGACATATTCACCTTTCTGGCAGAAGACCTCCTGACACCATTAAAGCTTCTCTACTACTTTCCTCTTACATTCTCAACTAATCCCAACGGACATTTTGAATAAGGAATGTCAAGAGAGAATAACGGACAAATGTCGGAGAAATACGAAGAAACAGAGCAACGTAATCTCAACGAATATATCCATCTCTCACAACGGCACATTAAGTTCTTCTCAACGGTCATTAATGCTAACATCTATAAATAGGAAGAGCATTGAATTCAGACATCTACCGAAATGCTGTACAATTAATTCTATTACTGATTCATTCGCTGTTTCAATTGTATCATTAATATCTTCAGATATTGAGTGTTCTTCAGTGTTCATTTGTATCTACTCGTGAAGAGTCATTAAACACTTATTTATTTCATTCGATTGTTAGACTTAAGGTTGAGGAACCTTAAGTGAGGGTGTATTAATTACAACTTGTAAGGGGGAGTGGAGTGACCATCCTTCGTTTACAGAGTGTGTAATTATTTGAAAGAGTAGTGGAATCCCAGGTGTTCTGGGGACTGGACGTAGGTCAGTGATTTGAGACCAAACCAGTATAAACTGTCGTGTGTTCATCTTCTCTTCTCTGTCTCATTCGTATACTCTGTATCATCGCGTGTGTTTCAAAAAGATTTTTTTTAAATCACCTATTCACCCCCCTCTAGGTGATATTCCACCTTCATATGGGCAGCACATGTTCCACATCATCTTGGAAAGGTTCAGCCATACTGTCATTTGATTTCGGCTCTTTCGACTTTGGTATAATATTTCGTGCTAAGGTTTTAATAACTCCCGTCCACCCTTGGCGAGATGTAGGGTATGGTGTATAGTAAACTTGTTCCGCCTGTTGAGCAAGGATGAATGGGTCATAACCAACCGTATATCTCCTTGTCCAGTGGATCTCAATTTTTCCATGTTTGTCCACTTTTGTCCCACGCGGGACCGTTATCAAACCACTCACACTTAAAAAGGGTCACCACCTTGTCCCATTGGTAACTAAGCTGAATTATCTCAACTAACTTCCCGTAGTAGTCAGTCTTCACCCCGTCAACTTGGTCACCTCGACAACATACACCGTAATTGCAACATAGTGTACTGCGTTCGCGTCAACGCGTTGCAAATCGATACCCATTGATTATATATTTGTTGCATCGGGTAACTTGTCATTGCAGCTCCATAAGATAAACTCCACGCAACTTCATTGGGATTTGATGGATTTTCCAAGAAATATGATCGAAACCATTTTGGAAACTCGAAATTAGTGAATTGATCAACTTGGGACACCGACATTGAAGGATTTCCGATCGGACCCAATTAGAGAAGTAACTCGTAACAAAAAACTTAAGTTAATACTTTAATACTTACCGTAACAGTAAACAAAAAAAAAAACTTACTCTAGGTACTTTGCGGCCTCTTCACAATTGTTTAGAATGTACCACTCTGCAACTCGCTTATCTCTTCCGTCAAGAGTTGACTTCCAACGTTTTCCCACGACTCGCCTTGGAAAATTAAATATTGATTTTTGATCCCTCGTATCATCGGCATCATCGTTACGAGGTATCCCTCTCCATCTTGACTGTGTCTTTCGTCTTGCCCTTGGTATGCATCACGGTGTACAGAATATTGCAAAACACATTCCTCTCAATATGCATGACATCGAGGTTGTGTCTTAACAATTGATCTTTCCAATATGGTAGTTCCCAGAAGATACTGCGTTTGTTCCAATGATGATCAATGTCGTACCCCTCAGGTTCGCTTGAAGCAGCCCCCTCTTCGACACTCGGAATGTGCCTGACCCTGTCCCATATTTCTTGTCCACTTAAACGACGAGGTGGATCTGCTCGTTCGACAACCTTCCGCGTGAAGTCTTTTCTATTTCTCCTAAACGGATGATCGGGGGTAGGAATCGTCGGTGCTGTCAAACCAACGACCTTGCGACGTGTTCCAAGCTAAAACCCATGTTCTGTTCAAGACATACCGGGCATGCGAGCTTTCCCGACATTTGCCCGGCCACTCAACATCCCATATGCGGGAAATCATTTATCGTCCACATTAAGGCGGCCGCGCATGGTGAAATTCGACTTAATGATATATCATACGTAAGAACACCTTCACTCCACAACATTTTCAACTCGTCTATCAAAGGCCCGAGGTACACATCTATCTTCTTTTTTTGGTTCGATGGCCCGGGATTAACGCGTTAAGGAAGAAAAACTCTCTTCTCATGCACATAGAAGGTGGGAGGTTGTACGGAGTCACAATGATAGCCCAACGGAATAATTCCTGCCCGTATTGTTAAAAGGAGCGAACCCATCCGAACATAGACCAAGACGAACATTACGGGGATCCATAGCAAAGAAAGGATTCGCCTCGTCAAATTTACGCCAAGCTTCGGCATCAGATGGATGCGTCACAAAGTTCTCATCCCTACGATGCTCCCGGTGCCATCTCATGTGAGCGGTTTGTTTGTTTGATGCATACAATCTCGTAAGTCGGGCACCGGAGGAAAGTACCACATCTTGCTTAATGCATGACGGGTCATTTTCCTTCCTTTCCCCACAACTTTATATCTGTCATCTCCACACAAATTTGCAATTGATCGCCTCGGCATCATCCTTGTAATACAACATACATCCTCTAGGGCAGCAATGGATTTTTTCACATCCAAGCCCAAGCTCTTTCACCTTTTTTTTTTTTGCTTGGTAAAAGTCCTTCGGCAAATTATTGTCTTTGGGAACAACCTTACTCATGATCTGCATCATTTCGTTGTAATTCCTCTCACTCATATGGTGATCAATCTTCAAGCTTAGTGTTGCTAGGGTAGCCGATAGCGATGAATATTCACTATTTTCAAAGTGTTCGCAACCTTCCCATAACGGACGTTGTGCTTCTTGAAGCATTTTATAGAACCTAGCGGCTTCGGATGAGGATCCTCACCCATGTTTGATGGTTGAGGATGGGTATCGGTCTCCTCTCCCATGTATGACGGTTCGCATGAGTAACGAGATCAAAATATTGGCCGATCGACGGTCCCGCGGCATCCATAACCAACTGCTCATATTGATTAAGGTTTTCTCGATGACTACTGTCCCCGTAATAACCACTCGGTGTCTGTCGGACTTCGCCATGAAATTCCCAACATTCATAATCTCTAATGAATCCCTTTTGACACAAATGAATTTTGACCCTCTCCGCATCTGTAAATCTTAAACACTTACATTTGGCACACGGACACCTGATCTCCCTTCTTGAATTATTTGAATTCGCCAAAGCAAATTGGATGAACACTTCCAAACCCGCCAAGAATGCTTGCGTTAGTTGTCTTCTATCAGTTAGACGATTGTACATCCAACTTCTATCATGGTTGCCTTCCATACTTCCTAGCTAGTTCAGTTACTACCCTAATTAACTTCTCAACATACCAAAAAATATATATAAGTTGCCTCTTATGCCTACCAATTGCCACTTAATCAAGAAAGTGAAAAACAAACACATGCATTGAACAAAGAACATATTCCAAAGAATCAACCGAGAAATGAGGATAGCACACCCGAACATGGGGACATGCATGTGGAGGGGCAAACAAAGAATAGAATACTAAGTATTTTGGAGTTTCTAACATATATGGGCTAGATCAAAGAGATTACTTAACATTTAATCAAATTTATTGTATAACTTGTTAAACATAGATTGAAATAAAAAAATTAAATGAAATATTTTTTTAAACAAATTACTAACAGTCATTTTTATAATAGCCTAAATCAAATAATAAATTCTACTAATTTTTATAACACATACAAATGTGATTATTCTTCAATGTCACACCTTCCTCCTCCCAAGTTGACATTAATTAATTAATTGTCTTATCCCTAAATTTTATTTCCAAACACTTCACTTTTCTAGTTTCAACATCATCCTATTTAAAGATTTATGTATCAATACCAACTAATACAAAATCTTAATTTTTTCACACCAAAATCGAATTGGAATTTCTAAATTCCTAAAAAGTGCTAGATAAAAATACTTCACATAAAAAAATTATATATGTTTCTTAACCGTGTTTACTTGAAAAAATTACTTTTAAAATTTATCTTATGTCAAAAACAAAAACGATTTAAACTCATGTAATCGATAATCTTCTACCAACATACATATTTTCATTATTCCAAATAAGCAAACATAACATAAATATCAAATTGTGATAAAAAGAAAATATACTTCAAGCTAACTGCAAAATCGAAGTGCTAAGATTTGTTTGATAATTTCCCTTTTGAAGATCTTAGTGCTAGGATTTGTTTGTAACCTGCAAAAAAATGGAAGGTAAAAAAAAACTGCAAAAAGGGGAAAAAAAAAAGCTTACACACCTTGCAAAAATGGGGGACCGATTGGGAGAAGGCGGGAGGAGGGGCGGAGGAGGGAGGCCGGAGATGGGGGAAGAGGGGGTCCGGTGAGGGAGGGAGGAGGGGGATCCGTCGCACACATTTGCGGAGGACGGGAGGGCGCGGATCAAGGATCCTTCGCAAAATTAGTTTAAAAAATGGCGGCCTTTTTGGCCGCCATAATGATCCGTCGCAAATTTGTGCGACGGATCTTTGATCCGTCGTAAAAAGTTTTAAAAAAGTTGGCCGCGCTTTGCGACGGATCATTATCGATCCGTAGATATTGCTGACGGAATTTTTTTTTTGCTACGGATTTAAAAATCCGTCACTATTGCTACGGAATTTTTTCCGTAGCAAATTACGTCACTATTTCTTATTTTTCTAGTAGTGTCATTTGCGATGACAATTAACAAGAGTCAAGGACAATCAATGTAAAATGTAGGTCTTTACCTACCAAGTCTAGTTTTTTCAAGTTGCTTTATCTAGGGTAAAGAGTTTCAAAGGTTTGAAAATAATGATTTTGAATGAGTTTAATAAGTATATTGACAACACAGTTAATGTTGTATACAGAGAAGTTTTCCAAAATATTTTATCACATTCATAGTTGTAAGGGGAAACTTCATTTGATTTTGTTATTGTTGTGCTTTGAATTACATAATTAAATGAATTCAATATTTTATTACTTCCATTTGTGTATGTCTTTGGTGCTTAATTTTACCTATTACTTAATAAAAACAATTTGGTTGTCATATTTGCACCTTTGTTATTCATATTTAAAATATAATAGAATTTAATACTTAGTACAACGCCGGGTCTCAAGTTTTGTTTTTATCAAAACAGTAAATTTTTTTATCAAAATACTGTAAGATGGAAAGTATTTACCAAAAAATAAAAATTTCTTCTCCCAAAGAATGAGCTTAGATTTTCGGAACCACTTATGATGCTTATCCAAAGGATAGGCACCATCTGCCTAGCCAACCTGGACCGTCCAGACCTGATCTGGACGGTTCATATTTAATATCTTTTACTTTTTATTTTTAAAATAATAATAATATTTTTTAGGTAGAAGATCTAAAATAAAGATAATATATTAACTGATATTTTTTAAAAAAATCATTTTTTCATTTAAAAAATATCTTTTAAAAAATATTAAATCTGGACCGGATTGACTAGGGTGTCATAAGTGGTTCATATATTTTCAAAGAACGTGCTCGCCTAAAAAAACGAGCTATGCGCCTGACAACTTCTCTTTAAAAAATGTAAACAAATTGAAATCGTTCACGTTTTCAACCCTCTTGCTTTTTTTTTCTGGACTATGTCACTACTCCTTCCTCTTTCTTTATGAATTTTAGAGAAAATTAAAATTGGTACCCATCCTAAGGTCGATGCTTATCTAGTTATCTGTTTTTTTAAAACAAAAACGACGCCCTTGCGCTCCACGGGACTTTGTTTTATAATTTTATATAAAATATTATTTTTATTTGACAGAGGTTTTGTTTTTTTTTTTTTGGTCTCTTTCACCATTTCCTATATTTAAACTTGTATTTTTTTTTCTCTTGGGGTAATAATATTCCCTTTGATCTTTATTATAAGGCACCAACAAACAATTGTATTTGGTCTTTTTTATAAGACACTTACTTGTTTCCAAAACATATTAATTATTATTTTTTCATGTATGCCCATAATTATAAGAGTAGTGGGTGAGAGTAATAATTAATATAATATTAGAGCTTAGTGCCATTAGTAGGGATAATATTGTAAGTTACTTAAATAGTATGACAACTTTATTAATTTTAACTGTTTTTATTAGTTTGTGTGAATTATTAGTTTATGCATATAATAAAAACCAGAGGGAGTATTTAACATCTCAACCAAGAACTTGTTTATATGTACATATATTACTATATGGGCTAGGTTTACTTATCAGTTTACCATTCTGAATTATTTTTTAAGTATATTCAATATCTTAAAGTATTTTGTGATTTATCTTGCATCATAAAATATTTTTTAAGGTGCATCCAATATGCTAAAAAGTACTACCTCCGGTCCTAATTATAGGAACACTTTTGTAGTGTAATTTGCACTACAAAAGTATTCTTATAATTATGACCGGATGAAGTATTTTTTTTTTCAAGAGTATTATTTTTAGTTAAAGGGGCATACTCTAATTGTATGAAGTTACAAACGGAATGGAATTTGTGAGCTGTCATAGAAAAGAGTATATATGTCATTAGGTTACAAGACATCAAAAGCAATTTCTTCTGTTTTATTGAGATCTCAACAGCAATGTCATTTTCCTTGTTCCTTTCTTGTGAGCAGGACACGTTGAGGATAATCATTATACTTATATTTCATTTTTTGAATTTTGAATTCTTAATAAAATACGTTTGTAAAATAATATTTTTATTTGTGAATTTAAAATTTATAATAGGATGTCTAAGATGAAAATAACATGTGTGACAACAAATGCCAACGTCTCCATGTCTTTCAAAATACGTTTTCCAAATTATTCAAGTTAGCCAAGAAAAAAAAAAATCATTCAATCAAATAAATACTACTAGTAGCTATTTATCGCACATTTTATTTTAGTTTTATAGAAACGTTTTTATTATTAAAATATTAAAATCTTCTCACTACTATAAAAAAAAGGGGTTTTAACATTTTTTATTATTATTATTTTACATACTTTTCGAAGGAAACACCTATGTAGGAGGCGTAAAAAGTTAAGATTTTCGGCGTCTTAAAAATTTTAGGACGCCATTTTTCTACCCTCGGCATCCTCAAAATATTTAGGACGTCATAAGCCTTTTTTTCAAAAAAAAAAAACCCCCAAGGATCGGAGGAGCGGAGCAGGCATTGAAAGAACCATTCACCTTTCACGAACCCGCACCCAACGGATACACGAACTCTTGAGCTTTTCCAGAAGTAAAGAAGAACAACAAAGCCCGTAGAAAAAGGAGTTGCAAATACAAATCATGGGAAAAAATAGTAGAAATTTCACAAGGATGAAGAAAAAGACCCTCAATGAAAGCAGCGACCAAACAAGGCATCGTAAACATAGTAAAGGACACAGACATTAGCAAATTCAGAACTAAAATCAAAGTAATCCAGTAAAGTGAAGACGGAGAGAAAAAACGAATGAGAAGAAGTAAAAAATGAACCAACCTCTAGGCTTGGATTCTCGTTAAAGAGGAATCTTAAATGAATAGAGCTATGAGATGAACTCATAATCGAATCACATCCATGAGATGAAAAATAAATCAAATCAGATCCATTTTCAACAATAAATCGAATCTTAGTGAGATTCGGCGGAGCAAAGCAGATCTACGTCAAAGCATATCTAACAAAGCAAATCTAAAAATATAAAATTCCAGATCTAAGAAGAACAATAGATCTACAGCAAACTGAGTGAAATTCGGTAGATCAAAGCGGAACGGCAAGTGGTGGCGGAAGTGACGAGCTACGATAGTGAGATTTGGGAGTATAAGAGGAGGAGCACGGCGAGCGGGTGAAGGCAGTACGAGAGATGATGAAATGGAGTGGGTCATGGCGAAGCACGTCGATCTAGAAGAACGAAAGAAAGGGAAGAAGAGAGAGTGAGGGCAGAGCGAAGCACGACGGCGATCTGGAATGAAAGAAAGGGAAGAAAAGAGAGTGATGGCAGAGCGAAGCACGTGAATGAAAGAAATAAGTCTCGGATGCCTAAATGGAAAAAGTGATTTGGTGTCCTAAAAAAATATAGGACGCCAAAAGTAAAGTTTTTAGCGCCCTAAAATCGATTTAGGACGCCAAAAAACCTACTTTTGGCGCCAAATGTAGGTTCAAAGTTCATTTTTTAAATTAGGACATCAAAAGTCCTTGATTTGGTGTCTAAAAAAACATATAGGACGCCAAAAGTCACTTTTGACGTCCTGTTTAAAAATTAGGATGCCAAAGCTTCCAAATAATTATAAAAATTCCAGCGCCTTTATTTTTTACTTCCCTTTTTCAAAAAAGGACGTTATTTGGGGACGCCATATCTGTATTTTGTAGTAATGTCTGGTGCTATTTTAAACTTGTGGTTAGCTTAAAATAATTACAAATAGGCTTAAAGTGATTATTAAAGTCTAGATAATATTTAAGATCTGAAAATAAAGTGATTATTAAAGTCTAGATAATATTTAACATCCGAAAATAAAAGGATTATTATAAGTGTTAAAGATAAGCACTAAAGATATGGATGATTAATATTTAAAATATGAAAATGAGTGATAAAAAATCAACTCAGAAGATACTCTAAAGACAAAATTGTATCACAAAATATTTTATGATACTCGAGGCGTTGAATGAATCTAAAGACAAAATTGTATCACAAAATATTTTATGATACTCGAGGCTTTGAATGAATCTTAACCCGATATTATGATAATAAGTCACATGACTTGATTTATAACCACTTATAAATAGGGACTAATATTTTAAAAGAAATGAAAATTGGATGACCAAAACTTATAATTTAAAAATGTGTTTAATGTTTCTTCTTTTGTTGCAGAAATATTTTTTCTGTCACACCCACATAAAAGTGAGTGGGACCCATTGTAAAGAAAAGATAGAGAAAATATTAGTATGACCTATTTACTTCTATGTGAGTGTGACAGAAAAAATATTTCTGCAACAAAAACATAAACATTAAACCCTTTAAAAATTAAGGGATTAGGACTAAAATGAAGGTAAATTTGAGGGATTAAAAATTATGTGAACCCAAAAATTATAAGTGAGAAATACTTTTTAAGAAAATACTTTGTCTTTTTTAAGGCTATGGTTTCATGAAATCTTGGATATAAGGGGCATCGTCGTCCTCGCTCACTTGGACATTGAAGAGTACTAGTTTCAGTATTAACCTACGTTGATTGTATTGATACAACATGAGTTCTCTTCTTCAGCCACCACTTAAACTTTACTTCGTTCCATTTATCACACCTAGCCACATGACCCCGCTCTTCGAATTGGCTCGCTTATTCGCTGCACGGGGTATCGACGTGACCTTCTTCACCACCCCCGGCAACGCTCTCGGCCTTCGTAAAGCCGTCGACAAGGACATTACCGCCGGCCACCCTATCCGCCTCGAGGTCTTCGACTTCCCCTCGAAACAAGCCGGCACCCCCGACGGCATCGAAAACCTCCTTGACACCGCCATCGATCGCCCAACTTTCATGGCAGTCTACAAAGGCATTGCCATCCTTGCTCAACGCTTCCAGGACTTCATTCTCCAAAACCCACCGGACTGTCTCGTCGTGGACTTCGTGTACCCGTGGACCTCTGATTTGGCGACCCGACTCGGCATCCCCTCCATCGCCTTCAACACCTTCTGCCTCTTCACCGTATGCGCTATGCTGTCCTTGAATTCTTTCACCATTCCGGATTCGGGTCCTTATGTGATCCCGAATCTACCCCACAGGATATCCATGACTGCTAAACCTCCAGAAGCATTCAACACACCTACGGCATTGCGTATGGAAGCTTCCTTTAAGACCAACGGAATCATCATGAACAACTTCGCGGAGCTTGACGGAGAGTACGTTGAACACTACGCGAAAATCAGTGGCCACCGAGTTTGGCATATTGGCCCGGCCTCTCTTATTCACAGAACGGCGGAGGAGAAAACAGAGAGATGCCATGAGAACGAGGTGAACGAACATGAGTGCTTGAAGTGGCTTGACTCGAAGAAACCCAACTCAGTGATTTACGTCTGCTTCGGAAGCGCCACTCGTTTTTCCGACGCTCAGCTCTACGAGATGGCGAGCGGGCTGGAATCCTCTGGATGCGATTTCATATGGGTGGTTTCAGTGAAGGGCAAAACGGAGAACGAAACAGATGAAGAGAAGGAGAAATGGATGCCGAAAGGGTTTGAAGAGAGGTTGAAGCGGGAGAACAAGGGCATAGTGCTGAGGGGGTGGGCCCCACAGCTGTTGATCCTGGGTCACGAGGCGGTGGGCGCGTTCATGACTCACTGTGGGTGGAACTCGGTTGTGGAGGGCATAAGCGCAGGGGTTCCGATGGTGACGTGGCCGATGCACGCGGATCAGTTTTACAATGAGAAGCTGATAACGGTGGTGCACAGGATTGGGGTGGAGGTGGGCTCAGAGGAGTGGCGCCATTTGGTGTTCGACGGTTTGGAGAAGCTGGTGAAAAGAGATCGTATAGAGAGAGCAGTGAGAAAGGTGATGGACAGTGGGGATGAAGTGTTAGGGATGAGAAGACGTGTGAGGGACCTGGGGAAGAAGGCAAAAGAAGCAGTCGAACAAGGAGGGTCATCGCATACAAACTTAACAGCACTGATCCATGATATTAAACGTTGGAGAGAGTCTAAACTACTAGGTGATCAAATCCAAAACAAGGTTAAAATTGCCAATTAATTATTTGTTCGCAGTGTCCGGCCAACTTCTTGTTCCAAAATACCGGAGTAAAACGTCATCAATCTACGTGATGAGCTCTTAGCTCAGTTAAGATTTTAATTGGTCGGTCAATGATTCTACGATTTTATATTCAGAGCTCCTAGTTTATTTAATAAGTGTGGAGGATGATGGTAATCCTCATGCAAAGAGAGAGACCAACGTAGGTCGGACCAACGTAGGTCGTCTCCTTACAAGCCTCCTGAAGTTTTATGTTTGCTAGTCACCTTTAGGGCTTATTATTAATAAAGCTTCATCCAAATGGAGCACGGAAGAAGAATAGGTTCTTAATCAAGGATTTTTATCCATTAGGGTTAAGGATTTATCCTATGATTTAATATTTAAGTTTCAGTAAATTTGAAATTTTGGATTTATATTCGAATTTCAATTGTTAATTTTGTTGTTTCTTAAGCTCTATAAATAGAGTTATGATGATTCTCAATTGCAATCAGTTTTTGATGAATCAAAATAAATTATTATTGAGTTCCCCTTCTTATACTTCTCTCCTCATTCTATTGTCTGGTTTATGCCTCTCCTTCTAACTGTCCTCCCTCCTCTGGTCTCTCTTTCTATCTATCACTCCTCTTTCCCTTCTCCTTCTTGTCTCTCTTTCTCTTCTCTTCCTCTCCCTTTCCCCTTCTTCCCATCTTGCATCATTTTTGTTCTTCTTCTTAATGGGTTGAATGATGACACAACATGATAAGATAAGATAGATATGTATAGCTGGGGAAAAGGGAAACAGAGCAAAGCGAGAACTGTCTGAATCAACGAGTATTCCTTTAAAAGTGACTTATATTTTAGATCAATGAGTATTCCTTTAAAAGTGATTTATATGGAGGAATTATGATGATGAGGACACACGAAATTAATTCATTGGTTAGATGAAGGCAATAATTCAAGTTGAAAATTCAACTATTATAAATGCTTCTCTCTTCTTTCAAGCCTCTCTATTCTTATCAAAAGTCATTATATACTTCATCCAGTGTTTATTGTAAGATCCCAACTACTAATTCTTACATACCATTAAAAATAGTTAATTATAAGCATAAAATTTTAGTGGAACTCTAATATTATGTTGATTATTATACTCTCTTACTATCAAACTACTACAAATAATGCTTTCAACGTTTGTCTTTTAGGCCATTTCACGTCTAAAAACAGGGGGACGCCTATTCCAAAGACATAGTAAATTCAGGATACATCGTCTCTAAAAAAAAGGGACATCATAAAAGACTTACAGCATCCCAAATTTATTTGGGACGTCGTAAGATTTTTTAAAACAAAAACAAAAACCCAAATGGTCGTTTGAAGATGGAGTCAGAACTCATTGTCGTACAAACAACTCAACATTGCAAATAGAGCTAAATAAGAGGATGCAAATGAAAAATGCGATACATGTGACCACTATACAGTCAGGACATTACATATATGAGAAATTTCTATGAGCTCCGAAGAAACAGAAACAAAGCGACGATGAAGATGAGAGGTAGACCCAACATACCAGCGTTCTACAAACACTCATACCAAAAATTACAAGTCAAAAAAAAAATCAGAGCGAAGATCGGAGACCTGAAACCATTGTCATAGTGAAGACCAAAGAAAATCAAAACCATTGAACTGAACGCGTGAACCGTTGGGGTGAAAGTAGTCCACTGATTGTAGTTCATCCATCACTGTTGGTGAGGGAGATCGGAGATCTAAAACCTAAAACCGTTGTCAGAACAAAGACCAAAGATATGAAACTACGATCGTAAATTGCCTTCACCCATCATTGTTCGCCAAAGCCAGACCCTAACAATGAGTGAGGCGGAGGCAAAGCGAAGATAGAAGAGATAAGGTGAGTGAGGACTTGACGATGAGGGAGAGAAGGCCATGAACCTACGCCTGAGAAAGTCATTTCGGGAATGGTTAAGGATGAAACGCCTACACCTTTGGGGTTTGGGGAATGGTTGAAGGGTGTGAAAATTGAGAGCACCCCGACACACTACTACAAAAACGCTAAAAAATGACCTAAATAAGACCCAATTAACGTCCCTTTACTGAGGGACGTCTCGGTGGGGGTAGTGGTTCTCGTGGCTTTTGGCAACCTGAATTTTTAATCGAATCGCCTTAATAAGGCGACCTAAATACGAATCGAATACCTTAATAAGGCGACCTTAATTATATTCGATTATAAGGACCTAAATCGTACCCGAATTGTAAATTCGGGGCCCTTATAAGGCGACCTGATTGTAAATTCAGGGCCCTTATAAGGCGACCTGATTATAAATTCAGGTCGCCTTATTAAATAATAAGGCCACCTGAATTTATTTTCATTTCGCCTTATTAGGCTAAAAATGAACAAAGGCGTCCTGGTTACTTAATCAGGATGCCTTTGTTGAGTTTTTTTTTTTTTGAAAATTATGCTGCATATTTTAATTTTGCCCGAAATTAAAATATGCAGCAATACAATTATTTTTAATCCTAATTACATACAAAATTGCTACGGCAAGTTCTCGCCCTAATATTCTACAAAGAATACAAAATCATGGATTCAAAACCGGAGAGTTGGTCCACTAGTTCACACAATACCTCTGAAAGAAAAGTATTAGTATAATAAATCCACTTTTAAGACTATAAATGACCAAACACAATAACACCAAACTTGAAAAGACACAAACTATATATGAGATAGCAACAATGAGTTATCTACCAAGTCTTGCATCACCGAATCGAATATATACCACAATAACACCAAACTTGCAAAGACACAAACTAACAATGAGATAGCAACAATAAGATATCTACCAAGTTTTGCATAAGGCATAAACCAACCAAGCAACACAAGAAGGTTCATAGTTCCAAGATAGTTGATCACAATTGTCGCAGATTTTGAACAGATACCCACAATAACACCAAACAGATACAAACGAACAACAGTAGCTAGCAAAGAATCACTAACACAATAACATACTAATCATGCTCACTACTAACTAGCCTATGTGTTGAAGAAGATGTCTAGCCAACTTGTCCCAAACCGAATCGATCTCATCCAGCGAGTACGGATCCGCAGTCCCCAAAAACTGTAAATTGGAAAACAAGGTATAAGATAAACCAATGAAGTGAATGACATAATTAACAACTCAAGTACAACTACAAAAATATCATCATTTGAGGATCACAGAGCGACTACGTACACTTTGAAAACCTTGAATACGTCCGCTGCTAACGATGGATTGCATCCAACTCATAACGTAGTACCCGCACTCGGTGCTCCCTGGTTGTTGATGGCACTATAAATCAAAAGCAAATTGTTAAAACGAATAAAGGCACATCGAAAGCTACTGTGTCAATGAAATAACTTGAATTGAAACTACTTACCTTTGGTTTAAACCACTTCGGTCCACCTTGCTCTTTTGCTCCAACAAGCTGTCTATACGTCTTGAGGCCCCTATCATTAAAATGGAAATTAACAGACATGTTAAACCATTCATTTAAAAGAAGATTCGATGATTTAGACAAAAATTTACTTACTCGGAAAACATGTTTTTGATATCATCGTTTGGATTGCCATCTACTGAATCGAACCAATAACAGGAGTTCTTGACGGGACAAACAACACACAGGGTCCAATGACCACTACAACATATACGTATTAATATTAAATTAAGATAAGAAAGCAATTTATTCACAAAAATCTTATATAGACAAAACAAAAGTACGCACCTTTCATGTATTGGCGCTAGATAACAAGACTTGCCTCCGTCGCCCATTGTTAAACCAACATAAATTGACCGCCTGGGTAACGTATTGCGAGCCGAAGCCGTGCATCCAGGACATAAGTATCCATACGAACCCGCTCGCTTTGTGTTGGCGCATATTTCACGGCAGACACTATGAAGTGAAATGATAAATGTTATTGAATATATTAAACAAAAAAAAAAGAGTACTGACATAATTAAAGGGTTAAAAAAACTTACAGGATTGCAACTTGGAGAAATTGTATATCTAAACAATCCATATGCATAAACTCTTTCAAATCTTTCTTGTCCATTGTTATCGGATATGTCTTTTCTACACCGACAATGCCCGAGAGGCATCTCGCAAGCTTATAAGGTCGATGTCCTTGTACAACTCTCGCAGCTGTGCTAAGTAGGGAAATAAGCTCGCAGCTTCTTCATGCTATGAAAACATATAAAACATATTATGAGTGGGTTAGCAATGTAAATCAATCGGGAACCTACTCATCATCAATCAGTAATGTATTTCCTACCATTGGAGGTGTCGTCCCCATCTCAATAAGATGATGCGGCCGGAGGATGAACCATGTGATGGCGGCGCCTAGTGTGGTAACCTCCTCATCATCAATCGGATGGGCCGTCTCTTCTTCCCCCTCTCGCACACTACTCACAGTCACCCGACGTTGGTCTTCTAGAATTTGCTTGTTGTGGTGTTTGTCTTGTTCTGGGTAAACAAGACCATCGGCAACAATACGCCGGTGTGGGTCATCCAAATATAGAGTGCAAGGTATACCTCCCTGTGGAGTGTGAGAAGGCTCGCCAATATGTACATCTGGAGGGGGAGAAGGTTCGCCAATAGGTACATCTGAAGGGTGAAAACTTTCCTTGCCGCGTGGACGGTCGGGGCTTCGTGGGTTGTCAATGCCGTATTTGTATTATGTTGTACCATAGCCTTCATTTCACCCCGTAGTTGTGCCATAACCTCATTTACGAGGGACGCTCGAATTCTGGCTTCAAGCTCCACATAGCTCTCTCCGTCATGCAAACGTGAACGCCGGCCAAAATATTTTGCGACACTAACTCCCCTCGTCTCCCCTCGAATAGCATCAAGGTAATCCAGCTTCCCAATAGACGTTGACAAAATGTCCTGCCGTGTACCTGGCGTGAATGAGCCTTGGCCGCTTTGTTTGCTCAAGTTCATCCTATACCATAAGATTTTTCATAAATAATAACTAAACTCTCTTATAGTATGAAACAACTAAGGCTATTTAATACTTCTAATTTAACTACTTACAATCTTTGAGGCAACCTCAGCAACATCTTCATTGATGTATTTGTCACCCTTCATTCTCGCAGCTTTCCATTTCTTATGACGAGGAGGACGCTCGGGGCCCGGATAGCGGTGGAAGGATCGGATTGGGAAGCTTCCTTCATTCGCTGTAACTCTTCCTCCATCATCTTCCGTTCAAGCTTTTTGTAGCCACCTCTAGACATGCAGTGTGGATATTTATTTTTCGCCTGCCTCTCTCTATTGACTTGACTTTTTTCCTGTGACACGAAAACAAATAAAACTGAGCCTACAATGTCAAGTAGATTCAAATAGAAGATAGGATATGACAGAAATTTTACAATAAATTCAGGATTCTGCCGTGACGCCACAAACTCCCTCCAGTCCTCGGAGAAATGAAATCATAGGTCCGACGGGGATCCTCGTTCCTCTTTGACCCTCTAATATACTTTTTTTTGTCGCTTGTTCTTAAAGTCTTTCCAACGGAGACAAACTTCACCCATCCAATGCTTGTTCATCGCCTTATTGTTGGGGACATCGAACGTTTGCTTTGCAAAGGTAAAAGATAAGATATGAAAGAAATCAAGCAATAAGACTAAAGATACAAATGCGTATATATCGAAAGTGAGATACCAGAATTTGTGCCCAAATCAACTCCTTCGTTTTATCGGGAACCATCTTCCAACTAGAGTAAACAATACGAACTTTGCTTCGAGCCATATAGCCTAAATAGCTAATGAAACTGTCTTCCTCTCTACCAATCGGGTTCATATTGGCATCGAACTCCACATGCAGCCTTTTTATTACGAGCAATTAGCGCACCCATGTGTGTGCTACCTCTACCCTTTCTCACAACGGGTACATCAACCCTATCACCCGATGACTCGTCGGAGCCGGACATATTCTTATTTATCAAAGACAAATCAATAATGTTAGATATGTTATTACATAATAAACAAATTAATAAAATGAACCAACATGTTAAACGACCACAAAAATAACATAGTAATATTTCATAACCGAAGATCTTACTTTACATGGTTTCCCATATTCCTTCACAATGATCCTTTCTTGCGCAATATTCTTCATCATCATCCAATTCTACTTCACGTGTTGTAGGTGGATTTGTTGTGAAAGGGAGTGTATCGTCAAGGTTCAAGGATTCTTCACCATACTTCGTTTTTTACTTTGAAGTACGATGGACATTTTTTTATTTGCGGGTCTCGTTACATAAAACACTTGTTTCGCCCGACTTGCTAAAATGAATGGCTCGTCTCTATGACCAAGTCTTTGAAGATCAACTGAGACAAATCCAAATTTAGGATCTATTACAACAGCATTGTTGCTAACCTACTTACATTTCAATAAAGCAACTTTGAACTTGCTGTAGCTTATCTCCCATATTTCTTCAATGACTCCATAATAGGCCATTGATGCTAACACCGGGTTCTTGTCTTTCGAACTCGAAAAGTGCATGGATTCAGCTTTCAACCATCACCCCACTATTTTGCACGTAACTTCGTCATCTTGGTCTTTTGTGTAGAACGAATATCCGTTTATATCATAACCGCACCAAGTGATAACCTGAAAAGAAGGCCCCCGTGCTAACCACTCGATTGTATCCGACACACCGGCCTCGTGCAATACCGTCTCCCGGAACCACTTTATGAATGTCTTCTTTTGCTCATTAGCTATCTCGCATGTCATTCTTCCTTGGATTCATATCCTTCAAACTCTTTCGTGTTTATCAATGTATGGTTGAACTTCTTCCATATTATACAAGATGTACAAGTGTGCCGCAACACGGCTTCACGAGGCATATTCTTCGCTTTGATGCCTCGAGTTCCTCGCTTATCCCCTCGTCATGCGAGATTGTATCGTCGCCCCCGATAGATAATCTTTGCGTAACTCCATAGCCTCTTCAACTACATATCTCTCAACTATTGAGGCTTCCTACCGATAAGGATTTTTTGAATACCCTTTTAAGATCTTCATGTATCGCTCGAAAGGGTACATCCACCTTAGGTAAACTGGACCGCAGAGCCTTACCTCCCTTACCAAGTGCATCATGATATCAAAAAAAGCGGGAGGAAAGTGCATCTCAAGTTGGGACAAAATAATATAACCCTCATTTTCCAATTCATCCAACTTTTCAATGTCAATAACTTTGTTACATATAGCATTAAAGAAAATACTCAATCTTGTTATAGTGGATCGCACTTCATCTTTCATAATGCCTCTAATAGCTATTGGTAATAGTTGTTGCATTAACACATGATAATCATGGGACGTCATTCCCACTAACTTCAAATCCATTGAAACACACCTTCTCAGATTAGAAGAATATCCTTGTGGCACCTTAATGTCATATAGACACCCACACAAACTTTTCTTCTCCGCTTTTGATAGTGTATGAATTGCTGGCTCCATGTATGCCCTCTTACCATCTTCCATTACTCGTGGATGTAACCGTTCTCTTATTCCCATATCAACCAGGTCTAGTCTTGCATTAATTCCATCCTTAGTCTTCCCTGGTATGTGCAAAAGAGTACTGATAAGGCTATCACAAACGTTTTTCTCCACATACATCACATCAAGACTGTGTCTCACATCAAGACTACGCCAATATGGAAAATCAAAGAAAATTGATCGCTTCTTCCATATATTCTTCTCACCCACAATCCTTTGCTACTTACCCAATATGACATTGATATCTTTCACCCGATTATAAACTTCCTCTCCGGTTAATGCCTTTGGAGCCGTTCTATGCTCCGGTAAGCCATTAAAACGCTTTCTTAACTTACGATATGGGTGGAACCGATGAAGAAACCTCCGTGACCGAGGTAGACCGTTTTTTCCCGTGCTTTAGTTGATGGAAGTTTGTGTCTCGCTTCACATATTGGACATGCTTTATGCCCCTTCACACCGTACCGACAAATTTCCGTATGCAGGAAAATCGTTTATCGTGGTAAAAATCATTGCACGCAACTTGAAGTGCTCCTTCTTATATGCATCAAACACATCTACGCCTTCCTCCCACAACTTCTTCAAATCCTCAACCAAAGGCGCCAAGTACACATCGATATTGTTCCCGGTTGTTTTGGTCCGTAAATCATCATAGAAAGCATCACATACTTGCGTTTCATACATAGCCAGGGGAGGTAAGTTGTATATTACAAGGAGAATCCGGCCATGCACTATGGGTGCCGCTAAGAGTTCGATACGGATTGAAGCCATCTCGTACAAAGCCCCAGTAGAAGGTTTCTTGGCTCACCGCCAAATTGAGGGAACATTTCGTCTATTTTCTTCCATTGCGGAGAGTAAGCCGGTGCCGAAGATATTTTCCATCGGATATTCTCTCATCAGAATGCCATCTCAACTTCTTCGCCATTACTTCACTAGTAAACAGACGCTTAAACCGTGGAATTATTGGAAGATACCACAATGCCTTCAAAGGTTGCCTTTTTGTTGTCTGCTCTCCAGAAACAATAACTTTCTTCACTTTGTATCGTGCAGTTTTACACTTCGGACAATTACTGAGGCCTTCGTACTCGTTTCTGTACAATATACAGTCATTAGGGAATTGTGTATCTTTTTATACTCCATACCCATCGTAGACAAGATTTTCTTGGCCTCATACATACGATTTGGAAGTACATTATGATCTCGGCAACATATCACACAACAATTCAAGCAAATGACGTGAAACCGCTATCGGTCCACCCACAAGTTGCCTTTAAGTTGACCAAATGTAAGGTCGCAGTCAACCGTGTATACTTAGTACACCCAGGGAACAAAGGTGTCTCTGCATCACTCCGCACGCTTTCATATTCACCCGATTGCGCAAAAGATTCTGCCTCAACATCATTAATCATTTTCTCCATTCCATCATCATCATCTACCTCAACTTCATTTTCATGGGACGCACCGGTACTTACTTCCTCACCATGCCATATCCACGTTGTGTATCGAAGGTGTATTCCATCACAAAGTAGGTGATCCCTTATATCGAAATATCCCTTCGACTCCCATTTAAACAATTAACACATGGACAATAATACATCCCATTTTTTGTAGCCACATTCCTTCTAGCAAATTCAATTAACTCTTCCACCTCATTCTCATATTCTTCACTAGTTCTCAACGCATTCATCCAACTATAACTCATTTTATTACCACCTACGACATTTCCAACAACAAATCAAGTTCCTAACAATTTCAAGTACAACATCTTTCTTTTAAGAAAATTTTGGCAAAGCGTTTCCCCTTAAAAGTAAGACATACCAAAATTTTAAAAACAACCAATTTCAGCTTAATTCATCAAAACTTACTAACTAAAGCAATTCAGAATAATATCAACTATTAAATCCAACAATTTCATCAACTAACAGAACATTGGAATTATTCCTACTGACATATACTTCAATGGTAATGGAAATGGTAAACATTGGAATTTAATCAAGTTCATGTGGTTCATATGGCTAATAATAAAGGAAAGACAAAAAAAAAAATCACGCACTGGATTAAAAACATATGGGTGTGTGCATAAAATGAAAGCAATTGACCTAATTTGGGAGCGCAAGCGTTTGCTTCAAACCTTTGACCAAGATTTCTCAGCAGGTAGTCAAAAAAGACGAAGATGACTATCCTTTAATCTCTTCTCGTCTATATCTGCATTATCAACATATGGTTGTTCTATTAAGAACCAAGCACAAAACTTATTTGCAAGCGGTAATAGGAAATCTTGTTAACAATGTAAGTTTTGTAAGCAAGAAACTCGAGTCAATGAGTGTTTAAACAAGCTTCATAGTAAGATTTTGCCATTTACTGGATCAAGAGGCTTGAGTGATCTCAAGAGGAAATCAAAGGCTCCAAAAATTAGGCAAGCTACTTCTAAATGTTTATATAGATTTTAGTTCTAGAACATGCCTTCTCTAGAATGTGTTTTCAAAAATTAAAGATGAAAATAGAGATGAAACATCAAGAAATTACACTACAGTTTGAAATTTACACATTGTGGTTGGTATAGAGTCAATTAAGTGGAAATGTCGTTTCATTGTCTCCTCTTTCATAATCTTTTGCATATAGTCTTTACTTGTTAAGTTTTAGGAGTCAAGAGAAATTAATGATAAACCATAAAATTGAATCACTTCTAAAAATGTATAAATAGTTATTTGACTACCTCCCAAGATATACACATTATTGACTGAATGTTTTATAGGAAAGCACAATTAGCTCTAAAGCTAAAGAACATAGGCAATGCAGTTTATTACAGAGGAAACCTCCCAAACTAAAAGGGTGTGAAACCTCATCTTTATACTCGAAAGATAAAGTCAAAGTAGATAATTCATGGATGCGTTCATTACGGATGAAGCAAGGTACATGTAATCTTCTCGACTTGAATTTCTTAGTTAACTTATTATGATCATCGCTTTCACAAAGAAGCAAACTTAGACAACTAAATTTGACCAACAATTGGTTTCATATTTGTTCACAAGCAGTGATTTAGCCGAACGCAAAGACAACTAAGGAATGACAACAACTAGAAATGCAGTGGTGTGAGGTTAATGCCCAACCAAAAAGCAACACAGTAGAAATTGTGGCACTAGTAGCAAAGTTCAGCTCACAAGTTCTAAAAATTCAGAATGTGGGACTTTGCAAAGACACTCAACAATGCAGCAATTGAGTGTTTTGAAATCACAGAAGAAGTGCCAAAAATATTGTTTTTCATAAAATTCTAGTTAAACAATCAACGGATTGGAAATCAAGAATTTTCAAAACTTCTAAAACTTATCTCAAAATTTCAACAAAAGAAGCATTGGTTCCAAGAGCTTATCAATCCAATGGCAAGTCCCCACAACAGTTTAACCAAATCCAATTAAATCCTTTGAGTAAAACTTCAAGCCATGCAATAGAATTGTTTAAACCAAATTTGGGTGTTTAGACCTCAATTTTTTCAATAAATTTGATCTCATAACAAAGCAGCCATAGAGTTCGAAATTCATTTTCATTAAGGACAAATTCTAGCCTCGGTTCAATGTCTAAATAAAATACTTGCATGGGTTAAAATACTTGGAGGTTCGAGAAATCCATTACCACAACCGGTGTTCAAATAAAATACTTGCATGGGTTAAACAAAGGAAGTAATGAACACACAATTTTCAATTCATTCCAACCTTTTTCAATTGATATTGCATCTTTTTGTTTTAGCCCATTTAAAAAATTGGTTCTTTGAACAATTCCAAATATTAGCAAAGAAGTCAAAAGCCTAAACTTGCAAATGAGAAGTGACAAATCATACAAAATCCTTCCATCATTTCCTACCTTGGGATCAAGCCACGAGCAAAGCGCTTAATAAACATTTTTCAATGACAATGTAATTGGAAATGCAAGCAATTTTAACATACTTAGTATGAAGGCAATACTTATACAATCAAATTCAAGTAGTTAATCAATCTGTACAATTGTTTAAGTTCAAAATTTATGTGAAAGGAATGTTTCAAGCAAACAAGTTTAACTCATGCATTTATCATTTACGCCATCGCCATATAACTTACTATCAACAAGTTTCGGACCTAAACGAATAAGAGACCAAAACAAAATTACGTATTTCCGTGAGAACGGACACCATTAATGATGAAGAATTCAACCATGTCATGGAATTATTCAATTAAGTAAACACTATCGTCATAGATAAAATAAAATTTTAAGAAGCAGAATCACGGCCAATGCAAAATAAATGAGTCAAATTGCCTTGGGTAACCTAAATTTTGTTTTTGATTTAATATGGTAAAAATCGAGGAAGCAAAAATCTTACTAAATGCTGAACCAGAACAACCAGATGCTATATTTAAGGAGAACCCAACGATAGGAAGGGTGAAAGAGGAAGAGCAAACCTGAAGGCCCGATGAACGTGAAGACGAATCACGAATCAATAGCTCGCGCACCACGAGCACAGAGCACGAAAACAAACTTGAAGCGTTGAAGTTGTCGGCCACAAAAACAGGTTAGGGAGGCTAGAGGTGGGGGTGAAGTGGTTTTAGTGGAGTGGAGTTGGAAGTCGATTTGCGTGGCGCGGTGGAGGTGGCGACGGAGGAGACGCTGCGAAAAGGAAATGACGGGGGCGCGCGGCGGCGAGGGAAATGACGAAGGGTTTAATTTCAATGAGAGTGTGCGTGGATTATCAAATCGGGGTTTATAAATGAATATAGGCGACTTGATTTATCTTCAGGTCGCCAATTTTCCCATAATTGGCGACCTGATTAGTAATCAGGTTGCCAATTTTTCACCCCAATTAAAAAAATATCACAAAAAATTGGCGACCAGATAATACTTTTAGGTCGCCAATTTTTAAATATTGGCAACTGAAAGTATTATCGGTCGCCAATTTTCAATTTTCATTTCAATATTGGCGACCTTAAAATAAATTCAGGTTGCCAATTGTAAAAAATTTAAAAAACAAAACCACCCACGGCGCCAAACAAAAATATTATTGGAATATTGGCGACCTGAATTTTTATTCAGGTCGCCTTAATGACTTTTTTTTGGATGTTTTCCATGGCGCCAAACATAAAATTCTCGCGCGAAACTACTTAAAGCGTCCTGAAATAATGTTAGAACGCCAAAAATCAATTTTACAAGTCCTAAACTATTATTCAGGTCGCTGAAGGCTAATTTTCCTTCCATATATTTACAAGAATGCCATTGACTTCATTTTTTACTACATATTTTTAAATAAGGACGTTTTTTAGGATAGTAATATCATATTTTTGTAGTAGTGACAACTACTATTTTAAAAGTGTTTAGGCGTCCCAATTTTAAATTGGGACGCCTAAAAAGCACTTTTGGCATCTTAATTAGAAAAGGTACTTTTGGCACCGAAAGCTCTTGTTGGTGTCATTTTTTTAAATGGGATGCTAAAAATAGACTTTTGGGCGTCCCAATTCTAAATCCTCGCCATAATTAAAAAAATACAACCGAATTTATTTTTACTTCCCTTTTTTAAAAAGGGACGTATTTTAGGAAAGTAAAATTCATTTAATGTAGCAGCTGTGTGTATCCTTATTAACTATAGATGTACATGTACAAAATAGTTGATGCTCCTCAAAAATTAATAAGTGCCTTATAAAAATGACTAAGAATATTTGTTAGGTATTAGTGCATTAATAATAAAAACTGAGGGAGTAAATAATTAAGAAATGGTGTGGTCAAAAAGTAATAAAACATATTATTTTATGCCTAGAAGAGGTGTACATTCATGGAACCAGAATCTCTCAGAATCTGGTTCCTCAATATCCTTCAGTATCTCTACATCTGGGCCGTCCAAAAATTGATCCAACGGTGCACAGAAGGACATTTCATTTTTTTCAAACTACCGCATGTGGTAAAAATTACCGCATGCGGTAAAGATGAAATTTTTAAAAATAGATTATATGTCCTTCTGTGCACCGTTAGATCAATTTTTGGACGACCCAGACTGAGAGATACTGAGGAACCAGATTCTGAGAGAATCGGTTCCGTACATTCATCTTAATTGGTCACTAGGACATAATTTGTCATATTGGATGCTTAACACTTTATTGTTAAAGAGAAAAGGGTCAAACATCATAAGGCGGAAATAAGAAAAACAAAAACTTGACGATTATTTGATTAAACCGTCAAATATTATACAAATAAGTTTGATAGTTAAATCTCATAACCGTCAAATATTTATGATAAACAATTTAAAATATTTATTTAACGGTTATATGTCTAACAACCATCAAATCAACATGCTAACTTTAAAAATTTATTTGATGGTTTTAATATCTTAGCCTTTAAATTTATCCTTTCTAATTACCCAATGTAATGTAAGATTTATTAACATCCCCACGGACGGCACCAATGTTCTAGTATAGAACACAAATGTCTAGTCTTAATGGATTAGGGAATGTTAATATAGGATCAAATGGCTCCTCAGAGATGTCTATTGTTTAAACGCCAAAAAGAAGGTGATTGCTCAATGATACCTATGAGAAAAATATCAGAGAGCGTTATAAGATCACTATGCTACACAGGTGCGGCGTTTCGCCAGAGGGGTGGGGTGTGTGCACAGTGAGACTGAATAGTAAATAATGGAATAGTGAATGTAGATAATGCACCTGGTGGGTAATATTCTATTTATAGGGATTACCTAGGGTTTCACTCCAATGACCGTGAATCTGCTCCTCAAGCAATGTGCGCCTCCCACGTTCTGCAAATGCATGCTCCACTACTTGTACGTTCCTAGATTATAGGCATGATCAAGGGACGATTAGCAATTTACCTGATTAAAGAGAGATTCTGTCATAAAGCACTCTCATTGGGCCGCACATCTATCAAGCCCATTATTCGAGTCCATAACATTAGTTAATATATATCATTTATTTTTTCTAACATACTCTAGTCATCTTCTTTTTTTCCCCTTCTCTTTTTTATTTGATTATTATTGAGAGAGCATCAATTAATGTCAATTAAGAAAATATTAATAAGTATTAGAAATGAGTCTTACATTAATGATATGGATTAACTCGTTCTACATTAAGGGGGATTAACATTTTACCCTCACCAAACCACTCCTTCCTCTCACTGTAACATCCTTGTTTTATTAGCACTTAGAATTAGTTGTAGTACAGTTTAGGGATTATATATTCAAAGAGTACACATTAAATTAATAATTTGAAAGAAGTATATAAATATTTATTATATGAAAAATACAAAAAGAAATACTCCTTAAAATAATTATTTAAAATATATGAGCATGTGTGTGGGAATATATCTTAGAACTAGCTAGTATGAAGTCCCCGGCTCGTTGCATGGGAAGCAAATCTTTACGAAAAAAATATATCTTCACAACAAAGTATCCAACCGAAAAAAGGAAGCAAAAGTAATCATACTATTTCCTCTAGTCCTTATTATAAAACACAAACTAATAATTTTCATAAATCAATAAAAACAGTTAAAGTTAATAAAGTTGTCCTACAATTTAAGTAATTTTTAATATTATCCCTACTAATTGCACTAACCTCTAATATCATATTAATTATTACTTTTACCCACTATCCTTATTAATTAGGGGCATACATGAAAAAAATAATTGATATTTCTTGGGAACAAGCAAGTGCCTTATAAAAATGACCAAATATACTTTACTCGTTAATGCCTTATAATAAAGAACAAATTACTGATAGTGCTTACTAAAATCAACTAAAGTCACAAAATTATTCATGACAACGACACAAGCTTCAAAACTGACGTGGACATTACGTAAACATAATAACTATCACTCAAAGTCTCTGTTTAAAAAAAAAATGGGTGGAGGTAGACACCGGTAACCTATTAGGGTCAGGGCACGCCTCCACGTTCAAATAAGATATTTATAAATTACCCACCAATAAAACCATCACATCAACTACTCAAAGTCTCTAATGCAATTAGATTAACAAACAAAGTTTCCCTGCCCGCCATAAAGACATAAAGGTTTAATAAAGCCAGCCCAACATGGCGGCAGTGTGGGAGCCAAGGACTACGATGAAAAAGCATGCATGAAGGACGTCATGTGCCATTCCATAAGCCACATTAGCTACCATAATTAATTCTTGTCCATGTGAAGGACTTCATTTGATGATAAAAGGTAATGTGGCTTAAAAAACTTTCTTAGAAAACTCCCATGCGTTGCACGTGGAGTTGGTATATATTACTTCCTCCGATCTTAATTATAGGACATATTTAACCGATTTTAGCGAGATTAAGGAAAGAAGTTAAATTAGTTAATTTTACTTATTTTCCTAAAATGACATAAGTAAAAGTGAATCAACAGTTCCTACTACATACCTCTCCGACCTAGAATTTCCCTTTCCACACGTTATCTAATTGAAATAATGATCTTGCTATATATACATATATGTGTGTATATATATGTACACATATAGATATATACATACATACATACATATATATATATATATATATATGTGTGTGTGTGTGTACATATATCTACACACATATATATGCATACACACACACACAAAGATATATATGTATATATATGTGTGTGTGTGTGTTTATATATGTACATATATACACATACACACATATATATTGACAGACACACACACGATATACATATATGTATACACACCACACACATATATGTGTGTGTGTTTGTGTGTGTCTATATATATTTGTGTAGACACACACACATACACACATATATATAGATACATAGACACAAACACACACACATATAAGGCGTCCTAACTATATTTAGGACGCCTTATTTAAGATGTCCTTAAATTCATCAGGACGCCTTATGTAAGGCGTCCTAAAAGTCATTAAGGACGCAAAATATTCTAAATAGGCGTCAATTTTAGGAGTCCTAAACTATAATTTGGGACATCTAAGGCTCAACTTCCTTGCAAATAATTACAAGAATGCCACCGCCTTCATTGTTTACTTCCCATTTTTAAATAAGGACGCCTTTTAGGGTAGTAATATCCAATTTTTGAAGTTGTGAAACTGTCACAACGTTGATCTTTAGAATACTACATATGTACACAATCATGTGCACAATCAATTAAAATCACTAAAAATTAATTATAACACACTACTCAATTAAATTTAAAACATAATACGAATTGCAACTAAAATGACTTACTTTTGGAGGAACAATAGGCTAATCATGAGTAATTACATCCTTCATGAATTTCATAATGTAATACAAAGTATGATGTTTGTGTGACTGCAAAACCAGTACCTCGAACACGACCATCATACTCAGGTACTCCTAGCACACTCTGTTTAGCAAATCATTACGACCAACATATTGTGCCTATTCTGGCACCTTTTGCGTCATTGATCGCTATCATAAAAAGAATTACAACATTGTTAGTTATTATAAAATAGAATCATTTAAGTGAAGCTAATTCTCTATTGTACGCATAATCCAATACTTACACAATATTCTGCAACTCTTCTGGCTTCTTCACTACAAATTTCACCTTTTTAATTAGTGCAGCCGGCCACTACAAATCATGTCGTGGTACCTGTGTGGTATTTGAATTTGATTCTTCTATCTATATATGAAAGTTAGTTAAAGTTAAAAATTAGTCATACAAATTAGATACATATGAAATAATCATTAGTTCTTACAATTTTTTGCTCTAATATAATAGTGGATATGATGTATCAGTCCTTGTGTGTAGTAGTATGCCATGTTGTTGCATTGGAGCGATTTTTATCACTTAACTCCTATTTAAATCCAAATGATTTATATCAATAAATATTAATTACAAGTATATTACAAGTATTCGGTAAAGTCTAATATTATATTACCTGGAATTCATGAGTTGTATGTTGTTTTGTAGTAAGAACACAGATGCCTAACCTCGATGGATTAGTAGATGATTTATATAGGATCAATAAGACTCTCTGGGATATATGAACTAACACCGAAGAGAAGATAGTTGTTCTATGATGTCTATGAGGAAGATAGCAAAGAGTTCCAAACGATCATTGTGCTACACAGTAATGGCTCTTAGCCAAAGAGGGTGGGGTGTGTGCACAATGAGACTGAATAGTAAAAGATGATGAATCGAGAGTCCGCACCTTATGGATAATCTCCTATTTATAGAGATTACCTCTAGGGTTTCAGTCTGTGGCTTTGTGCGTCGCGCGTCCCTGCTCCACTACATGTTTCTGCTCCACTACCTGTACTGCCAGGATTCAAGCCTTATTTATTGGGTGATTAGTGTTTTACCTGCTTAAGGAGAGCTTCTGCCAAAAAGTGTCCTTGTTGGGCCACATCATCTCTGGGCCCAATATGCGAATCTATAACAGTTGCCCCCAAGCTCAGTAGTTGTTGGTCGATTTCCTTGATGACAAGTGAACCAGTCGAACAAGTAATAAAGTGAAAGTAGAGTATCGTCCCACAGAGACTGAGATACCGAAGAGAGACGCTCAATTGCTATGATAGTTGCAATCAAAAAGTAAATGTAATTGGTTTGAGAGGTTTTTGATGATTACGCTAATAACATAAGTAAACAAAGTAAATTTAAGAAGATAGCAGTAAGAAGTTAGGCTAAACTCAGACTCCTCCTTAAGTGCATAATTCCCCCAGTTGCTCTACCCATTGCTATAGCATCTATATCGCACAAACTTTCCGCAATTGCTACAAAGATAGCTCCTAACTACAAAGCTATTCGATTAACCCACCGCTATGATCTATCGAAGCTTCTACATCCGATACATATGATATTAACTATACTCCTTCCATATTCCTATGGCAACTTTCTAGTTTTTATCTGCATTATACTCAGGGTGTACTGGTTATGAGAGGTAGGCCCATTCCTGAAGCCTACAATAAATAGGTCAAGCCTTGCACCGGCTGCCTAGCAAACATTGTTTCTCAGAGGTCTAGCCTCGACTCCTTGCTAGTAAGCTGAGACCACAGGTCTAGCCCTTAGATTCCTCTAATTGACTAGTAGTTAATTTACTGATAAGCAAATCGAATCTATTAAATTAAGAACTTGCAACTGGGTTCATACACGCTTAAGAATTCATCCTCGTTCGGCCATCGAAAGTTAGTTCATGACGACGAAGGAAACACAAAACGATGGTAACAAGAATGACCCATGATCTAACTACTGAAATTAAACAAATGAAAATAGAAAGTTTGAAGGCGTTCCGACGGCATGGACGAAGCCCTGTCACGGCACCACTCCACGTCTTCTTCCCTCCGTCTTACTGCGAGGAAGGATGCTGGGTTATCCTGGAATTCTCGTGCTAGTGAAGTTTCTCACTCTTCTGTTGAGTCGGCCGAATGTGTAATCTTGTGTTGGCTCGCTGCGACTTTCCTCTAGGGTTGTCCTGTTGTTTCCTTTTATATTCGGACTTTCGTGTGACGCAAGTTAAGCTAGCTGGGCTTTCCAAATCTGTCAAGATCTATCGCATCTTCTGTTTGTAGATTGATTCTGCGGATCCTACGGAATTCTTCAAATCTTTCCGTTTTGATCCTCCACATCTTCTATTTCATTATGTCAGCAATCTACTTGTTGATCTCGATCTTTTATTTCTATTCCTGAAATCAGCTAGATAGAAGAGTCAGAAAAGTATGCCGCATAGCATTGCGTCCTTTACTTTGCTATAGCTTTCGTGATGCTTTTTATTGCCTTTCGAGTTGCGGTCGGAATGCTATAGCATCGTATCAGCTTTGCTATACGTTCTTTAAAACAATGTAATTTGCTCTTCTTAGCACATGTTCAGGATGTAAATGGTTTCCATTCTTTCGTTCCCTATATCATGAACATATGCCTTTTTGTTTGGATTGTTTGCAGTTTAAGCTTTTATTCACCCTTCAATTCGGTCATGAAGTACAGGGAAAACATGGTATAATTTGTGCTCATCAGTAGTTCAGAGTTCTGATCTGTCGAGGTTGATTGACTGCTTAAACCAGACTTTATATCCGATTTCCTCAGCCTGCCTCTCGCAAGTTTCACTTTCTTGACTTTGAAGAATTGTCGAGCTCCTGACTCATTTGTGGCTTGCCCCCATCCATGCATGCCGAGTTAGTTTTCTCTAAAAACTCTCTTGGTTTTATGATAGCCGGGATTCCATTTGTAACTTTGACCCGGATTTCTAGGATCATATATTTCCATCATGTATATTGCCCCCAATCCAGGGTATCATGAATAAAAGGTAGACAAACAAAGTTCATTTACCTATGCTGCTAACATCATGGCGTAAGACCATCATTTCTCATGTATTAACCATGATCGCCGTCTTTGAAATTCGTGCAAGCGTCTTTGAAATCCAAGCACATTTAACATTTGAGTCGTTTCATAGTAGTCATGATTGTACTTTTTAGGTTATCAAATCTGATTCTCTATGCGAATGGTCTTTTTTGCCCCTGACTTTTCGAATTTGAAACGTCTATATATTTCAACTTCTTCCTCTTCTTTCCTCTTTGCATTCAAAAACTCCCTTTGCCGTCAAAAAGAAAACTTCGCACTTCCGTAGAGCTCTCTGCCCTCTCACACTTCCTAACCTTCTTCAACCTTTCAGTAGCCAGGTATTTTCACTGCTTTCCTTTCTTCTTTTATTTACATCTTGCTCTGTCTATCCTTTCCCTTCTTCTTCGACGGTATTTGGCAGAAATCATTTTTCTATTTTCTGAGTAGGTTTTAGGATCTTTTGGGTTTCGAACTGCCAATGTCGTAACCTACTTGTCTCAACCCCAGGAACTCCTCCCCTTTTTTACCTTAACTCTTTTCTCTGAAGTGCCCATGGATAACAATAGCCCTTCGCCTCTTGATATGTATGGAAATCCAATTCCAGAAGAAGATAGAGACATACTTAAAACACTCTCTGGTGGGCAGAAATTCTAGTTCTGGGCAATGCCTCACACTGAGGAAAAAAAACATGAAGCACTACTTCGCAAACCCCAAGGGAGTAGGAATAGATCCAGAACTCAAACACAACCACATGCCTCTCACGATTTAAACACTACCATCCCTGTATCTTCTGCCCATCCTTCCTCGAGTCGGACTGGGCTCATAACATTCCTGCCACGAATCCTCAAATTCATGCTCCAGATTCCAACCGAGCTAGACCGGGATCTTATCTGGGAAACGTCTTCGATCCCTGCGATGAGTGCTGTTGTCAAAATATTAATCTCGTCAAAGAAAGTCGTGAGAGAGAAGCTCATGCAGTTTTGGCTACGTGCCGGCATAAATATATTTCACAGGTTGTCCCGCCCATATTACCTTGAATCATCCCGGCCTACCGCCTTTCAATTTCCCGTATAGTAACTATTTTAGCTCAGATATACTTTCAGTTTATGACTTTATCTTTTTGCCTATAGGTATAAATGGGTTCACCTTTACGCCGTATTGAACGATCCATGGTAACAGGAACGAGTTCTACTGGTCCTTCCAAAGCTTCAAAAATTCCAGATTCATGGGTTACCAAAGAGGTGTTAAGTACTAAAAATACGGTGACTGTCAAAGAACTCATCGAGACAGGTCTCCATAGTGGAGAAAATTATTTCATCCGCTTGCCCCTGCCCGAAGAGTCAGTATTCAACTATCGGGCTAGGAACGATGACTCCCATTTCTTTTTCTTCTATCGAGATTGCATTTCCTGGCTCGGTGTTCGCTTTCCGTTCATCGAGTTCCAGATTGACCTTCTAAGCCATTTACATCTTGCTCCTTCCCAACTTCATCGTGTTGGTTGGGCATTCGCCATTGCTTTTGAGAACCTCTGCAAAACCGAGAAACTAACTTGCACCATCCCAATTTTCTTTTACTTCTATGGGATTCATGAAGCCCGAAATGACAAAAACGCCGATAAAGATGCTGGTGATAATGTCCAATCTAGGAAGGGCTGATCCTCACTCCAAAGCACCCGCGACTACAGCCTTTTTACGCCTTTTACGGACTCATTCACCAACTTTGAATCTTCTTTTGTAAGGTGGTTGCCGAACCTAGGCAACTACCTTGGTTTGGTTTCTTCAGGCCGTTAAGGCCGGGGAGGCAGAGGAGAAATTTTCCTTGTATTGGACTTATGGTCACCATGAACTCTCTCCTTCTGACTTCAACTTTCATGCCGATAACCTCTCTGATGCCGAACACAAGACAATATCCATTCTGGAGCAACATGTCATAGAACACGACCCATTGAACTCGACGGATCATATCCCAAAACCCTTGGCAAGAAATGACCTGTGGTGAGGGGATGTCTATTTGTACTATGTCACATCACACGTATCTTGATTTTTGCTGTATGAATAACTAATCATTTGTTGTTGCTTTATAGATCGAACTATGGCATCAAGGCCCATTTTTGCTGAAGCCTTAGCCAACACTGATCTTATGAAACTCGGGGCTGGCAAGAAAAGGACGGTATCAGCTTCCGGGACCGCCAACGTTAATCAAGGCGGCCAAGTGAATCTGGTTAAGAAATTAAAGACTGGCATGTCAAGCTCCTCCCAGAAATCCAAAGAACCCGTGCAAGACCCAGCGTCTGTCACTAACGCGGTTAATCTCCCTCTCGTTCTTCCTTCTTCTAAAAGTCTTCCTCCTCCTCCGCCATCCTCGGCATTCCCCCGTGGGGTTGTTTGGAGTCATAAGGTCCCCACTGAACCCAATCATGCTATCTGTCCTCCAGACCGCTTCTTTGAGCCGACCAAGTATGGCAATGTCGAGCTTCAGAAGATCACAGATTTAGAGCGGTGCGCCTTATAGTTTACCGACTTGGCCCAAACTCGATTGTTGTGAACTCGCGGTATGCTTCAAAGGAAGTCGAATTGCAAAAGATCAAGTTGGAAGTAGAAGAGCAAAGAGCTTTGATGGAAGCAGTCAAGTCGGATGCTCTGGGACAAGTGAAGGTTGTTGAGGCAGCAAGGGATAAGATACAACAAGAAATAGAGACAACCAAAATAGATTTGGACAAAGCAATATTTCATCTACGCCAATTTCAAGAGATTCATACTAAGGATAAGTCCACTATAGGGCTGTTGCTGCAGGAGCAGAAAGAGCTCCAAGCTTTGCTAAGTGGCGCCGGGATGCCTTAGACACCGCCAATTCCGCTATTGAGCAAAAGGACGCGGAATAAAGAAAGCAGTTGGGGAGTCTTTTGAGAATGCCCTAGCTCAAATTCGGCTTTTAAATCCTGACGTTAATTTCAACACCTCCGAGATGGACTGTATGTCTTACGTCACTATAGATAAGATAGTCCCGCTCTTTCCTTCCCCCGACACCGTTCTTGGGAGTCCATTTGAGGGATACCAAGGTGAAGACGGAGGTGAAGAAGTTTGACATGACGCAAGGGCTCCCTCCTGCTATTTTTTAAATTCAGGTATATTTGTCAGTCTTCATTCACATGACTCAACACTTCATTGGGGTGCTTGTCTTATTGCAAACTTGTAAATTATGCCTAACTGCTGCACTTTTGGCTTCTAACTAGTTTTAGTTGCCTCATGGCTTTGTTTTTGCTCGTGGTATTAAAGCCCTCGGCCTGATTTCTTCATAATTTTTTCTTCGAGTTGATAACCCGGTTTATTTTTCTGTAAGAAAATTATGTAAGCAATTCAACCATTAATGGAAAAATACTTACTTTTGCTGCAAACTTTATTCAATCTGAATACTCTGCCGAGTTAGGTTTTCGCATTGCTTTCTTTGCATCTTGTGAACTTGAATTTGTCTTCAAAGTTCTATTAAATGACTTGGCCAAAGTCGAAATTTATTGCACAAAAAATGAATCCAGGACCACCTATGAACTACACGCCCCGGTGTGGTTGACCAGATTTTAGTTCAGAGTAAGAGCTACCCGCCACATATTTAGATTCAGTGTCGCAACCAAACTTTAAACATTTAGACTTGATCAGGGTCATCGTGACGATTCGCTTCGTTATCCCAAGTTTTGATGCATCATGGCCACAAAGGCTTCTTGGCTTTACCGTTTCTCAATATGATGAACACGTTTTAACCATCATCAATTTTACCAAGCTCCGGTGGAGACACATTTTAACCTTTCAGTTTTACTGGGTTCCAACAAAGCATGTTTTAACTGTCTTTTCAGTTTTACCGCGTTCTGACGGAACACGTTTTAACTGTTCTTCTCAGTTTTACTGTGTTCCGACCGGAACACGTTTTAACTGTTCATTTCAATTTTACCGTGTTGCGACCGGAACACATTTTAACTGTTCTTTTCACTTTTACCGTGTTTTGACTGGAACACGTTTTAACTATTCTTTTCATGGCTTCGACTGCAATCGGGTTTCGTACCCCGAAGTATTTTACCCTGTAACTCTTCATTTGAAGTAAGATAAAATTTGATTGAACTAAGACATGGTCGGATTTACAAAATCTTCCATAGATAAAATGAAATTAATAGATCACATTTATTTTGACCTAGTTGCATTCGAAATCGGCTTCCGAAAACTCGTCATCCTCGTTGGTTGCCTTTTTCTTTTTCTCATTTGTCCTCTTCTACTACCGGGCCGGGCTCCTACTTCGGCTTGATTGTTTGCACTTGCTCCTTTATCCCTAGGTTTCTATCACATATTGCTGCAACTTCCCTTCTCGTACGAACTTTTCGATAGCATCCCAGAGCTCATAACATTGATTCGTAGTGTGTCCTGGGCTGTCATGGAATACACAATACCGGGATTGATCAAACTCCTGGACTATTGTAGCAAGGCCGAGGTCGCTCCACTTTTTTCATCTCGGTCTGAGCCACCTTCTTCCAAACTTGTGCTCGTGGTATATTCAAAGGAGTGTACGGCCCATACTTCGCCCACGGAATTCTCGCTTCTGATTGCCGCGTTCCTCCTTTCCCTTTGAAATTTTTTGAGCTGATCTTTTTCCTTTGACGGTGGGCTCTTTCCCCTTTCTTTTATCGCCATTGGAGAGTTCCACTTGCTCTAGCTCCAAGTATTTCTTCACCCGTTCTCCAAGAGCCTCCAGGTCGTCGACGTGCTCCTTGATGAGACATCTTACCAGCCGTGATGAAAAATCTAGGCCGGCTATAAGAAGATGCACGTGCACACTTTCTTTTAATTCTTGAACTTGCAAAGCGGCGTCTCTAAAGCGGTTCATGTATTTTTGGAGAGTTTCTCCTGGAAATTGCTTAATCTTGCTTAGGGTAAATTCAGATTTGGGCTATTTCTTGCTTGTCTCAAAGTTCATCAAAAACTTGTTTTTGATATCTTCAAAATCATGGATCGACTTTGCAAGCAAGGTGTGGATCCACGTTTGTGCTGCACCTCGTAAGGTCGCCACAAATAGTCGAGAGATGACGGGCTCCTCAAACTGCCTTACATACATTCGCAGCTCAAACGTATTAATGTGAGCTTACGGATCCTGAGTTCCTTCGTATGTAGGTAAGTTAGCCAAATTAAAGTTCTTTGGATATAAAGCATCTCGTGATCTCATTTGAAAAGGGACTACTATTATTATCCCTTCTGCAATACTTTCTTCTATACTTTCCAGGTACACTCTTGGTTGTTGGTGGTGCATCTTTATTCGAGTAGAAGACGTAGTATTAACTCGGCTGGGCTCGCTTTCATCTTGATTCCTATTATGCACAGGCTCTTCCACTCGTCCGAGACGCTCTCTCAACAGCTACAACTCCCGCCTTTCCTCTTGCCGCCAAAGGGGATTTTGATTGTCTGTCTCTTCCCTTATCAAGCGAATATCTTCTTGCCTTTGGAGACAGTTGTGAAGCTCCATATCGTCCATCCGTCTTAACACTAAATCCAATGTATTTCGCAGGAGACGAACGTTCGGATTCTCAATCTGGAATTCGGCAGGAGGGTTTTGCTGGTGAACTTGTGTTTGGATTATCCCGACAGCCCCGTTTTGCGGATCCGCAACAAATATTGGAGAAGTTCTTATATTAGCAATTTCTGCTTCAGTCCCCAACATAGCTTGATTAGGATTTTGGGCAACCGAGTCCTCATATTGAATTGTTCGCTCTTGACGCTGCTGCGGTTGTCCCTCTGGCAGCTAGTCTTGCCGGGTATCTGGCTATGACTTCTAGTGTTTGCAACCATTTTCAACGGTTTGGGAATCAAAGTTTATCGTTCCCCACGGTCGGCGCCAATGTTTTGTAGTAAGAACACATATGTCTAACCTCAATGGATTAGTTGATGATTTATATAGGATCAGTAAGACTCTCCGGGTATATATGAACTAACACCGAAGAGAATATGGTTGTTCTATGATGTCTATGAGGAAGACACCAAAGAGTTCCAAACAATCACTATGCTACACGGTAATGGCTCTTAGCCAAAGGGCTAGGGTGTGTGCACAATGAGACTAATAGTAAAAGATGATGAATCAAGAGTCCGCACCTTATGGATAATCTCCTATTTATAGAGATTACCTCTAGGGTTTTAGTCCGTGGCTTTGTGTGCCACGCGTCCCTACTCCACTAACGATCACCCTATTCCACTACATGTTTCTGCTCCACTCCCTGTATTGTCGGGATTAAAGCCTTATTTATAGGGTGATTAGTGTTTTACCTGCTTAAGGAGAGCTTTTGCCATAAAGTGTCCTTGTTGGGCCGCATCATCTATGGGCCCAATATACGAATCCATAACATATGTGTTTTCAAAAACTCATCCCAAATTTCTTAAATGATGATTTCATGGGATAAAGGTCTTATTTGCCATGGAAGTTTGCACTCAGGAGCATTGGGTGGACGAAAGTTTATTTTGGACCAAAAATGCCACGGAAGTTCACAAAACATAGCAATTTTGCCTCTCCGTTAATTTTGACTGTTAAGTTTAACTGAGTGCACACGTGGCATGCCACCTCATCAATCAAATAAGAGTTAAGTATCATTTTTACCCCAGAAGTTTTCACTAAGGAGCAATTTTGCCCTTCTGTCCCCCAATATTAAATTTGACTATTAAATCAGTCAAAAACCACACATGTCATGCCTTGAAAAGGTCAAACTTGGAGTCAGAGAAGGAGATCCGTAAGATGTTGAGCTCAAGGTGGCCAAAATTTGTGAAGTCGAACTGGTCAAAGGGACTAAAAGGTTTGTCACAAAAACCTAGAGGAAATATTACTTATGATCTAAGCAAATGAAACGCAAAACGAGAAATGAAGTAAGACAAATCAATAGTGATAGTATTTACCTTTGTATAGATTGATCTAGGCCAGTGGCCACCCACCCTGTCCCACAAGATAAATCTCCAGCGATTTTAAGTGATGCTTACTGAACCAATTTTTGGGACAATTCATTATTGATTTGTCCAGATCAAACCAATTTTTGGGACAAATATGTTGGTTTTGATTAGTTTTGATGATGTCTTATATAGATTTCATTCTTAAGAGCAAAAAGGTTGCATACTACATTTATCTTCTACTTTGACTACTTATATTTAGTGTAGATGCTAAGTTAAATGATGATGAATGATCAAGTTGGGAGATGGGAGAAGGAAGAACTTGCTGAATCGAATGAAGATATCATTATTCAAGTTTTAAGATTGATTCTAGAAGTCTCCACAATCAAATGGAAATTGGAATGGCTCAATTCGGAGTTAAAGTCAGCAAAAATCAGCTTCTGGATGAGCAAACTCGAGTCTCCAAGTATTAACCTCGGGTTTACTACCTTGCTGCAGTAATTTGTCTATCTGACATGAGCAAACTCGAGTTTAGGACTCCAAACTTGAGTCTATAAGTGTCTTCAGCAACTTTGGCGTCTCTGGATGGTCCAAACTCGAGTTCACACTTACAAACTCGAGTTTACAGCGTTCTTCAGCAACTATGCTCTACTCAGTTTCACATTTCACCTGAGCAAGGTCCGGTAATTTGATGATATCTCATAAACCAGAAATCGGATTGAGGTGAAACCAATTTTGTATGACACTAGACTCCCAATGCATCATTTTGATTTATAATACAAGCCCAAAGGAGTTCAGATCAGGGAGCTATGAATTGTGGAAGTTGACAAAGAAATAAACGCCATACAGCAAACCAAGCTTCATTGTTTTGCGTTTACCTCACAATATACAAATCCAATTGAGCTGAAATTTGTGGCATATGAAAGTAAACTCAAAGAGCTTTCCATCAAGAGTTGAACCAACCAAAACGGAGTTCATACCAGGGAGATATGGCCTTTCAAAGTTGACAAAGTTGCAAACTCGCTGAACAAAGTCCAAACTGGAGCCAGGCCAAGTCAACAACTTGCAAACTCGAGTTTACAAGTAGCAAACTCGAGTTTACGAGTTACAGAGAGGAAATGCTGATTTTGAAGAAGTCCAAACTCGAGCCTATAAGTGAACAAACTCGAGCTTACGGGTTACAGAGAAGAAATGAACATTTGGAGAAAGCCAAACTCGAGCCTATAAGTGAACAAACTCGAGTTTAGCTCAGACAGAGAGCAAGCAGGTCCCGAAGAACACCCAAACTCGAGTCTATAAGTTGCAAACACGAGCTTGTGACTTACAGAGGCAAAAATTCAAGTTTAAATGAAGAGCAAACTCGAGCCTACCTATGTAACCTCGAGTTTGGAACACCAGAACAGATGAATGCACCTGAGTCTATTTTGTTCAGTTTGATTTATGCTTTAACTTGATTCTGCGAAATGGTTGCTTATGATTTATATGTTTCATATTAATATTCCTAACCAGATTTAACCAGTTTGCTTATGAGATTTCAGAAGATCTAGGTTTGCTTTAAAAGACATTAAAGCAACAACTTGGGCAACTTGCAATATTTTAATATATCTTCTTCTCCAAAGTGTTGGTTATGATTAGTTTTGATGATGTCATTCTTAAGAGCAAAAAGTTTGCATACTACATTTATCTTATACTTTGACTAATTCTTATATTTAATGTAGATGTGAAGGTTAAATAATGAAGAATGGAGATTCGAGATAGAAGAACTTGATGAATGGAATGAAAATATCATTATACAAGTTTCAAGATTGATTTTGGAAGTCTTCATGATCAAATAGAAGTTGGAACGGCTCAATTTGGAGTTAAAATAAGCTATATTTGAGTTCCTGAAGGCTTGCTCGAGTACAACAGAATTCATGCTCGAGCATGGTGCATTTTCGCTTAAATTCCGCTCTTGCTCGAGCATAAAAAAATGCTTGCTCAAGCAGAGAAAAATTCCTGCTCGAGCAAGGTTGTGGTTCAGCTACTCTATTCAGCTCTGTTTCAGGCGACCTCTGGTAATTCAACGATATCTCCCAAACCAAGAATCGTATTGACTTGAAACCAGTGGAATATGAAACTAGACTCCCAATGAGTCATTTTGATATAAAATCCAAGTCAAAAGGAGGCCAGACCAAGGAGGTATGAGTTTTTCAATTTTCCACAAAAACCATCGTCACAATCGAACCAACTTCGGTATTTTGAGCATATCTCACAAACGACAAATCCGATGGAGATGAAACTAGTGCCATTTGAAACTAGACTCATATACATTTCCAAAAACATCAAAATAATGAAAAAAAAAAGATCAATTGAATGAGATATGATGTTTTGAAGTTGATGGTCTATTCAGAATGCTGCAAAAACGCTGGTCAAGAACAACCTCCAAACATCTGATGATAATGGACGAAATAGAATGAGTTTGGCGCTGATTCTTCTTGCATTGGAAAGAAGACTCAAAAATCTATATGGGGATAAGTAGTTTTCCAAATTTGGAGTTATATCAAGGACGCTACATTCACTGGAAATTGACCCTTGTGTTGATGATATACTTGCATTCTGAAAAGCAGAGAACAACTCATGTTGAATTGAGTTATTGCCTCGAGTCAAGAAGAAGCAAAGAGAAAATTAAGAAGAGCTTCTACCTCAAGCTCATATGTGTTGTGCCTCGAGTCAGACGAAGGGTAAAAGCTTGCTTGAGCAGACAATTGGCACTTGCCCGAGCATCATCAGATTTACAAGATAAAGAACATGATTTTGATAGTCATGCTCGAGCAGGATATTTGGGTTGCTCGAGCCTCGTCGAGACAAGAGCAAAATGAATAAGTTGAATAATCATGCCCAAGCAAGAGAAAATGTTTGCTCGAGCAGCATCAAGACAAAAGCAAAATGATAAAGTCTAAAGGCTTTGCTCGAGCATACAGAAAGCATGCCGAGCACCATGCTCGAGCAAAGACAAAATTTGTGCCCGAGCAACATCTCTCAACTGCGCTCCTCACCTTTGTATCAAGCTTGCCCGAGCATGTAATCTTACATGCTCAACCACCATTCTTGAGCAAGAGAAAAAGCTTGCCCGAGCAGCTTGGCTATTCCTTCAGTTTTCGTCTCTGTCTATGCCTTGCCCGAGCAAGAATGTTGGCTTGCTCAAGCAACGTCGAATAGAAGCTTGCCCGAGCATGAACATTTTCGTGCTTGAGCACCATGCTCGAGCAAGCGAAGAAACTCTGCTCGAGCATCAACATCCAAAATCATTTTCAACTAATACAAGGAAAGCTTTCCCGAGCAAGCATGGATTATTTGCTCGAGCAAGTTATCTCTATTTTGAAATCTTTGACACTAGAGATCTTAAATCCTGTTATTACTTCAGATTATTACACATTGCTATTACCAAATGCTTCTAACGATTGTGTTTATGAGTTTCAGATTATTTAGACATGGATTAACAACATATTCGAATAAAGCAAATCGTGTGTCAGAAGCATTAAATGCAACTACCTAAACCAGTGACAATCTCGGAAACCGATACTTAGAACCAAGTAAAGATATCACGATATTCCATTTGCACAATAAATGCAATTTCACAACGGCCAAAACGAAGGAATGAAGAGAATGTTGGAACTGCAAATTCTACCTAGAATATTCAAACGGCGAAAGCTTCATATGTCTAACGGACACATTCAAGTCTCTCAACGGCTATTTCACGAGCTTCACCAACGGTCATTAATTGCTTCCTCTATAAATAGCCGAAGCATTCAAAACGCCAACTACCGAAACGCTGAACATTCAATTCTACCTTATTGCAAATCGTTGTTTCAACTGTTTCATTAATATCTTCGGATATTCTCTTGTACTTCAGTGTTCATTTATATCTACTCGTGAGGAGTTATTAAACACTTATCCATTTCATTCATATATTGACTCTTAAGGTTAAGGAACCTTAAGTGAGGGTGTATCAATTACAACTTGTAAGGGGGAGTTGAGTCGAGAGTGAGAGGACCATCCTTTATTTACGAGTGTGTAATTGTGTTCGCGGTTATTTGGTTACAACTTGTAAAGAGGAGTAAGTCCTAGTGAGAGGATTACTCGAGAGTTACGAGTGTGTAATCAAGTTTGGAGATAGTGAAATCTCGAGTGTTTCGGGACTGGACGTAGGTCAAGAGTTGGACCGAACCGATAATCTCTTGTGTTCATTGCTCTTCTCTCTGTCTCTGTTTTAAGTGTTCTTGAGCAATTAGCGAAAGAATTTCATAATCACCTATTCACTCCCCCTCTAGGTGATATTCCATCTTCACAAAGCAAATAGATTACAACCTGGAAAGCAGCACAACCATTCTTCAAAGCGATATAGCAAGGCTTTTACCAACTAAAGCACTCGAACATCATCATCTTTTAGACATGACCACGTGGAGACATTCTTGAAGAAACAACATTCAAATATTCAAATCTGAAATGTTCCCAACAACTATATTTAACAGCTATGGTCACAATAGCTAGATTTTCGAATGGATTCAAATCTAAATATGATTATCTTAAGTTATCTTCAGACTAAGACCACATGGAAGACAATATTCGAAGTCACTGTTCATGACAGGTTACTGTTCATAACGTTCAGATTTCTCAACGGACAGAATTCAAAATATGCAACGTTACTGTTCATAACGGTGATATTCTTCAACAGACAAATGCTTCAAACGAATTCATCTCAGTTGTCTATAAATAGAAGACAGATTCAAGATAGAAAGGCAGAGACACAAGATTACATCTTCAACATGCTAATACTCTGATCTTCATATCATTTACTCTCTGTTTTCAATGTTTAAATAGCTTATCATAGAGAGTGAAGTGATTTGTGTTGTAGTTCAGTGTTTATTCATCTACTTCTGAGAGAGAAGAGTTATTGTACACATCCTACCATGCTATTTGAGAGTTACTCAAGATTGAGTGATCTTGAGTGGGAAACACATTGTGTTGATTACAGCTTGTAAGGGGAGTGAATCCTAGTAAGAGGATTACTTCGAGTACAAAGTGTGTGATCAAGTCGGTGTATTGATTACAGTTTGTAAGGGGGAGTGAATCCTAGTGAGAGGATTACTTCAAGTATAAAACATGTAATCAAGTTACAAGAAGATAGTGGATTGAAAATCTCAAGCGGAGCTTGGGAACTGGACGTAGGTCAAGGATTGGGCCGAACTAGTATAAATCACAGTTTGCATATTCTCTTCCCTTAACTCTTATATTTCCAGCATATAAGTTTGAATGATTGATTATCGCTTTATAAATTATTACTGTCATACAAACTGTTTTTAGTAAATTGAGAAAATATTTTCAAACTTCCAAAAGTTTTATCATACACCCAATTCACCCCCCTCTTGGGTGATAGCCAGGTATTTCAAAATCAATAATGAATTGTCCCAAAAATCGGTTCATTAAGCATTACTTAAAATCGCTGAAATTTTTGGGAGCATTATAGATTTACCCTGTGGGATAGGGTGGGTGGCCTAGATCAATCTATACAAAAGTAAATACTATCACTAATGATTTGTCTTACTGAACCAATTTTTGGGACAATCCATTTCTCATTTTGCGTTTTATTTTCTTAGATCATAAGTGATGCTTCCTCTGGGTTTTGTGACAGACCTTTTAGTCCCTTTGACCAATTCGACTTCACAAACTCTGGCCGCCTTGAGCTCAACATCTTAAGGATCTCCTTCTCTGACTCCAAGTTCAACCTTTTCAAGGCATGACATGTGTAGTCTTTGACGATTTAATAGTCAAATTTAATATTGGGGACGAAGGGAAAAATTGCTATGTTTTGTAAACTTCCGCGGCAAAATTGCTCTTCTTCCGCGGCAAAATTGCTCGAAAAACTTTCGGGGCAAAATTTCTCCTTGCTCCTCGAAAACTTTTAGGGTAAAAATGATACCTAACTCTTATTTGATTGATATTTGATTGATGAGGTGGCATGCCACGTGTGCACTCAGTTAAACTTAACGATCAAAATTAACGGAGGGGCAAAATTAGTACGTTTTGTGAACTTCTGTGGCCTTTTTGGTACAAAAAAAACTTCCATCTACCCAATACTCCTGAGCGAAAACTTCCATGGCAAACAAGACCCTTATCCCATGATTTCATCGTATAAATCTACACCAGATATCCTCATTATTATCCCTTATGAAGAATTTTACAAGATTGGAATGAAACTTTCTCATAAGTTTACCGGCTTTTCTTAGCACAAAGTTCTTTTGATCATCACCATCAATAATAAAACAAGACTGTAACAAAAAACCACACATAATATTTTAGATTGGAATTATATGAATAAAAAAACCCAAATAATAAAGTAATTAATGTGTTACCTTGACTTCACCCCATATTTTATCCCCATCTTGTTTTTTACCCGTCTCTAATCTTGAATTGTAATTGGGACTCTATCTCGAACTGTAGTCCCAATGAAATTATTGAAGGAGCTATTGTTCGGTTCAATTGGATTTCTCTTTTCATTCCATTCAAGTTCTAACTTAAATCCCTTTACCTCTTAGTTTGATCAACCTGGCTACTATGGTCCTGCCACTGGTTATGCGCTCCACAAATCTTTGTCTAGCAATATTCATGGGAACATCATCATCTTTATGTGATGAATCCATTTTCCAACAAGTTAACTAAACAAAATAAAACATCAGTGCATAATGACAATCATGTCAATGAAAATAAATTAGTTTGAAATATATGAATATATCTAAAAAAATACAAGTAAAAAGGTAAAATGTACCTTCAACCTATTTTTAAAAAGTGGATGGTTGCTTGACTCTTGCATTTACTAATTACTTTTATCTTTTTTATTTTTTTAAAATAAAATCGACAAAGACAACATCTTAAAAATAGAAGCTTTCCAAGTTTTAAACCCTCTTTTTTAATTGATAAATAATCAATGAATTAATCTCACAATATCATAGCAATTTTTCACAGCTCATAACGTAAAAAAAAGACAAATCATATTTGTCAACACATATCATAGATAAATTAGAAAGCATTATAAGCCAACAAATAAAACACATGTGTTAAAAATAAATAATTATTTTACTTATGCAACTCATCAATCTTAACAATTACTACAACAACTAAAAGTTATAACTACTACATATCTTCACATACATCCTATATATAACATTTAATTTTATCTCATTTATTCTCAACATATAAAAATAAGAATATTTTTTTTCAAATTTCATAATAAATTAAATATAAAAGACATTGAGAAAATCAAACTATTAACTACTAATAAAATTAGATTTGTAAGCTCAAAAATCTAAGAACTTACCATGTATAGGAAACTTAACTAGAACTTCAAACACATCACCCAAAAAAAATGTTAATAAAAGGGAAAAAAATAAAAAGGAAAAGTGAGTGTGTATTTACGGGATCTTTGGGATGGGGATGGATGGAGGAAACGGAACAAAAGGAAATTAAATAATGAAAGTGGGGATGATGGATGCATGCGTTGAGGATGAAATGGGTATGTTGGGGTCTATAAATGGAGAAGGATATGGGAGTGAGGATAAGGATAAGGTGAAAGTGGAGCTTACTCACCAAGAGGGGGTGAATTAGGGATTTTAAAATTTTTTTGAGATTGCTCTATTTTCGAACACTAAAACAGAGCTAGACAGAGTATAAGGAAGAATAGCAAGACACACGAAACTTATACTGGTTCGGTCCAATCTCTTAACCTACGTCCAATCCCAGACACTCTGGGATTTCACTATCTCGATTGATTACACACTCTGTGTAACTCAAGAGTAATTCTCTCACTAGAACTTACTCCCCTTACAAGTTGCAATCAATATCCCAATCTCCAAGTCCCCTGACTTGAGATTCTTACAATGAAATGATTCACAATAAATGAACTCTCTCTAAGAGTGGATAAATATAAACACCGAAGATCAATGTATCAAAAGATAATTTACAAGTGGAAACTGAAAGAGTAGTTGGCAAACTTGAATGCAATTCGTTTTTATCAGATGTGTTGTTGAGAGGAATTGAATGCTACTCTATTTATACTAAGAGAGCATTAAATAACTGTTGCTAACTCCATTATAATCGTTGGAGCATTAAACTAGCTGTTGGAGGCATTTTGGTGTCTTCTCTCTCTCTTCGGTTAATTCCTTTTGTCAAGAGGATTAGTGTTGACTTTCCTTATAATAGATCCATTGGAAGAGTAGCTACGCTTAGGGAAAGCAGACATTAATCCCTTTGCAACGTGTAGAGAATGATGGTACAAAAGGATGCAAGTTTATGTACTTTGCATTTAATGTTCTGACATCACTTTTGCTTTTGCTCAAATCCTCAATTAATATCCTCTAAATAATCTGAAACTCACTAACAAAGTGGTTAAACATAGCTAGGAATATTAATGAGAGATAATAAGAAGTATTAAGATCAAACAAGAAGGTTTCACAAATTTGTCGATTTGATTTTCAAACTCGCGACTCATACTGAGTTTGTTCTTCAATACTCAAGTTTGTCACTGTCCACTAATATCCATACTCGAGTATCCATAATCAAACTTGAGTTTTCTTCTTCCAGAGAGGAACATTGTGATTTGAGCTTTGGACCATATCTTTGAATAGAACAAAACTTGAGTTTTCAAATCCAAACTCGAGTTTTGGACTTTTGATATGAAAATAAGTTTAAGTCAAAAACCTCAATACTCGAGTATCCAAAGTAAACTGGAGTTTTGAAACCATTGAGAAATAGTGATGCATTCTGCCTGGACAAAACTCGAGTTTCCATAGTTAAACTCGAGTTTTCATTTAAAAATGAAAACCTTTGAAAATCTATGTCAAAGTGAAAACTTGAGTTTCCATTTCAATACTTGAGTTTCCAAATCATTGAAAAATAGCAAAGCTCTCTGTATGGCCGAAACTCGAGTTTCCAAATACATACTCGAGTTTTCAGAGATTTTGAAAACTTTGAGAAATCTATGCCAAGTCAATACTTGAGTTTTCAAATCGATACTTGAGTTTTCAAAACATGTGTAAAACTTGAAAAGGTCAATCCGATACTCGAGTTTCCAGTTCTATACTCGAGTTTTCTTAAGTTGAAAATCTTTTGGGGACTCTCTGTATGACCAAAACTTGAGTATACAAACCGATACTCGAGTTTTGACTTCTTTAGGAAAATATAGAAGAGTCTCTGTATGATGCATACTCGAGTATGCAAACTGATACTTGAGTTTGGCTCAGGGTGAACTTGGAGTGCTCTCTGTAAGTTCAATACTTGAGTTTCCAACGAAAACTTGAGTATTGCTTAGTCTAATAAAATTGAGCTACTCTGTCAAGTCAATACTCTAGTTTTGAAACCAAAACTCGAGTTTGCCTTTGACAAAAGTTTTTCAACTTACCAAAGACAAACTTCAACTTGTGTTTACAATTGTCAGTTATCATCAAAACACATAGAGAACTAACATTCTCCCCCTTTTTGATGATGACAACACTTGTAAAACAAGATTTCAAGAGTTTGAGAGAATTTGCATTTTGAATTCAAAAGACAGTATTTTAACCTTCAAGACTTTTGGCAGAAGCAGCATATTAGAATACTTGGACATTTCAAAAATTGGTTTTGCACATTAGAGAACTCACAGCATTTTAATATATCAGAGATAAGCAACAAAAGTCATAGAATGTAATGCTATTAAAGTGCAAATTTTCATTAATGCTAAGTCAGAAGGAAACATACATAATACTGAAAATGCAAAATGCAAAAATCTTAACATTTCTCTGAAACTGTTCTCAAAAACTCAAATCTACTACTTAGTTTTTCTCTCCCCCTTTGTCATGTTCAAAAGAGGATGGAGCTGAGATAGTGAGGTCAAAGAGAGGAGTAGGAGGAGGTGATTGTGGTAGGACTTCAGTAGTGGGAGTCATTGGAGAAGAGGTTGGAATCTCTGTAGTAGGTGAGGAAGCTGGAATGGGAGATGAGGTGGTGATTGGGGTGGTCTGGAGCTTGTGATTGATCTGAGTCTTCATCGAAATTAATCTTCATGAGATTGAGTTGAGCCTTGCCAAAGAATGGAGGATACTTCAAAGACTCAGCAGAACCAACATACCATATTTTGTGGTAAAAGAGAATAACGGAAATCAGAGATGGAAATGGTATGTGGGAAGGCCTTCTGGATGAAAATTTGAATTTTATCATCTCCTGGAAAATCCAGTGGCCAAGGTTTATAGGATTCTTTTTCACAAAGGAAGTAAAGATGGGATAATCTTTTTGGGCAAAATGTGTGAAGCTCCCTCCCTTCTGGATGAAGTTCCTGGAATAGATATACCAAAGAACTCGGTTTATAGGAGACATTGACCCTGGGTTGAAAGAAAGCAAATGCTGTTGGCTTTCAGGAAAGGGCTCATTTGGTCTAAGAATTGTGAAAATCTCTTGATTACTGTAGGTGGGTGAGGAAACAGGAGGAGTGTTGTCAATTTTCAAGATGGTATTAAGAATTGAAGCAGACAAGGTGAATTTGACACCCTTGACACTGGTAGTTACGCGTTCCTCAACCAACTCACCATCCGAATTTAGGATATTGTCATATTCCATATTGAAGTAAAATATCCTAACTAAGTTGGGAGTATAAGGAGGAGAAATGGATATGAACGTGTCATAAGGTTCGAGCCAAGGGGATAAATTGACACTACAGTCTTGTGTGAGTTGAACTAAGTCTACTGCTACAACAGGGCAAAATTCTTTCTTCATATATGACTCTTTAAACTTAGCATTTTGTTCAAAAGTGAGAGCTACAGAAGCAATTGTAAAAACTTGAGGAGGTGTAGGATGACGGTAGATATCTTCTACTGCATTGGCCATCACTGGAAGTACCTCCTCTGGTTGAGTGTGTCTAGAAGAAGTAGCTCTGGAGGAAGCTTGACCTTGCTTAGTGGTGTGCGATTTAGTTGCAGTAGCCCTCTTCTTCCTAGCAGGCTTGGAAGGTTCAGCTACCTTCTTCTTTCCCTTTCTTGTGACTGGTTCAGGTTTAGTCCTCTTGTTCTTCGAAGGCGATGGAGTGGGTTGCTTGAATGAAACCCCTTTCGATTTAGGATTAGGCGAAGGAGATTGTTCAGACGCTCCCTTCGATTGGGGCAAAGAATCAGGGATATTCTTGCTCATTCCCCTTATTGAACGATCGACGCCATAGTGGAAGCGTCTAGGAACGCTTTTCATTCTTCTTGGTCATTGAGGAGGAGGAGGAGACCATGATTTTGACCCTTCTTGGTCTGTCGTGTCTCCTGGGGAGTTGATTTGGAGGCCATTTAGGGTTTCTGAGACAGGGGTTTGATCGTGAGTCGAGAGAATCAGAGAGGGAAGAGAGAACGACTAGGGCAAAACTTGAGTTTTGAGGCAAGTCTTGAAGAACATGAATAGTGACCCATATATATAGACGCGACAATACTCGAGTTTGCATTACAAAACTCGAGTTTTGATGAATGGTTACTAACCTGGATTTCAAAGATGTAAGGTGAACCTTTGAACTTCCGCGACAATACTCAAGTATTCACTTACCAAACTCGAGTATTCACCATTCTTCAAAACATGGTTGTTCTCTGTCTGATGGAAACTTGAGTTTCCAACTTACATACTCGAGTTTTCATCTTCTCCAAACATCAAGGTTGCTCTCTGACCCCGACATACTCGAGTATTGTTTCCAATACTCGAGTTTGCTTCTTTCGACAGCAAGCACCAATATTTCAAGCATCCTGCATAAAACATAACTAGATACTCCATGCTTAAATTAGTTTCTAACAATCATCAAAACCATAACTAACATTGAGAGAGAGATACTTACAACTCATTGGGATTTACCATTCCCAATTCTCTCCTTATGAAATTAAATTGTTCTTTGGCTAATGGTTTGGTGAAGATGTCAGCAAGTTGAAGAGGAGTTGGGATGAACATGACTTTGATATCCTTCTTCTGAACATGATCCCTTATGAAATGATACCTCACATCAATATGCTTGGTCCGAGTATGTTGCACTGGATTCTTAGCCAAGCTTATTGTGCTTGTGTTGTCACACAATATTGGGATTTCCTTCAGGTTGATTCCCAAGTCAGATAGTTGTTGCTTGAGCCAGAGGACTTGAGCACAACAACTTGAGGCAGCTACATATTCAGCTTCAATAGAGGATACAACCACGCTTGTTTGCTTCTTGCTGAACCGGGAGACAAGTGAGACACCAAAAAATTGACATTGGCCACTTGTGCTCTTTCTATCCGTCTTATACCCAAAGATGGTCCGAATCAATATGCCACCAAATGTTCGTGTTGACCTTTGGGAAACCATAAGCCAAGGGTCTTTGTGTCAACAAGGTATCTGAAGATTTACTTTACATTCTCAGCATGAGACTCCTTGGGAGCAGATTGGAACCTTGCACACATCCCCACACTGAATTGGATGTCTGGACAGCTTGCTGTGAGGTAGAGCAATGAACCAATCATTCCTCTACATCTTGTGATATTGAAGTCTTTGCCCTTTTCATCAAGATCCAAGGCGTGGTTGAGCTCATTGGAGTATCAGTTCCATTGCATTGGTCCATCACAAACTTCTTTAGCAGATCATTGAGATACTTGGTCTAAGATATGAAGATTCCATCTTTCCTTTGCTTGATTTGCAGACCAAGGAAGTAATTGAGTTCTCCCATTATGGACATCTCAAATTCTCCCTGCATATTCTTAGCAAACTCTTCACACAAAGCATCATTAGAAGCACCAAAAATAATGTCATCAACATATATTTGAACAATTAAAATTTCACCAAGCTTATTACTCTTTATGAAGAGAGTTGTATCTGCTTTTCCTCTAATAAATCCTTGATCAAGAAGGAATTTGATTAATCGCTCATACCAAGCTCTAGGAGCTTACTTAAGACCATAAAGGGCCTTTTTGAGACGATAGACATGATCTGGATGATGATCACATTGAAAACCAGGAGGTTGTTCAACATAAACTTCCTCTTGAATAAAACCATTTAAAAAAGAACTTTTTACATCCATTTGATAGAGCTTGAATCCTTTGACACAAGCAAAGGCTAGAAGAACTCTTATGGCTTCCAATCTTGCCACTTGGAGCATAAGTTTCTTCATAATCAATTCCTTCTTCTTGATTATAGCCTTTAGCAACCAATCTTTCCTTGTTACTGAGACAATGATTGCCGATTCATCTCGTTTGTTCTTGAATACCCATTTAGTCCCAATGACCGGATGGTCCTTAGGTCTAGGTACCAAATCTCAAACTTGATTTCTATCAAATTGGTGTAACTCCTCTTGCATAGCTATCACCCAATCATTGTTTGAAAGGGCTTCATCTATCTTAGAGGGTTCAATATGTGATATAAAGGCTGAAAAGTTTACTTCATTCAAAGTACTATTTCTAGTTCTTACTCCTTGTTTCACATCACCTATTACTTGGTTCAAAGGATGATTCCTAATGAACTTCCAAGCCCTAGGCCGAGATTGATCGGGTTTTCTAAATCATTTTGAGGATCAACCTCAAAAACATTTTCAAGATTTTCAATAGAGGCAGGAGTAGTTCTCGAAAAGAATTGATTTTTGAAAGTTCTTTCCTCATCATCATCTAAGGACTTATCAAATTTGGATTCACAGAATACAACATGTATAGACTCTTCAACAATACGAGTACGAGTAATTAAAGACTCTATAAGCTTTACTCCTATTAGAATAACTCACAAATATACCTTCATCCGCTTTGGGATCAAACTTTCCCAAATTGTCCTTACCATTATTATGGATGAAGCACTTACATCCAAAAACATGCAGATGAGCCAAGTTTGGCTTTCTTCCCTTGTACAAATTTCATAGGGAGTTTTGCTCAACTTCTTCCGAGGTATGCCCGATTTGAGATGTAGCAAGCCGTACTCATTGCAATGTGACCAAGAACACTTGAGAAGTGTTGTTCTCATTCAAAGATAGCTCTTGCCATCTCGGTGAGGACTCGATTCTTTCTTTCTACAATACCATTTTGTTGAGGAGTCCTTGGAGCCGAGAAGTTGTGATCTATTCCCATGTCAGTCACGTAACTCGGCAAATGCATGGTTTTAGAATTCTCCTCCATGATTAGTTTGAATTCCTGAAATAGAGAACCCTTTCTCGTTTTGGACCTTTTTGGCAAAACAAACAAACTGATCAAATGTTTCATCTTTAAAGGATAAGAATATAGTCCAAGCAAATCTAGAAAAATCATCAACTATGACCAAAGTATAAACATTGCCACCAAGTCTTTTTACTCTAGCTGGTCCAACTAGATCCATATGAAGTAGTTGAAGAGGTCTATTAGTTGAAATTTCATTTTTAGATTTGAAAGATGATTTGGTTTGTTTCCCTTTTTGACAAGCATCACAAATCATGTCATTTTTAAAACGAAGTTTCGGAACACCAATAACCAAATCCTTTTTAAGTAATCTATCAAGTTGGATCATGTTGACATGAGCTAATCGCTTGTGCTATAGCCAACTATAATCCAAATTACTAACAAAACATTTTTCAGAAACAGAACCATTTCTAGAGAGATTAAGTGTATAAGAATTTCCTTCTCTAGGAGCTCTGAATAAAGCTTTTGATTTTATATCTTTCAAAGGGAAAATATCCTTACTGACAATCAAGCACTCCTCAGAATCAAAGATAACTATGTTACCTTTATCAGTGCTTTGGTCTTACACTGAGGAGATTGTGACAAAGTCCCTCCACTAGGTAGACATCTTTGATTTATGGTCCTTCATTGTTTCCAATTTCACCAATGCCAAAGAATCTTTCCGATTGATTTCCACCAAAGGTTACCTTGCCACCATCCTTGGGCTTGATTGAAGCAAATTTGGATTGGTCCCCGTCATATGTCTAGAGCATCCACTATCAATATACCACTTGTTGGGATTTGATACTCTTAAACAGCACCCAAAATACAACAATTCAGGTCTTAGGTACCCATCTTTTCTTGGGTCCTTTGGGGTTTGTTTGTGTCTTAGGAATCTTGTAAGATCCCTTTGGCACCCATTGATAATTTCCTAAAGTTTTACTCTTTCTTTCCTTTTTATGAAAACAAGAAGAAGTAGTATGACCTTTACGATTGCAATAATTGCAATGAGCAAAAGGATTTGAAGAATGGACAGATTTTCTAAAGTAGTTCATATAGGTCTTTTCTCCAAATTTCTTTTTGCCTTTCTTTTTGTCAAATTTTGGTTTGTAACCGATCCCTGATATGTCATTTGTAAATCTTTGTTGTTTCAAAATGACATTGAGCATTTCACTACCTCTAGTGAATTTCTCAAGTGCCTTTGTAAGATGCACATTCTTTTTCTTTAGATCAAGACAATCTTCACAAATAGCATTTTCAAGGCATGAAAATTTTTCTACTTGCTTTTCAAGAGTTACATTTTTCTTTTTCAAAGCAAGATATTTTTCAGCAAGTTTTTCAAATTTAGATTGCACAAGGTTATATTCAGCAAATAACTCATCATAAGTTGGTTGTGAATCATATACCTCATTACTATTTTCGAGTGCTCTTCTTCTTGAGCTACGAGACATATGTTAGCTTTGTCCTCCTCTTCGCCTTCATCTTCATCGATGAGCCGTTTCCCATATTGCCGAGACATAAGCTTTCTTTTTGAACTTATTGAATTTCTTCTTGTCTTTGTCTTTATCCTTCAGCTGGGGGCATTCTGATCTGATGTGGCCAGGCTTTTCACATTCGTAGCAAATGATTGGCTTCTTTGCCTCAGTGCTGGAGCTACCTTTGTGAAACTTTTTGTATCCTTGATCCTTTCTGTAGAATCTTTTAAATCTTCGAACAATCATTCCCATCTCTCTTTCTTTGTCTTCTTCTCCATCATCATTTGTCTCCTTAGCTTCTTTGACAGCTTTAAGAGCAACGCCTTTGAACTTGCTAGTTGCTTCATCAAGTCCCTTTTTGAACTTGAGCTTGGATTCATATTAAGAAAGGCTACCAAAGAGGGCTGCAACAGATGACATTGATTCACCACAAGTTTCTTCAATCGCGGTTACTTTAGCTTCCCAGTCCTTGTTGAGGATATTGAGAATTTTCCTCACTTGCACAGGTTGCTCATATTGTTACACCCCTACCGGCCTCGCCCTTTCGGGTGGCGGGTTAGAGGGATCCTTTTCTCTTATTGCCTTTCCTTATTTTTTCACTTTTAACAAGCATCAGAGTGTGCGCGGCAGAGCATACGATCGGTTTGGACAACTACAATGTACTGGTAAAGTTACATACAAGAACGTAAAGTAATCCCCGTAGGGTTAAGGGTACAATCGTCCAAACTAAATTCTGAACAGTAAGTATAAATCTTACGGTGATTCCAAAAATTCATAAACAACACATCATAGGGCATACCCTATTTCTTCAGTCTTCCGCACCATGTCCTATCTTCTCCAACCTCCGTCTGCTACTGTCGCACCTCTGTGCCTCCACAATGGTCTGGAGTTCAAAGTTGAACCCCCAGAGTAACTGTTAGACTCATATACAATATGTATACAATGCATGCAATGCAAATCACAATCGAAGTAACAATAAACTCCGCCCGGCACAACATACCGGCATGTAGCAACTCCGCAGACCGCCCGGTCAAGACAAGCCCCTCGAACAGCGCGCTCGGGGGCCTCGTAGTCGTGGTGGCCAAACCCTAACCACCTACCCCTCCTAAGGCCTCGCAGCACCCTATGAACACACAACACATAGGCCCTACCTACCTCACATATCCGGTACCGCAAAGAACACCCTAAGGACACACGGTCAATAGGCACCGCAGCCGATCCTACATGCCCTCGGTGCTGTAGCGTAAAACCCTAAGGACATACAGTCCAATAGGTACTACAGCCCGATCTCGGTACTGTAGCAGAGGCACTACAGCCCGATCTCCTACATCATGATAAAACACACATGCCAAAGCAACATAGAGTATGCAAGTCAACAGTTACTACCTGGCACTCCTTGAAAACAGTAAACTCTTCCCCCGGTGTTTGAAACATGTTCCACACGTGTTACAGCCCTAGATTACAGCAAAAATCACACTTTCAATCACACATACAAACTTTACTTCAAACTTCATAAATTTCGCCCAACATCAAAATTTTCCAGAATCTTTAACCCAACTTCGCCGATTTTTAATAAATTATAGAAACCTCATATTGACATGAAATCAGTGGCCTTAGAACCCTTATGATGTATAGTTTACCATAAAAATAATTACCAAAGTCATATGGGTTCGAGTCATTCTCAGATTCTCAAAACTTAGCCACTGGTCCGAGACAGAATCCATGTTTTTAGGTCATTTTCAACAGCAAACAACTTTGAGTAGGAAAATCAGAATGACAGGAAATATTATTCCATACTCATCCTTAAGATGTCTACTTTCACCATGTAAAATTTCAAAGCATTTTAACATCATTTACGATTTTAAATATACCGATTTGTCTTCACTGCCCAGAAACACCAGAATCGGAAGATTTTCGTAACTTTAAGACTTAAGGCTTTTTGGGTTCGTAAAAACTAACCTTGACTTATCCCCACACAAAATAACATTCTGGACTCATTGGAAACCTTAAAAACATCAAACTCCCACTGCATCCCCACGTTTAACATCATAGGGCAGAATTAAAACATGATTCGCCAAGTCATCGGTTCGGAGCTTACCTTGAGTCTTCGGTTGCGTATGGCTTCTTCCTCCCTTGGACCAAGACTTCAGCTGAGCTCTCCCTATTCTCCCTTCCTTGAGCACGTCCTAGGGCAGCCAAAAATAGGGAGGAGGTGTCCTTATATAGAGATTCCAAGGCTAGGGCTTGTTCGATAATTAAAATAACACCTCAGGGGTAAAATGGTCATTTTTGCTGACTTTTTCTCCAAGATATTCCAGAATATTATTTTCCAGGGTATTCTAGAGTCTTCTGGTCAAGGACATATGGCGCCATCTTAGCCCTTAAACTTTAGATTCCAAGATTGCCCTTGATGTGACTTTAAGGGTAGGTTTTAGGTCCAGGGGTAAAACGGTCATTTTACACTGCACTTCTTCCAACCAGTGGGACCCACAAAATCTGCCCAAAATGATGTCATAATTACTTGTCATTCCATTGTCATGTCAGTTTCAAAATATGTGGTCCATATTAAACCTGATTATTTTATCTTTCTCTCTCTTCATAATTACTGATGTGACATTCTCTCTTCATAATTACATGACATGACCTTTTCTTTCTTCTCTCGGGCCCACCAGAATTTCGCCCCTTACAAGTCCTAGGCCCGGGCCCGACTCCGGAAACCCTAATCGGTCCCGCTTAGCTCCTTTTTGCCGGTTACACATTTCCTCGTAACTTGTGCCCTTCAACTGGACTTGTGTGAGCTCTGATCATCAGTCTCTTCTCCCTGACCATAGGGGGATGAAATATAATACCTTGAAGATCCAGAAAACCATATTTCAGTATCCCATAACCACCTCGTACTACGTGCTACCTGATAATTCGACTTCTGACCCCGAAACGCCACGTGTCCGACGTAGCACTACTACTACTGACTCTTCCTTCTATACTTGGTCCTTGAGCTCTTGGTCAAAATATTCATGCAAACAGGAGTGTAAAATGTCTGAAAATATGCCAAGAGGGTACTTAAAAATTCCCCAAACCAAATGACCAAAGTACCCTTGCAAAATATCCTCTTAACTTGGCTTACTTTGCAAGTTTTGTTGACTTTTCTCTCTCCTCCTTGTTTTGCACGAATTTAAAGCAATTTCTCTCTCTTCATGATGACTTGATTTGACCTCTTACTCCTGTAATTATGAAGGGACACGTGTCATGCTTTTACTAGTCCAACACAAAAGTAACTTTTCCCTTGTAATGATGACGGGACACGTGTCATGATTTTATTGGGCCAACACAAAAGTATGCCATCATTAGCCCTCATGATAGTACTTTATTAAAGTTACTTTATCAGTATTTTCCCGAGATCCTGCCTGGGTTTACTCGGGTTTTCTTCACGAATACCAATGCTTTCTAAAAAACGCAGGGCATACCCAACTGCCCTGAAAATGCCGTGTACTTTCTTATACCGGCACATTTCCACTCAACTAATTGTCCTATACCCCAGGACATAGTTGGGTGGCATCCTTTCCACCGGATTTACACCGTATAGATCTTTTGTGTCTCATTTTCACTGGCACCTTAATTCCGCTGCTTATGCAGATAAGGTCCACTGACCCGTATGGTCGAGTTACTTAGTCCCAGAGGGACGTCCTAACTCTCGACATTCTTGGAACTCTTTCCGATCTGGGCTTAGTTGTTCAGCTACTTTAGGCTCATTCTCCATTCTCAAGGTCCGAAACTCGGGGTGTTACACATATTCTTTGCCCAATGAAGCAAGTTGGTTGATCAGATGAGTGAATCTTAATCAAAATTCGTTGATGGATTCACCAGGCTTCATTCGAAGAAGATCATATTCTGTTATTAGAGTGTTGATTATGTTCTACTTTACTCCAGTAGTTCCTTCATTAGCTACCTTCAAAGCATCCCACATGGCCTTTGCATTTGGCAATATGCAAACACGAAAATGCTCTTGTTGACTCAAGGCACTTTGCAACATAAGAATAGCTTTACTGTTGAGTGTGATATTTCTCCTATTATTCTCATCATAAGCTTCTTCAAGCTTTGGAACTCTAACGCCATTTTTTAGCACTGTTGGATTGTAGTCTCCAGTCTCAAATACTCTCCATAAGCCATATTCAGAAGCCATGACAAAGACTCTGAATTTGGCTTTCCAGAAAGAATAATTCTCTCCACTGAATCCCGGTGGTCGGTTGATCAAAGCTCCATCAGGTAGAATACTTTCCATAGTGATCTTTCTCAAGATGTTAATCTTTTCAGAGAAGACCTTGCTCTGATACCAAATGAAAGTGGAGCTTAATCACCAAGAGGGGGGTGAATTAGGGATTTTAAAATTCTTTTGAGATTGCTCTGTTTTCAAACACTAAAACAGAGCTAGACAGAGTATAAGGAAGAATAGCAAGACACACGAAACTTATACTGGTTCGGTCCAATCTCTTAACCTACGTCCAGTCCCAGACACTCTGGGATTTCACTATCTCGATTGATTACACACTCTGTGTAACTCAAGAGTAATTCTCTCACTAGAACTTACTCCCCTTACAAGTTGCAATCAATATCCCAATCTCCAAGTCCCCGACTTGAGATTCTTACAATGAAATGATTCACAATAAATGAACTCTCTCTAAGAGTGGATAAATATAAACACTGAAGATCAATGTATCAAAAGATAATTTACAAGTGGAAACTGAAAGAGTAGTTAGCAAACTTGAATGCAATTCGTTTTTATCAGATGTGTTGTTGAGAGGAATTGAATGCTACTCTATTTATACTAAGAGAGCATTAAATAACCGTTAACTCCATTATAACCGTTGGAGCATTAAACTAGCATTGGAGGCATTTTGGTGTCTTCTCTCTACTCTTCGCTTAATTCCTTTTGTCAAGAGGATTAGTGTTGACTTTCCTTGTAATAGATCCGTTGGAAGAGTAGCTACTGCTTAGGGAAAGCAGACATTAATCCCTTTGCAACGTGTAGAGAATGATGGTACAAAAGGATGCAAGTTTCTGTACTTTGCATTTAATGTTCTGACATCACTTTTGCTTTTGCTCAAATCCTCAATTAATATCCTCTAAATAATCTGAAAATCACTAACAAAGTGGTTAAACATAGCTAGGAATATTAATGAGAGATAATAAGAAGTATTAAGATCAAACAAGAAGGTTTCACAAATTTGTCAGATTTGATTTTCAAACTCTGCGACTCATACTCGAGTTTGTCACTGTCCACTAATATCCATACTCGAGTATCCATAATCAAACTTGAGTTTTCTTCTTCCAGAGAGGAACGTCGTGATTTGAGCTTTGGACCATATCTTTGAATAGGAACAAAACTCGAGTTTTCAAATCCAAACTCGAATTTTGGACTTTTGATATGAAAATAAGTTTAAGTCAAAAACCTCAATACTCGAGTATCCAAAGTAAAATGGAGTTTTGAAACCATTGAGAAATAGTGATGCATTCCCGCTGGACAAAACTCGAGTTTCCATAGTTAAACTCGAGTTTTCATTTAAAAATGAAAACCTTTGAAAATCTATGTCAAAGTGAAAACTTGAGTTTCCATTTCAATACTTGAGTTTCCAAATCATTGAAAAATAGCAAAGCTCTCTGTATGGCCGAAACTCGAGTTTCCAAGTACATACTCGAGTTTTCGAGATTGTGAAAACTTTGAGAAATCTATGCCAAGTCAATACTTGAGTTTTCAAATCGATACTTGAGTTTTCAAAACATGTGTAAAACTTGAAAACTTTCTGTCAATCCGATACTCGAGTTTCCAGTTCTATACTCGAGTTTTCTTAAGTTGAAAATCTTTTGGGGACTCTCTGTATGACCAAAACTTGAGTATGCAAACCGATACTCGAGTTTTGACTTCTTCAGGAAAATATAGAAGAGTATCTGTATGATGCATACTTGAGTATGCAAACCGATACTTGAGTTTGGCTCAGGGTGAACTTGGAGCGCTCTCTGTAAGTTCAATACTCGAGTTTCCAACGAAAACTTGAGTATTGCTTAGTCTAATAAAATTGAGCTACTCTCTGTCAAGTCAATACTCGAGTTTTGAAACCAAAACTCGAGTTTGCCTTTGACAGTAAGTTTTTCAACTTACCAAAGACAAACTTCAACTTGTGTTTACAATTGTCAGTTATCATCAAAACACATAGAGAACTAACATAAGGAAAAGGAAAAAAAGAGGCCAATGGGAGTGGGAACCAAGTATAAGTAAAGGAAGTGGGCCAATGGGAGTGGAGACATGGGAAAAGGAAAAAGAAGAGGAAATCAGCAAGAAGAGCTGCTGAAAAATAGGGACGCACTGCTTCTAAAGTAGGAGCTGATGAAGAAAGGTTTGGGAAAAAATATTAAAAAAATTACTTTTTGTGGCTCTTATGACACGAGCGCCACAAAAAAGTGAATATCAGCTGTAACACTTCTTTGAATAAGTGCCACAGCTATTATTTTAGTTTCTTTAAAAAAAAAAGCACCTTATGTAGTGTTTGGTCAAGTAAGCGCCATGTAAGGCCCTCATGAAGCTATGGTACTTACTTGAGAAAGTGCTACAACATCCCAAAATGTTTGAAAAAAATCTAAAAAAAATGTCACAAAACGTGAATTATTATTCCTTTTTTTTAAAAGAAAAAAATGCTTGTCTTGCCTTTTCTTTTCATTTGCTCCCCCAAACTAGCAGCGCGCTGTTCAATTCCTCCACCAAATTGCTCAATGCACTATGTGGGTTGATATTGAATCAATCTTTCTGACATCCCGCAGTCGTTTCTTGTGTGAGGGTATCTTTTTTAAAATATATAGTTTAGGGTAAAGGAGCAAAAATACACATGTGCTTTACCCTCGGGAGCGCCCAGCACCATATGCTTTTTTTTGGAGCAAAAATACACATGAACTTTCAAAAGTGGAGCAAATATACCATCACAGTTAACTATATTTAACAGACGCTAAGTGCCTTACAAAAATACCAAAATTCCCCTCACACCAGCTCCCTCCCAACCTTCATCCTCTGCAACTCTCTCTTTTCTATCAAAGAACAAGAACAGTGACCTTCCAATTACTCAAACATCATCTCTCAACCTGAAAGAAAACTATCCAAGAACGCAGAAACACATCCAATCCTAGAATAACAAAAAAACCTAAAACCAACTTATAGCAAACATAACCGAGAACCCTTGTCCCAAAATCACATATACTCGCTTGCGGCATGCAACGATTTGTTGTATACAGGATCCGATAGCAAGAACATTCGGGTATGGAAGGACCACAAGGAATTTTCCGGATTCAAAACGAATAGTGGTTTGGTAAAAGCAATTGTGATTGCCGGAGAAAGAATCCTCACCAGTCAACAGAAGAAGATGAATCGCAAATAAGGCAGCGGATTCCAGAGAAGAAAACCATATGCTAAGATGAACTCCAGTCCCCAACGAAAATCCACCTTAAAATTACAAAACTTGGGAGATCAAGCTAACATCTTTGAAAACTCAAAATCCATGAGGATAAACAATTTCAAGTAAGAAAAAGGGGTGCATCTAACAGGTATCCGAAGAAATCAACCAAATTTTTTAAACTTATCATCAATTTCAAAAATCAACCAAAACTTAAACCAAAAATTGAAAAACCCATATCATCGATTGAAGGAGAAGTTGAAAGTGCCCACGCCCCACCGTAAAGCGATAAGACAATAAAAATCCAGCCAATGTAATTTGAAGAAAATCTTGCAAGAGGGATCGATCGGAACGTCGAAGTCGGAACCAAGGCTCAGGCTTATGGGGAAGAGGTCGAGGGATGGCCGACTCGTCTAGTGGTGACCAAGTCGAGAGTGAAAGAGTGAGCCGCGACGGCCGACGGTGGCATGGCGCGACGACGATACAAATGAGAGGAGAAACAAAAGCGAGGGGAGGAGGTCGCTACCTTCTCTTCTCATGGTAGAGGGTGATCTGAGAAGGATGGAGTGAAGGGACGAAGGAGATGAGAGATGGAAGAGAAGGGGTAGTAAGGGAAATTCCAAAAACTTAGGATTTTCAATAGGTGGGGCCCACTAAAAAAATAACAGCAGTTACACTCTTTTAACGGTGATGGTATATTTTCTCCACTTTTTAAAGTTCATGTGTATTTTTGCTCCCAAAAAAAGCATATATGGTGCTGGGCGCTCCTGAGGGTGAAGCACATTTGTATTTTTGCTCCTTTACCCTATAGTTTGTTCACTCTTTCATGAGATCTCTTCTTCCTATTATATCTTTGTGTGGGAATATAAATTCCCCATTTTCCATGGCATGTCTTTCCATCTCATGCTTGTAAGAGACATTCTCTCTTTCTGTGTTTTTTAACTGAGAGTGCGTCTGCATTCATTTATTACCTCACTTCATGACCTGCTTTTCTTTTCTTTTTCTTTTTAAAATTTTAAGATTAAGGTGTAAAAATACCTATAAACTTTTATTAAAAGTGCGTCCAACATCATATATTTTTCAGAAGTGCAAAAATGCAAGACATTCAAAATGGAAGTAAAAAGGCCCATACGAGATAAATACGTCCTAACACCATTACATATGCATATGCAAAATGAGTGTAAGCCTTACTACAGAAAGTAACGGTGTTATGTTATATTTAACGGTGCTAACATTGGAGTTCTCATGGGTCCTTACCTTCACCATTTTGTAGTGTGTACCTATATAACAACTGGGGGTTTTAGAGGGTAACTTTTAAAACCTGTTGAACCTTTAAGATAGTGTTAAAGTAGCTTTAGAATAGTTTTACTTAATACGTTAAGAGGATTTATGTGTGTGCTTTTGTAGACTTTTATTGAAAGTTTTGGAATAATTCTATGTGATTACCTTTGAGTTAGGGAGTAACAAATAACTCAGAATTTTTTTCAATATACTTATGAATTGTGGATTACTATATTTTATTTAAAATTATAAGGACTGAATTATAGGTATATATCCTGAATTCGCAAGTGGTGTTGCAATTAAATTTCCTTATAACTCATTTTATTTATGCATCTAATATATTTATTATTATTATTATTATTATTATTATTATTATATTGAAGCGTATGATTTATTGTACTTTGACTTTCAATGATATTATATTTATTAGGTCCCGTTTGGTGGAAAGAAGATTAGAGAAGGAAAGGGAAGATCCCAAAGTTCCCATGGATTTTGGGTGTTTGGTAGATGGAAGATCCAGTCAGCATCTTCCAGTGAGTGCTCATCTTCCCTTATTTGAGGGAAGATGCTTTCCATCCGAAAATGGAAGGAAAGCTACAATCTTCCCAGGAAAGTGCTTTTTCCCTTCCAAAATTGGCCCTGATTATTCTTTTTCCCACTTAACCAACACCCAATTCTTCATACCAAACATCTCATTTTCCCTCAACTTAAGTTCCATTCTCTAGTATACCAAATGGCTCACATTTTTAAAATTCCCTCTCAATCTTCCTTTACATTCCTTTCCCTCCTTTAAGTTTCTTTCCTTCCTTAAATCTTCCTCATAACAAACGGGGCCTTAGTGATAGTATATAACTGCCATGACATTTGTATATGTGATGGGTTGAAGTAAATATGAGGAATTTGTAAGGTAAGTTATTTTATCACGTGATATGTCATCATTAGGTGCATAGTGGATATGCACAATCGATAGTACTTGTCAAAGCCCATTCTTCTATGTTTTTTTTTTTATTATTATTATTGTGATTGTATTGAAGATGTGGCACATATGATTCTTCCTTAGTTTTGTTCTTTTAAGGAGGGGAGCAAGAGTCCAGATTTGAGTTCTACACCTTTGGCCGGGTACATCTCAAGAACTAGTATGCTTGAGACTATCGAGTTAAATGATGAGTTTCGGTTGGATTACATGTTAGTCTATGACTCTAGTCAACGGAATAAATTTGTACTGTGAAATAAGAGAGGTTGCATATTTTGTAATTTTCAGTGATATAAGGAAATCTAATCACTTTATATTAATATTTTTAGGTGATTGTTTTAGTAGGAAATAAGAGAAAACACCTATAGACTGAGCCTTGAAGTCTCTTTTATTTGGCGAAGACTTCAATATTTTACTTTTGTTTATTTATTAAAATATTTTGAATATTTAAATTGACACTACGATATAAATTTTATTGGGACTGATCATGTATTTTATGTATTTTGATAATTTCAACGTTACACGTTTTTCTTTGAAACACTTTATGGTACTCCCTCTGATCCTAATTATAGGAGTAAAATTTGGAGTTAGTTTTGGTCTTAATTATAAGAGCAAGTTTTAACTGTTGTCAATTTTTTCCTATAATACCCCTATTTATACTTTCTCAATAATAATTTAATAATACACCTATATATTTTATAAAGTAAATAATGTTTGCAATTCATTAATGTCATATACACCTCAATTATACTTTTTTATATAAAATAATTTTAAGCAATTTTTGTCATGTGTTTCCCATATCACCCCTACTAATATTTCTTCCACAATAATTAATTTAGCAACACGCTTATATTCTATCAAGTGAGATATTCTACTTTATTTTTTATTTTTAAATAAAATAATTTTAATATTCCTTTAGGAATATTTTTTTTAACTATCCCTCCAAAGTGATTAATTTTTTCCCCTAAAATAACCTAATAAAACATTAATTTCATTATCTTTTTTCCAACAATAAAAAAATAAACTTGTATTTGTATTATGCCCAATTAAATAGATACTCTCTTGATACGGGTTTAAATTGTTGAAAAATATCAATTTTTGTTGGGACTTTTTGTAATTTTTTATGGTCCTTGGACTGACTGTCATTTTCCCTAAAAAGAAACAAAAATATTAACTCAAAAAGCATAAAAGAATAAAATAAAAAGATTGAGGTGTTTAATGCATACTAGGACACGGATAATCCATTTTTCCAGTTTCCATGTGAATGTTCAGGGCATAGTTTTGTAATTGACTTCATGAACCCGATAAACAAAGAATGATTACAAAAATAACTTAATAGATAAGGGTATTTTAGGAAAATACACATAATTAACTAATTTAACTTTCTTCCTTAATCCCTCCAAATTCTGGTAAATAGCTCCTATAATTAGGACCGGAGGGAGTAAGTATTTGTCTATTTGTTTTGAGGTGTTACACCGTCTGTCCGTGAGCTCACCCTTCATCTCCTCTTCTTCTCTTTCTTTTCCTCTCTTATAGACTACGCCACCTTTCTTCATAAGACTCCCATATCCCAACATTGGTGCCTATTGCGCCTGGCGCATCTGGGTCGTCCAGATGCGATTTAGACAGTCCAAATTTTATTTTTTTAACTGTGTTTTTTGAATAAAAAATCGTTTTTTAAAAAAAATATTAATTGAGAGACTATCTTTATTTTAGATTTTGTACCCATTAAAATAATTTTATTTTGAAAAAAATAGAAAGTACAAATATAATATCTGGACCGTCCAGATCTGATCTAAACGGTACAGTCCAGGGGAGAGAAGCTACACACCATTCTATATGTAACATTCGGCTGAACACCGTGAGACTTTTTGACGCTCTCGCAAATCTAAATACTACTTTCTGTCCTTGTTATATGATTTTGTTGGTAGTGAATTTAATTAGTTCTTCCACGAGATTTTATATTAAAGATAGTAGATAGTGTAAATAATTATTTTGTCCCAAAATATGATATTTTTTTGTCCTTAACATAAGATATATTTAGAAAGTTGATTTTTGTTATAAATATAATTTTTTTAATATTTATCAATATTTTCCTCATTTACCTCTATTTATGCTTCATCAATAATAATCAAGGAAAAGGGGGAATGAAGGAATTGAGGAAGATGACTAGGGTATTTTAGAAAATATATGTCATATTAACTAACTTAATTAACTCTCATAATCTAATCAATTTAGGTAAATATATCTTATATTAAGGACTAGATTGAGTAATAATTACTCCATTTGATACTTTTTATAAGAAACATTCTCTTTCATATGAGTGGTCATTAATATAAGAAACAAATCCTATTTGTTTGAAAATTTTAAACTTATTTTTTCATTTTTACCCTCATTAAATATATATCACTTATTATGTCTTTATGATAAATTTATACTCATTATCTCTCATGTACACTTTTTTTCCAAATAAGGGTATGATATAATTGGAAAAATATGTACATAAGTTATACATTTATTGCTTTTAATTAATGTTTGAAACCATGTGATTTTAATAGTTGTTCCTTATAAAAAGGGGCATGAGAGAATATTGAAATTGTTAATTTAGGAATTATTTCAAGATGTGTCAAAAAGCTGAGAAGGAAAGCCGTAGAGGTGATAGACAAATCTAAGAATTTAATAGCCATGATTGATCAAGATCTTATGCTCATTGCAATGAATCTGGCTGCCTCAAAACACTAGACATATAGCTCTCAAGTGATGCTTCAAGAGCACATGTGTGAATTCTATTGTTTATGATCAGTGGTCTCAAACCGTGAGTCTACATTTCTTGCTCTTCTTCCTGTTATAGTTTGGCAAAAGCTCTTTGGACTAATCATCTCTCATAAATTAATAAATTAAACACTTAGTGACAGCATTACAAATCTCCATCTTCAGATTTTTTTTTTTTTTTTTTTTTTGGGGGGTTAACTAGCAAATCTACTCCTAAGTATAGGAAAGTAGGAAAGAATGTTGCGCTTTAAAAGTTTTTCTTTGTTTCAATGTAAAAAAAATAGGCAATGTATCTACGTTTTGAAATTTCTATGACAACATTGAGATAAATTTTTTAAAAAAACAGTAACATTACTCTTAAGCGAAAACTTCTAGGACAAATTTGCTACTTAACCCTTTTTTACCTGAAAATCTCTATCTTCAGATTCAAACACTTAAGAAATTTCTTGATGCATAAAAGAAAAATATTCATTTCTTTATTATTTTCCGGAAGTTTTAAAAAAAAAAAACAAACAAACAAACAAACAGGTTACCGTGCGGGAGTCTTTTTGTTTCTAACATGGATTCTTTTTTTCTTTTCTTTTTTTATACAAAGATGTTTTGGGGTCTTATTTTGGGCCTTTCTTCAAATTCGGCTTTCTTACTAATAAGCCCAGTTAAAAACTAGAGATTGGAAGATTTGGAGGGAAAGACCCTGACTTTGTTGTATCATGACCAATATACCCATAGGCTATTTTTATAATCCAAAACTACCCTCTCATTTCAACAAAACCTAACTCCATTTCTGTCGATCGCAGAGGCCGCTCTTGACTTCGTCTCGCTCCGGAGACGCCATCATCTGCAGCATAAACGGCGCCGTCGCCGTCGCCTCGCCGTCATCTGCAGCGTCCATTAGCGCCGTTGCTGTCCCCTGCTTTTCCGCCACAGGTTTAGCCGTTACCTCTGCTTTCTTATCTGCGTCGTTTCTTGTCTTTCCCCTGAATTTTCTGCATCATATTTGCTGCTTCTACCTTTTATTTTTCTATTTTGTTCTTCACCTCTCTTGTTTTTATTTTATGCTGTTACCCTTCTTCGCATATGAGCGCTCCGATCTGCTTTCTGTTCTTCCTTTCAAATTTGCCATTCCCAAATAACTAGATTTTTGTTTGTTATATAACGACAAATCACTTTGTGCTGAAATTAGTTTGCTCATGATTGTTGATTAAATGATGTTCTTTTGTTAAATTTTTTGAGCACTCTGATTGTTGCACTCCAACGCGAAGCTCTTTTTGTGTCATGTTGATCGGATATATGTAGTTTTAGAACATTGAATCCCATATACTGATTCATCCTGTTTTAATTGGCAAGTGTAAAGCACTCGACAGTTGTATGCTTCCTCGAGACCAATTTTAAATCTTTGAAATTGGCTTCATTCTCAGTACCTCGTTAGGGTTATTTCAAAAACTAGCTCTGGAGATAAGATTTTAAGTGCCAATGGATAGAAGCTGGAAGTTATCGAGCTACCGAATATATGAAATTCGTTCTAGTGTGAGGCCAATTGAGTGGTTATGTGTCTCTTCTTCTTAACAATTTTTCTTCAATATTTTTTTTATCATTGTGTTTTATTTGTCCCATGATTACAGCGGGTGGATAATTCATGGAATGAAAAATGTGGCTCGTGAAAACCCTAATCGATATGTGGGCTTGAATATGAACCGTGGAGAAAGAGCTGCAGGTGATGACTTTGGGCGAGCAGTGTCGAAGGTGGCGATTGCACAGATATGCGAAAGCGCAGGGTATCATAGCATCAAAGAGTCTGCCCTAGAGGCTTTTGCTGACATTGCAATCCGATACCTCTTTGACTTGGGAAAGATGGCAGAGTTCTATGCTAACTTAGCTGGTAGATCAGAATGTAATGTGTTTGATTTGATTGGAGCACTAGAAGATTTAGGAGTAACTCAAGGGTTTCCCGGTGCATCTGAGCCTAGTCAGTGTCTTGCCGGCTCTGGCATACTGAGGGATATTATCCGCATCATCAGTTCAGGGGAGGAGCTTCCATTAGCTCAGCCAATACCTCGATTTCCGGTGATTAAGGACCGAAGTGCCATTCTAAGCTTCATACAATTGGGTGAGATACCACCTACCAAGCATATACCTGCTTGGTTGCCTGCTTTCCCTGATCCCCACACCTACATTCACACACCCATGTGGAATGAGAGGACCACAGATCCTCGAGAAGATAAGATTGAACAAGCAAGGCAGCGGAGGAAGGCCGAAAGGTCTTTGTTGAGTTTGCAGCAGCGGCTGCTATGCCAGGGTTCAGCAGAAACACCGGCCTCAAATACACGAGGTGGTGCTGCACAAGATCCAGAGGGAGTTGTAAAGAATCCGTTCCTTCAGGCTCCTTTGCCATCAGGGAATGGGAATGGAGATGTTTCTCCCATCGTCTTACCGTCGAAGCTTTCAGATGAAATTGCTGGTGCAAATCATGTTTCTGTTCTGGAGGCATTTGCTCCTGCAATTGAGATGGTAAATAGCGGTATGACCGATGGGCAGGAAGACAAAACCATTCTTCCTGGGGTAAGGCCTACTGTTCATTTCAAGTTCAGGATTGGGAAGAAGCTTATCGGTGAGTCTTTGGATACCAGACAGCTGAGGAAGAATGCCGAGCAAGAGCAAATGGCATCTTTAACGGGCCGAGAAGAGGAGAGAGACGAAAAAAAGAGGAGAGCTGAGTATATTCTCAAACAGTCCATGGAAAATCCACAAGAACTCACTCTTCTGTAGATTAGTTTTAAGACGGGCTTGCTTGATAAGAATCCAGGGGCTGAATTAATTAAGGTCTTCTATCTTCTGGTGGGGATTTTATAACAATGTGACAGTGACTTACTTGTAGAACATTCTAAACAGGCTGTTAGATCAGTTAATTTGTTTCTTGCAGTTTAGCAATGATTTGGTTATAGATATTGTATTTGTACATGAAGGCCTTCTGTTTACATCCTGTATCTAAAATGTGAATTTAATTACTGAATTCATTTAGTGAATGCTTTTTGTCTTGTGGTCTTCATTTTCTTTAATGTAATGATGCACTTGTACATTTTTTCCAGTTTTTCCGCCTTGCATATCAGTTGGGAAGAGAAATACCTGAAGTTACAAAATTTTAAGGTAATGAGGTAAATGAATTTTAGTGGTTCGGAGGTTATGAAGGGAGAATCATCTTTATCTGAGAAAATCCAATTTATGGATTCATCCTTTTGTTTTTCAAGATTTGGGACGATATAGCTTGAAAAAAAAATATTTTGTTTGTTAAACAAAGTCATTATATGTACAATATAAAATCTTACTACAAGCTAGATTTTATAATAAGGACTCGAGGTAGTATTAGAGAGTTGTTTGTATTAGCCGAACCAACTGGGTCATCTACCAAGCAGAAAACCGAGAACACAATGGTGCATCAACAAAATTTACATCCACAGTGAGCCACAGTGAACTAAGTCAAAGCCTCAAAGGTCACATCTTAGATAGATAGGCCAGTTGCTATCATTTTACACACACACAGAAATATACACACTTTGTCAACCTCATTAAAGCATGTTTATGGTCTAAGTGCAGGCTCGATTTTCAAAAACAGTTCCTGTCAAAATAATAAGGATAAGTGGACAATACAGAAATATTAGTATCAAGCTACAATAGCAAAGGGGCTTGTGAAGATTGCCACTTGCACCACCGAAATGCTGTAAAAATGTATACTAGATTTTTAATTCTTCGTATGAAAAGAAGAAGGTACTTGCTTGATCCAAAAATCATGTCTCAGCTTCACATCCATTTCCACAGGAAATGCCTTCTCTCTATGGTTGAAGATCATAAAATCCAGGTTGACAGGTGAAGAAACAATCATGAATCCGACAACACACTTACCCTAATGATTTTTTTTTTTTTTTTTTTTTTTTTTATATAAATGGGGGGATAATGAGACAATTATATTAAGCTATACAAAAGTACATATGAGATAAGGGGCCTACCAAGATAGTAAGTAACTTGAGAAGCCCATTATCTAATATAGTAGTAACAGAAACAAAAACAAAAATGATAAGGCTGCAGCAATAATAAAAGGACTAGATCTCGTAATAGGCTCAAAATCTAGTCAATGGTTGTGAGACAGCCCAAGGCATATGTCTCACGAGGTTGGCACCCGTGGGGTTTTGATATTATATATACTTGTATAATTTTATAAATTTAAAAAAAAAAAAAAAAAAAAGTTAAACAGGTTAGATCTACAGACTTGTAGGCTAGACTTTATGAATATTACTTGTTTATCTAAATAAGCTTGCATGAGCCCGAATCTAACCTATTTACTAAATAAGCTAGATTTGGCTTTAGATAAGCTATGCCTCCATATTAAAGACCTGACATATTTTCATCCCTATCAACAATAAACCGAAAGCAAAGAAACAAAGGTTGGTGATGAGTAGCCTAAGGAGCTATCGATTGCTACGACCCTGCCCCTTCCTTGCTTGGCAGCATATAGTATGCTCATGACTTTCAGACTTACTCTAATGATCCAAGTAATTTCATAGCCAAAAAATATTGCCAGCAGATTCAAAACATTTATTATATGTTATCAAGTTACCAACAGAAAACAGGTTTTCTGAACAAAGAATTTCTTTGACAACATATAATTAAATTGAAATAAAGAGGATAAGGAACAATCATGCATTCAAAATGATACAACTATTTAGCAAAAGATATTGTCAGCAGAGTCAGACGATCATTATAGTATCAACTTCTGTCAACTGTCACTTGCACCAGCCATTGATGAATTAAATCAACAGTAACAAATGAGTAGCAGAGAAACATCAATGGCAAAAGGGGTATAAGAGTGGTGTTAACTAACTACAGTTGTATGAAAGTTGCAACTAACCCTCAGATGACCTAGCAAAAATTTAGACCTTGTATAGTCAATAATAAGCCATATAAAGTAAATGGAAGAAGCCTAATGATTCAACAATCCTGATTCTCAGCATTTGACCAACAAATCATATATTTAAAGGTCTTGTAGCCCAAATGACACCAAACACCTCTCTTAAGATTTTCTTAAGCGTGAGGTTGTGAGTTTAAATCCTGTGAAAAGTATAATATAAGTGCTTGAGTTATGGCAAAAAAAACAAATATTTCACTGATGGAGTTGCTTGGTAGAGATGACACAAGAGAATAGTTAAAATTTTGACCAATTTGCCAATCCTCATGGTTGCTTAGCATCTATCCATTTTATACCATTAACTTCATACAGCATGATAGGAAACCATGGCTTAGCTGGTCTTAGATGAAAGAGGGAGAATCAGAATGGAATAACTGAATATTATCATAAGCCAAATGCGCCTAATAATATATTCCACACATTTGAAATTTGGATTAAAACAATGTAATCTTATGTAGAATGGGAGAAAGTTCTATTTCTCTCTATGTCTTATCACTTCTTTCAATCAATTCTGTTCTTAGACAAAAAGACCTATAAATGACAGAACCATATCAAGGCAGATCAAGCTTATAAGAACAATGTGAAGAATCAACTTAACTATAGCACAACCTAACTTGGATACATAACTATTTGAAGCTAGATTTTTCAGTTTAATTGACCTCTTATACCATTCCTGCTACTAACTTTGATGTGTATTCTATTTTCATTACTTAATGGTTTGACCCTTCTCAGCCATGTAAAGCCTAATACAAAATGAGTAACGTCTAATCCCTACCTGCTGGCCATAACTATCTAGACTTCGATCTCTTTAAGCTATAAAGACATTCTGTCTGAAGTTCGAAGTTATCCTCAAAATAAAATGATTACATGATTATATTTTCAGAATTACTTTATTTACAAAATAACAAAATGATAGAGGATTTACTATGTTTGTTGACTATTTACTTAACATCTATATTTAGTTATGGTTCAAAGTTCCAAAATATCAGAAGCAAAACTGGTTTTGTATGATGTCTTTAAAATTGTTGTTATCTTTCTAAAGCTAAAATTGAGGACAAAGATCCATAGTTCTTGGCAATGCATTCTGAGAATCAAGCCATGATAATAGTGGTTGTGTCCTTGTGGCCTCTGTTATGTTATTATTTTTCAGTGAATTTTTCCCCAAAACTAATTGACTGTACTAAAAGTGTTTGAATCTATGAGGGTATATGGTTCTAATGCTCGTTTTTACTCTCTTCAGGTAATAGTCTTCCATCAGCATTAGTCTTATAACAAGGCAGGTGAGCTCCAACTCATTTACCTGTATCTTTATTTTGAAAAGTGAAAATGAGGGTCTGCTGTTATATTTGTCAATTTGGTTTACATTTTTGCAGGTAATGAATATCCTTATCACACATTTATTTTAAAAATTTTGTTGTTGTTCTATCAAACTAAAGACAGTCTAGCACTTTTCTTTGATATATTGCACAAAGTCATGTATGGATGGGTCCAGTGAGATTTATTAGTTCAAGTAAATACACAATTGGAGATGCAAATTTTGCGAAAAAGCCTGATCAACTTAGAAACTGTGAAATAACTGTGGTCTGTTTTAATTCTGATTGAAAATGCTTCAATTGTATCCCTCTGGTCCTATTGAGTGTGTCAACAATTTGTACTAGCTTTCTTAAAATACCCTACGTTTAATTAGATTGTTGGATTTACTAATTTCCTTTGCAGTGACAAATGGTGCAATAGGGGTAATTGTTAGAGTATTTAAATAAGGGATAGGATATTCTCACTACCAATTTTGGCCACTACTAATGTCACTACCACTTTTCCACCGTTTCTAACGGTAGAAAAGTGGTAATGACATTGGTAGTGATCAAAATTATTAGTGACAATATTCTATCACTTTAAATAATTCTATAATTCTGTAGATAATATCAAGGTTTAAGATGCAAAAATACCCATAAACTTATTTCAGAAAAGCACCCGGCACGATAAACTTTTTTTGCTGCAAAAGTTCTTGTGAATTTTTCTAAATAGGGGCAAAAATACCATCATTGTTAGAGGAAGGTATCTTTCATTACTTTTGGAGTGCAAAAATACACATTAATTTTTATTATAAGGGCATCAAACACGGTAAAATTTTTGGATATTGTTACGGACCTACATTAAGCCCAACACCTGGACGACCCAACAGTGAATATATCTCATATTAGGATCTACCTATAATAAAGGGAAATCCTATCTCGTCTATAATCAAGGGATATCTATCTTATCCAAAGATAGATTCAACAGTTATGATACTAGAGCCGTGGATTACGAGGCCCATACTATCCCACGTGAGGTACACTCTATAAATACAGAGGTCAAACCCTAAGGTGCATATAGACTACTCTCAATGGAGCATACACACCACCCCTTTGGTTAAACGCCTATGTGTGTCCTCGAACTACGTGGACTTTGATCCCTCTACAGGGTACGTAGGCCCTAGGCATCGTGCCTAGGTCAAGTCCACTCCAAATCAACCAACATCAAACAGGCTAGTCCATTAGGGCTAGCTAGCCACGTCAGTTCCACACCCCGAACATTGGCGCCATCCGTGGGGAACTGTAAATTTTGATTCCTGCAACCAAAGATGGTCAATACTAGAAGCAGCAGTCAGATGCCCTTGCACGGGCAGTTCCTGAAAATTCACCGCAGCAAAATCAAGAACCATAGCAGCCTGTGAAGGGATTCAAAGAAACAATGGTTTGTAAGCAATGACTTTGGTTTTGATATGCTTCACATGATTTTTCTTATAATTCTCCTTGTATCTACATGATGAGAGGAAAGTTGGAATGATCACCAGGTTCTCCCTTTGGGAATTTTTTAAGAGAAGTTACCGTCACCCATGCGAGACTCTTCTAGATCTTGTATTTCACTTTGGGTATTTTCAGATCCTCACATGGGTTTCCTTTTAACTCTCTATGTGTTCACATGACGAGGAGATAGTAGGAAGGATCACTAGGAAGAACTTATAAAAGTCTTTGATGGATGAGAGGATAGTTGGAAGGATCACCAGGTTCTCTCTTTGGGAATTCTTTTTAAGAGAAGTTACCGTCACCCATGCAAGACTCTTCTAGATCTTGTATTTCACTTTGGGTATTTTCAGATCCTCACATGGGTTTCCTTTTAACTCTTCATGTCTCCACATGACGAGAAGATAGTAGGAAGGATCACCAAGAAGAACTCATAAAAGTCTTTGATGGCCTTAATAAAAAACTAGCAAACCTAGAGGATCTTGTTCAGGCAACTTCAGATCCTCCTATCATTGTGCCAGGAGCCCCGCATAGCAGCCTCCAGGCCCATCGCGCAACAACAGTCACTGGACAGAGGATGAGATTTAGAAATTGATACAGCTGTGGGTTCAATACCCGTTTGAGAATCCCAAACGAGCAAATCGAGATAGCCGGGGTTGGCCGAGGTTGATTCAATGCTAAAGGAGTTATTTTTACGACTCGGTGATGCAAGGAGTCAATAATAGTATCACACTACTTTATGTTTGTCTTTGCTATATCTGCTTTGTGTTTGTTTTTCCTATATCATTCACCTTAGAAAGAATTAGCAGATTACTAGAACCCTCTAAATATATAGCAATAGCGTCTGATCTTGTTGAACTATTATTTGGTCTATGAGATTCAGAGAATGCCGGGACATACTCTGAGTGCATGTCGAGATGTACTCTCGGCTAGGATTTGTATTTCCCTTCTCCGGATCTAATTGTTTCGAGACAGGACAAATGAGCAAATGGAGATAGCTAATACTCCGGAAAAGCCGAAATTTGAGAAGATTTGGGAGAGATGTTTATCCTTTCTTCTACGCAAGGCGAGGGTTGATGAAGAAACATCAAAGGCGAATTTATTAGCAAAAAGCATCTAGTTTACGAGATGGCTTGCTTTCTTGACCAATATAAAGTTTGACGGCTTGTCTAGAGGAAATTTGGGGGCCATCGGGTTTTTCAAGATTTATTTCCGAACACTCGAAGGCTTCAATTTATAACTAGAGGATCTTGTTCAACAACTTCGATCCTCCTATCGTCGTGCCCGGCGGCCGTAGGCACAAAGGCGGCCTCCCGGGCTCCCACGCGCAATGAGGCATGGAGATCCAAAAAGCATAGGCACGAGATATAACTTATGAAGGGGATGCAGACTGGGAGATTTAAACAAATGATCTACCTTTTCTTCATACATATTGGAGGTCAGGTACCTTTTTCTTTCAAATCTTGTTTCTTTATATGTAATTGTTCATTGCATATTCCTCGAAAAAGGGAACGCCTCTTTTCAAGTCATGCCGCTTTACCCTCATCGACATTGAAAAATTTTATATTAATGAACTCGGAATCGATGCGGTTAACGACACGTGGGGGTCCGAATGTGTCGTGATGATGTGTGCCGAGATGCCGCTTCGGGGACCACCTATTGTTTCGAAGAATTAGAGGTCATGGACACTCCTTCGCCATGATGACGATAACTCTTTCTGAATATGAGACCTAAGTTGAAGTTCATGCAACCGTTTGCTGTTACAACTCCTTGTTTCGGTTACTAGTTGTCGCAATGTATCATTGTTTCAGCCTCAGGTCTCAGTAGGAGGATTGACGCGTGCGAAACGTTAGCAGACTTTGCACTTGACGAAGGATTCCTCCCTTGAGCCAGCCAAACCCAATGTCGGCACCCACAAGTTCTCCAAACTCACTATCGTTGCGGTTTCCAAGACTGTATGAATGCTGAGAATATGCACGCTGATGTTTGTTTTTGTCTATGATGCCGAGATCGACAGTTCATGAGGTCCTGAGATCCGAGATGCCTCACTATTCAAATCCTTCTAATGTTTTGTCGAGAGTTTCTTGATTCAAGGAGACCGGGGTTTGAGTTCGCCGAGACAGGATTCATCTGGTTTCCACACCGATGGGACCCTCGACTCACTGCCGAAATTCATCTTCATCGAAACGGGATGAATGGCCGAGATTGTAGTAGCCGGCTTCCGAGATACCTGAGATGTCGAGACGCTAGAGTATGCCGAGGTGGTGAGATGTCAAAACTCAGAGGATGCCGAGATTGTTAATCTCCCTATGCTTGTGGACGGGGTGACAAAGCTAAGTGGTTTCTGGGTCCTTGCGAATGGCGTTGTGGACATCATCCACAAGGATGATCTCGGAATAATTCCAATTCCCAGTTGAAACATCGCATATAAGACCGGAGGAAATTTCAATAGACTCGGAATGAAGATAGCTTCTCCAGCATGTTGTTCAAAAGTCCATACACAACCGTGTAATGTACAGACAAACGACCCCATGTCATGTTTTGCACTCCCTTGTGGAAAATTTGCCACTACATTCAAGATGCCAGATATTAAAGAAGTCATAAGAATTAGTCTCCCTTTCCAACTAATCCCTTTGCGGATTTAATTCAACTAATCCCTTTGTGGATTTAATTCAACCTAAGGAACACTCTAGGATTCAACGCCAATGGCGTCCCGACTCCATCGCGATAGTCGAGGTTGATGATACGCCGAGATGAGGAGATGCCGAGACGCCAAGGCACGCCGAGATTGTTCGATGCCGAGATTCAGATAATGCCGGGATCCAGATTGGAGTTCTCGGCTGGCACCATATGAATATTATGCGCAATATCTTTGACTCCGGCCCAGTCATCAAATGGAACCTGGTACAACAATCTCTGTCAAGCCAATTTCTCTCACTCGTTTATGGCTAGTATAAGCGGTTAGTTTCTCGAAACTTTATTTTGACTCCTAACCTATCTTATTGTAAATATCATCTGCTTGTTATGACATGTCCAAGTATCCGATGGCATAGACTCGTCTAATACTGCGAAAAAAGAAAAGAAGGCGGAGGACCCCGATTACACTCAACACAGTTAAAATCTGGGTTCTGCGTAAACAAAAATCCAGGCGTACGACACCCATGATGGAAAAAGGGTTACGACACCCCTGATGGAAAAAAGGGTTACGATACCCATGATGGAATCTTGGGTTACAACACCCATCCCAGATAAACAAATTCCGGATTATACTTCAGGAAAAGTTTTGCGGAGGAGTCCACCTCCAAAAGGAAAAAGAAGAAGGACCCGGTTACACTTAAACACAGTTAGCAGCCGAGCTCCGTGAGTAGTTGGGCGGGACACAAAAAGAAGGCGGACCTCGGTTACACTGAATTCCATTTAAAATCCGGGCTCCGTGTAATGTACAATTGACTCGGCACTCCTTAATTGGACCTCGGATAAACTCAAAATTATCTGGTTTAAACATAAAGGTTTTATGCCTGATATCACCTATTGTTGTAACTATAATATCAACTGTTAAGAGGATGATGCCGAGATGAAGGTTTAATCCTGCCTCAACATACCGGGGTACCTCGAATGTTAGAGCCGGATTGAATTGTTGATTCCATCCAAGTATAAAAGATCCGTCGAGACGTCACCAACACACCACTGCCTTTGTAGGCCTCTTCTTCGCCCATCTGTATCTTGGTTGGTTGTTCCTAATCGCTGTTGTGGTGGGCGATTCCTTTCCTCTCGGCCACGAGCTCGTTATTGATTGGTGTATCTTCCTGCTCTAGCTCGTAGCCCGATGTTTGATCGCCAATGGTCGTTTGGTGTTGATTGTTATTCATGCCGATTCCTACGTGGGCTAGTGCTTTGTTAGAATCCAATACTGAGATTGAGGAACTGAAGAAGAAAGATACATATGTTTGGATTGATACAGAGTCTTGATCAAAGAGAGGTCCTTTGTGGTAGACACTGAACAAGAAAGGCAAGAGCATAGAGATCGTTTTCATCTCTTTTGATCACAACGAGAGTGGTTTTGATCAACACTTCAAGAGTATGTCATGGCTTGCAGCCCCATTTGATGCAAATTTATACAAAAGGCTGATCAGTAGGTGTAGTTTGCTACAATCACAACAATGTTACAGAAGGAGGTTGGCCTTATCAATGGCAGTATTTAGAGAGCACAGAGACTGTACTCCCGACGAGCATCAAGGCCATGTTGCTTCTATAGTAGGTAATATCTTTGAGATTCTATCGACTAATCTCATGAGCTCCACACATATTTTATGATGCACACTCAGGTACGTTTTTCAAACTTGTGCCCTTTTCAATTAAGTGAACATAAATGACCTTACCCATTACATTATATGGAGCTTTTTATGAGCACTGTAGAAATTTCAATGTAGCTGTTAGCTCTTACTGTAGTAGCCAGGTAGAAAATATTGTTGTAGCAGGTACTGTAACAGGTGTGTTGTTGAAACACACTGTACCAAGTTACTATACCATCATGGAAAAATATTACTGTAGCGATTGCAGATTTATTGATAATTCAAATTGGCACTATATGCCAAAAGGAGATGCCAGAAATACCTTGCATTCTTCCAGCTAAGTAATTCTTTCTACATACATAAGGCTTTCCCCCGGCTATGTAGAAAAATTTGAAAAAGACTAAAAGTGGTCTGAAGTCACAAGAAGGATGAACAGACAATAATCCAAAGCATATGATGGAATAAACTCGTCTAATGCTTTGCGGGAAAGGCGAAAAGGAGTCCACCTCCAAAAGAAAAAAGAAGACGGAACCCGATTACACTTAATACAGTTAAAATCCGGGCTCCGTGTAAAGTTTTGCGGGAAGCGAAAAGAAGGTAGACCCCGGTTATACTTAATACGATTAAAATCCGGGCTCCATTTAAAGAACGGTTAAATCCGCGTTTCCATGATCATTTTGGAACCCGATAACACCCAAAGAACGGTTAAATCCGCGTTTCCATGGTCAGTTTGGAACCGGTAACACCGAAAGAACAGTTAAACCTGTGTTCCTTAATTGGACTCTGGATAAACTAAAAGTATCCGGTTGACTTCGCACTCCTTGATTGGACCCTGATAAACCGAAGAGGATCCAAGAAATCCACGCTTCTTAATTGAACTTCGAGTAACCGAAGATTATCACCACAACCCATAAGCCTAGGTTATTTGTCAAGCAAAGCCACTACAGCCGGCCTTCGCAATGTTGACCTCGTACATCGGCGAGCAGACGTCGGAAACAAGAACGCCAGGAATGGCAAGCCAGCGGCAAACTAGGAAGGCCTTTCCTGGGTTAAGGAGAAACTCGACAAAGGAGCATACATACTCAAAACCTTGGGAAGGAAGCCAATCAAAAGGACCTGAAACGCCGAAAAACTTAGAATCTACTATAGCTAGATCCCGACTCGGCACTCGCACAACCTCAGACACATGATGTTTGAGCTCGGTTATTTTCTTGATTTTGATTTCAATTTTACGTTTATGATCATTCAATTTCCTTGTTTTTATTAGCTCATTGTAGTGGATTATTTAATCCCCCGGTGGAAATTCAAAATACGCATTATCGATAGCTTAAGCTTTACACCGAGGTCCCTGAACCCGGTCACAATTAAACCCATCTGGATGGATGACACTAGGGCCAATGTGCCTAGGTTACAAGCAATGCAAAGTTGCCTGTATAGATCTTTGCAAAATTGACGCGTCAACGCTCGCTCCTTGATAAGAAGATGAATTGTCATTCCGACCCTGATTAGGTCAAAATGTTTAGCTTTGCGTTACAGACACTACGGCTTAAACATGTGACATTTTGCCCTTATCTTGGCGATGAACCTGGACAAGGGAGCCGGAACTCGATAGTGCGTTAAAATAAACACCCTATGCGGTTAACAAAGAAAACCCTACCACAGATTCCTAGATGACAAGTCTAGAAGAAAACATATATCTGCATTACTAAAGACCCTGGCCCGGTCACAGAATTACCAACACGCGTTGGGATTCACAAATTTAAATTCGCCATCTCAACGGATAAAGGCGAACACATGCACAATTGGAACTATGAACATATGTTCATAGTCGATGCACCCCGGCAGCCCAGAGGCCTTGACTGCCAGGCTGGGGGGACGACAAGACAAGCATGGCACTGTAAAGTTGTCAGCGATGTAAGCAAATGCAGTCCGTTCCTATTAAGGATAATTCGGAAGAAGAGATCCCGATGATCATGAAAAGAAACAGATGAAGTTTCAAAGCAAATTAACCCGGACTACATGTCTGGGGGCAACTCAATCATAATACAAATAAATCTGGGATTCGTTGAGACTCAGACAAAAGCAAATCAAGCTGGAACAACTCGAATATGAAAGATCCCAACCTCAAAGTCAGGCAAACTGCCTCGACATTACCTCAGATTTTTGAGGCATTACCTCGGATCTTTGGGGTAGATGACTTCGATAGCCGGGATCAACCCCTGGATTCAAATGCAGGCGAACCATCTCGGCACTACTCGATCTTTGAGACAAGACCTCGGATCTTCGAAGTAAGCCGCCTTGACGCCCGGGATCAACGTAACACAGCTCGTCAATGTAAGGCCCACGACTTCCGGTTGTCAATTGTGTATGAAGAACTAACGAAAGCCCTCATGGGGTTCACCATCAATCGAGATCGAGGCAAGCGAAAATAAAGAACGAGGGAAAGACGAATAGATCCCGCCTTGGGAAGAACGTATCACCTAAACAAACAAATAATAGCAGAATGCGAATGAATCTGAATTCATCAAGAGGATGGCAATGATAGCGGGAACCCCGGCCTTGAAACCAAGAAAATTCTCCAATAGTACCTCGGATCTTTGAGACACCACCTCGGATCTTTGAGCAGCAGACTACTACCTCGGATCCTTGAGACATTACCTCGGATCTGTGAGTAAATGACTTCGGTCGCCAGGGCCAGAATGACCCAACCCGACAATGCGCGGTAAACATACGTAAGGGTAAGGTTCACGGCAGCCTACCCCGGATAACCTGCTTGGGAACAAAATACATCCCGGCAGCTCGAAAGCTCGAACTACCAGACTGGGGGGCATCTGTTACGGACCTACATTAGGCCCAACACCTGGACGGCCCAACAGTGAATATATCTCATATTAGGATCTACCTATAATACAGGGAAATCCTATCTCGTCTATAATCAAGGGAGATCTATCTTATCCAAAGATAGATTCGACAGTTATGATACTAGGGCCGTGGATTACGAGGCCCATACTATCCCACATGAGGTACACTCTATAAATACAGAGGTCAAACCCTAAGGTGCAGATAGACTACTCTCAATGGAGCATACACACTACCCTTTTGGCTAAATGCCTATGTGTGTCCTCAAACTACGTGGACTTTGATCCCTCTACAGGGTACGTAGGCCCTAGGCATCGTGCCTAGGTCAAGTCCGCTCCAAATCAACCAACATCAAACATGCTAGTCCATTAGGGCTAGCCACATCTGGTTCTACACCAGAACAGATATACATATGAAAACTTTCGGTATTTTTGTCCCTTACATGTTTAGGGGTGACATCAACTTTACAACATGCCACCAATGCTTCCTTAACACAACTCAACGATTATCTTTCGAGTGTAGAGTTTCGAAGTAGGCAATAATCTGGTACAACAAGTGTTTGCTTCACTATTTTAATCGTTCCATCTTCTCCATTGTTAACACAAAGCCTGGAGTTGCCCCTTGAACACTGGAAATGTCTCAAATTAGGTAAGCTTCATGAGAACATTGTAGGATACTATGAACTAGACGGCATATGAGGCAGCTAAACTTGTTGTTGGGAAAAGAAGTATAAAATCAGAACAACAAAATTTTCAGCGTTTCAAATGATGTATACTCTAACTCAGGGCACGCCTAACCTTTTGCTGTCAGATTGCAGAAGTTGCCTAAATGGTACAACTGGGGGAGTTGGCCTGTATTGTTATAGGAAGCAAGGAGGAAGAGTTCCGAATGAGAGGAATCACAAAGGATGTGAGGGGAGAGAGAGAGTGAGTGAGAGATTTTTAAAAGGTTAAGAGATAAAAATGCTCGCAATTTACATATGTATAGGCATATCAAAAAAGTATATGGTGTTAGATGCACTTGTGATAAAAGTTAACGGTGTTTTTGCACTCAAAAAATAACGGGTGGGGTTTACTTAGTCAAAAAGTAATGGCAGTTTCCTTCCTCTAACAATGATGGTATTTTTGCCCATTAAGAAAAGTTCATAGGCATTGTTACACCAATTGTTTTTTAATTGGTGCGAGGTGCTCTTCTGAAATAAGATTGTGGGTGTTTTTGCACCTTTAATCCTAACATTAAAGGATATTATATAGCTGTAATTGTACGTGCGTGTAGTCCATACCAGTTCTGTTAAGATATTCTCTTGGGTGGGATCACCGTTATGTTCTATTCCATGTTATATATAATACTCCCTCCGATCTTAATTATAAGATCTAGTTGACTTTTTTAGAGAGATTAAGGAAGCTAATTAAATTAACTTAAAGTATTTTTATTTAAACTAAATAGTTTAACCAATAAACTAATATATAATCTAAGAAAACACAACATATGAAATGATTAAGTAACTTATTTAGTTTCCTTAATCTCTCCAAAAAAAGTCAACTAGGTCTTATAATTAGGACCGGAGGTAGAATATAGAAGGTCAAACAGAATTGGTATCAACCACAAATACACATATGTATACAACTACAACTGTACGATATCCTCTAATATTATCTACACAATTATACAATTATTTTAATACTCTAACACTAAACAAGGAAAAGCAATAATTAATACGGGGGAGACAAGAGATTGAAATTTTATATTATTGACTAAAACAAACTATTCAATTAGCTTCTAAATTTAGGACTGAAGGAAGAGAATTCCTCGAAGGAAGAAAGCTCCCTAGTCTCAAACCATTCTTAGGCCCCGTTTGTTATGAGGAAGATTTAAGGAAAGAAAGGAACTTAGTGGAGGAAAAGGAACGGAAAGGAAGATTGAGAGGGGACTTTAAAAGGGTGTTCTGTTTGGTAGACATGAAAATTGAGATGAAAGATGATAATTTTTTTAAAATTAAAATTAAAATATAACATCTAAAATTTCCAAAATACCCTTTACATTAAAAAAAAAAAACTCTCTCATTCTTCATCTCTACGCCCAACCACCGACAGCCAAAACGAAAAAAAAAAAAGCTTCGATCCTGTCGCAGTTTCCGACTGGTGGTGGTGGAGATCGTGGGTTCCGACGTTGTCCCTTTCTCGCTCTGCTATCCCTCCTTCTTCATCCCTGACGCTCGACTGACAGAACAAAAAAAAAAGCTTCAGATCCAGGAAACAGTGTAGGTTTCAACCAATGGTGGTGGTCTCCATGAAGTTAGATAGGCGACGGTGAAGGAGCTAGGAAGTCTTCGCCGGCAACGAAGAGAGTTGAAGGCGAGAGGAAGAGAGTCGAAGGTGCCGGTGCCGGTGTGAATGGAGGATGAAGATAAAGGGATATAATTGGAATTTTGTAAGAGGGAAGATCAAATCTCACATCTTCCATCCAATATATGAGGGATCTGATCTTCCCTCAAATATGGGAAGATGAGCACTCACCGGAAGTTGCTTACGGGATCTTCCGTCTACCAAACACCCAAAAACCATGGGAACTTTGGGATCTTCTCTTTCCTTCTCCAATCTTCTGTGTAACAAATGGGTCCTTAGACTTTAACAATTGGGACAGAAGAGGATCAAAATAGTACTCCCTTCCTTCCTTATTACAAGTAGCCCTAAATATTTTATAATATAACATGTTTTGTCGAATTTTTTTTTTCATCTAGTATCCATAATTAAATATAAAAAATCCTAACTAATTAACTAAACTTCACTAACTAATACTCCCTTCGATCATTTTTATAAAATAATTTTTTTGAATTGGTTTATAAGTTTTAGTTTGGGGTTCTCTAAATATTAAATGCCTTTTTATCAATTTTATCCCTAAATAAGCGTTTAGTTGGGAAAAAAGTATATTTTTGTATATTTATTACATTTAATTAACTTTAAATGATTACTTAAATTATTTAATTCAGTTCTTTGGATCTTTATAAAAGGATTGAAGGGGTAACTTTTAATTCATTGGGAGTAATTATGATATTTTACCATAAATAACTAATTTTCACTAATTAAATTATTTTTTACAAAATGTTTTATATATACATTTGTGCAAAAAATAATTGACTGTTCGAGTATCTTTTTGATGCTGTCAAATTTTATATAGGCATTGCAAGTGTATGGGCTTAAAAATAGTATAATAGTAAGTCAAGGTCGTCTCACAGAGACTCAATTGAACAAGTGATTATGCATCAAAATTTTCATTTTCATTTAAGTTGAGCAAATCAAATAAGAAAATTAAAGATCAATTTAAACAAGAGCAAAAGTAGTAAATTCAATGTTTTTAAAAATTTCAATTAATAAAAACAACCCATAGGACTAATCCCTTCATCAAGTTTTTAGAGCATGTTGTCACGCATCGTAGGGAACGCAAGATATTTTGTGCACAAGACACTCTAAAAGAGGTTTCTAGAGAGCTCCAGATTATTGTAGATACTTGTACATAGACATAGAATTGTATAGAAATCTCTAGAACTCTAATGAAAGATATGAATATCTAGATATTTCTAGGGAAAGTTCTAGAGAATTATTCTCCACCGTTGGATGTAATCGATCTTAGCCGTTCGTTGAGGAGGTGGATGCCTATAAATAGGAGGTGCCACCCTTATTTGTAACCATCGAAAGCAATACAAGTCATTTGTATTCCAGAGCTTCTCTCTCTAAGTGTTTACTTCTCTCTCTAAAAGTTCTCTTTGTCTTTGTGCTCTTTGCCTACTTGTGAGGGTTCGGCTAACTTAACCAAGATCAAGGGAGTGATCAAGCTAAGGCCGGCACGGTTTTGGGAGGACTTTGTCTAAGATCGTGACAACGTGGTATCAGAGCTTTGGTTCGAAGCTTTGAGCATGGTTCGTGGGAGCCATTGTGTAGGCAATGATGTCGGTCACTACTGAGGACATTGTGATGGCTGGAGAAGAGAGAGGTAGGGAGACTCAACCTCCTCACCAACCAAAGAAGGTTCGAGGCACGAGTAAGTCTCGCCAAGCCGCGGATGTTGCCACCTTGACGGTAAAGGTGAAGGCTTTGGAGGAGGCCTTGCAAGAGGTGGTTAATAAGGTGGACAAAGTGGAAGGAGACTTTGTGACTCTTGAGTCCCACACCCTAAACCAATTAGATAACTTGAGGTCAAATTTTGATTCGCACCTCAATGTCAAGGAGGAACGGGTCGAGTCCATAAGGAGACTCGAGGCGAAGGTGATGGATGCCATCACTGCCATGCAGGAACAACTTAACTCTCTTAAGACTTCTTTGGAGAGTCAAGCCAAGACTTCGTTGGTAGCTGGGACCAGTGGAGCAAGGGAGGTGAGGCTGGACCTCCCTAAGCCGAAGGAATTCAAAGGTGTCTGCGATGCCAAGGAGGTCAAGAACTTCTTATGACAAATGGAGCGCTATGCTGAGAGCATGAATTTGGCCAATGATACGGACAAGGTATGCACTGCTTCCTTATTCCTTACTGATAATGCTGTGTTATGGTGACGTAGGAAGCATGCAGATATGGAAAAAGGCCTTTGCACCATTGCAACTTGGGAAGACTTTAAGAGGGAACTAAAGAAGCAGTTCTATCCGAAGAATATGGTCTATGAGGCTAGGAAGAAGTTGAGGGAACTTAAACACAAGACCATAATTGCCGACTATATACGAGACTTCACTACTCTCATATTGCAAATCCCCAACTTGACCGGCGAAGAAACATTGTTCTACTTCATAGACAGTCTTCAAAATTGGGCTAAACACAAGCTTCAACGGCGTGGTGTGACAGATGTGGATGAAGCCATTGCCATCACCGAAAGCCTTAACAAGTATCAAAGGGGAGAGAAAGGTGAGTCTTCCAAGCATAAGTCTTCTAAACCTAATCAAGGAAAAGGTGGGGGAGACAAGGGCAAGGGGACCACCAAGGGAGGAGCTAGCAAATCCTTCCATAAGAGCCAATATGAGGAGAAGAAGAAGAAGAAGAACTACACAATAAGCTGCTTCGTGTGCAAATGGCCGCATCGCATGAGCAATTGTCCCAAGCTCGGTAACCTGTCATCCATTGTTGAAGGACAGGATGTACCCAGCAAGGAGGGGTAGAGTTCGCAAATAGGATCTCTCAGGCTCCTGAATGCATTAAAAGCTGAAAGTGGAGCTAAATCACCAAGAGGGGGTGAATTGGGGATTTTAAAAATCTTTTTCTGAAAACCTCTGTTTTTGAACACTAAAAATAGAGATGAACTAAGATGAGAGTAGAAGAGCAAGACATAAAGATTTATACTGGTTCGGTCCAATCTCTTGACCTACGTCCAGTCCCGAGACTCTCTGAATTTTCACAATCTCAATTGATTACACACTCGTACTCAAGAGTAGTTCTCTCACTAGAACTTACTCCCCTTACAAGTTGCAATCAATGAACTCAATCACCAAGTCCCCGGACTTGTGATCCTTTACAATAAATTATATACGAGAAAAGAAAATCTCTCTAAGAGTGGATATTGATAAACACTGAAGCTTTAAGTGTCAAAAGACACAATACAAGTGAAAACAGAAAGGTAGTTGAAGAACTTTGAATGCTATGCGTTTTCAGCTAGTGTGTTAGTTATTGAAGACTTGAATGCCGTCCTATTTATACTCAGAGATCATTAAATGACAGTTGTAATTCTTCATATAACCGTTGAATTAATAATCTAGTCATTGTTGGCTAAGGCATTATAGTGTCTTCTCTCACTAATCTTCATTTAACCCACTGTGCGAAGTTCGAGTTGACTTCTCCGTGAATTAGTCCGTTGGAATAGCAGCTACTGGATGTGGTAGGTAGACATTAATCCTTTGTAGACGTGTGCAGAAGGATTACCCAAAAGTATGCAACTTTCAGGGTTTTACATTTAATGTTTTGACATCACTTTTGCTTTATCTTTGAACCTTCAATAAACATTCTCTAATTCATCTGAAACACACTAAAAAAGTGGTTAAACATATCTAGGAACATTAGAGATTAATCATTGGAAGTATTAAGATCAAACAAGAAGGTTCAAGGAATTCGCAAATTTGAAATTTCGAGTATGCGCCGAAACCTCGAGGTTTGTTCTTCAAACCTCGAGTTTTGGACTGTAACGAATGAAAGATATTTAAGTCCAAAACATCAAACCTAGAGGTTTTTACTTAAACCTGGAGGTTTTTAAAACAGCGAAAAGTGTCAGCCTTTCTGTAGGACAAATACTTGAGGTTTTGTTGGAAACCTCGAGGTTTCACTTTAAATGTGAAACCTTTCAAAATCGCGCCAAGTGCAAACCCCGAGGTTTTCCAAAACCCGGAGGTTTTCAAAATCGGTGAAAAGTCGTTTGCTCTCTGGATGCCAAAACCTGGAGGTTTTGAGTCAAAACTCGAGGTTTCGTTAAATGTGAAAATTTTGAGTTTTTACGCCAAAAACGAAACCCGGAGGTTTGAGAATAAACTGGAGGTTTTGTATGTTGGAAAAACATAGATACTTTCTGGACAAACCTCGAGGTTTGTCCGGAAACCTCGAGTTTTCTCATAATTTTGAAAAACTTTGAGAAAACTTCATTTAGCTCAAACCCGGAGGTTTTTCACAAAAAACTCGAAGGTTTTAAAAGGTTCAAAACTTAGGAGACTCTCGTAAGTCAAAACCTTGAGGTTTGAACAAGAACCTCGAGTTTTTCATTTTCCCGAAAAAAATGGATGAGAAGTCTCTGTATGACGAAACCTGGAGGTTTCTCTGGAAATCTAGAGTTTTACTCAGTCCAGAAACCTGGAGTCCTTTTCTATAAGACCAAACCTCGAGGTTTGAACAGTAACCTCGAGTTTTGCTCTTACAGTGGGTTTTACACATTTGAGAGCAAGACTTAATGCTTTGTTTACAATTATTGGAGATCATCAAAACCCTTAGAGAACTAACAAAAGCCAAACCTGTGGAGCCTGTTCCTAGAAGCAAAGGGCTTATGTATGTTCAAGCAACGTTGAACAGGAAGCCAGTATAGGTGATGGTAGACACCGGGGCTACCCACAACTTCATTACTTCAGAAGAGGCCAAGCGGGTCGGCCTCTCGATCACTCAACCACGAGAAGGATGGTTGAAGATGGTGAACGCTCCTGCCAAACCCCTCAATGGCGTAGCCAGTGGAGTAGAGCTATGCCTTGGCACATGGAAGGGAACCGTGGATCTATCAGTGGCCCTTATGGATGATTTTGACGTGGTGTTCGACCTAGACTTTTTGCGTAGGACAAAAGCATTCCTCATGCCATGTTACGACTCAGTGTGCATTCCGAAAAAAGGGATCTCTTGCACAGTACCTGCAACAAGCAACGATTAGGTTGCTCATTTGTCAGCCATGCAGGTAGAAAAGGGACTTAAGAAAGGGGAAGTTACCTACCTTGCAGCTTTAAAGGAAGTGAGTCCTAATGAAGAGGATAGTAAGAGTCTCCCCCTATCATCAAGGACGTCCTCAAAGAGAACAAGGACATCATGCCGCCAGAACTTCCTAAGAGGTTGCCACCTAGACGGGAGGTGGACCATAAGATCGAGTTGGAACCGGGAGCACGTCCACCCGCCTGAGTTGGAAGAGCTAAGGAGACAGTTGAAGGAGTTGCTCGATGCTGGGCATATACGGCCTTCTAAAGCACCTTATGGGGCACCTGTCTTTGTTCCAATGCAAGCATGATGGATCATTGCGACTTTGCATCGACTATCAGGCCCTTAATAAGGTAACTATTAAGAATAAATATCATATTCCTTTGATAGCAGATTTGTCTGACAGGTTGGGTAAGGCGAAGTACTTCTCCAAGCTAGACTTGAGGTCGGGGTATCATCAAATTCGCATTACCGAAGGAGATGAACCTAAGACCGCTTGTGTAACAAGGTACGGGTCCTTCAAGTGGTTGGTGATGCCTTTCGGTCTAACCAACACATCGACGACATTTTGCACATTGATGAATGAGATCTTTCATCCTTTCCTTGATCAGTTCGTGGTGGTCTACTTGGATGACAGAGTAATTTACAATGACACCTTGGAGGCCCATGTAGAACACTTATGGATCGTGTTTCAGACTCTGCGCGAGAACGAGTTATATGTCAAGAAGGAGAAATGTTATTTTGCCAAGGAAGAGGTGCACTTCCTTGGACACATAATTTGCCATGGGACCCTTATGATGGACAATGAGAAGATTCATGCTATTGAAGAATGGGAGCCACCTACCCGAGTATCCAAGTTATGATCTTTCCTTGGGTTGGTGAATTATTACAGGCGGTTCATCAAGGGCTACTCTGCTCGGGCAGCACCTTTGACAGACTTGTTGAAGAAAAACAAGTCATGGGAATGGACTAAGGAGTGCCATGATGCCTTTGAAAACTTGAAGGCGGCGGTGATGGAGGAACTGTACTTGCTCTCCCGGACTTCTCCAAAACTTTTGAAGTTCACACAGATGCTTCTGACTTTGCTATTGGAGGGGTGCTAATGCAAGAAAGGCATCCAATAGCATTTGAGAGTCGTAAGCTCAATGATGCCGAGTGGTGCTATACAGTCCAAGAAAAGGAGATGACAACCGTGGTGCATTGCTTGTGCACTTGGAGGCATTATTTGTTGGTATCAAGGTTCGTGATCAAGACTGATAATGTGGCTACTCGCTATTTCCAAACTCAAAAGAAGTTAACGCCCAAGCAAGCCTGATGGCAAGACTTTCTAGCCGAGTTTGATTATGTGATGGAGTACAAACCCGGCACGGCTAATGTAGTCGTGGATGCACTAAGCCGAAAAGCGGAGTTGGCCTTAATAAGTCAAGCCAGGGGCAACTTGATCACAAAAATCATTGAAGGTATGAACCATGATCCCATTGCTCGACAACTAATAGAGATTGCCAAGGAAGGGAAAACCAAAAGGTTTTGGTTAGAAGATGGCCTTCTCTATACTGTTGGGAGACGAGTCTTTGTTCCCAAGTGGGAGAACCTACGGAGAGAGCTCATTAAGGAGTGCATGACTCCAAGTGGGCTAGTCATCCAGGACAAAGACGCACACTTGCGTTATTGGAAGCCGCTTACTACCAGCCACAAATGAGGGACGAGGTGGAACTTTATGTGAAGACTTGTCTTGGATGTCAACAAGACAAGATAGTGAACCAACAACCTACAGGACTGTTGGAGCCTCTCCCTATACCAAGGCAACCATGGGAAAGTGTTTCCATGGATTTCATTTCAGCCTTACCAAAGTCCGAAGGGTGCGGCTCTATCATGGTGGTGGTAGACTGATTCTCAAAGTATGCAACATTCATAGCTGTCCCTACAGATTGTACAACAGAAGAAGCGGCCAGGCTATTCTTCAAGAATGTTGTAAAGTATTGGGGGTTACCCAAGACAATCATCAGCGACAGAGACCCCCGCTTCACTGGGAAATTATGGACTGAGTTGTTCAAACCCCTGGGCACCGAGCTACACTTTTCCACAAGTTTTCACCCACAAACTGATGGACAAACAGAAAGGGTGAATTCTTTATTGGAGTGCTACTTACGGCACTTTGTGAGTGCCAACCAAAAGGATTGGGCCAAGCTTCTTGATGTGGCTCAATTCTCTTATAACTTACAAAAGAGTGAGACAACCGGAAGGAGTCCCTTTGAAGTGGTGATGGGACAACAACCACTCACTCCTCATGCCCTTGCCACCACTTATAGGGGCAAGAGTCCAGGAGTATATCACATGGCCAAATCTTGGCAAGAACAAGCCGAGGTAATGAGATCCTTTCTTGTCAAAGCGGCCAAGCGGATGAAGAAGTTTGCAGATAAGAAGAGGCGAGCTTCTAAGTACCAAGTGGGAGACGTGGTTATGGTGAAGCTTCTCCTTCAACAATTCAAAGTGTTCTGGAAGGTGCACAAGGGTCTCATTTGCAAATATGAAGGCCCATACAAGATCATAGGGAAGGTAAGGAAGGTTTCCTACAAGCTGGATCTACCCCCAAACTTGAAGATTCATCCCGTCTTCCATGTTAGTATGCTCAAGCCGTTTCATGAAGACGTGGAAGATCCTGATCGAGCCGTCTCAACCAGAGCGCCTCCGATTGTGACAAAGTCATTTGATCAAGAAGTAGAGGAGGTGCTAGCTGACCGAGTGATACGGCGATGAGGGGCACCACCAAGTACCCAATACTTAATCAAATAGAAAGGATTGCCGAGAGTGAAGCCACACGGGAACCTCAAGAGGATCTTTAGCAATTCGAAGACCACCTACACCCTAGAGTAGACAAGTCGCCGACGAGGACGTCACCGGATTAGGTGGGGGAAAGTGTCACGCATCGTAGGGAACGCAAGATATTTTGTGCACAAGACACTCTAAAAGAGGTTTCTAGAGAGCTCCAGATTATTGTAGATACTTGTACATAGACATAGAATTGTATAGAAATCTCTAGAACTCTCATGAAAGATATGAATATCTAGATATTTCTAGGGAAAGTTCTGGAGAACTATTCTCCACCGTTGGATGTAATCGATCTTAGCCGTTCGTTGAGGAGGTGGATGCCTATAAATAGGAGGTGCCACCCTCATTTGTAACCATCGAAAGCAATACAAGTCATTTGTATTCCGGAGCTTCTCTCTCTAAGTGTTTACTTCTCTCTCTAAAAGTTCTCTTTGTCTTTGTGCTCTTTGCCTATTTGTGAGGGTTCGGCTGACTTAGCCAAGATCAAGGGAGTGATCAAGCTAAGGCCGACACGGTTTTGGGAGGACTTTGTCTAAGACCTTGACAATGTGATCACCTAAAATAAATGCACATAATGTTAATTTGTTAATCTAGAGTATTAACAGATATAAGTATCTCCCAATCACTTATAATACCCCTCTCTCAAGTTAAAATTGTTATTCCTAACTATTTTACTCAAGATGCAATAAATGTCAAAATTCACTCTAATAAGATTATATGGGTCCAATAGGTATATCCTATGCTATTGGCAAATTAAAATAAATTCTAATCCCACATTACTTAATCATATGGTCCAATTAAGATCCTTCAACCAAGGCTAATCTAAATTCCCAAAATTCATACTTAATGGTGATCAAGCAGTAAAGAAACAAAACATAACAAGATTAAGTAAACAACAATAACTAAGCACAATTTATAGGTTCAAACATGCTCTAATTCTTAAATTAATTTAAAGCCACTTTAGGTTTAAGAAAATCTAGCCACACACATGTTCAACTGTGATTAAATAATTGGCTACTTAGAATTTGATTACATTTTAATATGTTGGTTTCAGCATTTCAAGCACCTGTATCATAATTACTTCGGACCCTACGGCCTCCAAGACAAGATCAAGTTCATCTGCCTTGACTATCTCAATAACCAGGGTGACAACACAAAAGAAGATGTCAATCAACAACACGCAAGGTTTTATAGTGGATGAATTCACCAGGAGGGCACCATACAGAAGAGACACTTACTTCTTTATGCCTTATGTTCAAAGGTGAGAACATCATTAACTTTGTTGAAATTAGTTTTTATTTATTTTGTAATTGTCATGATGACATTATCTATTATTGCACTTAGAAACCATTTGATGCTCTTAATTGTAAATCCAATGTGCAAAAGGAATTGGTACTATGACTCTATGAGTGGGGTTTCAGATATGAGACTATACATGCAGGAGACATTGAACTAATAATTCATTCATTCATTATTTCTTATAATTCAGTTCATCTTGCATGTTTATATATATATAATTTTATATTGTATCTTCTCATAGAGGTCTACAATTACCGCACTCAAAGTGGTCTTGAGTGCACACAAAATTAAAAACAAGCTCACTGATGGCAACTACATATGCGTCTTCTAATGGCTATATCCGAAGGTATATATATTATTTACCAATGACTATAATATTAATAAATAGAAGAAGCACACAATAATATATATATATATATATATGACTCATTGACAAATTTTTCTTCTTATTTCTTTATATACTGCCCAAAGCAACCAGACAACATCAAAGGTTGTAGGTACTACATGATGCAATACATGAAAGACATAATCACACGGTCCTGAAAATATTGATAAAACTAAAGTATATTATATGCTCAATTCATTTGTACATACATTCAGTCAGTTATATATTACAATATTTAACTTCAATTCCATCAATTGTTTCCTTTGCACACATTATTTTAATACCTCGTGCATGATGTTTAGCAACTCACAAATAGAAGAAGTGACTGAATAGTTGTTGACATTTGTGTAACATCAATAGGAGAGTATATACATATATAATTACGGTAAATTTCTAAATATTGATGATTTGTTTAAATCTGTTAGCATGAATATCAACATAGAACGGTTGTTTTAAAAAACTGCCATATATGTTTAAAATATATAACCGTTGTTAAAACGGAACGGTTATGTATAATGCAAGTATTACTATTATGACAGTTGTTTGCATTTGTCGGTTAATTATTATATCATCAATAGGTATATCATAACCTCACCAAGCCTCAATACATAATGGATGTTATATTATAACCCTTAGAATAGATCCAAATATATCATGGTTTGGAACCGTAATGTATCTACGCCGAGCTTTCATAATGTTTGCATATATGATAGTTTGAAACCGTAATATATGACAACTAATAACTATCGTATATCACGATTTCTTTAGTGGTGAATGAGATAATACATAATACAAAATAATGGACAAAATAGAATTTTCACACCTTAATACAAAGGATAAAATTATCCAATTATGCATGTGAATATAGAGTAACAAATAACTTCCTTCGAAATTGCGAGATTTATCACTTCCTTTGTAGTTATCCGAACATGTATTGGAGAATATATCATGATAGAACTTGGACAAAATCATCTTCACACAATGAATAAGAAACTCCTACAATATATAATTCACCCTCATACAAATTTGGTAAAATATTCATGCTGATAACATGTTATATTCTCTTGTAATGATAAAGTTCATATGAATGTCCCAGTATTTGGTAATTTGACTCAAATTCATTAAAGGCGGAGAACTTCAGATGAATGATTCATGAAAGTAATGCTAGCTAGGTTCTTTGAACCATGAGAGATTATGAACACCCCAAAAATATGATAATATTTATAACAACATTGATATTTAAATGAAAGCATAATGTTAGGTTTCGATATGTCTCTTTATTCTCAGCCATCCACCATGGCCGATCCCATGCCCTTGAAGGTTTACTTTCTCCCGTTCCTGGCACAGGGCCACTTGATTCCTTTCTCTCAGTTCGCTAGGCTTTTTGCTGCACATGGCCTTCACGTGACCATCATCACCACTCCCTTGAACGCCCACTTCCTTCAGAAAGGCATCGACCACGACAAGAGCTCCGGCCACCGCCCCCTCGTCATCGACATCCACACCGTCAGCTTCCCTTCCCATGAGGCCGGTCTTCCCGAAGGAACCGAGAACTTCTTCAACGTCAATGATCTAGAAACTTCTCGCAAAATGCGTACCGCCATCGCCATGCTCCGACCACAAATTGAGTCCTTCATCGAGCATAACCCGCCGGACTGCATCGTCTCCGACTTCGTCTTCACTTGGAGTAGTGACGTGGCCTCACGTCTGAGAATCCCCAGACTCACCTTCAACCCCTTCTGTACTTTCTCAGTCTGCATGATAGACGCTGTACACCAACACTTTATTCTCAAAGATTCTTCAGAATCTCTCGATGACGATCACAAAACCGACCCGTTTGGGGCTGTATCCACACCTTCAAACCCTAAAGATGCTGATAATCATCAGTCGGATGATCCGTTTGTGGTTCCGGGTTTTCCACATCCGATTTCCCTCGCCCTCCAACCTCCGAGAAGGTTCTTCAAGGATCTCAAATGTGCACTAGACGCTGCTATGAAAACAAGCTATGGGCTCATTGTCAATAATTTTAATGATCTGGACTGTGAAGAGTACATCGATTATTACCGGAAAATTAGTGGCCACAAGGTGTGGCACATCGGACCCGCTTCTCTGATGCTACAAAGCACGCTACCACAAACAAGTGAAGATCATGAACACATAAGACCATGGCTTGATTCTAAGAAACCAAACTCAGTTGTCTTTGTTGGATTCGGAACCCTATGTTGTTTCCCTGATACTCAGCTTTTTGAAATAGCATGTGCGATGGAATCTTCTGGGCATTCCTTCATATGGATGGTTCGTAAGGAAGATGATGAAGGGAAGAAAGCATGGCTGCCTGAAGGGTTTGAAGAGAGAATGAAGGAGGAAAACAGAGGGTTGATACTAACAAAATGGGCCCCACAGGAGCTGATACTGAACCATCCGGCGACCGGAGGGTTTCTGACGCATTGCGGGTGGACGTCCGTGACGGAGGCCGTGAGCGCAGGGGTGCCGTTGATCACGTGGCCGATTTTTGCGGAGCAGTTTTATAATGAGAAGCTGATAACACAGGTGCACGGGTTTGGGGTGGAGGTGGGGGCAGAGGAGTGGAAGTGGGGCCCATATGAGAGAATGAAGAAGGTAGCAGTTAGTAGGGTGAAGATAGAGAATGGTGTGAGGAGGTTGATGGACGGTGGAGATGAAGCTGAGAAGGTGAGAAGGAAAGCCAGAGAGATGAGAGATAAAGCTAAAAAAGCTGTGGAAGAAGATGGGTCTTCACAAAGGAATTTGACGGCTTTGATTGGAGATCTTAAAGAACTTACAGTGACTCGGGGAGTTGACCGCGAGCACAGCAATTGTTGACTTGAAACAACAGTCTTGAGATCCAAGTAATAAGTAAATGCCATCAATAAATAAATGGATTTAGATTGAATAAAATTTCCTGCATGTGCTACCGTAAAATAAATAAATGTTCCTTGGTGTAATTTGTAGATGTATCTTATTGTGCTTGTGCTTGTGCTTTTTCTTTTCTTTTCTTTTTCCTTTTGTTAATTTCATTCATAATCTAAAATCATTATATAACCCTTTTATCTTTGGGTTCAACTAGTAAAAAGGTGGAACACTCTCACCAAAAGGAGGGATTTGATCCTGAGTTGGTCGAGTATTTGGGGAGCGTCATGCTTTGGTCTTAGATAAACGTATGAGGGTAATAGATGACTAAATCACCTAATAATATTGGATCATCGTAGAAAAGGAAAAGAGATTCTGCATTGACCTTAGATCGTAGGTAAGTCTAACCCCTCTCCTAAAATTTTCATAGAAAAAATAAAAAATAAATAAAGTCTTCATATAATCTCATAATAAATAGATAACCACATAAGTACAAAAATTAGATACAATTTGATCAATTCTTTTAAGCACATTCTTAGGAAATAAGAAGCGTGACATCGGGTACACAGGAATTGAGTAAGCTACGGAGTCAAGGAATAGGATTCCCGGCCTATCCAAAGGATAGGTAGGGAGAGCTCCTCTCCTCTATCCAAATCTTTTTTTTTTTTTACTTTCTATTTTTTTAAAAAAAAATTATTTTAATGGGTATAGAATCTAAAATAAAGATAATCTCTCAACTAACAATTTTTTAAAAATTGATTTTTTTTTTTTATTCAAAAAAAGAAAATTAAAAAAATAAAATTTGGATCGTCCCAGGATGGTAAGCAGATAATGTCTGTCCTTTGGATAGGAACCAAAACTGGTTCCACGGAGTCAATGAGTACTTCCCGACCACCTTTGACAAAAAGTTCTGCTGCCACCCTTGCACTCTTTTCTTCAGTTCTTTCTAACACAAAATTGAGAACCTGCATTTTTTACCGTCCCCAGGTTATGGGTAGGCCCAGATACTTTACCTGGTATTGCAGCAAGAAGAACTTGAAAAATATGACCAATTTCTTCTTTCAACAATTGGGGAGTGTTTTTAGAGAAAAATAAGCAGGATTTGTTCACATTAATTGGCTGCCCTGAAGCCCCTCACTATACTCGTCCAGAATTCTTTTAAAACATCTACAACCATTCACATTCGCTTGGAGAAACAAGACAGAATCATCCGCAAATAAACTATATATGGGTTACAGTAGGACATCTCTGCAATTTTAATGCCTTTGATTCTTCTGTTTCTTTCAGCCTGCTCAATAAGTCTTGATAACACATTACTGACAATAATAAACATATTTGGAGAAAGAGGATCACCTTGGTGCAGATCCACATTGGGGTGATTGTAGAGATCCTTTTCCAAGAAAACATTAGAGAAAAAGAGACTGAACAGATACACCAAAAAATTTTGTCCACCCAATTCCTACAGAATCTCATTTTTGTTAGAACAGCACACAAAAAGTCCCATTCAATATGGTCATATGCTTTGTTCATGTCAAGTTTTAAGGCAGCCTTACAGGGACCTGATTTCTTTAGTTTCATGTGGTGGAAAGCCTCATGCACAATAATGAGTCCAGCTGAGAGTATTAGTAAAGTCCCTTCCAGGCGAATTGGCGAAAAAGATATTGTAGAAATCTGAGAAGCATTTACCTATCTGTTCTTTTTGTTCTAGCCACTCCCCTTGCTCATTTTTCAGCCGAGTGATTTTATTTCTGCACCGTCATCATATTGTGCTCATGTGGAAAGATTTAGAGTTGCAATCCCCACATTTAAGCCACTGGATTCTAGACTTTTGTGCTCCATAAAGCTCTCTTGTTCCCATAATTCACCTATTTTAGTTCAGCAACTTCTACAGCTGTTCCTACGTTCCATTCCTTGTTCAAACAGTTCCGCACTCTTGCCACTAATTTATTAATCAGAACACTACAATTCCCAGATTCCTTTTTTCCCCATTCATTTAACACCTGCCCCAAAGTCTCTGGGCTTGTTTGTTACAAAGAATATTAGAGAAGGAAAGGGAAGATTTTCAATCTTCCCATGGTTTTTGGGTGTTTGGTAGACGGAAGATCCAGTTAGCATCTTCCAGTGAGCTGCAATCTTCCCATATTTGAGGGAAGATGCTTTCCATCCGAAAATGAAGGGAAAGCTGCAATCTTCCCAAGAAAGTGTTTTTTTCCTTCCAAAATTGGCTCTGGTTCTTCTTTTTCCCACTTAACCAACACTCAATTCTTCATACCAAATATCTCATTTTCCCTCAACTTAAGTTTCATTCCCTTATATACCAAACGGCTCACATTTTTAAAGTTCCCTCTCAATCTTCCTTTTCATTCATTTCCCTCCTTTAAGTTCATTTCCCTCCTTAAATCTTCTTCATAACAAACGGGGAGTTTCTAACCAGATCAGATAGTGCATTGCTGGTTTCCTCACCCTTCCAATTTGCTTTGATTATGTTCATTAGATCATGACGGCTTAACCATCTCAATATGGACAAATTTCAACCATAATGGACAGTGATCCGAGCAAATGGCTTCTAGGACATGACATTGTCCTTTCAAGAAGTTTCTCCGTATGCTATTTACCATTGCTCGGTCCAATTTTTCCTAGATAAATCCCTCACCCTCCCTATTATTTGACCATGTAAAACGGCATCCTTTTGTCTCCACCTCCATCATATTACATTTGCTCATGAAATCCCTAGAAATTCCTCGTCATCACTGGGTGGTTTTCGCCACTTATCTTCTTTCCTTTGGTCATGGGCTGGGCTAGCACTTCGACCTCCTTGCTTGCGTTTGTTATTTCTCCTCCTTTGAGTTTTGATCACATACTGACGTGGTCTACCATCTCTCACGAATTTCTCATTAGCATCACGGAGTTCATAACATTGGTCCGTGGTGTGCCCCGGTCCATCGTAAAACGCACAAAACTTGGACTGGTCCCGATTGGCTCGATTTCAAGGAGGTCGAGGTCTTTCGATTTTTTCATCTCGGTCAGTGCTACCTCCTTCCAGGTCTGAGAACGCGACACGTTCAGCGGGGTGTATCTATCATACCTCGCTTTCCCCTCAAATTTGTCACCCCGAGATCTATTGTCTCAGTTTCACTATGGAAATCTTCTTTTCGACTTTTGGGTGGTCCTTTTCCTCGTGGGGGTGTGTCTTTCCTTCTATCATTCTCAGACGCATTGGCTATTTCCATTTGCTCCACCTCTAAGTATTGCTTTGACCGCATGTTGAACTCGATGAGGGTATAGACCCGGTTTTAGAAAATTGACTTTGCCAACCGAGATGTGGGTCCAGTCCATTGATGAGGGAATGTACGTGTACGCTTTCTGGGAGTGATCGTACATGCAACGCAACCTCCTTGAATATGTCCAGGTACTTCTGGAGCGTTTCTCCACGCTGCTGCTTAATCTTGCTAAGGGTGAATTGGGACTTTGGTTGTTTCTTACTGGTTGCAAAGTTTAATTCAAATTTGATTCCGAGGTCTTCAAAGTTCTGAATTGAATTGGCTGGCAGCGTAATGAACCACTTCTAGGCTGGCCCGGTTAGTGTGGCGGCAAAGAGTTGGGAGATAACCGGCCCGCCAATCCGCCGGACGAACATGAGTAACTTGAATGTATCAAGATGGGACCTCGGGTCTTGGATTCCGTCGTACTTTGGCAAGTTCGTCAAGTCGAAGTCCTCCGGGTACGACGCGCTCGCAATTTCATCAGAGAAAGGACTGCCATTAAGCCCCATGGTATATTTCTTCTTGTACCTTTTTGGGGAGCTTTCCTACCGAGGTGGCCTTTCAGCATCTCGGTCTTCATCGTCCGGGGTCCTCTCAACGCTTGTTTTCTTCTGAGACGAAGCGGGATTCCGGATTCGTGGTCGTCCCGAATCCGTCTGTTGAGCCGTTGCGCCTGTTTCGCATTGCGTGGGCCTCGGCTGCTCACTGCAAGGAGGGTTATGGGAATCTTGTGCCTCCCTTTCTTTCCTTCCACGCCCGTCGTCCCGGTTGTCCTTATGAATCATCGTTCCCAGCTGCTTGAAGCGGTCCTCTATCATCTGCTGGTCACTCTGAGATCCTCCTGGTGTTGGAGATTATTGCGTTTCTCCATACTCTCCATTCACCTCAGCATTGAGTCCTAGGTTTTCTGTAGGAGAATAAAGTCAGGACTCGGGGCTGGGGTTTCTTGTGTCGCCGCGCCCTGAGGTTTAGCAGTCACCGCGGGGGAGGAAGCCGTGTCAGAAATGCCATTTCTCTCGTTCGTTGCATTACCTTTCGGCAGCGGGTCCTGAGTTTGTTGTTGTTGACTACTCGCCTCGGCCTGTAGTGGATTTTAGCAGTCACTGCTGCTTCTGGTGTTAGCCATCGTTGGTCACGGGGATCGAAATTTAACGTCCCCACGGTTGGCGCCATTGTTCTGGTGTAAAACACAGATGTCTAGCCTGATGGGCTAGTGATTTGCTATTGGATCGATAGGCTCTGCCTGAATATCTATGAGGCAAATATCCAGGAGAACGTGGGATCACTGTACACAAATAAGGCTTTCACCAAAGGGGGTGATGTGTGTGCACAGTGATTGTTAGTTCTCTATGTGTTTTGATGATAACTGACAATTGTAAACACAAGTTAAAGTTTGTCTTGCTAAGTTGAAAAACTTACTGTCAAAGGCAAACTCGAGTATTAGATTCAATACTCGAGTATTGATTTGACAGAGAGTAGCTCATTTTCATTAAACTAAGCAATACTCGAGTATTCCTATGAATACTCAAGTATTGAACTCACAAGAGAGCACTCAAGTTTTTCACTATGAGTCAAAACTCGAGTATTGGTTTGAATACTCGAGTATTGACCATACGAGACTCTTTCAATAAAAAGGTAAAACTTTCAATACTCAAGTATCCATTTGGACACTCAAGTATTAGTCATATAGAGAGTTACACAAGTATTCCAACATGTGAATATTCGAGTATGAGTTCTAATACTCGAGTATTGGGTTAACAAAAAGTCTTCAAACTTTACACATGTTTATGAATACTCAAGTATTGAAATGAAAACTCAAGTATTGATTTGGCAGAAACTTCACAAAGTTTTTAAAAACATTTGAATACTCGAGTATTGATTTGGAAACTCGAGTATTGGCCATATAGAAAGCTTTGCCATTCTCAAGTGACTTGAATACTCAAGTATTAAAATGCATACTCAAGTATTGACTTGAAAAGATTTCACAAAGTTTTTCAAATAATTTGAATACTCAAGTATTGAGTTTGAAACTCGAGTATTGGGCATACAGAGAGCTTGGCTCTTTTTCAAATGTTTTGAAAACTCAACTATTGAACCAATACTCAAGTATTGAGGTTTTGGACTTAAACTCATTTTCTCATAAAAAGTTCAAAACTCGAGTATTGGATTTGAATACTCGAGTATTGCTCTTATTCAAAGATATGGTCCAAAGCTCAAAACATGAAGTGCCTCTTCGGAAGAAGAATACTCGAGTATGGACATGTATACTCAAGTATTCATATTAGTGCACAAAGTGACATACCGTAACATCCCGATTTTTATTAAAGTAATTAAATATTTAAGGATGTGATTTATTATATAATTTGAGGTGTAGAAAAATACTTAGTGAGTGTGAAAGAAATTATTTATTAAGCATGGGGAATTTTATCTAGACAATAATAGGTAAATCTCCATTGATGCGTGTATATTTTGAAATGGGACCCTCAGTTGGAAGAAGCTGGACGTGTAGATAGTGTAGGTGCTTGTTGAATTGAAGAGGTGTCAACAACTTTAGCATTTAGGTTTTTATTGTTATTTATATATATATATATATATATATATAAGTGTGGGGACAGATGTTTTTGTGTGTTGAAAGAACAATAGTGCAACCTCCAAGTCAAGCACGTAGGTGTAGTCAGAGAAGAATTGAAAAGGAGATATCATGTGCAAAGGAAATTATATAATAAAAAGGGCCACTAGTTAAATAATAAATTTTACAATAGGATAATGGGTAGTGTGGCCCGCGTGATGTAATATGAGGAGTTTCAGCATTTAGGTTCCTTCATATAAGCATAATGGCTCCGACAATATATATATATATATATATATAAGCATAATGGGCGAGAGAGCAATTAGAAGTCCAAGAGAAATATTTAATACATATAATTGGAATTGGTGATGGAAGGCAAGACGTGGTGGCATGAGGAGTTGTGGAAATGTATTTGTGTGTGTGAATAGTATATGGGAGGAAGTCAGACGTGTTCTTGTGTGTGGGTCCCGATTGCCTTTTGTGTGTGATTGGGTATGTGTGTATATATATATTTAATAGTTAAATAGGAGGTAAAGGGGTACTTTATTGATTGTGGGTCTTCATGTCGAGGTGTTTGTAATTATTCTATTTAAAATAAAAATACAAATACAAATACAAAATAATAATAATAATATCCGTAATGGGCCAAGTCTACAATTGGGATTCTAAATGGGTATAAGCGTGAGGCGTGAAAAGGAGGGGTACACACTCACCGAAATAGTGCAGGAGATTTTTATATATATTATAATTATAGTGGGCTACCCATTTTAAAACTTCGTGGGTATGAAAAGCACAAATACACACCCACCAAAAATAGTAGCGGAGCGTGGGCTTGCGGGAGATGGAATAGCAATAAAATATACCCACAAACCACACGAGATCATGCGACAAAACCTGGTCCTTCCATCAGCCTTTTCCACGTGATAGGAGTAGGCAAATCCATGCGCCTGTGAAGGACAACAAGCCCAATAAAAAAATGCGGCCTCGGGGTATTATATACCAAAGACCAAACCATTTTCGTTTGTCGTCTCGTTTGCAAATTCTGGTCTCGTGTTAGAGTTTTGGCGAGCTCGTCCGGCTTTTGAATTTACTCCAGATATAAAGCAAGTTTATCAGATAATTTAGGTAACCAAACTGACTTCTTTTCAATTAAATTTCTTCACGAAAATTGTTCTTCATATTTTTCTTATTCTAATGGGAGTGTTATTTCACTGATTAGTAAAAAAAAAATTGGGTTTGACTTTTAGGATATTTTTGAGTCTTATCAATGGATGACCATATTTATGTACAGGGTGATCAATAGCTAATTCTAACCAATTTTAAATTATTATTTGGTTATTGTAAGGATTTAAAATAAATTTTTCATTTAAGAAGTTTAGTATTTATATCCTATAGGATGTTTTACCGATTAAATTTGGTATAAATGATTTAATTTCGTTAACAGAAGTATTATTGGAATTTTAATAGATTAAGATGTCATTTCAATATTTGTAGTACTAATTGTCATTTCGAAATTTTTGGAATAATAAACTGTTCCTTTCGGCTTTTATTATTAAAAATATTTTATTGACGAGTTTATATATTTTGAGTCATATAAAATTATAAGTCATGAATTTAATTATGTCTAGGCTTAAAGAATTATTGACCGTGCTCATATAAGTTAGGAACTATATTTAATTGGGCTAGGATGTTGAGGAGAGCAAGTGTAGAGGAAATTAGACTTTTGGGAATTTAATGCATTTGTTATTATTTGAGGTTGATTGTTATCTACATTTATAATGTAGAGTTTCTTGATCGGTGATTGTTCGTACCCATCCGTCGAATTAAGTTTGAGCTTGGAGTTGAGGTAACCGGGGTTAATTTATTCTATATGCTTGTTTGGACTGTAAGGTTTTCTAAACCTTACTTTTATAATTACTATTTGTGTGAGCTTTGAAATTTATATGTATGTTGAATATGAAATTATCTCAGTAAAGCAGTGTATTTTTCAACCAGTATATATATGTGGATATTTATGTTGAGTTTGTTATTGTTGTGATGGTTATAGTATGTGTTGTGGAATACTGTGTATGAACTAATTAATTGTGAAAGTGTTTTTGTTATGAAATTAGTTGATATGTTGGATTTGGAAAATAATATTTATAAAATGATGTTGAAGCCCATATTAATGTTATCTTGTGGAGGACATGTTGGGTTGTGTGGAAGAGATGTGAGGGTGAAATTGTGCCCATTGGCTCTCTCATATTCCTGGCCTGGATTTGAGTCGAGTGTTTTGGGCGACACCTCCTGTTACGGTATATTGGTGGGGAGTTTGTGGGAAATATTTTGTACCCTGGACCCCTAAGTGGTAGCATGGGAGGGGACAGTATCCTTGAAGTGATAGCTAACCTTGGCCGGGTTTACTAGCACTGATGGACTGATCCACGTCCACGAGGAAATAAGGAGGAGCGGGATGGAAAAGTGGGGATGATTAATTGTTAGTACTATTGTGTATTAAACATTTTACTTGTTATTTTTGTGATTATTTAATTATTGAAATTATTATAATATTATTAGTAAACCTGCTTCTCTGACTTGCAATCCTTTCCTACATATTTTATAAATTAATTTTGGTTACGGGGACTTTATGTCTCACCCCGTTGTTGTTAATATTTTTCAGGCGAGACCTCTAATTTCACTAGAGGCCAAGGGAAGTTGCGAACGACCCGGAGGCTTAAACGATTCTGAAAATTGTAGGCCTCTTTTTGTGTTAATGTTGTTTCGATTATCATATTGCCATTCTAGAGCCCTCATGTTTTGGATCACATCTTATGTTTGGATAACTATTTTCGTAGTGAATGTTTAACTACTATTAGGCCAGAGGCCTTATTTTAAAAAAATACTCTGATGACTTTGGTGGATCCACAATTATGTTTTGTGTTGAAATTAATTTCGGTTATGTTATAATGTGGAGTTTAATATTGTGAAACTCGTGGGCTTCGTATTAATCCATTTGCTAGTTGTGCCCAGAGTTAAGAATTTTCTGTAACGAGTTTGTGGGCGGAATTTGTGCCCTGGACTCCGTTTGTGGGCGAGTGTTGTGCCCTGAACCCGATATGTGTGATATTAAAAGAAAAAGTTTTCTCCACTAACACTTATTAAAGGGATTTTGTAAAACAATCATGATTAATTGTAATTGTGAGGAAAGGGTCTTTTCAACATACTCGAGTATTGAGGAACATACTTGAGTATTGGTCGCGGAGTTTGAAAATCAAGTCTGACGAATTTGTGAAATCTTCTTGTTTGATCTCAATGCTTCTCCTTTACATTCACTACTATACTTAACTATGTTTAATGAGTTTGTTAGTGAGTTTCAGATTGTTTAGAGAACATTAAATGGAGATTTGATCAAAAGCAAAAAGCATATCAGAACATTAAATGCAAGTCCAGAAGCTTGCATCCTTTTGAGCCCACATTCTTTACACATCTGCAAAAGGATTAATGTCTCGCTTTCCTAAACGACTTGCTCTTCCAACGGATCTATTACAAGGAAAGTCAACACTAATCCTCTGGGCAAAAGGAATTAACTGAAGATTAGAGAGAGAAGACACCAAAGTGCCTCCAACAGCTAGAATAGCCTACCAACGGATATAATGGAGTTGGCAACGGTCATTGAATGCTCTCTTAGTATAAATAGAGTAGCATTCAATTCTTCTCAACAAACTAAGACTACGGAAAACGAAAATCATTCAAGTTTCCAACTACTCTTGAGTTTTCTTGTGTAAAGTATTCATTGATACATTAAGCTTCATGTTTATCATTATCCACTCTTAAAGAAAGTTTCTTAATTGTAAATCATTTATTGTAAGGAATCACAAGTCAGGGGACTTGGTGATTGGGTTCATTGATTGCAACTTGTAAGGGGGAGTAAGTTCTAGTGAGAGAATTACTCTTGAGTATAGAGTGTGTAATCAATCGTGATAGTGAAATCTCAGAGTGTCCGGGGACATGACGTAGGTCAAGAGATTGGACCAAACCAGTATAAATCTCTTGTGTCTTCCTATTCTTCTCTACCCTTTGTTCTGTTCTGTTTTAGTGTTCGAAAAACAGAGCACTTTTGAAATATTTTTTTTATAATCCCCAATTCACCCCCCCTCTTGGTGATTAAGCTCCACTTTCAGTGATGACTGTATGTAAATAGTTCAGAGTTAGAACGTGTGCACCTTAGGATTCTGCCTCTGTATTTATAGAGTATACCTTAGGTTGGATATCTTGGGCCTTATATGATCTCTGGCCGTTATATCATATCCAAAGATATCCTTTTTTTATGGGTGGGTTAGGATCCCCCTTTATATTACATAGATCTTGGTATATCATATCTATTATTGGGTCGTACTGCCATTGGGCCTAACTTAGGTCAGTAACAGAAATAAATATTTATGAAATATTTTTTCAAGATCCTCAAATAATTTTTCAAGATGTATTTTTCAATAGCAGTCATTAGCCTGAAGTATCTTTTTAGTGCCCAAGGTCTTTAAATATTTCGTAGATCTTGACGTATTAAAAAGATATTTCACGATAGTGATTGGTACTGAAGAAAAGTAGTCAATTTATCTTTTTAATACCAGTCGGTACCTTAAAATATTTTTATTGGATCTTAAAAGAATATTTCAGAGTACGGTCAGGTGCTAAAAGGATATCTCAAGGTATTGAAAAATTCTTCAGGTACTAAAAAGATACTTCAAAGTATTGACTGCTTTTCTTCGGTACCAATCAGTATCTTGAAGTATCTTTTTAGTATCGATCTGCGAAATATTTTTGTAAAAAAAATATTTGAGGATCTTACTGATACTAAAAAAGATACTTGAGTCTTTACTACTATTGAAAAATACTTGATGATCTTGAAAAATTATTTGAGGATCTTGAAAAAATATTTGAGTTCTTAACTCGATACTAAAAAAATACTTGAATACTTATTTTCAAAAAATACTTTATTATCTTGAAAAATTATTTGAGGTCTTGAAAAAATATTTCATAAATATTTATTTCAAAATTATCTAAAACGGTTCAGAGTTTTAAATTTTTTAAATTAAAAAATCATGATTGTGTGGCCACTAGGTATGTTAGATTGATCTGATGGCTGGTAATTGACGCTACTAAGGGATTGTGAGAGTGCTGCGTCTGAGCAAATCCGGTTCCGTTCGGTGATTGCCTCTGCATTCCTCATGGTAACTGGGTCAAGAGGATTACGGCCTAAGAAATCACTTATGTTTCAATCTTTGCACTTGGATCATATTGTGAAGGCCCAGCCCCATCTTGGCCATACATAGTCCATTTAGGCCCCATATTTAGATTTATGACTTGGGTTGCAGAGTATATAGGGCTTATTAATGGCCCAATTTGAGAGTCCATTCCCATTTGACCTTTACTCCCTACGTTCACTATGTTCAAACTTGACTCTCTGACTTGCGGGCCCACTGAGACTTCTATTCTCACCCCACTATCATGGGCTTAGCAAAACCACCCAAAACTGTCTTAGGCGCTTAATTTGATCACTCCTCGATCTTGCATTTAATCGCCCATCCCTCACAAGAAGTAAAAACACAAAATTAAGAAACTTTTAGAGAAAGAAGCTCTTGGAGGAAAATGACTTGAATTGCATTCGATGATTATCAATGAGGGTGACATTTCCTATTTATTAGCAAACCACCACCTCCTTAACGAACGGCTAAGATCAAAAAGATCATACGGTGGAAAATAGTTCTCCAAAACTTTTCTTAGAAATATCTGGATATTTATCCTTTACAAAAGAGTTTCTAGGGTGACTTATATAATTCTAGCATTATGTACAAGTATCTACAATATAATGTGGAATCCTCTAAAAACCTCTCTTTAGAGTGTCTTGATCACAGAATATATTGCGCTCCTTGACACCAGGCTGCCTTCAATTAATGCATCAGATGAGACCTCATGATCCTCCACCTCCATATCCAGATATTCATTGATTGTGCTGCTTGGATCCTCGTGACCACCAATTCCGCATGTGTCCCCATGTCTGCCGCTGTCCTTTCTTCTTTCTCCTTGAACCTTTCTCTGTCTTGACGTCCGGCTAGGCGGCTAGTACTTCCTTTCTCTGGCAAATCCTGATTCGTCCTCACCAGCTGAGCACACATATTTGCATCAAAGGCTCGCTTTTGCTCACCCGTTGGATCATCTTCATCCTCCTCCTCACAGGATCTGTAATCACGTTCGAGTTTTCCGCATATGAAGCAGAACTTTGCTAGCTTCTCGTATTTCACCTTTACCTCTACCTCCTCCACTTCTTCAGGTCGAGGAACTTTTAAGATAGGAACCAGCGCTTTCACTGTCAAAACATAACTATTTTCTTTGATCTTTATTATAAAGACCCAACAAATAAGTGTATTTGATCATTTTTATAAAACAATTGTTTGTTTTTATAGAGCTTAAATTTATTTTCATATATACCCATAATTAAAAAAGGAAATGTGTGTGAGTAATAATTAGTATGATATTAGAATTTAATGTAATTAGTAGAGGTAATATTGAAAATTACTTAAATTTTAAAATAAATTTAATGACTTTAATCGCTTTTTATTGGCATGAAAATTGTTAGTTTGTGTCTTTATAATAAGAATTTAGAGAGTATTTACGAAATAGTATCATATAACATTGAAAAAACAAATAAATATTAACCGATAATTATAAATCAAAACAAAGATATAAAATGATCTTAATATTTTAGGTAGGTATTTCAAATAAGAATTTTATTTTTTTTCACAAACAATAAATAATGAACCAAACATTATCCTTATAAAATACTAAAAAATTAGCTGAGGCCAAATTATTAGCGCAATAAAATATCATATAATAAATTCATATATATATATACACACACACTAACAAATCTTGTAAGATTTGGACTAAAGGTAGTTCCGGCACTGGTTGTCGCACCAACCATGGGCTTCCTTCCAAGACTCTTCGCGCCTCTTCCACTTCAACAAAGGTAAAGGAGAACAGGTTGAAAACCAGAATGTTTATCCCCACTCCCATTTTCAGTTTCCATGCAGCCAAAACCTGCTCACTTACTGCTCCTACTGCCACCTTCGCATTGCAGATCACTCTACCAATCAATCGCCATTCATTTTCTTCGTTCAATTCGACATTCCCCCTTTCCACTGCATCTGGAATTCCATTTCACCCATTTCCTTAGCTTTCCCTAACCGATCCTAGACACTAAGACAGAAGCTAAGATGGATTGGAAAGCGAGTAGAAATTAGTACTTAGACTAAGATGGCGAAGAAGTACTGTAGGGCTTTAACGGGAGAGCCCCCATTCTCCTCTCGGCTTGAGAGAAAACTTACGTATAGGACACTAACAACTTATGAGGGGTTGTGCTTGAGTATGTGTGTTTTATAGTCTCCATATTGGGTTTGGGTTATAATAGGTGGGAACCGGTTTACTTGCTCGTCCGGACGAATTTCAAAATACGTCGAGATCTAAGATCTGACTGATTTTACCATATTTTTTTATTTTATTTTATTTTTTTATTTTTAATAAAAAAATAATAATTTTAATGGGTAGAGAACCCAAAATAAAGTTAATTTCTCAACTAACATTTTTTTAAAAAAATATTTTTTTCATATAGAAGAAAATAAAAACGAAAAAAAAAAAAAAAAAAAAATATATAGGCCGTCAAATCTCGGATCAGACGCGGACGAGCTCCCAGATAAACCAGTTCCATAAAAGTCGAGACCCTGAAATCAAGAATTTGTTACTATCATCTTCTTTTGCTGTCCTCTTTATCATTTCAGCCTTTATATTAAAATCAAAACCATTTAGATATAATGTTTTATAAAAATATTAATAAGATATTAAATTATTTAAAAATATTTAAAAACAATATTTTTATAAAATATTAAATCTGAATCGTTGATTTAATCTGCAACTGATATGAGAAAGAGGATCGTGGCGAAACCCGGAATCAAGTAGTGTAGAAATTATCTTTTGGTGACATGTTCAAATTTTTTCCAAAAATTACGAATCGGCACAACAAGATGGAATTGAGAATCTAGTTGGTGGGATCTCTGGGGTAATGATCAGTTGTTCACGGTTTTAGATCATGTAAATTGATACTGAAACTAAGTACAATTGGTACCCACTTGCTTGGGTCATTGGTACCCACTTAGTTGGTTCTAAAAGAAATTGGGTTGTAGATAGATTAGGCCGCCAATACGGTCTACGGTCTAATCCGCATAAAATCTAGTCTAACATATTTAATAAATAACAAGTTTAGCTTATTTAGAAAAATAAGTCAGACATATTTTCATAAGACCTAGCCTACAAGCTTGCAAGCCTAACCTATTTTAATTTTCTTAATTTTTACTATTATATAAGTATATATAATAGCATCTAAATAATTTTAAAAATTATTTAAAAATTTACCAACTTAATCTTAATTCTAAATTTCATATCACATCATCTTAACACTCAACCTTTGCTTTCGCATTATTCATTCACCTCGCTCGAGATGGCAACGCCAACCCACTTACTCTACCATGATTTGCGTCGTTAGCTAAAGCATAATAATTGTTATAAGTTTATTTTAGTTCCAAATGAAATATTATACTCTTAATAGGAACGGTTTGTTCGAATTTATTTGAGAAAAGTAAAAGAGGTAAAATTTAGTTTTACATGTCATTTGTTATGCTTAATCAATTTAAAAATATATATTTCATTAGTCAACAGACGATTAATTTTTTTCATTCCTATTTGATCGGATAATTGTTGTCACTGGACATTATTTTTTTCCCTTACTAAACCATAATATTAAGACAAGAATGGATGTTACACTTTTAAAATATAATGTAGGATTGTAAATATATTTGAAAAGTTATATATGAATTTGGAGGTATAGGCTTTAAAAACCTATTTAAAATGTAGGCTTTTAAATGAAACTTTCGACTTATCGGGGCTTTTGAAAACCCAAGTTCAGGCCTAAAACAAAGACTACATACAGACTCAGGTTTTGAATCTCTATTGCAGGTCTAGGCCTATTTAAGTAAAGTCTAACATATTTTCATCTCTAAGTAGAAGGGTTAGTTTCTCATAATATGATGCACTAATGTTTGAATCCATGTTAAAAGATATACCCACATTTTGTGTCGGACTAAATCTTAAACATAATTGTTTTTAGGGTTTAAGTAATCATTTTGCCCTGAAAGTACACGCTCAGGAGCAATTTTTCCTTGGAAGTTTTTTTTGGAGTAATGTTGCCTCGAAAGTCTAAAAACATAGCAATGTTGCCTCTCCGTTAACTGCCCTAACGGTCAAACATTAGTTGACCCCATCATGCTGATGTGGATTGTATACTTCTAGGGTAAAATTGCTCCTAAAAAAAAATTCAAGACACAATTACTCCTGAGCGTGTACTTCCGGGACAAAATTACTACTTAAAAAAGTAATAAAGATGTCACGTAGACAATCCACGTTAGCATAATGCGGTTAACTAACGTTTGATTGTTAAAGCGATTAACGAGAGAAAGAACATTACTCCACACAAAAAACTTATAAGGTAAAATTGCTTTCTTGGCGTGTCTTGGACAAAATCGCTTAACTTAACCCTTATTTTTATTAGAAGGATATCTATGCTTAGTTGCTTACAAAAGTACAATTTGGGGCCAATAATTTTACAGCGCATTGGTATTTTGTCATCCTTATAAGCAATAAGCTGTAAGTTTGATCATACCGCTTTAGTACATGTATCCCTAGATCAATTTTTTTTTAATAAAAAAAATTATGATTTACGTCACTAGATACCATACCAATAGCATGAGGCTCCAAGTCCGAGCGTGTTTTATTTTTAAGGAATGTTTTACTAACTCTGATTCTTAATACTCATTTATAATGTGAATTACACTATAAGTGAGATTTTATATCAAGGAACGGATGTAATATTTAGAAAGAAAGAAAAAAAAAGAGGAGAGAACTTCAAACAATGTTTTTGATTATTCATTTCAAATATAATTTTTATTTTCCTTGCTATCATATTTTAAAAATGATAATCAAAATCTTATTTTTTATTTATTGATATTTATGTTATAATAAAAATATAATTCAAAACAATTGTAGGAGGGAATAAACTACAAACCATTTCAAACTTTGCACAAGTAAATTATAATTAAGATGATTGAATGTGTGAGAAGCAAAATTATTTGTTTGGGATATGTTTGGATGCAATCGAATTTATGGAAAAGTCCGATTGGGTTGAAAAAGTCCGATTGTGAAATGTGATTTATGTTTGGATGGGTGATTGCATAAGTAGCTTATGGAAAAGTCTGATTGGGACAAACTTGTTTGAAATGACTTATGAATAAGTGACTTTTGAGATAATTATAAAAAAAAAAACAAAATTACCAAAAATATGAAAAATGTTAAATTACAAAATCTTTGGCAATACTAAAAATATATAATTTGATCAAATAAATATTATATAACTAACTAGAAAATTAGGCTTTGTACAATAATTGAGATCTAATAAGAGCTTTTGAAATAAGAGCATGATATAGATGCCTCCAAATCGGAATAGTGAAATAAGCTCAAATTTGTGTTAATGTTCTTTTGTAATTTTTTTCAATCGAACATAAATTTTGACAAAAACTCCATAAGCACTTTTGATAAGCTGCATAAACTCCTAAAATAAGCTCTCCCAAACAAGCACTTTATCTTAAGGGTAATTTCTGGAAGCTTCTGTGAATTGGCAACAAAAGGGAGTGTGCATGAGAGGATGTGGACCAAAATAGGAAGGCAGGGGAAGTTGGTGGGTCTCATTGTTGGGAGGAGTGTCAAGTTGATGTACAGACTTTTATTGGCAAAACGACGTCACTTGCATCATACAAAGTCCAAAAATAAGAAGATTCTCTTCTCTTTTTCGTTTCTGTGGTCTCATTCCCGCCACCTGTTTTCTCTCTTTTTCTTGGCTTGACATTTCCTTCTCCCTTTTTCCATCCCCGTGTTTGCTTTTATTTAATTAATATAGCCAATTAATCCATGGGCGAAAAAAAAAAATCAACATAATTGACCCCACCCTTATATAATAATATTTCATCATTTATTATTTAATGCAACTAATTTGATAAAAAAATTATTATTATTATTTTGGGGAAGGGATAGAATTGATACCTTCTATGTAATGTTCTTAATTAAAAAAATAAAAATTGTCTGAAAAATCCTCTTTCTAAAATTTAGCATTCAAAGGTGCTTGAAATTTGGCTAAAGACACAAGTGTTATCTATTTTTAGCGAGTTCGCAACCTATTTTTAACTATTCATAAAATAAAAACATTTGATATAACTAAAAATATGTTACACATAGCCGCCATTCATGCATCCAGGTCCTTAGATATCTTCGAGTTCCTGTGATGAGCACTGAGTATTCATTACTATGAGAGATCTGAACTGCTCAAATTTAATATAAACAGTCTAAATTTAAGATTTTTCAATAGTGCTTTTTAAATGATAAATTCATTTTTAATGAGAAATGCTACTTATAAGATTATATTCTTTTTAAATTTTTAAGTATACTAAAATATAAAGTTATTTAAAATATAAAATTTTAACAAATCAAATCTAAGTCGTCCAAAACCAATCTAGAGGGTCTAAAATGGGTCATAATCACAGTAAAATGTGCTCTGGATATCTTCAGGGTAACACAGAACAAAGCATATTCTGCTTCTAGTGTTGTGCTGCAGAATCAGGTTCTAAGCTATTTGCATATTTCACTTTATACCATTCTCTACTTTTTAGCGAAGGTGAAGCAAGGCATTTTATCTTTCCTTTTAAGAAACAATTCAACATATTTCCAAAAGCTGTGTGAACTCTCTTCCCTTTTCTTTCCCTGATACTTGTAATCTTCTTCACACTTAGGTAATGAATTATCTTTTAACCAGATAAAAATCAATCCTGATTCTCCCCAAAAAAGGCTCTTTCTTCCCCACAGTTTCATAATTAAATACTCACCAAAAACTTATGATCGCATCAGAGAGAAAGAAACTTCAATAACTATATTATCAACATAAGTACACATCTTTTGCTCCTCAGTTCTGCAGATATAATTTACACATTTCATATGAAAACTCAAAATACATTACAAAGTATTAACAGAAGAAGAGAGTCAGCAGAATTAAGTAAGCCAAAAGGTTTTAAAGCACTAAAAACGTTTACAACCTTTTACTCTTACTTTACACATACATACACATGACTTTTGACATTGACATAGAGAAACCTTTAGCCCTGAACTGGTGAAACCAAAGTCTCAACATAGACTTCTGCATCAAACCAACCCTTGCCACCTTCAATCCTGGGATACTTAAATGACTGGTCCTTTGGGTCATACAGAACCAAGTCAAACTCAAACATTAACAGGACTTTACCATTCTTTGAGATGCAATATGGCACTGAGTATGAAAAATCTTCAGGATTAGGAAGATATGGAATGCTTACCAGTTTCATCCAGGATTCTCTAACACCATAGTCCTTCATTAGCCACACAACAAAATGAGTCTTCTTGTGGTCATAGTTCATGCAAAGGCAGCCTTTAAGAACACCTAAAGTTGGTGTTGAACATTCCTCTTTCTCATACTCTGGAGGAGGAACTTCCCTGTATGTTTCTCTATGAAGATCCAAAGATATAATTACCCACAAAGAAGTTGGACCAGATGAGTAATTTGCCGCCCAATTCAGAGACCCACTCACGAATTTCCCAGAATTCTGATATGGTGTGACACCAAAAGGGAAATCCTGAATCTTCCTCCATGAATTAGAAGCCATACTGTAAATTTTTACCTTAGTTTCACTGAAGTACACATTGGAGTCACAGAACACAGCGACGACCTTGTAATCGTCTGAGTCATGATCATAACCGAACCCAAAAGCAGTGTAACATCCAGGTCTCCAATTATTACCCAGAGGCGGTGATTTCTTCGATACTCTAATTGATGGGTTCCAGAGAAGCACAGACTCAGCTTTAATGGCGAAACAGAGTAATCCATGGCACGAACCTATGATACCATCATGGCGAAACTTGTTCTTTACTGGGTAATGAAGGTCCTCAGAAATGGTGGATGGATTGTTGAACAGAGAACTCACATGACAGGATTTGAAGTTGAATTCTGCAGTTGTGCAACTTAGGATGATTCTATGGTGTGTGAAATTGGGGCTTTGAGTTGATAAGCGAAGGTGCTTCCTCACAAAGTAAGAATCAGAAATTAACGAGTTCCATCGCTTGCAAACGCACCTGAATCTCAGAAGCGACTTCACGGGAAGCAGCGAGAGAATTTCTTCGATGAGCTCATCGGGAAGGAAGACCAGAAATGGAATCAAACCCATCGAAACGGCGTCGTTTCCACGCGGAGCTCGATACTGATCCTGATGATTATGAGTCGAAGAAGAAGGTGGTGGCAGCTCGAAACTTTGAGTCTTGTGATTAAAGAGTCGCTCTCGCTTCCGAGTAGAATCGGGGATTCGCCGGAGGAAGGGAGGGCCTCGGCGGTGGCGGTCGTGATCGCTGTCATCTCCCGATGACATAATGGTGACGGAGGAGATTTTTGTGCAGAGAAAAAGGAATTCCTTCGGAGAATTTGTAGGTAGCGGTGAGGAAGATTGAGGGAGCGGTTCTGATTCTGCTCCTCTTCTTCTTGTTGTTCTTGGTGAGGGATGTTTCTGGTTCTTCTTCAACTTCTCGCTGTCACGTATTCATTGTGGATTACGAAGATTAATAACACTACCATGATTGCGCGCCACAAACACGCCACGACAGTATTCTCCTTTTTATTTTCTCAATTTAATAATCTTAATATAATTTCCTTCTTTTTCATTTTTTCCCCTTTCCCTCCTTCGAATAATACCACATGAAGTTGTATTGTAGTTGCATAAAGCCACAAAAATCATAAAATATTTTATAAAAACAAAAAAATGAACATATAATTTGAATCAGTTAAAAATAAATTACGAACTTGAGATCTAAAACTCAGGGAGTCCAGAAGCTTCCTTCAGTATATATAACAATAATATAAATTCATCAAATTAATATTTCAATACATTATAATCCTAATTACTATGACGTGTTTAACAACATTCTTCTTTCTGTAAAGGAGCTTTTAACAATAACATGTCCGCTATAAGCGACACGTATAAGTCACAGCGGACTCGGACCTAAACCGCCGCTCCCGTTTTTTTAGTCACTTCATAGAGGAAGCCCGTACAAGTACAATACAACAATAAATCCATAAATTACGACGTCGTTTTCCACCTCACACGTACTTTTTCTGCACCCCCAACTTTTTCAAAACTGTCGCCATTTATCAGAGATGGTACGTGCTTGCACATAAATTGAAAATAAAATTAATTACCAAAAAGTAATTGAAACTTATTATACACTTGCTCACTTGATTACCTTCAGTTCATAACATTTTATAGTGATCTTATCTTAAAAATAAATATTTCTTAAACAACTTTGAGGAGATTACTACGAACCTGACGATCAAGTGTACTGGGATCAGGTCTTACGTCGGTATCATCACCGTCTAATAGCGGCGGCCGGCATCGCTAAAGAAAACTTTTGGCGGCGGCAAGAGGGGTTTCGTCGTCGTAGTGATCGTCATCATCTTCTGATCCGTCTGAGAGAGCTTGAGGTTCATATTTTAAAGAAGAAGATGATAATGATGAGCTTGTATTTATTATCACTTTAGCTACACAACACCACACAACAGTCGTGTGGCCACTGCTTTCTTTATTTTCTTTTCTAGTCTATCTCTTCATTCTGTGGATAAAGACTTGGGCAAATTGAAAGAGTTGAATTCTTGTGTGAGTCACTCTAAAGTTTCTGTAAAACGACAAAAAAAAAAAGGATGGAAATTAAAGAAAAAATGGAAGGAGGTTAATTTAATTCTGTGATGATATGGACTTATCCATTTCATGTTATGTACATCGTTTTCAAGCTTGTGCAGTGCATAGGAATTAGAATTCAATAATTGTTTGATTGGGAATTTAATAATTTGTTTCTCCATAGCTTTTTCCACTTGTTTTTATGGCTATTGGTTGTCTTTTTTAATGTTTATCATCATGGGAGATTCTTATGGCCGTGACTCTTTTTCATTTCTTTTTCTATTAAAATAGCATGAAATGACCCATCGAGGTTGTAAACAAAATGAGCTAATACCTTATAACGTGGCGGATTAAAGTTCTTATATTTATTGGGAAAGTTATTATATTTAGTGTTTGATAATACTTCGATCAGGATTGTCTCTAATATAAAGGATCCCTATGTCTGAAAAAAAGCAAGAAATGAGTAGTTTAATACTTTAATTATTGATTTTTTCCCCCTTCTTTTAATATATATCGTATGATCTTCTACGATAGTAGTTAGTCAAGTATTATGCTCCTAAGTTCTTACTTAACGGCTAACCAATTCTAATTTGGATTCTATTATGTGATGTGAAGTAACGTTGTTGATGTTGTTAAAAAAAGAGATAAAAATTCAACTTGGAAATCATTTTTAAACTCATTCATTCGACCGACTCAAGTAGAATTATAAGGATAATAGAACTTTTTTCCAATATCTTTTTTTTTATTTGAATAATTTAAAAATCCTTCATCCATAGAGGAGAGGACCCAATACCCCTTCTTTGTTTTTTCCCCCCGTTCACAACACCCCTATTTGGCAATATAGGGTAGGGGCTTTGGGATGCTAATTAAGGTATAAGCTCTTAAACAACATCTTTTTTTGTTGAGTTATGCAACTTCCTGAAATTGTCAATTTTTTTAAGAAATTAATAAACAAGTTGTTTGATTGATTTTGTAATTCTCAAAAAATTTACAATTACTTATTCTTTTTTATTTGAAGTAGAACTTATTTGAGTTTTGTTTAAAAAGTTATTTCTCTCTTCTTTTTACAACGTTACTTCTCTAGTTGGAGATAATTGAGATTCGGATTTGCTCAAAAGCCCTCTCCCTCAATATCTCTCAGTATCCGTGAATCTTGATCATCTAGAGAGAGACACCTCATGTATTTCAAATTACCGCATGCGGTAAAGATGAAAATTTTAAAAGTAGATTAGGTGTGTCTCTTTGAACGGTTGGATCAATTTTTAGACGGTCAAGATTTAAGGATAATGAGGGGAGGGCTTCTGAGCAAATCCGAATCCAGAGAATTGTGAGGCACAACTTTCTAAGTAAACCTTTAAGAGCATGTTTGGATCTGTGTTGGGGAGAGGCCGATGAACATATTATGAACAAAACAAAAGTCAGATTGAGTTATTGTTATTGGCCCTATTTAGAGAGAGCTTTAAATAAAAAATAGCTAGAAAAAAAATAGCAATAAAAAAAAAGTCTTAAGTGGAGTGTTTGGGTAGAGTTTATAGTCAAGTGGGCTTTTTTTATATATATATATATGTTCCCATATGTGTGGAACAGGATGTCCCGGCCCCGGGCGGTGGTGGTTTGATTTTGGATTGGGTTGTCTCTACCGGAGTATCATGAGTGGAGATATCCCGTGAAGAAGGAATCACCAAACACAAGGCCGTTCGCCAAAGGGGGAGGGGTATGTGTTTAGTGGGGGTTGTGTTGTGCGGAATGTAAAGAGCTGAGTTAGAACGTGTGCTTGCTTACCCCCTGTATTTATAGGGTGTGGCGTGATATCTTAATCTTTATCTATCATATCCCGGATTATGGATATGATAGATTACCCCGATTGCGGGGGGGGAACCGGATACTCGGGTTCCTACTACTTTGGGCCACAAATTTGGCCGGGCCGAGGTCCGGGTATGCCCTTGCTTGGTCGTGTCTTTATTGGGCCGCGAGTAAGATCCGTAACAATATATATATAAAAAACACTCCTAAAAGTCAATTTAGGAAAAAGCTCCATGGGGTAGTTTCAGGAAAAAGCTCTCAACTTTTTGATGTAGGCCCGCCACTTTTACTACCATCAATTCAAACATAAATCATATTTACGACATGACTTTTTTCTATCGGGTTTATGTAAAAGTTGAATAGAAAATAAATCACCGCTCTCACTGCTAACCCAAACAGACCCATTATGGGATGTTTGTATTGGCGGTTGGGCAATTTGGCTTTTGTATAAAATGCCTCGGTTAAATGGGAGTAGAATTTTTTTGTTCATGGCTTAGAGAAGACATGGAAACTGAAGAAATTAAATGCTCCATAGAGGAAAGAAGTTGGATCCTTTCTCAAATGATCTCAAACCCAATCTAAAAATAAACCACAATATACTATTTGACTTTTATTTAAATTTAAGTTAATAAAAGTCAGATGAACTTTTAATAAAAGTAGCGCAATCTTTTCCAATATGTTAAATAGGCATGAATCATGACATCGGTTAAATAATACTACCTTCGGTCTTAAATACATGACAAATTTTATAGTATAATTTACACTATAAACTTTATTCTATATTTAAGGGAGGAGTAATTTGTTAGGTGAAACGGTATCCATAAAAGTATTACTCCTACTTGTTCAATCCTAAATTTAGGAGCTAATTGATAGTACAAATTGCACACAAACTAGTTTTTACATTTAGTACAGAGGTAATATTACTATGACGGAATTTTCACATATGTACTTCTTCCTTTTTGGATAACACAATATACTTCAAGTAAAATAAAATTTCAATATTCAAAACATTTATAGCCGACATTGGCATTGTTTCTAAAGATTTATTTTACAAAAAATTAACATTTTGTTATATTACCATCCGGTATCAAGATAAGGGTTCATGGCTGCCTTGAGATTTTAATCTTTTAATCTTTATAGTTTTAATCTAATTGTAACTTTGTTCTTACACATTTATTTAGATGCAACTTAGTTTTTTATAATTTTAACCGTTAATTTAATCCCTTTGTCTTAAAAAATAAAATATATAATAATAATATTATTATTAAATAACATGAACTAAATTATAAAATGGTTAAAACAATAATGAGTAAATTTTAGTGAATCAAAATTTAGAGATTAAATTATAACTTAGCCAAAATGATTGGTAGAAAGTGAACTGTCCTTTTATTTTAAATTATGGGACCTTTTGATTGTGGGTTGGATAAGTTGTGAGGATCTAAGATCTATCTTCGAGCCAAAAAAAAAAAAAGATCTGAGATTTATCTCCATTGCTCTATTGACCACATGTCAAGATAGCATAGGCTGCCTCTACCAAATGTCAACTGAGCCGTCAACTTGCTGGCTGATGTGAAACAATGTTTAAGTAGGTAGGGAACATGTCACAAAATAAGATAGGAATACGTATATATGTTTTTTTTTTAAAAAAAAATTATAATCACTTCAAAGATCTTTTATTTAAAAACATATTATTGCTTTGATAAGCACAAACAAACTGGCACACCATAAATATTAAATAGGGAAAATCTACCTCGGGGCCCAAAGTAACAAAAAATTGTCAAAAAAAACTCAAAAAAGTCACATGTCAAAAAAGATCTTAGGGCATTTTTTGGTATTATTTCATAAAATGTTAGTTGTTAACGATATCTTGATATAGTTGTCAACGAAAGATCGATTTAGTAGTTAACATGTATTAATTTAGCTGTTAGGATATTGTTGTTGTTAATGTTCTACTGATATTGTTGTTAACGTTTATGAAATAATACCAGAAGACCTTTTTTGACATGTGACTTTTTCTTGGGTCATTTTTAATAATTTTTTGCTAATTTAAGCCCTGAAAGATATTTTCCCTATTAAATAATACAGGTGACATAATCTTAATTAAATAATCATCATTCAGCATTATTTATTAGTGAAAAATCAGAATATCCCACTGGAAAGATTGTTTCAAAAATGAAATGATTACGTGATAAGATAATGTAAAAAGCAATAATTTAGTTCTTGAATTGAATTATTAATCATATGGCTCGGTGTTTAAAAATCTAGAAGGGTTGGGATGGGATCAGCTATATTTGGTTTAGAGTTGGATTAACTTTTTCCAAAGCATGTTTGGCCGCCGATCCAAATTTCCATACATAAATAATGAACGCTCTTGTTCTATTATTAGCTTTATAATAATAAAAGAAACATTACATACATATTTAATTGCATAAGAATAAATAATTTTCAAATTTAAAACAAACACTTAATAAGAAAAGAAATTATTGCTAATATATAAATACATGAATAACTCATTATAAAATATATGAAATGTAAAAATAACTTAAAATTTTATATTTTTTTGCTTGAATTTAAATTTTTATATTTGATAAATATGTAAATGGCTCCGTCATTCAATTTTTTTTTTTTACTAAATTATACTTAGTATTATTATTATTATTATTTTAAAAAAATCATATTCATCAATTAGTTTTTTTTTCAACTCATATTTAACTAGTTAAATATTATAAACTTTATGTTAGAGTTTAATTACTTTTAAGGCCATATATGACATAAAATAATAATATCATGTGTTTGAAAATAAATTGAGGTTTGTAACATATATATTAGAAAGCTTTGTGTAATTTTGAAACAATGAAATTAATTTATTCGCTATATATATCCCATCAAACAATACGACGGTTTCAGATTTAATGGAGATTCATGCATATCTAAATCTCTAGTTGGCAGGTTTTGCTCCGAGACCGGCCATTAGAAAACCTTTTATTTTAACCAATCAGGAACAACTAGTCTTTTGGCACACGTAATTTCTTTTAATTTTTAATTAGATACTTATGTGTTTTTCCTCCTTATTAAATTTTTTAATTTTACTTTCTTAACACAAATAATTTTCTCATAAAAAAAATTAATATCAATTAAGTCCTCCAAAATTATAAATAAATGAAAAGGGACTAATATTGTAATTTCTTACTCATATAAAAGACCAATGTATTTTTTTTTTTTTTGTTACTAGTAAATTGGATGTCTATGAAGCAGGCAAGGAATTCACTCAAAAACTCAGATGGGGCTAGGTTTTTTGGATATATCTGCTAGGATATATAGGTGGATCATTGGATTCGAGATTGTTTGAAAAGGATAGTGATGTTGATTTTAGGAATGCTCACTTTAGCTTATTATGAGTGGGTTGGGATATTATGAGCCGGTTGGGAAGACCCGTTTCGACATTGCCAATTCTGTAATGGCAAGCCGTCTGCAAGTAGGGATGACACCAATCGAAGGACTGGATTCGTTAATCTTTGAGTTGATGGTTCTGTTAACAGATCGACAAGCATCGTGTATGGTGGAGTCATACGTGGAGAAGATGGTAGTTGGTTGGGTGGATACAATTGTTATGAGGTGCTTGGAAATGGATGAAGTAGTTGAATTGGTGGATCACTATGACTATAACTACTGGTAAGTTTATCAAAGATGAAAATGATTTATTTGATATTGTGGATGAATGGTTACAGGGGCACTCTTTCGTTTTTGTAGGTTGGTCTTATCTATTGCTCTTTCCTTGCGTCTATTCACTTTGGGAGGTTGGTTTACAAGTATAACCTTTGTAACTTCATGGTATACTCATGGGTTGGGAAGCTTCGATTTTGAATGTTACAACTTCTTAACTACTGTAGTCTTTACTCCTGTGTTAATAGTTTAACACACTCCTTGTTGTTTTTACTATAAGGGTTCTTGAAGCACAAGGAGATTTTACCCGTTGGTATCAATTAGGTGGTCTATGGACTTTCGTTGTTCTGCACAGTGTCGTCAGACTAATAGGTTTCATGCTACTCAATTTGAACTTGCTCGATCTATTCAATTGTGTCATTATAAATTGCCTTTTCTAGTTCAATTGATGTCTTTGTTTTTGTATTTCTGATTTATCCACTGGGTTGCCTTGGTTGGTTTTTTACACTTAGTTTTGGGTGTAGCATCTATATTTCGATTCATCCTCATTTTCCAAGGATTTTAAAATTGAACATTGAACCCATCTCATATGGCTCTACTGTATTATGTGCTATACATAGTGCTACTATGGAAAATATTCCATTTGAAGATGGTGATTGCGCAAATAAATTTCGTGCTTTTTAACCAACACAAGCTGAAGAAACTTATTTAATTTCTCCTCTAATTGCTTTTTCGTCCCAAATCATTGGGGTTGCTTTTTCCAATTACCATTGGTTACATTTCTTTATGTTATGTGCACTAGTAACCAGTTTATGGATGGGTGCTCTTGAAGAAGTCAGTTTGGTCGTGAATCTAAATGCTTGTGACTTCATTTCTTAAAAAATCCGCGTTCAAATATATAAGAGCATATATTGCTACTAACCAAGTTCACAAGCTAGTGTGCTAGTATCCAAATATCTATTAACCTTTGGTATGATCCATGTAGGCTCTTTGACCTCAGCCCCAAACCTTTTCTTGACCTTTTGTTGGAATGATTTCAAGGGCCTATTGTCAAAATGACAAATTTGTTCAATAATGGTCACTGAAAATTTACATCAGAGATTTCAGACTAGACAATCAAAATGACATGATTACTTGTTCACGATCTGCTTCAATGTAGGCGATGGATCATTGTGAATGGAGCATAGAAAGACCACTTTATTCTCATTCACGCAAATCAGGACCAACTGCCAATGGCGACTGAAAATTTACAACAGACAAGTACTCAGTAATATATAGCAGAATTTAGGGAATTGCATAAAATAATTATGATATATACCTATGGTAGTATGGTGCCAAGTACCACTTTCTCCTATTGGGGGACAATAACTTGATGTTATGTGTGCTTGTCTCTCCTCTAAGGGTTGTTGACTTATGTACTATAGGCACAAGAATCCAATATCTTGGCTTCTGCCCTGAAGTTCCAATAATGACGTCAGGGAATTAGTATATACGTATGTGAGTGTCTCACATTTATGTTATGTACTCATAGAAGAAGATACTTACTTTATAAACATGAGAATAATTGAATCAGTAAGCTCCTGTTTATCAAACAACTGGGAAATTAGATCATCTTGGTCAACCAAAACCAGGTGCTTATTACGGAGGCCTACTTCTGTATTGACAGGCCACTGATTAAGTCCAACTTGTTTATTGGATATCATAAGGACAATTTTGTCCTTGGCACTCAACTTAGCCATGCCAACCAATTCGGGGAGGGGCCGGGAGCTTCGGGAGGAGTAGAAACATGTACAAGCTTCACTGGCCACGAGATGAAGGTTCCAATGACATCACTCACAACCTTCACCTGATCAGTTGGGAGAGGGACATGTGCATCAATGATGACCTCTTCAACTGACACTCTGACTTCATCATCGGCCATTTGTTGGTGGTGTACAGTTGATCCCAAGTTGTGGTCAGTCCCTTTTGCAACTAATCGTCTATCATGATGATCAGGATTCTCCACATAAAGTTCACAAGGTTGCTCTGACTGTCCAACAATGTAGCTCCCTCTAGTGCTCTGCTGCATAGGTGCAGGTGAATGTGTGAAGGGAACACTGGTCTCTGGACGAGAGCTCAAAAGCAGCTTCAATTCATTCATTTCCTCCTGCATCTTTCTCATCTTGGATTCAAACATTGCAGTCAATGAAGCTTCTTAAGCCGCTGCTTCCTCATTTATTTTGGCCACTGTTTGTTCCATCTCCTCCCGGTAATCATACTTTGTTTGTGGTGTTTGGATTTACCAAGTATTCCTTAAGGCCTACCCGTCCTCCAACTCCCCTTACACGCCCCGGGTGATCCGGTTTTCCAGTCGCAACGGTTAGAACATCATTCCTCCCATCTGACAAAAAATATCCCTCTATTTCTTTCTATTTAAGATCTTCCTGTAAGATACAAATAACGAGAAGCTTAGTAATGAAACATGTTTAGTAACTAAAAATTAACAATAACGATACTTACAATTCTTTCAGCAACTAGACGAGTTTTTTCACTCGTGTAGGCGCCGCTTGGCTTTTGCCGAATATGCAACCACAACTCCTCGCGACGTATTGGAGATGGAGGATCATGTATCGCAGAAGGATTGGATTCAGCTTCATCTTCCAATCTCTTCCGCTTGGCCACCATCAATTCTTTTTCGGCCTTTTCATATCCACCGCGAGAAGCCCTATGCGGGCAATCATTCTTTCTCCCTATCTCCTGTGCTTGTTCCCTTCTTTTTTGTGAATCAGAATTGAAAACAACTATTAATTATGAATTCCAGTCATCTCACTAACAGAAATTAGAGAACTTCTGCTTGATATGAATCTCAAACACTAGTCAAATTCACTTCATCAAGTTTCAACATTTTATTTAAGGAAAATGTAGAATTGTAGAAGAAATTGTGAGAACCAAAGGAAAGGGAGTTGCAGAACTGCACTGAATTGAAACCTTTACATAGTTAACATACTAACTAACTAACTAATAGCAATGTGTAACCACTATCTACTATAACAAAACTAGCTAAGACTATAAATTATTTTCCTAATTACCTACTTAGTATTTTACCTTTGCACGGTTTACATATCAGACTTGCATAGAACTAAGACATGCTCCTCTTATGCAGGAAAAAGAATGGAAACATATACTTCTATTCACACACCAAACCATCTAACTAACAGGATTAGATGAACACAATAACATTCACATATCTGCACAGGTTAATAAGCAAACAACAAAGGGCAAACAAAACTAAATATAAACTCACCAAAGCTTCAAGAGTGGTCCGCAGCTGAATAAATTGTTGCCAAGTTTGTTCATCAATAAATGTGTACTTGTCCCAAGGATTATGGTCAGGCTGAACCTCGGAAAAAATATAAGTGTTAGCTAGAAAGGTCTTAAATTTCCTCCACCGATCAGCACAATAAGACAATGTCTTGTCTTTCAACTTCTCGCAGTCAGGGACAGTGTAGGTAAGCCGGATAGTGTCTCAAATAGGTTCCTTTACTGTGCGAAAGTCCACATTTTTCCACTCATCTGTCAAGATGCTAGCCTTGCTGCGTGCTAGATAGCTGACAAAACTATTATATTTGCCTTTATTAGGACTTAAAGGAGCCAACTTTGACCCAGAGGTTCGACTTACAGATACGTCTTTCATTCGTGTGCCACTTCTACCATGGCGTGCATGGCGGTTATGAGGCTCATTGTGAGATGACGAGGGTTCGTTTTGACTCACACCAGTAAGACCAGTAATTGGCGTTGAACGAATAGGACAAGAACAATTTTCTCTGTTCATTTTCGAGAAAGGAAGAGAGGTTGAGAGTGGTGGTGCGAAAGAGGAATGCCTGAGAATGTGAGAGAGTAATAGATTATGGTGGTGGTGGGGGAGGAAGAGAGGTAATGCAACAGGAAGAGGGGTTTCGCAACAAGAACAAGGGTTTCAGAGTTCAGAGAGATCAACGTATAAGTCCTAAGGCAAGGTTTCGCGCGAATATTTGGCGCTTTTGTTTTCAGACCAGATGAACAAAAATGCCGGCCTTAAAGGTTAACATTTAAGACCGTCCTTTTATAAAATCTGGTCTTAAAAGTAATAAACTTTTTGTTTATTTTTTTAAAAAAATATTTTGTACCGGCCACAATTTAAGTCCGGTCTTAAAAGTATAACCTTTAAGACCGTTTTTTATATATGTCCGGTCTTAAAATTTTAATCCTTTATATTTAAATTTTTTCTTATTATTTTGGTCCGAAAAATATAAGTTGGGCTTTACGAGATTTCTCTATAAAGTAATTGATATTTCAATTTTTTTAATAACATTTTTTAAGACCAATTGTTTTGTTAAGCGGTCTAAATAATATATTTAAGACCCATTAATAAAAGATCCGGTCCAAGAAGTTCTTGATATTTATAAAACTGCCACCGGTCATACTTTTAAGACCGGTGCGTCATTACTCCGCTCTAAACGAGGCGGTCTTAAAGCCATTTTTTGCACTAGTGGATGGTTGAGGAAATTACATGCAAATACTCAACTCTTTCGTGTATATACATTAATTATTGTCTTACACTTTGGATTTAATTTGTTTTGATAACCTTTGGGCCTCCCAGTACCGGATCTTTTTTCTAGATCTTTTTACCAAGTATCTAAGTAATTGACTAATCCAGATTGAACCTTTGCGACCTGAATATCTCTCTCCTATGGTCTTTTGAACAAGGTGCGATTCAAACTCAGTCCACCAGTAGATCAAGTACGATTGGGTGATTTTTCTCTGAGGCTTTGAAAACATATTATGGTTATAATGCAAGTCTTGATATTCTTCAACCTCGTTGAAACCCCCACATAAGACGTTACGTTAATGAATCAAGTTTACATGTAGTGTAATATAAATTGGCTTGTTCCTTGTGTATTAACTTTTGGTTTTGGTCTTTCTTTTGTTTTTAATGTTGATTGATTCAAACAACAAAGTAATTAACTACTACTCCTCAGGTCCTAATTTACACCTATTAACTCTTAATAATAATCAAGAATGAGAGGGAATGAGAAAATTGAAGAAGATGACTAGGGTGTTTCAGAAAATACATATCATAGTAACTAATTAACTAAAGTAACTTCCTTAGTTTAATCTAGTCAAATTAGATAAACATGTCTTATATCAAGAACCGGAAAGAGTATAAACCTTGTCCATTCTGGTTAAGTGCATGTGGCACCCCATGTAACATTCTTAACCGAAATATCAACTTTTTTTCGATTTTGCCCTTGTTCAGTTTTAGTCTCTCCCATGAACACGTTCGTTTCGTTTAACATGAAATTCAACCTCAACCTTTGACTCTTTATTTGGAAATTTAATTATATCAAATTTCTCAATTTTTTGTGGTATTATTGAATTATGCCACATACGCAAGATACTTCATCGCATTTCTATATAGGTGAAATTTAAGCTTTTTTTTTTAAAAAAAAAAAAAAAAATCAAGTGGGTTCCAGAACGAAATATAGCGTATTATTTTGATAAACTGAAACGCATTGTGAAATTAATTTCTTGTTTGAAAGTAGAATAAATTTGAATTATATACATATATTATATTTGCGCATATACTGAGAAATAACAACTATATTGTTATATGAGTTGGGTGACGGGAAGTAATTTCTTGGAAATTGGCAAGGAAGATATTTATATATACACATACACAGACAACTATTCAATTCGAGTACTTTTTTATTTGATCAAGGGAATACAAGCCGGTTTGGACTTTGAGACTGACACATTTTGATGTTTAAAACACAAAGAGTCTCATACTGCCCTCTTCCAGATGAAGCCCCTTAAAGCACCAGGAATAGATGGCCTTCATGCTATGTTTTTCCAAAATAATTGGAGGATAGTGGGACATTCTATGTGCAAGATGGTCACTTAGTGTTTCGAGTCTGGTATCCTAGACCCGGGCTTGAATGAGACTCTCATCACGCTTATACCAAAAATCCCCAACCCTGAGTGCCTCAAGGAGTTCAGACCGATTAGCTTATGCACGGTTCCTTATAAAACCATCACCAAGGTCTTAGCCAATCGTCTCAAAGTTTGGCTCCCGAAATTAGTATTACCTAATCAAGCAGGTTTTATATCAGGGAGGCAAATTACAGATAACATAATAATCGCTCAAGAGGTATTACACTCCATGAGGTATAAGCGAGGATCAACAGGCTGGATGGCTATTAAGGTAGATCTGGAGAAGGCATATGACCGTTTACGATGGGACTTCATTGAGGAGACTCTTTTAGATGCCAGCCTACCTGAAAAATTTGTACGCGCAGTGATGAGATGTGTGACTACATGTAGTATGAAAGTGGTTTGGAAAGGAGTTAGCTCACAGCAATTTGCACCCTCTAAGGGGATTAGGCAAGGGGACCCTCTCTCCCCATACCTCTTCGTCTTATGTATGGAACGACTTTCTCAAATGATTACCATGAAAGTGCAAGGAAGGCAGTGGCACCCAATCAAGTTAGGGAAGAATGGGCCACCCCTCTCCCACCTTTTCTTTGCAGATGACTTGTTACTTTTTAGCTCGACAGCAGGATCTCAAATCTCTTTAATTAATAGTGTTTTACATGACTTCTGCTTTAGCTCAGGACATAAAGTCAGTAACTCGAAATCTGCAATCTTCTTTTCACAGAACATACCGTTATGTAAGCAAGAGAGGATCAGTGACGAATTGGGATTTCGCAAAACGGAGGATCTGGGCAAGTATTTGGGCGTTCCTCTGTTGCATGAGAGGGTACGTACCGCAACGTATGCTTACGTTGAGGACAAAGTTAAATCCAAATTATCAGGGTGGGCGGATAAATCACTATCATTAGCGGGGCGTCTTACTCTTGCCAAAGCTGTTTTATCCGCCATACCAACAACGTACACAATGCAAACTACAAGGATACCTTCTAGTATTTGTCAGCGTATTGAGCGCCATATCCGGAACTTTGTATGGGGCCGAACTGCAACGGAGCAACGACCAAGTCTAGTCAATTGGAGTGATATGTGTCAGCCATGGTTGAAGGGTGGAGGTGGCTTCAAAAAAATGAAATAGCAGAATATCGCCTTTCTTATGAAGCTGGTTTTTGCACTCAAGACACGTCCTGACCTGTTGTGGGTCCAAGTCTTACGGAGGAAGTATGGTGTGGACGAATGGTTAGAGACACCCAAACCGGCAGGCCGATCTTCCTATTTGTGGAGACAATTGAAGCACATTTGGGGAGAGGTGGACCTTGGCATGCGTTGGTCAATCGGAGACGGGTCACGTGTGCGATTCTGGAGTGATAGTTGGGTTCCGGAGATTGGTCCACTAAAGCATTTGACATTCAGGGACTTGACGCAGGCTGAGTTGTCAAGACCAGTGAGCCACTATGTGACTTTGGAAGGGTCTTGGGATTGGAATAGTATTGGGTTAGATTTTCCAGATCGTGTTCTGTCACGAATCTCGGCATGTCAACCTCCTGTTTGTACTGATGGTGAGGCAACTAGTTTCTGGGACCACTCAACGGATGGCCGCCTTACTGTGGCTTCGGCGTATGAGCTGTTAGATGATTCAGGGGGTGAGGTTTCAAATAAACTTTGGCAAGTCATCTGGAAATGGAGGGGTGCACAAAGAGTGCGAGTTTTCCTATGGCTCGTTGCACGTGGAAGCCTGCTGACCAATGCACTTAGGAGGCACAGGTGTATGACTGATTCTGATGCATGTGTGTGATGCCACACGGAGACGGAGGATGCCGACCACATATTGCGCAAGTGCGGTTTTGCCAAGAAGGTGTGGGACCTTACCTTACCACACAGCCGACGGTGCGGTTTCTTTCAGGGGGATCTGCAGAACTGGCTATTGCAGAATCTTACTCCACGTCATTCTACTGACGATGACCATAGCCAGTGGGCAACTCAATTTGGCCTAGTGTGTTGGAAGCTCTGGGACGCAAGAAACAAGGAAATTTTTCAGCAGATCCACCTCCATCCTGATGCGGTTGCACGTGAAGTTAGGAGCCTTGCGGAATTTAGCCGTCAAGCTGCGCTGCAAGGGAATATCACGCAAACAGGGCCATCTCCCAAGATCCTTCGTTCAATATGCTGGTCAAAACCACAGTTTCCAAGGGTGGTATTAAATTGTGATGGAGCGGTCAAGGGTGAGACAATGCGAGCCGGGGCTGGTTGTATAATTCGAGACCATGAGGGTCGGTGGTTACAGGGATGCTGTCGCAATATAGGAATTTGCAACTCCCTTAGCACGGAACTATGGGTGCTCTTGGACGGGCTTGAGCTGGCGTGGAATCACGACTATAAGGAGTTAGAGGTTCAACTTGACTGTCTGGTAGCTTTGAAATTAGTCAAGGAGTCTAGCGGTCCTGTTAATGCGAACAGTGGCTGTGTCAGGCGTATACAGAAGCTTTTGGCTTACGACTGGAGGGTTAACATAAACCATGTCTACTATGAAGGGAATCAATGTGCAGACTTCCTAGCGACCTTTGCTTTGGATCTGGAAGAAGGGCTTCATCTCCTTCAGGGACCACCAAATGCGATGCAAAACTTGCTTCATGCGGATGCGGCAGGAGAAGGATGTGCTCGGCTATGTCTGGTTTCCTTTGATTAGTTTAATCAGCCTTGTAAACAAAACAAAAAAACACAAAGAGTCTTAGCTGCTTTCTAAAATTTAAATTTGTATTCTTTTCTTTATAGGAATTAAACTTCTTACCATTTTAATCAATAACTTCACTACCAAAAAAAAAAAAGCAATTACCCACTGAATTTGCGACAAACTTAAGTTTGTCAGCAATTGCCGACGAATATATTACCGACTGAATTTCCGACAGCAATTCGTCGGTAATTCGCAATGGACTAAATTCCATCGCTTATTCCATCGGCCATGGAATATTACCAACAGATGTCTTTGACGGAAAGATTATGTTCCATCAATAATTACCGACGAAAGTGCGACGGAATTTGCGTGGAGCTATTGCCATGAAATCTTGCGACAAACCAGGCAACAGAATGTCGTTGGAAATTACAGACGTAATGGGTCCATCAAGAAGTTCAGTCACTGGTTTTTTAAAATAATAAATAAATAAAATATTACCGATGGAATTCCATGGGTAATTCCCTCGGTAATTTTACTGGTTTTGCATAAAAAATAAATAAAATAGTACCGACGGAATTTCATGAGTAATTCTATCAGTAATTTTGCTGGCTTTTTTTAAAAAAAAAAAAAAAGAAAAAAGTACCGACTGAATTCTGTGGGTAATTCTATTGGTAACTTTCGGTTCTTGACAAAACCACAAAAGTTTGTTGGTGTGACAACTATTCAGCACTTTAATTTGCTCTAGCTGAAATTAATCGCACACACTTTGTAGGTGAAATATTTATAATTTATAACCCAACATATGCATACAAGAACCAATCAGATCTACCAAAGTTTAATTCTTAATGAAATTTCGTTGATCAATTTACTTACATTAAACCCAAAAAAAAAATTATAATTAACGTCATCAACATGGCCATGACAAGAAAGTTTATTTCTCCCGCACTATAATCTAAACGATCGAGGACTTACATGCATTTTCCTTAATAAATTGAGAGATATGTATTGCTCGCCGATCTCCTAGTGTTGTTTCATATAGCATTCGTGGAATTAAATGATGTATTACATGTATGAAAATTTTCATGCCTTTGAAGAATATTCATGGAAATTAAATGATTGATAATAAAGCATAATTATCAATCAATTGCATAGCTTTTTTACCATTCTTTCCTTTTGTGCTGACTTGTGTCGTGCAAGATACTTCGTTGCATTTGAGGTGAAATTTGCGGTGTTTTTTGCTTAGGAAAATTCAACTTGAACTTTGCCCAGACTTTGCACACATTTTATTGGTGAAATATTTACAAAATCTCAACGTCAATAGCATATGTGTGTCAATATTCAGGAGTAAAGGGAACATGAATTCATATATTATTTGTTTCAGAATTCAGCAACTTCCATCGTTTTTGTCTGTTTGGATTAGCAGTAGAAGTTGTTTTTCCAACATGATTTACGGTATATGAGGTAAGTTTGTGAGAAAAATTTTGTTTCAACTTACTCGAATGTGTTTTCTCAACGTCAACTCAAATATTAGCGTCTTCTCCTTATTTAAATATATTTTATATGTTAATGAGATGTATTTGCCTAACAAAGTTGGCATCAGAGTCTTTCTTTGTGCTTGTTTGGGAAAACCCTGAATCATGATTTTTGAAGCTTTTTTTATAAGTTGACAAGAAAAAAACTCCTCCCACGTACTTACTTTATAAATTATAAAAGCACTTTTAAAAACCTAAAACAAATAGGCACTTGATCCTAAAAGCTCTAAAATTCATTCATTTCTCGTACCATGCATGTGAATTAAAGTTGGCGTCACCATTCAATCCTCATCAAGTATATGAATAGCTTTCACACAATAATTCCCTCCTATTATTTCCAAACACCCCAACTTCTTTCATCAGTTGCAAAAAATGTCCACTTTCACTCCTCCTTCGTCACAGGGACGGACCAGGAATTTTACTTACGGGGGGCAAAAATAAGAAATGCTACATCATGAATAAAAGATTTTAAAATATGATAAAGGCGCAATAAACAAAAAATTGAAAGAAATATATTACGTAAATTAAGTTTATTTCACTTGACTTTTTTACATGTATTTTTATATTGTTAAATTCATCTATAATTGAATCCCTGCTAAAACTCAAAATAATTTCTTTCAATGTATGTAATCAAAGAATCATCAAGAAATTGGTCTTCCATTCTATTTCAAAGTCTGTTCTCTAATCAATATAAAAATAGTATTATTAGAAAAATTAAATCATGTATAATAAATTTTATGAGAAAATTTAATTAAAAAAATAATTTTAAATACTTTATTGATTCTCAAAATTTATCGCAAGCCATTAAAAAAACGCTGGACTAGCCACCAACCAGAGGGAGAGACAATGACAATTTCATAAAAGTGCAAAACAAGTAAGGTTTGGATTATATATTAAAGTTGTGGGCCCACCTCTACTTTTTCTTAAAATATGTATGAAAGCAATTAAGCAAACCTGTGTCCCTGAATAGATATGAAACCAAATCGTCTGTGAAAGCAAACCTGTGGGCCCCACCTCAATGAATATATATGAAAGCAATAAGCAAATCATGTTTATATATATATTTTTTTTTAAAAAAAAATATATATAGGTTGGGAGACCCTTAACCCCCTTGTGTCCATCCTATATATATATAGGTCGGGATTAGATTGAAACCTTTGAGATATGTGAGATATGTGCCTCCTTACATCGCTAGTTATGTTGAGGAGGGGGCGTAAATCCATACTAAAGTTTTAAACTTTTGGTCAGGTGTATCTTAAGATTTGGTGAGCTTGAGACAATCCAGTTAATGAATGAGTTTTTCTTGGACTATGTATTAGCCTATAACTCTAATCAGCGGTATAAGGATGGATAGTGATATAAGGGATGCATATTGCATATTGAAAAATTGTATAGTATATATATACTACTCCCTCCGGTCCTAATTATAAGACAACATTTGAGAGTTGGTTTTGGTCCTAATTATAAGACAACATTTTAATTTTTGTCAATTTCTTCCTAAAATACCCCTATTTTATTCTCTAAAGTGTATTTGATTTTTTGTAAGTGTATGTATGTTGATGCATACTCTTTACGAAAGTAAAACTTTTAAATTTTTGGATTTTAATTTATTTATCAATCAGCTGATAATATATATATAATATATATATATATATATATATATAGACACATATTTACACACACAAACACATGTGTGTGTGTGTCTACACAAACACACATGTGTGTGTGTTTATACATATATGTATATTTGTGTATCTATGTTTGTGTACATATATGTATATCTTTGTATGTGTTTGTCAATGTGTGTGTGTGCGTATACAGATATATATAAATATGTGTGTGTGTGTGTTTATACATACATATATATATATTTTTTTGTATCTATGTGTGTGTACATATATGTATATCTTTGTGTGTGTTTGTCAATATGTGTGTGTGTGTATTCATACACACACACACACACATATATATATATGTTGTGTGTGTTTATACATATAATATATTTGTGTATCTATGTGTGTACATATATATATCTTTGTGTGTTTGTCAATATATGTGTGTGTATACAGATAAATATAAATATATGTGTGTTTATGTGTGTGTCTATATGTGTGTGTGTGTAAATATATGTACACACACATATAGTGTGTGTATAATATACATATATATACGCACATATATGTATATATAGTAAAACCATTATTTCAATTAGAAAGCATGTAGAAAGAAAAATTTTAGGTTGGAGGAGTATGTGGTAAGGGTTGTTGATTTACTTTTACTTATGTCATTTTAAATTTATATGAGGGCGTTTTAGGAAAATGAGTAAAATTAACTAATTTAACTCTTTTCCTTAATCATCACAAAATCGGTTAAATATGTCTTATAATTAGGACCGGAGGGAGTATATGATATCTTTTGTGAAAAATGTTTAGAAAATGAGTTATGATGTTTTGGAACTCTTTTTGGGAAAGAGTTTTAGTAAATGAGTCGTGAGCCAGTCTGTGAAAGGTGTTGTATAAAGTATGATATAAATATATTTATTTTGAGATGAACTATATTCTTGAACCATATGTTCTCGATCTTGGTTTGTATGTATATTTCTAAATAACCAATGGTTACTGATGTCCTTGGATCTTATGGTTATTATATTTTTTTTTTCAGGATATTATTTTTGTAGGGAGCAAGGGAAGACACCTCTGGAGTGAGTCTTAAAGGCTCTTTTATACTCTTAGAGTATGTTATGTTATTTGTATTTGTCATGACCATAAGACTTCCGCATTTTATTAGCTCTGAATTGATTTTGGAAAAATAAATTTGCCTAGGTAAAAATGGGTTTTTGTTGATTGACAATATTTCAAATACTTTTGTTAAGTTTTTAGGTGGTTAAAAGTGTGTGTACAAGAAAGCCCAGTGGCTTCATAATTTTCTTAAGGACATTCCTATTTGGCCAAAGTCAATACTGACAGTGTGTATACACTGTGATAGTCAAGCAACTATTAGTAGGGCCAAGAATCTCATGTACAACGGCAAGTCTAGACATATTTGTCGTAGACATGATATCGTTAGACAACTACTCTCGAATGGAACCATCTCAATTGATTATGTGAAATTAAAAGAGAATATAGCGTATCCATTCACTAAAGGGATTCCTAGAGAGTTGGTTAGAAATTTGTTAAAAGGAATGAGTTTAAGACCGATCAATTGTTGATTATTGCGGTAACTCTACCTAGAAGAGTGGAGATCCCACAAACTAGGTTCAAAGAGACAACTAAGTGATGATCGACTATAAACATTGTGGAGTTTTAAACGCATACTCATTCCTATGAAAAGACAATGCATATATATAAGGGTAAACATTTAAGCTTTTAATGGTTTCTTAATCTGATGTGTTCAAATGATGTATGTTGACTTACATCACAAGGAATCACTTATGTGAGTGTGAAGTGGGAGCCGCTTTTATGAGACTTTAAAACGGTCGATTCTCTAGAACACTCACAGAACTAGGCAGGTGTCCAGGGCCAGAATGGACACAGCATGAGGACCAAACATACTAGAGAAGCAACGATGTGACTCCTATTGTCTTAGTATACACTAAAGGTTGACGGTTCAAGACAACGTGTCCACCGATTGATTGAGTATACTCGATAGGTTTTTACTAGAGAAGGTTCAAAGGTGACCCCTACCTATCTCGATGCAGTTGCTTCTCGTAGAGGAATCGCACTTTGCATACACATTCATTTGCATTTGGTCACGATGAATTGACTTCTTATCCTTGTGGGGGATTGTTAGATTTTGTATCTAAATTACATGGGTTATGAATAAGAAGTCGCGTTGGTTCGCCACTGTCGATCGCGTCGGTTCGCCGACGGGACTCCATCTGACCATTTTGTCGTCTATAAATAGATAGAAAATCAGCGTGGTTTTAACTAGTTTTTTAGACACTTCGCTCTTATACATACAATATATTGTATTCTGTTATAGTCTCATATACTGTGCGATTCTAAAAGCGCGTGGTTGTGTTAGTTGGGCTCCTAATTGATAGTGCCATTATTTTGAAAACGTAATCTGTTCTATACTGGGAGACAATTGTTCGTGATCCTTGGGCATCGGTATAGAGGGAACAAATTGTCTTAAAGAGATAATGTATGTTGGGCTTGGATTTCATTAAAATCATTATTATTATTATTCTTGCAGTCTTGTGAGTTTTTTCTGCTTTCTATATTATACAGAATTGTTGTATGTTTACATATTATGTCATCGTAGTTACACAAATTCTGATCCTTGTTAAAAATTTCTACTTCTAAAGTATTTTCAACATTTACTGTTTGTTGCTTTGTCTGGTTTAATAATCTCAAGCTCAAGCATTTACTTTTCTTGTTAGAGACCAACATCTTGGGGCTAATGTAGGATTTTCTCAAGGACCTATCGGTTTAGGTAAAATATAATGTGTTCCCCGATTGAATGTTATTTTTGGGGGAGAAACTATGCATTTTCTGGGATCTACATGCTCCTTGGTAAGAACCTCTAAGGGTTTCCAATATTTTGGACTTGAGTAGACTGAAAATAGACATACAACCTTTGCAAGAATGTCGCTTTGCAAAATATATGACTCATGCTCCTTTAGGTTCTTTAAATTGTGTGGGTGGCTTAGCTACAGAGATTAATTGCTATAAATTATGTATCTCTTGAAAGTTGGTTAGCTACCTTTCATTTTGTTATTGGATTCTTCTTTTTCGTAGGTCATTTATGGCACGTTGGAAGAGCTCGCGCAACTACAACGGGATTTGAAAAAGATATTGATTGAGATTTTGTTCTTTTTATGACTACTCTTAATTGAGACAATAAGCTTGAGCTTGATGGTTCTGTTTTAAGATCGAGAAGTAACGGGTGTGGTGGAGTCATACATGTATAAGATGGTAGCTGGCTAGGTGGATACAATTGCAAACTTATGTCAATCCTGTCAGCTATTGCAGAAATCATTGCAGTGAGACGATTTACATATTTGCTGGAATAGAGGTTATGGAAAAGTTGAGGTCTTCAGTGATTGTGTAGAGGCAATTAATTTGTTAATAAGAGGATGTGACAAAGGAAGAAAAACGGTTGTCGTTGACTGGTCACCATTAGTCTAATGAGGGTGCAATGCTCTCTTGAGCTATTGACTTCCAATAGTATCCAAAAAAAAAAAAACGGTTGTCCTTGACTGGTCACCATTAGTCTAATGAGGGTGGGTCAAGGGGCATTTGTGTAATTTCATAGGCGCACCTAATTACCATTATGACCCAAGTAGTTGGCAGGATATTAACATATTCATGAGATTTATTTATATATAATTTTTTATTTGAGTCTTTAATGCGGGATTTATACATAATTTAGGTTAGTGTAACTACTTAAACAAAGAGATATATTTCTTCATCTTTAAATATAAACTTTAAATATGAGAATAAGTCTATTCTAAAATATAAACTTCATTTCAGTTATGTCTCAACATTATTACTTTTTTTTTTTTCAACTTTACCCTTTAAATGTATACGTTATATTTATTGTTTCTCGTTCTTATCCTCTTTACTAATAAGGATATAGTTAGGGGAAAAAAAAAATTGCTTTTAACTAATTTTAACTATTTTCTTAATAAACACACATCAGTTACTTGAAGCTTATATTTAGATGAGTGAGTACAAGTTTTTCCTATAACCGATTCAAACCCTTAATTTTTTTATTTAAAAAAAAAAAAAAAAGTTTAAAACAATTTGAGTGGGTTGGGTTCAACGAACTCACAAAGGTTTGAACCAGCCGCACAATTTATAAATTCCTCACAAAGGTAATTATAAATTTAAAATAAATTATAACCTCACATCACCTTAGATGTTTCAAACAGGATTTGTCATATCTGGGCCAAAAAAATAAAAAATAAAACAAGATATGTTATGGGTGAACTTGGTCTAAATTTTTATTTGGCTCGTGAGAAGTTTCTTCACATTTGGAAAAATACTCTCCCTTGCCCACTTATTAATATTCGTGTGTGTCCCATGATTAATATAAAAGAGCTAGTTGGAAATTATATTTAATTTGAAATATAAACCTTAATTTACTTTATCTTCAAGATTTATACATTTTTTAAAGTATCCCTACTGATTGGAAACATTAAAAAGTTTTTATTTAAAGATGGTCATGATCAACAATTTATATTTGTTAAAAATAACTAACTCCTCTAATCTAACTAAATTAATCGACAAGCTTTAACTACATTTAGATGTAGATGTGTAAGACTATTAAATAATATATTAAGATTAAGAGCAAGATTGAAACAAGGCAGTTGCTAAAGCTTGAATTTTATTGATTGAAACTCATTGAAAACCATACAGAAAGGATTCAGCAGAACTATCTTCATCCTTCAGAATTCAACACAAGAAAGGAAAATTTATATAATTGGAAAAAAAAAAAAAAACAGAGAATATATTCCTTATAATCCTCACATACCCCACGCCTCATGCATCTTAAAACAAAGCCCACATAAATCCTTGGAAGTTTCCAGATGACAACAAATAAAAACAAGCAGCAATACTTGAAGAAAACCTCATCTGAAATTGCGACATTTTAGGATTTTACGCGACCAAAATGACAACATTTAACATGGCATTGCTCGGGACAGATCCAAATAAAGCATACAAGATTCAACAGCCGGTCAAGATTTACATAATCCCTTTTCGGTTAAAGGCTCATCTACCGGGGAAAAAAAACGGAACTTCTGCAGGAAATCTCAAAATTGAAGTTTTAAAAAAATGATGAATAAAACATTTTCAAATCCAGAAACCCTGTTGAAAAAAGTAGAACGACAAAGAAAACACGATCTAACGACTTACCAAGCTCCGGAATGACGGTGAGAGATTCAATAGTGACCTAAATTGCTTTGTTTGCTCAGTGCAGATGAGGGAGGTCCGAAAGAGAAAGCGTGTTTTAATCCAGGGGCATCAATGTAATTTTTGCCTTAATACCCATAAAGGCCCTAGGGCCTACTCTGACATGGGAAAGTTCTTTGGACTTTTTTTGAGTTTTTCTTGGTTAAATAGGCCCTCATCCTTGGGATTTTTCCTTTTCTTCCTTGTGAGAATTGTTACTCCATAATGTTTATAATGTGAGATCTATTTATATAATTTGATTAAATTAAAAAAGTTAGTTAAGTTGATTAACATAAAATTTATTTTTAAAACATCATAATTATTTTCATTGATTCTATCATTCACTCTCTTTCTTGATTATTGTTGAGTGAACATCAATATAGGTAAATTAATAAAAGATTGAAAAATATTAAAAATAGGTTTTATATATATATATATATATATATATATATATATATATATATATATATATATATATATATCAAAATCGACTCTTCAAATAAACCTATATTAAGGAATTGAGAGAGTAATTTATACCGTTTCTTTTCACATTTAGATAATAAACTCTCTTGCCCACTTGTAACTAATACTACCCGGGTTATTAATATAAAAGATAGTTGATGATTAAATTTGAACTTTGATTCTAAATATAAGATCTTAATTTACTTTTTCTCCCAAATTTATAATTTTCTTTTCAAAGTATCTTTTTACCTTAACACATTAAGGAATTTCTATCTAATGATACTCATGATGAAGGGAAACCAACCTCTCTTTATTAATTTTTTTTAATCTACTTACATTAGTCCACTATTTCTTATATAATACTACCCCCGGTCCTAATTATAAGACCAAGTTGACTTTTTTCCGGAGAGATTAAGGAAGCTAAATAAATTACTTAATCATTTTATATATTGTGTATCCTTAGATTATACTCCCTCCGGTCCTAATTATAGGACAACATTTGTGAGTTGGTTTTGGTCCTAATTATAAGACAACATTCTAATTTTTATCAATTTTTTTTTTCCTAAAATACCCCTATTTTATTCTCTCAAGTGTGTTTGGTTTTTGGTGAGTATATGTATGTGGGTGCGTAAACTCTTCCAATCAGTGAAGCTTTTAGATATATATATATATATATGTATGTGTGACACATAAATATATATAGACACACACACGCGTGCGAGTGCGTGTGTGTGTCTACACATAAATATATATAAAGACACACACACACACGTCACACGTGTGTGTGTACATATATGTATGTATGTATATATGTGCGTGTCTATGTATATAAGTGTGTGTGTCTGTCAATATATATATATGTGTATGTTTATATGTATATACACATGTATGTATATATAGCAAGACCATTATTTCAATTAGATATTGTGTGGAAAGGACAATTTTAGGTTGGAGAGGTATGTGGTGGGAGCTATTGATTCATTTTTACTTATGTCATTTTAAATTTATATAAGGGCATTTTAGGAAAATGAGTAAAATTAACTAATTTAACATCTTTCCTTAATCTCCACAAAATTAGTTAAATATGTCCTATAATTAGGACCGGAGGGAGTATATTGGTTTATAAGTCAAACTAATTAGTTTGAAGAAAAAAATAAAAATAAAAATATTCTAAAGTAATTTAATTAGCTTCTTTAATCTCTCCAAAAAAAAGTCAACTAAGTCTTATAATTAGGAGCGGAGGGAGGGAGTAATATTAAATATATTAAGATGAGGTGTAAGGTTGAAACAGGACAGTTGCCAATTACGATTGAATTTCATTGATTGAAACTCTGAGAGATTGAAAACCACACAAAAAGCAGCAGGGGATGGAAAATGAAGGATTCTGCAGGACTAATTCATCCATCAAAATTCAACACAAGAAAGGAAAATTTGTATAACACGAGGAAAAAAAATTAAACACAGAATATATTTCTTCATCCTTATAATCCTCGCACACCTCAAGCCTCCTTATTCATTCATGTTGGTCCTCTCCTCCTCCTGCTCCTCCTTCTCCACTTTCAGGAGGGAGTGAAAGTAAACTCTCTGTATATATAATAGCTTTTCCCTCACGCAATCCATAATTGTACTCGCGATACTCTAGCACTTTCCCCTTGTCGTTGCATTTCAATATCCCTTTGCCACCATCTGAATAATCTGATCCAACAATTTCACCACTTTTGGTCAAGCATAATGGGTAGAAGCAGTGATCTCTAGGAATCTCACCTGACACAACCATGGATTTTGTCCATGATGACTTCATTCCATATTCCTTCATCAACCATATTTCAGCTTCGTTGTCATCACCAAGAACAGATAGGCTGAGATATCCTCCCAGTGTCCTCAGATAAGTAAAATCCAGGCTTTCGAATTTGAATAAATCATCAGGTAGAGAAATGTCAATTAACTTCCTCTGTTTTACATTAAAGGCAAGAATCAATTCAACATCAGTATCGTGGCAAAAGGCCAGCCAGTGAATAGCTCCATTAAAAAACAAGCCAGCTTTAGTGTTGGCAATGTCCGTATAGGGGAAATTATTGGTGCACTCAATTTTTTTCCATGAATTGGCTTTCATGGAGAAAAAATGGAAATTGGATTCAACGTCAGCATCCTCTGCATTATCCGCTCCGAGAATCAGAAATACAAAGTAGTCATCATCGGCGGCGTCATAGCCTAGACCGTGAATGAAGGGAAAAATCCTGACGGCATAGGGAAGTACGGCACTCGCTTGTAGAAACCAGTTGATGGATTCCACACAAAGAAGTGATAATCAGGATCTAGAAGCACGAAGCCTCTGCAAGAACCCCTAATACTCGTAACAAGAGGAAGTGGCGTAATCGGAAAATTTAGGTTTACAATCGCAGAGTCGTCGTGGAGAGATGAGTGGAAATCTATGGATCGAGGTCCAGAATCAGCTAGGTGAACAATTTTATCGGTGATCGAGGAAGACAATTCAAATGGGACTGGCCAAAACGAGGATCGGAAATCAGAGAACGCCATAACTTACATACAGATTTGAAACGGAGCAGAGATTTGACCGGTAATCTCAAGAGGATAGCGACGATCAGCTGCTCAGGGAGGAACACCATGCCCGCCACACACACTCAAGCAAGCTACGATCGGAAGGTAGGAAGAACAACAAAGAGATTTGATTGCCCGGTTGGTTGGCTGAATGGTTTGAAACGCGTAAACTGCGAGAAAATTCAACTTATCGGAAAAGGAAAAAGGAAGTTGTCATATAAATAGCATCTGAATTTGAAACATCCTCAGATACACACTAAATTTATAAAAAGACTTAGAAATGATATGGACGAATAAGAGATATGCAAATTGAGGGAAAAAGACGACGCTGCCCTTGAGGCTAAAGAGATCTCATTATCGCTCAGACTTTCATTCGCCGATTCGAACAACGCCTGTCTTCGTGCTCGAGAATCATCTGCGTCGCCGTAAATCGCCGACTTTAGACGGAAAGATCTCTGGCCGCCATTCGATCACTGTTGGAGGGAAGGAAGTCGATTTCAGGCCATCGATTTGCTGCATCGCGGGTCACTCTCATCTTTTTCTATCGGTTCAGCATTATAAAGATTTGTTTTATTAAGAAGATGGCTGTTTGGGCGAGAATCAGGAACCTATTTACTAAAGGATGCGCACAACGAAGGAGAAGCCGATGGTTTCTTGGTTCCTTTTTGCTGTTCCCAACCCACTGGTCTAGGGTCCTTCACTTACCCATCAATCTCAGGCTTCTCACCTGTCATATTGTTTGGTGTTCAATTTTGTGTCTGCACATATATTAGTGATCGATTCCCCTCCAAGACCCTCGCCAGTCGCCAGTAAGGTTTCGAAGTTCTCTTATTCAATTGCCAAAATTGATTCTATATTTTTTTCTTGTTTGATTTCATCATGATTATTTACTGCTGAGATTCTTAACATTTTTTGCTGTTTATTATGAATTAAGATTGTCAATCCGGAAGATTGCGTTGCCAATTTAGGGGAATTGGGTTGCATTTTGTTTAGAAAATATGGGCCAGGATTGTACAGATGATGTTGAAATGCTTTGCTTCATATATATACCTGATCTAGCTTAGGGATGAGGATTTACTTTTTTTTTTTTTTTTGGGTTTCTTATTGCTTTTGTTCGTTACTCTTCCCCCATCGAACTTCTATATTCATCGTAATCTCTTGGAGTCTGCTTTATGATTAAGGCCCCAATGTCCTTAAAGGTAATACTCTGATAGCAATTAATTGAATGCTAACCACTTCATTTTCCTTAAAAGTTGTGGGCAGAAGTACAGTTTTTTCTTCTTGCATGGACGATGGCACAGCAGCCTGACAAAAGTTGAAGAGTTAATTGTGTTGCATTGTGTCTAATATGAGTGCTGACACAGTGACATGCCCAAATTTGAAGTGTTGTATTGTGTCTGATATGAATGTTCGACATGTTTTAGACGTGAACATGATCCCTTTTTCAAGTTGTGAGCTTCTTCTTTTGTACCAAGTTTCATTTATTTCCTAAGCTCTAATACTTTTACAAACATTCTCCGTTCTGTCATGGATGCTTTATTTCCTAAGTTGGATACTTTTATTACAGTTCAGCTTGGCATTTTTCTTCACAAATGGCAAATCTTTGCTTTCATAAGTTGTCTGATTTCACAAGATATAATTGATTTCTAATGTTGGTGATTAATCTGATGTCTATTAATAGTTGTGAGTGTCATTCTGTGGCAACTTGTGTGTTTTGCGTTCTGTAGGCGAGACTGTGGCGTCCATGTCATGATTTGGTTGCACAATTGGACTCTTGGTGCTAGTATGTAGTACAGGGATGATGAGGTGGTCGACTATAGGCACAACCTCATGTGGTGGCTTGTAAACCATGAATTGAATAAGACCAAGGACACTGCATTGGGACTCCTTCAAACGCAAGCGACCCACGGGAAGAGAAGAAAGACATGATCATTATTAATGTTAGCATATTTTTTTGATTAGTTTGTCATTAAGCACCTAGGATTGTAGCCAATCTATGTACATATCTTGTGCTCTCCATAAATGGATGAATAGCAATCATTTTTGTTGTGCATTATGTTTATAAATCAGGAATTTAATGTTCAATGAAGGATATTAGATTAACAAAAAGTAAATGGTTTATAACAAATGTCGTAATGAGAATTACCTATTCTTCAATGTTATTTACTAGTTTTTTAATGATAATTATCAATGCTTTCATCAGGTTTACTACTTGTGAATCATGAAACATCATTAATGTTGCTAAATTATAAATCTTGTAATGGGAATTACCAATTTTTCAATAAATAAAAGTGCATTATCACAAATCTTTCATTGGCATTTACAAATCTTTCATTGATATTTACAAATATTTCAATGACACTTACAAGTTTTTTCTTGAGGTTCACCATTTTTGTCTCTGAGGGAACAACAAATAAAAGTGCATTATTACAAATCTTTCAATGACATTTACAAATATTTTAATGGAATTTACAAATATTTCAATGGCATTTACAAGTTTTTTTTGGAGGTTTACTATTTTTGTCTCTGAGGGAATAACAAATAAAAGTGCATTATCACAATCTTTCAATGACAAGAACTAGTAATTACAAGTAGTAAACCTGATGAAAGAACTAGTAATTACCATTAAAAAAAACTAGTAAATATCATTAAAGAATTGATAATTCCCACTATGACATTTGTTATAAACCATTTATGTTTTGGTAATCCAATATCCTTCATTGAACAAAACATTCCTGATTTATAAATATAATGCACAACAAAAATGATTGCTATGCATCTATTTATGGAAAGCACTAGATATTTACACAGATTGACTACAATCCCAAGTGCTTAATGACAAACTAATTAACAAAATATGGCAACATTAATAATGATCATGTCTTTCTTCTCTTTCTTTTTGTCGCTTGTGTTTTAAGAAGTCCCAATGCAGCATCCTTGGTCTTATTCAATTCATGGTTGACAAGCCACCACATGAGGTTGCGCCTATACTCAACCACCTCCTCATCCCCGAAGTGCATACGGGCACCAGGAGTTCAATTGTGCAACCAAATCATGACATAGACACCACAGTCTCGCCTACAGAACGCAAAACACACAAGTTAACAAATATACGCAAAACACACATGTTAACACAAGTTGTCACAGAATGACACACACAAGTTAACTAATGAAGAGGCATAATGATGTTTTCGTTTTTTTTTTTTAGTTTTAAATATTTTAACTTCTACCAAAATATTTAAAAACCCAAAAATATTCTACAAACACTAATTAATGAGGTGCATGAAAAGAGGTTGGAATTTCTTTAACTAAAAAATACACAGAACCGGAAAAGAGCAGACTAATTCATAACTTAAAGATACCGAAAATTTCTTGTCAATAAGATAATGGTTTATTCGATATTTGATTATTGGAGAAAATTTATCTAATAGAGTAACCCCAGATAAAAACGTTAGAGGTTTTAGCATTAGAAGTCTAAATGGAGAAGTCATCTCTGAGGAATCAAATCAAATCATTAAATTGACCAAAAGGCAATTCACACTGTCGACGATAGAATGTACGGTCCTTTTCATCGATGAAGTATAACAAAATTACTTGTCTTGCATTCCTGAGGCATATCATATCATACAAGTTATTAGGGGGGAAACTAAAATAAAAACGTGATGCCCAAAGATGAAATCAATTGGCCACTATCAACCCTTTGCCCCCACAAGCAGAGAGGTATAAATAAACAGATAATGTGATTAAGAAAGTCATTAACCTCCAATCTGATGCAGCTTCATGACATAGATATTGAAGAAGTAAAGATCTCTTTGGTCATGAAACTTTGAGCAGAACAGAATGAATAAATTATCTCTAATTTTTCAGATGAAATTGAAGATCAAATACTTAGTCCAACCAATGCAAAAGTTTGACTCCCTAAAGTCAAGGGTAAACACTTGATTGAAAGTTAGAGCACAAAGTTGAAGAATTGAGTAAGGCAACAAACATTTTCAGTTAACAATTCCAACCCTATATCTATTAATGCTCAACAGCACAAAATATCATGAAAACAGCAGCATATCAGAACCAACCAATATCAAACCTCACAGTATGGAACTGAGGAATGCTCATTAAGGTTCAAGAAATACCTTTCGTTTGAGGTGATCAGAAACAAATTCAAAAATATAAAATTATAATCAATAGTTTCTAACAAGGCTCGTGAACCCAAACAAAATTATAAACAAACTTGACAAAATGTCGAAAATCCAGGAAATACTGATGTTAAAGGTGATTGGAGAAATAAAAAGACTTGCAAATATCACATATATGTTTACTTGTTTGTTCAATAAAATTTTCTCCCAAAAAATATATATATTTATAGTTCCCCAAACTCACTAAAGGAATCAATATAATCAGGTAATTGCTTCAACTAACTATAAAATTTGACTGACATGCAAATCGTAAGATAACACCACTACAACAGAGGGTAGAGGCCAAACGAATGTTTTTCTTTAAAAAAAAAAATGTAAAGCAGAGACAAACCGGTATAATAGCCATCACTACAAAGAATTTTGGGACAGCAAGTATTGAAAAGAGAAATTCTATTGATAGAAGATGATGATAGTAGATGTAAAAGTTGGTACAACTTACAAGGTAGTTTCAGATAATTCAAGAAAATTAAGACGTTGAGCCGTAAAAGACTACGGTTGAAAGAATGCAATTTTTTGGAAGTCATAATCAACACAAACGTTACTTTTTCAGTTTATGAGCATATCAACCTTCTTCTCTACTCAGGGAAATAGGAATTCTAATGTTAAACTGAAAGTGTCTTAACCTTCGAACAAAAGTGGAGGGCGGCTAATTGGAAAGGACAAAAAAAAATTCCACAATGTTCATGGCAGTTCATATTAATCAATCACAGCAAACACAGAATGCAGAAGAAGAACGCGCGCGAAGACGGCCGAAGTTCGAAAGAGCGAATGAAGGGAAATCAATAAGTAAGAGAGACATCCAATTAAAAGGGAAATCAAATACAAATACTTAGAAAATAAACCCCAAAAAACACCTTGTTGCCGTCAATGTGAGCCACTGCCCTTGCCGTCAATCAGCTCTTCACGACCACCGTTCTATACTCTCCTCTACGGTCACCGTCGTGGCTGCTCCTCACGATGGCTGCTGGATTTACTTAGCGGCAGATAGGGTTAAATTTTGTGTTTGCATCGTCGGCATCGCTGTTGGAGATGTTGGAAGAAAGGGCCATTGCAGAGAAAGGGTTTTGGTTCGTCTGCAGCGTGGAGAGTAATTTCTCGATCTTTTAAACCCTTTTTGGTGTAAAAATCTTAAAAAAGCGCCAAAATCGTGACAATCGGTGAAAAGATCTAAAGGCGCTTTTTAGGTATTTTCGGAATCTTTGGTGAGTTGTTAATGGGGCTGATATAGTTGTTAAAGAGGTACTGATACAGTTGTTAATAGGGGCTGATTTAGTTGTTAAGAAATTGTTGTTAATGGGGCTGATAAAGTTGTTAACTAACAACTATATCAGCCAAATTAACAACTCGCGTAAGATTTTGAAAATACCTGAAAATGCCCTACAGCTTTTTTAGGTATTGTCAGATTTTGAAGAACTTTTTTAGGATTTTTACACCAAAAAGGACCTTCAAAATGATTTTCCCATTTCTCATTCCTCCACCTAAGGGCTAGTTTGGTTTGAGGGAGGGGAGGAAAAGGGAGGGGGAGGGGCTATTCTTTTACATCCTCTTTGTAAAAAATTATATGGAAACTTTTCAATATTTTAAAAATATACTATCAACAAAAAAGAATATTCCCTTCACTAATGACAATTTAGTCAATTCACTACTTTATACTCCCTTCCTTCCCACTCCCTCCCCTCAAACCAAACACACCCTAAGGGCAATGGGGTCTTTTTCCCCTAATTTGCATATCCCTAATTGGTCTAGGTCACTTCTCAGTCTTTTTACAAATTCAGTGGGCTTCTAGGGGTTTTACAAATTCAAATGGTATTTAACTGTAATTTTCCCAAAGAAAAATCAATCGGAAAATTGCATTTTGAAGCAAGAGAAAATACAGTGAAAGTCTTTTAAAATCGTTAATTTATAGACAAGTCCCATAAGATATTTTAGTAATATAATACAAGGGGATATCATTTCTGCAGTTAGTGCAGATAAATATATCTGCAGCGAGCCAAACTACGTCGTTTCACCCCGCCATCACGGCACACAACCATGGCTCTCACTCCTCTCAGAATAGCCCTCTCCTCTTGGTCTTTCTACTCTCACTCAGCCTCGCCTCCATCATTAGATCCGTAAGTTGCTCTCTTCTGTGTGGAGGTCACAAATCCTATCCGAGTCATTTCTGCTCTTTATTCAGTTTGCTACCATCTATATTCTATGAATTGAAGTATTGAACCACCTCCACTACTTTCACTTGGGGTCTAAACCATATTCATTAATGTGGTTAATATATAAGGGGTTTCAAGGAGTTCTTTGCACAGGAGTGGCATATTCGATCATGCGTGGACTATTCAGAGGAAAGGTCCTCTTTATGTGTCTGTGTTCACCCCCCTTGCAACTCGTCATCGCTGGCTTTATCAGCTGGGCTCTGCTTCGCGAGGAAATATACGTCGAAACGTATGAAACACTCATAATACTATACGTTTTCGCCTTCTATTAGTTATAGATGTTTGGTTTTTGATCCATGTTGTATGTTTGGTTCAGTGCTATGAAGAGAAGGAAGGAGGAGAGGGAGTGAGAGGGGAAGAGAGAGAAGCAGTGTTGAGGTGTTGGTGAAGGTTTGTCAACCATGGGGAGAAGGAAGGGCGTATGTTTTGTGTTTTATAAAGGGATAAGGAGCAATTTTACACATGTGATTTACCCCGAAAGTCTTTCAAGACCACGAGATTTAACCTTTGGAGCAAAAATATACATGTAATTATGTTTTGGGAGCGTCCGACCATGGCCGTTAGTCAACTAACGGTCAACGGTTAAGTTGGATGGAAATGAACGGAACTTGGGTGAAATTACACTTTTGGCCCTAGTTTTAGGTGAAATTACACTTTTGCCCCATAATTTTAGGTGAAATTACACTTTTGCCCCATAGTTTTAAATATTTTTTAAAAAATAAAATACCCCCGGTGGGCCCCACCGCCGACCGACGGTGGTTGCCGGGCGGTGGGGCCACCGGGGTATTTTAGTTTTTTTAAAAAAAATATTTAAAACTATGGGGCAAAAGTGTAATTTCACCTAAAACTAGGCTAAAGTGTAATTTCACCCAAGTTATCGTTCATTTCCATCCAACTTAACCGTTGACCGTTAGTTGACTAAGGCCATGGTCTTTGGACGCTCCCAAAACATAATTATACGTGTGTATTTTTGCCCAGGTTGAAATCTCGTGGTCTTGGCTTTCCTTTGGGTAAATCACATGTGTAAAATTGCTCCTTTACCCTTTTATAAAAAACAAAAGGAAACGGCGCCGTTTTACCTTTGCTGTAGAAAATATTTTTTTGCAGTTGAAGCAGAAATGATTTCCCCATAATACAGTTACAAAAAGCCCAAAATAACCTTCCTGGAACAATCAAACCCCCAATTCTTCATTCTCTCAACACTAAAATATACAATCGAAAATATGTTTTGAACCATTAACACATGTTGTCACTTCGATTTTTAATCAGATAGAAATTACTATTCCCTTCCATCGTAAATATAAGATAAAGTTAATTTTTTTGAAAAAATTTAAAAATTAAATTAAATTACTTTAGAGTATTTATATTTATATTTTTTTCTCTAAACTAATTAATTTAACTAATAAACTAATATATAATCTAAGGTACACAGCATATGATATGATTAAGTAACTTATTTAGCTTATTTAATTTCTCCAAAAAAAGTTAACTTTACCTTATATTTAGAACAACAGGAAGTACTAATTAAGCCGTCACCTCAACTTGAACATGTCTTCAGGGCCAATGTGTATAATTATGGTTAAGAATGCCAACACCCTGGATGGATATGATAATTTTTATGGGCAGGGTTAAGCATCATGTAGGGTATGCTGCCCTGCCAATTTGGCCCTGCCGAGTAAATATATATGATATTATAATTTATATAAATATTTCTTATAAATCTAGTGATATATTTCTTTGCTAATACATATGGTAGTTTTAAAATTTCAAGACTTTGGTTGTACACTTATTTTAAAATATCTCAAAATGTTGAATCATCGAATGTATTTAAAGTTTATATTACTTAAAGCAAAATTAAGACATATGGTAACTACTAGAATTTTTATAAAATTTGAATGGAATTAATTTTTTTTCCTTACATGTGGACAGGGCAGGACGCTACCACTTAGATAGGAGGTCTTAAGGCACCGGCTAGGTATAAGGCTACAAAATGCAGCCTATTCATCTTTCAGACTAGGCATCAGATAGGAGGTCTTGCCTACTTGAATGTATCATAGGACTTACCTATAAAGTACAGATTTTAATGGATCTTTAGTTGATTTTCTCTAACTTAATACCTGAGTGCAATTTTTCCTAAATCAATGGGGCATCACCAGTGGGAAACGAGTCCACATTAGGTGCTAATTTAGCATATTTTTTTTTTTTAAAATTTTTTTATATATTGTATTTATTTATATTTAAATTATATCTTTCTTTCGAGATATTGTTTTTGACTAATATCTCAAATTAATTAATTTCTAATTAAGATTTGTTTTAACACCAAGGTATTATAAAAATTAATTAATTTGAGATACTTGGGTGTAAAAAATATCTCGAAAGAGCTTATAATTTAAATCTAAATAAATACAATATATATATATAATTTATTTATTTATTTATTTTTTTTTTAAAAAAAAAAAAAAACTCGTGGGAAACAAGGATGAGAGGAAAACGTCCATTCAAGGGTTTGCTTCCGTAGCAAGTTTCAATGACAAAGCACACCCCATCGATTCGTACGCCGGACAGCTTCTTGGGGAAGAAACCCGTGCTTATCAGTCATCAGGGATATGCTGGTGTAAATACAAAACCAACCATAATAGATGATGTTTTAAATAAAATCTATTTTTAAAGACGAATCTTTATTTTAAATTCTGAGTTATTTTTTTTTTAAAATAAAATAAAATAAAAATCTGAATGGTTTATTAAAGGGATAAGGTACATCTAACATTCTGAAGTATTTTCCCAATTACATCAATTATTTATGTTTTAAGGTGTGTCCAACATCATAAAACATTTTGTGGTGCGTTTAACACCCTAAATTTTTTTTTTTGTCTAATAACTTAAAGTATTTTTGTAAATGCATTTAGCACCCTAAAGTTACTATTAAAAATATTTTAGGTGATGAATACACCTTCACTTAAATAATTTTTTGGGAGTTCATAAGTAGGTTTAAATTGCTCCTTAAAAAAAAAATACTTCATAGGAAAATTTTCTTTTGAAAAATAAAGATTTTAAGAGCAAAATTGAGCAACAAAATACTTAAAAAATAAAAAATACTTCAACAAATTGGATGTATCTTAAAAAAATACTTTAGAATGTTAGCTGCACCATAAATTACATTAAAATATTAAATGCACCTAAAAAAATATTTCAGGATGCTAAATACACCTTAGCCCTAAATTGAATTTAGACATTTCATATTTTAATATTTATCTCCTGTAATGAGCTCCCAAGCTACTTCCTCTTGCATAATATCGCAGTTGGAGTCTTCTCCAAAGTGTTTTATTGTTATAATTGAAAAAGGGTATTTAAATGAGAAGCTATGCCAGTTATTGAATGGGAAAATTCCTAAAAAAACTTTAAAAGTTCTAAAACATAAAAAGGTGTTTCAAATATTGATAAGGCTAGAGAGGTGTGAGGGCTTGATTTATCCTTTTTAAATTTAGATGGAAATGATAGAAATATTCTTCTGAATTTAAAAAACGTACCCCCATTTCTTATAAGAGTTTAACTAGTTCATATTAGGTTTTTACAAGTTCTGATAAGATTTTTACAAACTCTAACTCAAAAATAACTACTTGTTACATTAGTGAGGTATTGATTCTCACCTCTAATAAAGGCTTAACAAGTTTAGATAAAGTTTTAATAACTTTTGATAAGATTTTTACAAATTCCAATTCAAATATTACCATTTGCTACAATAATAAGGTACCGATTTACACATTTGTTAAGATATTATCTGAACTTGTTAAAACCTTACTTGAAGTTACAAAACCCTTATTAGAAGTGAGAATCAATACCTAGCCATTCAAGTGTTGAATTTTGAATTGCAATTTATGAAAATCTTATTAGAACTTATTAAAACCTTATCTATCAAAAGTGACAATCAATATCTTGTCATTTAGCAAGTGAAGAATTTTGAATTAAAATTTGTGAAAAACTTATCAGAAATTATTAAAACCTCATATAAAGTTGTTAAACCATTATAAAAATGAGATCATGTTTTATAGACTCAGAGGGACATTTCTATTATTTCCATTTAATTTTAAAAAAGACAAATTTATCCTTTAATATTTTTTTTAAAAAAAAAAAAAATCAAGGAATTTTTTCTTATTAAGTATGTCTAAATATTGAATTCCCCAGACGAGTATTCCAAATTCACACAATATCAAACAAACTCGAAGGCACTCATTTGTAATTTCAAAATTTGGTGAAATGACTTTAGCGACAAATAAGAGAAATATACAATCATACCAAGATCATGCTCAACTTTGACATCCGAAGTTACTTGCTCCGGATGTTAATATAGAATAAATTAGAAGAATTACTTGTAACATATTTTTTATATTTATCAATATTTTTTAAATTTATCCTTATTGGTATACCCTCAACAATAATTAATGAGGGAAAAAAATAAAGAATTAATAAGATAGATAATTAGGGTGTTTTAAAAAATACATGTTATATTAAGTAACTTAACTAACTTTCTTAATGCAATCATATCATATTTGTTTATTATAAGATTAATTAGTTTTCTTAATATCTCAAAAAAAGTTAACTATGCCTTATATTTAAGATCAAGTAGTATTATGTTTTATATTAAGGAGTGGAGAGAGTATAACACTACTTTTTATCTTTAATATAAGAGTTAGTTAATTAACTTATATATAAATATATTAGGAAAATCCGAAGGGTGGGTTGGCATAATTATCTTGTGGATTTGTTAGGCCTCGTGTTGGATTAATTTTTTCCAAAACATGTTTGGCTGATCTGTATTTCTTTTTTTCTTTTTGATAAAAATTCAGAAAAATACTTTCGAATTTTGAAAATCTCAAATAAGTTAGGCTTCATGGTAATTTTTTTTAATATTTAATGTGGGAATATTATTTAATGGAATATTTAATATTTTTTAACTGTGGAATATATTTTTTCAATTTTTTAATGGACAAATATTTTTTAAATTTCTATATTATTAAGTTTTTAACATTTAATGGTGGTAATTTAACATTTAACAGAGTTTATGTTGGTGGGCATTTTGATCAATTTAAAACTTATTATACAATAATATCTTTTTCACTTGATTAATTACATGATGTTTGCATCCCTATTCATCAATCTTAACCGTATAATATTCCCATTTACATTACATAAGTCCAACAATAGAATCAAACTAAATGGGCTATTTATGTTTTGTTTCAAAAACTTGTTGCAAATATTTTTCCAAACAAATTTTATTATTTTATTGTTTTCTAAAATAATAATAAAAAATTGTTTTTGAAAACAAAATCAAACAGCTACTTAATTTTTATTTAGGCAAATTTCACTTAAATACTATTTCAACTTTCAAAACCCTAAAAAGTCTGTTAAGACATAAAAGGGCACCCCTCGCCGGAGAACAACCACAAGCCAGCACCTTCTGGATACCTGAGCTTTTACCACCGGCCACTAGAGCTTCGATGCTGGTGGTTGTATTTGTTTAAAAATAAGGAGCCAAGTGGAAGGGTGGGATTTGAATTCATCGTCCTTGGTCATCCATTGGGCCACCATGCCCTTTTGATGTATGCATGCATGTATAAGAATCTATGCGTATAATACAAATAAAGACATAATGATATTTAACTAAATGAGTAATGGAAATGATGAAAGGCATAATGATATTGATTAGAGGCATAATGGTATTCACTAAATGAGTAATATTATTAAGTAAAGGCATAAACATATTTTTTAAAAGCGTAATGATATTCACCAAACGAATAATGATGTTGACTAAAGACGTGGTGATATTCACTAAATGAATAATGTTATTAACTAAAGGCGTAACGATATTGAATACATGAGTAATGGTATTGGCTAAAGGCGTATTGGTATTAACTAAATAAGTAATATTATTCACTAAAGATGAGTAATGTTTTAGGTATTTTGTCAATACCATTACACTTTTAGTCAATATCATTACTCATTTAGTCAATATCATTATGCTTTTAGTTAACATCATTCCACCTTTAGTCAATATCATTACTCATTTAGTCAATATCATTATACTTTTAATTAACATTATTACACTTTTAGTCAATATCATTACTCATTTAGTGAATATAATTACGCCTTTAGTAAATATTATTACTCCTTTAGTCAATATCATTACTCATTTACTTAATAACATTACTTATTTAATGAATATCATCATGTCTTTAATCAATACCATTACTCATTTAGTGAATACATTACACCTTTAGTCAATATGTTTACACCTTTATTTAATAGCATTATTCATTTAGTGAATATCATTACACCTTTAGTCATTTTATTACTCATGCAGTCAAATACCATTTCATAATTATTTATATTATACACATATATTCTTATGCATAAATATATCAAAGAGGGCTTGGTGGCGATTATGCTTTTTTTTTGGAAAGGGGGTTGTTGCGGTCCGGCCAAACGGCCCACATAGGGGTATGGCCCAACACAATTAATATCCCATATCCAGGAGCACCGATGATGATGAGGAATCTATCATATCTACTGGCGATCAGATAAGATAGATCATACGGTTAGAATATCGGGGCAAAGCCTATAAATACAAGGGTACAACAATAAGGTGCACATGTTCTAACTCAACCCTAATTACTTATTATATCACCATGCACCATCCCTACCGAACACTACCCCATCCCCCCATTGGAGAGGAGTTCATCGTGTACAGTGATCCAGTGCCTTCCTGGATATCTCCATTATAGATACTCCGGACGGGCCATTTGATCTAATATCAACGTACTAGCCCAAGCGGCTGGACACATCTGTTTACAGAACAGAACATTGGCGCCGACCGTGGGGACGTGTAAATTTCGATCCCCGTGACCACCGATGGCCAACACAAGAAGTTGCAGTCGGAATACTCAACCTGGAAATCCACCACAGGTTGACACTACTCAAAATAACCAGGCTCCACCTCCACCACCGCCGGAGGAACCCCAAGAGGGGAATGTTTCAGATACGGCATCTTCCCCTCCGATAGTTCCCAAAACCCATAAATTGGCTGTGACAAAGATCCCAATCCAGAATTCTGATATCGTCCTCCTGCAAAAAACACAAGAGTCAATTCGAGGCGCCTGGAGAATAATGAAAAGCGGAACAACCTCCGGCGCCAAGAAGATCGAGGGTAATGCGGCGAGATGATTGAAGAGCGGGTGGACAAACCCGAAAAGATAAAAGGAAGAAGGAGACGGGAAGACTCACCGGAAAGGTCAGAAAAGACATCTCCATACACAAATAGTCCATCTCCCAGTACACGTATCAGGTTGAAAGACCGGGATGCAAGTCGGACTTTTCGTGAATCTAGGCAAGGTCGACTTCGTATGTCGGCCTCGGAGGCCAAAAGGATACGCTTGGAAAAGATTGCTCAAGATGAAGACATATACACCGAGAAAAGGGCTAGGAAGTCGCCCGAAGAGAAAAGGACTAGGAAGTCGCCCGAAGAAAAAATGACTCGATCTCGGAGGTCGTCAGAGGAATACAAGATGAAGTACTTAGATGATTTCAGCCAGGGACCTTTTTCTGAGGAAATTGCGTCAGCACCATATCCAAGACGCTTGGATCTAACACATCTCCCAAAATATGATGGGAGTCAGGATCCGCGTGTTCATCTCGAAACTTTTGAGCTGGGTATGTGGGTTCAATCAATCAAGGGGGCAGTCATCTCACGAATCTTCGCAGCTACATTAGTTGAACCAGCCCAGAGATGGCTTTATACTTTGCCCGTCGATTCAATACATCACTTTCAAGACCTCGGACGAAAATTTGAGTTAAATTTTGCAACAAGTAAAAAGCACGGCAAGTCTCAATTTACTTTGGGAAAAATCGGGCGAGAAGAAGGGGAAACCCTTCGAAATATTTAGATCGGTTTAAAGAAGTGGCGTTACAGGTACGATCACTCCCAGAAGACGTCCACGTACACTGTATAGTTGATGGCTTGGATCCCTCGTCCCTATTAGCTGAAAACATCTTCAAAAAATGAGTTGACACGCTCACAGAATTCCACACCCGAGCTAAGCAATACTTAGATGTGGAGCAGATGGAGATAGCCAATGGTATCGGAATGGAGAAAAGAGGAAACATGTCACCGGAGCAAAAGGGTAAACCAAAGAGTGATGTTTTCCAGCGACTCTGGAGCCAAGATGCACGCGGTCAGGAAAGAAAGCACGGAGCCAAAGCGAAATATGGCAGATATGCCCCGTTAAATACTACTCGCTCCCAGATTTGGAAGGAAGTGGCCCAGACCGACATGAAAGGAGTAAATAGACCTCGCCCAAATAGGATCTGGTTCACAACTGATTGCTCTAAATTTTGCGAGTTCCACGATGGACCAGGACATACGACAGATCAATGTATTGAGCTCCGGGACGCCATCGAACAATTTATTAGAGAGGGCAAGATACGTCGTTATGTGATACTTACACAGGGGCGTAAAGAAGGTCGTAAACGAAAGACAGGAGGTCGAAGTAGAAGACCGGCTAAGGATACCAAGAAATTTGCGAAGTATCGCAAGTCGGCTGACGAAGATGATGAATACCCGGAAGCGCAATTTCATTGCAATGTTGTCAGTGGTGGCTTTGGTGGGGGTGGAGACACTGTTAGCCATCGGAAGAAATACTTAAGAGAGGTACTCTCCATCAGAGATCCCTCAAAGTTTAAAAAGGACTCTACCGAGCCGACACCGCCGCCATTAGTATTTACTCATGAAGAACTAAAAGATGTGGTACCAGGCCACCAAGATGGTTTGGTAGTCACGGCAACCTTGGCTCAATGTCGGGTGAAAAGAATTTTCGTTGATGCAGGGAGTTCAGCCGACATCATTAGCTGGGACGCTTATAAAAGAATGAAGATGGTTATTGAGGATTTAAAGCCATGCAAAACCACCTTGATAGACTTCAATGGTGAACATTCACCTCCCAAGGGGTATGTCGACTTACGACTAACTTTGAGAACAAGAGATGCTTTCAAATCTGAAAGGGTAAGGTTCATAGTGGCCGATTTCCCTTCTCCGTACAATATTATATTAGGACGACCAACCATCCATAGTTGGGATATGATCGTATCAACAAAACACCAGAAGTTGAAAATGGTAAACAACAAAAATAAAATTGTGGTGGTATACGGAGATCAAAAGGAGTCCAGGCAATGCTATTTTGAATCAGTCCGAGACATTAAAGAAGGACCCTCGTCCTTACCACAGATTCGGGAAGATGAACAGATACTGATTACAGATAATCAAAGAGGAGATGGACGACCTGTTAGCATGGTAGAGCTCGACTTAAGGGACGAACCCGAGGTTCCACGACCGGAACTAGAAGGAGAGCTCGAAGATTTAATCCTGGGTGGAGATCCCTCCAGAATTACGAAGATAGGGGGAAACATGAACCAGGATTTAAAAGACAGACTGAGCAAATTCCTAAGGCAAAATCAAGATGTATTTGCATGGACTTCCTCCGAGGTCCCAGGGATTGATCCTAATTTCTACTGTAATAAGTTAGCCATCCAAATGGGTATAAAACCGGTGGCACAGAAGAAAAGAAATATTTGTACTGATAGACGTGCGGCATTGGAGAAACATGTAGAAGAACTTTTGGAGGTCGGATTCATCAGGGAAATACAGTACACCACGTGGCTCTCCAACGTCGTCATGGTCATAAAACCGAGCGGAAAATGGAGAGTATGCACAAATTACACTAATCTGAACAAGGCATGCCCAAAAGATTCTTATCCGATGCCCAACATTGACCAGCTGGTTGACAACTCTTCAGGTTTTCAGCTATTGTCTTTCATGGACGCATACTCCGGATACAACCAGATACCGATGCATCCAAGCGATCAGCCAAATGTGATGCCCTTTAGACTGAAGAACGCAGGGGCAACGTACCAACGAATGATGAATAACGTATTTGAGGATCAGATTGGACGTAATATTGAAGTATACATTGACGACATGATCGTGAAGACAAGAGATCCGGAAGATCACGTTCGCGACCTAGAACAAACTTTTGAGAAATTAAGAAAATTCCGAATTCGGCTGAACCCGGCCAAATGTGCATTCGGAGTGCCAGCCGGAAAAGTCCTCGGCTTTATGTTAACAAATCGGGGAATTGAAGCTAATCCGGATAAATGTAAGGCTGTCCTCAACATGCGGCCGCCACGGACCAAAAAGGAAGTCGGCGGCTAAGCGAACCGGCCGACTAGCTGCGTTAACCAGGTTTTTACCAAGATCGGCCGAGAATGCGTTGCCATTTTTTAAGTTGTTGAAAAAAGAAATTGTTGGGGGATGGAACTCGGATTGTGATGTAGCATTTGAGAAAATCAAACTATGTTTGGCAACACCACCCATCCTGTCAAAGCCTGACCCTGGAGAAACCTTATACGTGTATTTATCAGTAGGAGAAGAAGCCGTGAGTGCGGCCCTGGTGCGAGAAATCGAGGCCGGCCAATCCCCAGTCTATTTTATTAGCAAGGCTTTACAAAGCTCGGAATTGCGATACCAAAAGTTGGAGAAAGTGGCGTTTGTACTACTCACTTTGGCAAAAAGGTTGAGGCCTTACTTTCAGGGACACCGGATTGTCGTCCGCACCAACCAACCGCTTCGACAAATATTACACAAACCAGATTTAGCCGGACGAATGACTAGCTGGGCTATCCAGTTATCCGAGTTCGACATCTCGTACGAGGCTCGACGCACAATCAAGTCACAGGCTTTGGAAGACTTCATCAGAGAACTCACTTCAACAGAAAACTTAGATATGACCCAAAGCAAGATGTGGAAAGTATATGTCGACGGGTCTTCTAATTCAAAGGGAAGTGGGGCCGGAGTCATTGTCGAGAGCCCGGATGGGGTAGCCATTGAGCACTCCCTCCAGTTGGAATTCCCGACCTCAAATAATCAAGCGGAGTATGAGGCCCTCCTCGCGGGATTATTACAAGTCAAAGAACATGGAGCACAGAGAGTAAGGGTTTTCACCGACTCTCAGCTCATTGCCGCTCAGATTGGGGGCACGTATCAGACTAAAGGACCACTACTGGCTAAGTATCTCAACAAAACAAAAGAAATAATTTGAGTTCGAGGAGGTAATTGTCTCCCACATCCCAAGAGAGGAAAACACCCGAGCCAACATCCTGTCAAAACTTGCCAGTACCAAGGGCCCGGGAATCTTTCGAATTGTTATCCAGTAACACCTTGCAGAGCCAACTTGTGTTATGGAAATTTCATCGGTCACAGATTGGAGAAGACCCATTCAAGATTACCTTGAAAGGGGAATTATACCAATAGATCCAGTCGAGGCAAAGAAACTAATTCGGGAAGCGGCCATCTACACCATGACCGATCCGGTTATACCGAAAAGGGTTGCATTCCCCAATGATGAGGTGTTTGGGTTCTTCGAGGCTAAATACGTGCGGCCGAGGTACATCACGGCGAATGGCCACCATATGGGAGGAAAGGCTCTAGCTAGGAAAGTCTTGCGGCCGGATATTTCGGCCTACGATCAAGATAGACGCTATGGAGACAGTCAAGAGATGTGACAGTTGCCAAAAACATGCTAAAATCATCTGGCCGCCACCATCAAAATTATGCAGACTCTCATCGCCGTGGCCTTTCTACAAATGGGGAATGGATCTCCTCGGATCATTCAAATCAGCGCCGGGGTAGTTTAGGTGGCTCATCGCGGCGGTAGACTATTTTACAAAATGGATCGAAGCCGAGCCATTAACCTCAATCACCTCAGTAAGAATTCAAAGATTCTTCCGGCACAATATCATCTCCCGATTTGGAATCCCAGCCAAGATTGTTATTCTTGATAACGGAGCGCAGTTCATCGACAAAGGTTTCCAATCTATGATGTCAGATCTTGACATCGTACAACACTTCACCTCGGTAGAACATCCACAATCTAACGGCCAGGCCGAAGCAGCTAACAAGATTGTTCTCAACGGCCTAAAGAAGCGGATGCACGATGCAGAGTCCAATTGGGTTGACCAGCTCTACAATGTATTATGGGGATACAGGACCAGTGTCCAATCCTCAACTCAAGAAACCCCCTTTCGGTTAACTTATGGATGTGAAGCAATGATCCCTGTGGAGATAGGACTTCCGACATGGAGAAAGGCCCAAGCCGTGCGAGAAGGAAACGAGGCAAATGAAGATGCCCTAAGGACCGAACCGGACTTAATTTAATTGACGAGATCCGAGTCAGGGCGCATTGCAAGGAACTGGCAACCAAGCAACTCATCGCGGCAAAGTATAATAGGAAGGTCAGACCACGTTCTTTCAACAGGGGCAACCTAGTACTTCGTCGTGCCGATATTGGAAATAAAAATGCGAGAGATGGAAAACTTGCGCCAAATTGGGAAGGTCCATATCGGGTTAAAGAAAAGCTGGGCAACGAGGCATACATTTTAGAAACACTCGGAAGGAAAACCGTCAAAAGAACGTGGAATGCCGACAAGTTGAGGATCTACCACAGTTAGATCTCGGCTAGGACGTTGCATAGATCCGCTTAGATCGGCTAGAATGACTTTTTATGATTTAAATTCATTTACCTTCATTTATTTAAATTTACGTCATTTATGTTAGGCATTTTAATAACAATCATGGTTTTTGAAGCTTATCTTAATAAAGGAAGCCGCATTGGACTTCTTATTGCAAGCAACTGGCCACTATAACTTAAGTTTTACACCGCGGTCTTCGGATCCGGTCTCAATTAACATCATGGTCCTCGGATCGTAATAATTGACAATTTACACGCGGTCTTCGATCCGGTCTCAATTAACATCATGGTCCTCGGATCAGGTAATAATTGACAATTTACACCGCGGTCTTCGGATCCGGTCTCAATTAACATCATGGTCCTCGGATCAGGTAATAATTGACAATTTACACCGCGGTCTTCGGATCCGGTCTCAATTAATATCATGGTCCTCGGATCAGGTAATAATTGGTAATTAACACCATGGTTCTCAGTAAACACCGCGATCCTAAGATCCGGTACAATTGACACATCTAGATGGCTAAAAACTAGGGCCTATGTGCCTGGGTTAAAAAGCATAGTGAGCACACCTAAAAAGGTACTCACAAACACGACGCGTCGGAACACTCGCCTGTTGATAACGCGGAGAAACACTCATGATGACCCTGATCAGGTCCGAATGTTTAGCTTTGAGTTCATGTAATTCGACGAAAACATATGACGTGTACCCTTATCTTGGCAAAATAAGTTGGTAGCGAGTTAAAACACCCAATGAGGTTAAGACCCTACCCAAAGTCTCCACATCGGGAAGATAAATGCGAATGACATCGAATAAGTCAAAAATAGTCGATTAATTAAATAAATTGTTAAGCCGAACTAAAGCGGCAATATCCATTAAAATACACAAAGGGCATAAAACGCCAACAAATTAACTAAGGGCCGGAGCGAGGGCTTGGAAGGATCCTCGGATTGGGCGGCGGCCAACGAGTGCCCTCCCGTTACCGGCGATTCCGTCATCGTAGTCGACAAAAAGTCACCTCGGGAGAAGTTGGAGCATGGACAAATTCGCCATTCAAAATATAGGCCAGATGATGGAATCCCTCAGTGTTAAGGGTAACACTAGGGTTCAAGTGGCGGATCTGCGCCAAGGCCATCTTGAAGGCGTCTTTGTCGTGACCAAGACGGACCTCGGAGTATTCGGCATAAGCTTTCTCCAGCTCCCCCTAAGTCGGCTTTAGCCGCGGCCAAATCGTTCGCCGGGACCCACACCGCACTGGACCACCCGAAGAGCGTCAATGTCCCGCCCGGGCTTTCGCGCTTCACCAACTCTTGATTGACCGGATCGAGGGCTTCGAGTCATTTGGAGTTCGAAGCAAGCTTACCCTTCTCGACCTCGGCCCGGACACGGCGTCCTCGGCTTTCTTCCGAGCCATCTCGGCAATCTTCCTCGCATCCTCGGCCCCGCTCGGCGGCCTCCTCGGCCTTCTTCCGGCCTCAACGCTTGGTCCCTTTCCTCCCGAGCCGGTTACGGCGATATTGGCGTTAACATATTTGGTTTTCGGTATTTCGAACCCCGCACCACCGGCCGACCTTAGATTAGCTTTTTGGATGTCCCACGGTTCACTCTTTTCCACTTCGGTCGGTGGGGCCGGTTCGGTGTACTATCGAGGCGGAAGAAAAGCGACGGACAGTTCCTCGGTCCGACCGTGGTTCCAAGTGTGTCCACACGGGAGCAGCGGCAACGGAGGAGGAGGAGGTAGAGATGCTGAAGAAGGCGGGGGAATATTTTTAGGCACTACAACAGCCTGATTTCCCGCAGGAGGCGAACTCGAACCAATCGGTTCGGAACCAACTGAAGGCACGGGAAGGGGTACACTGGCCGTTTCAGCATCAGCAGGGCTCTTTTTTGCCTTCTTAGCCTTAGCTAAGGCATCGGCCATCTTGTCCTTTTGCCGGGGAGGCTCCGGGCCGACCTTTTCTTTTTGGTAGCTTGGGCCTTTTTGGAGTGAGTCAAATAACTCGGCGGTTGCTCCATAGTCAACGCAGAAAAATGAAGGAAACATTAGTAAAACCACTCTAAATAAAGGACTTCGGATGAAAAAGAAAGGACAGAATCAGTTAAAAGTTATATACGGTGAGGAGGATGAAGTTCGACGAAAGTAGCCGAAAGAACAAAAGAAACGCTCCGCACTCCGTAGCGCAGAGCATAAGATCCTAGCTGAGATACATGGACAACATCCTCTGGGGAAAGATCGTCTGGATCTACTTGATAGCTGGAAGAAAGATGATCTTGGTGGATATTGGACCAGTAAAGTGGGAACCTCCATTCCACCTTTGGAGCATCCGACCCAAGAAGGAACCACGATTGGGTACCGGGTTTGGCGATAATTTTGAAAAATGAAGCTTTGAAATGTTTGAAAGAATCTGAGAAAGCGGTGAATAGTTTTCTACCGGCTACCCCCTAATGGAGGTCAGCCCCTTCAAGTTTGAAGAGTTTTTGTCAGAGCTCGGCGTAAAGGGGACAAAGTAATAGAAGAAAGATGTAGCAGTACAAGGAATGGGCTTAGGAAAGGAATGGCAGAGCTTTTCGAAGGCCAGCATGAAGCCCCACCCGTTTGGGTGAAGTTGAGAAGGAGCGAGACGAAGATAAGTCAGGACCGAGATTTGGAACTCGGTGAATGTAAAGCGAATACCCAGATGAGTATTAAATTCACGATAAAAGAAAAAATATGAGGACTAGTTTCCTTCACGAATGGAGCATATCGGTTCGTCGTCGGATGGAGGGCAAACGATGCAGTTATCAATGTTACCCAACTCGAGCCTATTTACGTCGGCCTGGGACATCAAGGAGTGGGTGGTCAAGACATTGTGAGCCACCCACGAATATCTGTGAGCTAGGGCAGGATCAATACTACCCGAAGCCTACTCTCCAGTGGCTATGGGCGTTCGGTCAGAAGACGAGGGAGAGCCCATCTATACCTAAAAACAAAAAAGAAAACTGAAATTAGAACCCTATTGTCATACCTAAAGAAGGAACAGTAGGCCGAGATGGGAAAGCAACGGGATTTGAAGGACTTGGATTTTGAATCCCAGAATTAGAAACTACGTCGGCTCTATGCCGACAGGAACTAAGAACAGATTCGGCCCGGACATCATCCCCAGTTGAGATAAAGTACGAGCTGTCAGCAAGACAGTCCCAACATGGTCTATAATATGAAGCGGGCATAGGTGTAGAGACTCGGGAAGGCCTGGGAGGTTCATAAACACTCAGTGGATCTACCCAAATGCCGGTGGAGACATCTCGGCTTACCGATTCAAATAACCTTTGAACATGGCGTGGGGATGAGTTTCTTACTAAGGAAGGACGGGACCTCCCAACATTTCCCCCTCTAGACCCACCATGATGCAATAATCGGGACCTCTGTTCCTCAGTCAGAGGAGAACCCATGACCTAATAACTCGCCCAAGGAAAACGGGCACGAATACCCTCGTCATCATTTGGGGTTACAGAAGATGATGAAGTAGGTCTAACCATCTATGACAGAAGAAATGGAGGCAATAAGGATACAGTTATGAACAACTCAAACTGACGGGGAAATATCCCTACAGAAAAGACACGCAGAAGACACGCAGAACTCCTACAATTACCCAGAAACCCAGAAAGAAGCTTAATATTTCCTAAATCCAAAAAGAAACAATGCTAGGAAGCCAGAACTACCGATCGAAATCGTTGAGAAAGATTAAAAACAACGGTAACAAGGAAGAGAAAATACCTGAGTAAAAGGAAGTCTTGAGGAAACTCGAAGAACGGCAAGAAGGCTTAAGGATGGCTGCAGGAGGAAACTAGTAGCAGAGAGTCGAGAAAAATACGAGAGCAGAAGTTCAAAGTGAGAGAAATGGTGAAAAGAAGGGGGAATATGGGGAGAAGGGGGAAGCGAAAGTGTAAACGTCAGGGGTAAAGAGGTCAAAATTACCCTACACATAGGGCTGGCGTGCGACGTGCATCAATAGCATTAAACGCGCACTAAAACCAATGACAGCGAAGCAGGGCAATTGAAATCCTGGCCAGTCCACATATGCCACATAACAGGGGGCAATGATGGAGAATACGGAAGGGTTTTTAACCCACGGAAAGGCGGGGGACAACACAAACTTGGCATCGTAACGGCTCGGCATACCGACAACTACCTCGGATCCAGAGACATAGCCACGGATCTTGGAGAGAAGGAAGTGTCGGGACCGAGGTAAATCGTAAAGACGACGCAGGCCTCCGTGGTACGACACCGGAATTAACGAAACATTTTGAACTACGGTAGCTTTGATCCCTTCACGGGGTACGTAGGCCCTAGATAACAAACCTAGGTCAAGCTTAATCGAACCAAAATTCGATATACCGGAGCGGCGGATCATGTAAAATGCCTCGGACTAACACCTCGGATAGGAAGAGCCAGGACACGATACATCTCGGCAGTTCAAACATTTAAACTACCGTGCTGGGGGCAACTATTGCGGTCCGGCCAAACGGCCCACATAGGGGTATGGCCCAACACAATTAATATCCCGTATCCAGGAGCACCGATGATGATGGGGAATCTATCATATCTACTGGCGATCAGATAAGATAGATCATACGGTTAGGATATCGGGGCAAAGCCTATAAATACAAGGGTACATCGATAAGGTGCATATGTTCTAACTCAACCCTAATTACTTATTATATCACCATGCACCATCCCCACTGAACACTACCCCCATCCCCCCATTGGAGAGGAGTCATCGTGTACAGTGATCCAGTGCCTTCCCGGATATCTCCATTATAGATACTCCGGACGGGCCATTTGATCTAATATCAACGTACTAGCCCAAGCGGCTGGACACATCTGTTTACAGAACAGAACATGGGTGTTTATATCCTACCCTCACCACTTAGTTCCTCAAAAAAAAAATTAAAAAAAAAAAACCCCCAAAAAACCAGCCGCCAATGCCGAATCCCTGGTGGCTGGCTGGCCGGCATTGCTCCGACGGGCCTGCGATGGTGCTCTAGTGAGGGTGCCATTTTCTTTTTTTCTTTTTAAAAAATAAATTTTAAAAAATGAAAGCATTATGATAAAACTACTAATACTATAAAATCTCAAATCAGTTACTATCACTTTTGTGTTGTATTTAAGTGGAATTTTCTCGTTTTCTTTTTAAAACAAGTTTAAAAACAATTTGAGTTGATAGTATTCTTATCACCCTCCACCTATGCAAATTGTTTTTAAACTCAATTGGAGAATGTAAGCCCGTTGAATTTCGGGATCAGAGTGTTTTATTTGGCTTGATCTGTGAATTTCGACGGCTACTAAGGGAGGTAGCTCGAGGGCAAGTTTCGTGCTTTACTGTTTGTTGAAATCTGGATTTACAACCGAAAAAATCACATTTACAACAGAAAAAGCCACATTTACCCAAAAAAATAAATAAATTGGAAAAGCAAACTAACCCCTTCAACATCAACTTCCACCTTTAACTTTGCATAGTTTGCTTTCTCAGTGTATCTCTCTTTTTTGAGTTATAGTATCCAGTTTTCTACATGAAAAAAATAATAAAAAATGAGTGGATTGGGTGAACTCGCAAAAGTAAGAACCAGCCGGACAATTTATAAATTGTTGACAAAGGTAATTATAAATTACAAAATAATTATAACCTCACATCACCATAGATGTTTAAAACATGGTTTGTTATAGTTGAACTTAGTTCTTTTTTTTTTTTTTTTCCCTAGTGAGAAATGTTACTCCCTCAATTCTATGACCAATTTACCAAATTTTGTTATATTAAGAAAATTAGTTAAGTTGGTTAATATGAAATGTTTTTTCTACAATACCTTAATCATCTTTCTTAATTAAATCATTTCCTTTTTTTCTTGATTATTGTTGAGTGAATATCAATAGGGGTAAATTAAAAAAAGATTGACAAATATTAAAAATATGTCTTATATTATATAGCATCAAAATCAACTTCTCAAATCGATCTATGTTAAGGAGTAGAGAGAGTAATTTATACCATGTCTTTTTATAATTGGAAAATAAAATCTCTTGCCCACATATAAGAAATACTACCCCTAGTTATTAAATTTAGATTTTGATTCTAAATATAAGATCTCAATCCATTTTTTGGTCTCAAATTTATAATTTTTTTTTTCAAAGTATCATATTAATTTCACACATTAAGGAATTTCTATCTAATATAAGGAATTTCTATCTAATAGTAGTCCTGATGAAAAAAGATATTTTAGGTAAACCAACCTCTATTTGTTAACTTTTTTTTAATCCACCTAAATTATTCAACTACATCTTCTATTAAATGAAGTGAAAGGTTGAAACAGGACAGTTGCCAATTATGATTGAATATTATTTATTGAAATTCTGAAAGAGATTGAAAACCATACAGAAAGCAGCAGGGGATGGAAAACGAAGGATTCTGCAGGACCATATTCATCCATCAGAATTCAACACAAGAAAGGAAAATTTATATAACACGGGAAAAAAATAAACAGAGAATATATTTCTTATAATCCTCGCACACCTCAAGCCTCCTTATTCATTCATGTTGGTCCTCTCCTCCTCCTGCTTCTCCTCCTTTTTCGGTGATAACTCCCTCCTCCTTCTCCAATGTCAGGAGGGAGTGAAAGTAAACTCTCTGTATATACAATAGCGTTTTTCTCATGCACTCCATAGTTGTACTCGCGATACTCTAGCACTTTCCCTTTGTCGTTGCATTTCAATATCCCTTTGCCACCATCTGAATAATCAGATCCAACAATTTCACCACTTTTGGTCAAGCATAATGGGAAGAAGTAGTGACCCCTAGGAATCTCAACTGACACAACCATGGATTTTGTCCATGATGACTTCATTCCATATTCCTTCATCAACCATATTTCAACTTCGTTGTCGTCGCCAAGAACAGATAGACTGAGATATCCTCCCAGTGTCCCCAGATAAGTAAATTCCAGGCTTTGGAAGAAATCATCAGGCAGAGAAATGTCAATTAGCTTCCTCTGTGTTACATTAAAGGCAAGAATCAGTTCAACATTTGTATCGTGGCGAAAGGCCAGCCAATGGATAGCTCCATTCAAAAACAAGCCAGCTCTAGGTTCATCCATGGCGTTCATATAGGGGAAATTATGTGTGCCCTCAATTTTCTTCCATGAATTGGCTTTCACGGAGAAAAACTGGAAATCGGAATTGAAGTCAGAAATGTGTGGATCATACGCTCCAAGAGCTACCAAGTAGTCATCATCGGCGGCGTCATAGCCTAGACCATGAATGAAAGGGAAAAATTGTGACGACATAGGGAAGTACGGTACTCGCTTGTGGAGACCAGTTGATGGATTCCACACAAAGAACTGATAATCAGGATCTAAAAGCACGAAGCCTCTGCAAGAACCCCTAATATTCGCACCAAGAGGAGGTGGCGTAATCGAAAAATTTAGGTTTACAATCGCAGAGTCGTCGTGGAGAGATGAGTGGAAATCTATGGATCGAGGTCCAGAATCAGCTAGGTGAACAATTTTATCGGTGATCCAGGAAGACAATTGAAAATGGGACTGGGCAAAACGAGGATCGGAAATCAGAGAACGCCATAACTTACATACAGATTTGAAACGGAGCAGAGATTTGACCGGCAATCTCAAGAGGATAGCGACGATCAGCTGCTCAGGGAGGAACACCATGCTCGCCACACATACACAAAAGCAAGCTACGATCGGAAGGTAGGAAGAACAACTAAGAGATTTGCTTGCCCGGTTGGTTGGTTGAATGGTTTTAAACGCAGAAACTGCGAGAAAATTCAACTAGTCGGAAAAGAAAAAGCAATCGGAAAATTGCAGTTTCAAGCAAGAGAAAATACAGTGAATGTCCTTTAAAATCTTTAATTTATAGACAAGTCCCATAAGATATTTTAGTAATATAATACAATTACAAAAAGCCCAAAATAACCTTCCTGGAACAAAGAAAAAGACAGACAAAATCAAACCCCCAATTCCTCATTCTCTCACCCATCGTAGTTAAAAACTCGATTTATCACTGCAATTTTACGTTTTTATGATTTTTTTTCTTCATTAAAACGATTTTACTAATTTTTCAAACGCTTTTAAGTTTTTACGATTTAACTACGTTATGATTTTACGTTTTACGCTTTTTTATTCTCCTTCCGTTTTCAGGTAAAATATACGTTTTCACTATCATGCAATCTCACCACTGAAATATACAATGGAAAATATGTTTTGAACCATTAACACATGTTGTCACTTCGATTTTTAATTAGATTGAAATTATTACTCCCTCTAATCCTAACTATAAGAAAAAATTAATTTTTTTGGGAAAATTAAGAAAGTTATTTAAATTACTTTAGATTATTTATATTTATATTTTTCTCTAAACTAATAAACTAATATATAATCTAAGGATATACCGTATATGATATGATTAAATAATTTATTTAGCTTCTTTAATATCTCAAAAAAAAAAGTTAACTATGTCTTATATTTATAACCGGAGGGAGTACTAATTAAGCAGTCGCCTCAACTTGAACATGTCTTCACAGCCAATGCTTTTGTTACAGAAAGAACAGAACCTCTTAAACCTTGTCTATTGATACAGAGGTTGATCATCTTCCTGCATGTACTCCTCAGACATCTTCATCTCACTGGCAGACAGATAGCTTATGATGACTCGAGGAGGACTCTAGCCTCTGACTCGATAATTGGTGGTGGTCTTTGGTTTCCAATACCGACAAGGTTTCATGCCTTTCAAATAGAGCAAGTAAGGGATGTGATTCTTTCTTAATCCAGAATCCGAACAGAATCCTCGGACTTCCACCGTTCGGTTCAAAGTTGACAGAGTTGTCATCCAAAAGAGCTTCGAAAATTCCCAAACCAATGCCTTTTGATTCAATTCCACCCAGACAGCATCTACGGTCAGGTTCTAGCATCGACAACAATGTGCTGTCATCGGCACTGTCGTTTTTATTATGGAAAATTCTGGAAGCAAGAGAACAAAGAATTGAGGCCTTGATTTTGTTTGCCTTTTTCTCTGTTTCAAGAAGGGTATTTCGGACTTTTCATAGTTACCTATATTACCTAAATGTAAGGGTGGTCATGAAGCGCAAGAACCCGGTGCACCCACATGAGCCTCGAGAAAAATCACTTTTCCCGACTTAAAAAAAGAAGCCCGAAAAAAATTTGGCACAATTGGGCTGAGTATTTTTGCACACAGAGCCAAGCATCGGGTAGTGTATGTTGCGACCCTACCCCTTTAGCCTTGCCGACAAGTATATATATTATTAGATTTTATATAAATATTTTTTATTAATCCAGTGATATATTTCTTTGTTAAGATATATGATAGTTTTTAAATTTCAAGACTCAAGTTGTAAAACTTATTTTGAAATATCTCAAGATGTGGAATCATTGAATGTATTTCAAATTTATATTACTTAGGATGAAATTAAAAAATATGATAATTACAATAAATGTTTATGAAATTTAAATAAAATTATGTTTTTCACATATGAAGAATAGGGCACAGAAGAACGCCCAACCCAACCCAAAATGGTTAGTACTTTTACTTAATAGGGCCAGGCCTCAAGTGATAAAATGCAGCATGTTCATTCTTCAGGCTGGGTTACCCACCCCTACCTAAATGTCCTACATGATTTACCTGGAAATTAGATATTTCAAAGGATCTTTGGTTGTATTTTCTCTAACTTCGTACTAGAGTGCAATTTTTCCAAAATTAATCGGTCATCCCGGGTGGGAAACAAGGATGAGAGGAAAACGTCAACCGGCTTTCCGCAGCAAGTTTGAATGAGACAACATACCTCCGTACGCAGGACAGCTTCTTGGGGAAGAAACCAGTGCTCATCAGTCATCGGTGATATGCTGGTCCTGCGGTGTAAATACAAAATCAACCCTAATAGATGATGTTTTAAATAAAATCTATTTTTCAAAGACAAACTTTATTTTAAATTCTGAGTTAGTTTTTAAAAAAAGTAAACCAAACAAAAAAATCTGAATGGTTTATATTAAAGGGATAAGGTGAAGTATTTTCCCAATTACATCAATTATTTATTTTTTAAGGTATGTCTAGTATCATAAAACATTTTTTTTGATGCGTTTAACACTCTAAAATAATTTTTTATTTGTGTCTAATAACTTAAAATATTTTTGTAAGTGTATTTAGTACCCTAAAGTTGCTATTAAAGATACTTTAGGTGATGAATACACCTTCACTTAAATGATTTTTTGGGAGTTCATAAGTAGGTTTGAATTGCTCCTTAAAATACTTCATGGGAAAATTTTCTTTTGAAAAATTAAGATTTTTTTAAGAACAAAATTGAGCAATAAAACACTTCAGGGTGATAGACCAAACAAAAAAAAAAAAAAAAAAAAATCAATGATTTGGATGTACCTTAAAAAAATACTTCAAGATACTAGATGTATATAAAAAATACTTTAGAATGTTAGGCACACCACAAATTACTTTGTATTAGATGCACCTAAAAAAATACTTCAGGATGTTAGGTATACTTTAACCCTAAATTAAGTTTAGACATTTCAAATTTTAATGTTTATCTCCTGTAATGAGCACCCAACTACTCCCGCTTGCATAATCTCGCAGTTGGAGTCTTCTCCAAAGTTTTTTTATTTTTAGGGTTAAGGTGTAAAAATACACATGTACTTTTCTCCGAGGAGCGCCCAGTAGAAACTGCTTTTTTAGGTGCAAAAGTGACTATGTGGTTACAAATTAGGTGCAAAAATACCATTTGACCGTTAAGTTTGACTTTTTTTGCTGATTGGACGATGATGTGGCATTTCAAAGGTGCAAAATACACATGTAGTTTGTCAACAAGTGCGTCGAACACCAAATTCGTTTTTTTAATTTAATAATTTTATTTTTGTTATAAAACTAAAGATAACTTAAGGTAAATGAAGAAGAATAAGAGCAGAGTAATTCTAGAGAGAGAGAGTAGAGAGAAGAGTTCTCATTCAAGTGTATTCAAAATGTTTACAATGATGGGCTCTATTTATAGAAGAAAAATGGGTCCTTAAGTGTAATTATTCCACCTGGGTCATTAGCTGTAATTTTCCCCAAAATCTCAATTATTCAAACCGTGTCTGCGCCGCCGTGCATTCTGGAATTTGAGAGAAAGTTCGCGTGGGCCCCACATGAATAGTAATTGTATACATGAATAGTAAATACGTATATGTGAATAGTAAATACGTATACATGAACAAGGTGATTCCGTATAAACAAGTAGATCCATAAATATTATTTGAGGAACAAGAGTCAATGGACATCCACATAATTAGTATATTCATAACACTCCCTTGGATGTCCATTTATGAATATGCCTCATTAAAAACTTTAACTAGGAAAAACCCAGGTGGGATAAAAACCTAGCCAAAGAAAAGAAAGACATCATTCATTGATACACTTTCTAATCGCCTCATTAAAAACCTTTCTAGGAAAACCCGGTGGGACAAAATCTAGATAAGGGAAAAAGAGTACATGCGTATATTAACTCCCCTCTTAATTACATCAGTTTACTCCCCGATGATAACATTACTTTCAATGTCTTTTGAACACATCTTCCTTTTAGTTGCCACTTGACAACATCGTTAAGATTTTTGAATCTTCGAAGACCAATATTAAATACAAGCTTTTCAAAGATTGTACTTGGAAGTGATTTGGTAAACAAATCTGCTAAATTTTCACTTGAATTTCTTTGAATATCTATTTCATCATTCTTTTGAAGGTCATGAGTAAAGAAGAATTTTGGTGAAATATGCTTCGTTCTATCACCCTTGATATATCCTTCTTTAAGTTGAGCAATACATGCGGTATTATCTTCATACGAACTGTTGGAACCATTTTTCCCGAAGATAAATCACAAGTTGTTTGTATATGATGTATTACCGACCTCAACCATACACATTCTCGACTTGTTTCATGCATTGCTAGAATTTCGCATGATTAGATGATGTGGGCGATATAGTCTTTTCATAGATCGCCATGATATAGCTGTACCTCCACATGTAAATAGATAGCCCGTTTGTGATTTACCATCACGTGGATCAGACAAAAATCCAAAGATCAAGCATAACCATCAGTTCATACTTGGATACATTTGAGTAATATAACCCCATATCTATAGTGCCTCCGAGGTAGCGTAAAATTTGTTTTACTCCATTCCAATGCCTTTGAGTAGGTGAAGAACTATATCTTGCTAATAAGTTTACGACAAATGATATATCGGGACGTGTATGATTAGCAAGATACATTAGTGCTCCAATAGCACCGAGATATGGTACTTCGGACCAAGTAGATCTTCTTCACCTTCTTCATTAATTATTCTAGGTCGAAATGGATCTCTATCCACTTTCAAAGACCTTACAATCATTGGAACATAATGGATGTGACTTATCCATATAAAAACGCTCTAGGACCTTCTTTGTATAAGTTTCTTGATATACAAATATCCCATTCTTTAAATACTCAATTTGTAATCCCGAGACAAAATTTTGTTCTTCCCAAATCTTTCATTTCAAATTCTCTTTTCAAGCAATTAATTGCTTTTTGAAGCTCTTCAGGAGTTCCAATAATGTTGATATCATCAACATAAACAAAGAATTATAGAAAATTCTCTTCCGATCTTTTCATAAAGATACATGGGCATATAGGGTCATTTTTGTACCCTTCTTTCAACAAATATTTCTGAAGACAATTATACCACATGCGCCCTGATTGTTTCAGGCCATATAGAGACTTATTTAACTTTATTGAATATTGTTCTTGAGAATTTGAATTAGATGCTACTGGCATCTTAAGTCCTTCAGGGACTTTCATATAAATATCACTATCAAGTGATCCATATAAATAAGCAAATCACAACATCCATTAAATGAAGATTAAGACCTTCATTTACGGTGATTAAATAACGAAAAGTAGTTGCATCCACTCTTTTGGTGAATAAGTTTCTTCAAAATCAATGCCAGGTCTTTGTGTGAAGCCTTGGGCTACAAGACGTGCTTTATATCTAACAATTGCACCTTTTTCATTTCTCTTTTCGTACAAATACCCATTTGTATCCAACTCGGCTTTATATCTTTAGGTGTTTGGACTATAGGTCCAAATACTTTTCGTTTTGCCAAAGAATTCAATTCTCGCATTAATGGCATCTTTCCATAGGGGCCAATCATTTCTTTGTTGACATTCCCTAATAGATGTTGGCTCATAATCCTCATTATTATTCATTACATCATTTGCTATATAATAAGCAAATACATCATCAATATTGACGTCATTTCGATCCCATCGGATTCCATTCATAACATAATTTATTGAGATCTCATTATTTTCACATGTTTCGTGTGCACGAGTCTCTTCGAGACTTCATTATTCTCTTCTATAGATAATACCTCTTCATGAGGTAGCTCTTACCGGAGCTATAAATTTTCCTTGATTATCCTCAATTTGACCATCTATATTCTTAGCTCCTTTTCTTTTCCGAGGATTTTTATCTTTTGAACCGATAGGCCTTCCACGCTTTAAGCGTGTTTCGTTTGTTCATAATAAATTGACCTTGTCCTTCGAGACATCAATTCGAATAGGAGCATTAACAATGGGACATGTGACTTTGTCACCTTTTTTGGGTCGAAAATGCTTCGGCATTCGATTAGCTAAATTACGTAAATGAATTATCTTCGAACTTCTAGTTCACATTGTTTTGTACGAGGATCAAAATGAGCCAAAGATAATTCATTCCAAATTAATATCTTTTCCCAACCGCTTTACTTTCTCCCCCAATGTTGGGAAAACTGATTCATTAAAATGACAATCGGCAAATCGTGCGTAAATAAATCTCCGTTGAGGGTTCTAAATATTTTATAATTGAAGGAGATTCATACCCAACATATATTCCCATCCTTCTTTGAGGACCCATTTTGGTCCGTTGTGGTGGTGATATTGGCACATATACTGCACACCCAAAAATCTTTATATGGGAAATATTAGGTTCTTGACCAAAACCATTTGTAAAGGGAAACTTTTAGATAACTTGTTGGCACGATACGAATTAACATTCTTTGCATGCGAGAATGGCATGGCCCCAAGCGAGAAATTAAGAGATTAGACCTCATAAGTAAAGGTCTTGCAATAAATTGCAATCGTTTAACCAATGATTCGCAAGTCCGTTTTGCGTATGAACATGTGCTTCTGGGATGTTCAACATCAATTCCAAGGGACATACAATATTCATTAAAAGCTTGTGAAGTAAATTCACCAAAGATTATCAAGACGTATTTTCTTGATGGGATAATCGGGTAATGTGCTCTTAATCTAATCAATTGAGCAAGCAACCTCGCAAATGCCAAATTACGAAGATAATAAACAAACATGCGACCATTTGGTTGATGCATCAATTAAAACCATAAAATACCTAAATGGTCCGCATGGTGGGTTTATCGGCCCACAAATATCTCCCCATCCGTTCTAGAAATGTGAGAGACTCACTTTCTACTTTAATTGTTGAGGGGCGAATAATTAATTTTCCTTTTGAACATGCCACACATGAGAAATCATGAGATTGTGGAATTTCTTTACACTTCAAGGTATGTCCACATGAATTCTCAATTATTTTTCGCATCATAGATGACCCGGGATGGCCTAACCTAGGTCATGCCAAACATTAAACATATCTTTATCAAAATTCTTCTTTTACCATAACATTTGTTTCAATTGTACTAATATTTGTATAGTACAAACCGGAAGATAACATTGGTAATTTTTCTAGAACATTTTTTTCACCAAATCTAACAAAAATAATTTGTAGATATTCCTTATTCTTCTCATTTATAGTCTCAATATGATATCCATTCCTGCGGATATCCTTAAAACTTAATAAATTTCGTGAGACTTAGAAGAATATAAAGCATCATTAATAACAAATTTCGTACCTTTGGGTAATATTATAATTGCTCTTCCTGGAGCCTTCAATCGATTTTGTATTACCCACTATAGTATTGATGCTTGCACAACTTATTGTTAGATGTGAAAAATATTTCTTGTCTTTAAGAATTGTATGTGTTGTAGCACTATCAATGAGACACATATCTTCATTCTTGTGTTCAATATTTGTAATTTCCATAATCTTTATCAAATAGAAAAAGAAATGTATTAAAACATATTTTAATAATAATCTCATAATATATAAAACATAAATCACATATTACAAAACATTATACATATTATACAATCAACCAAACATTTTCAGTAAAACTCTGCCACCTCTAAGTGTGCCATAGCATCACTTTCATTAGGCTCATTGGCATCATCATTCTTCTGTGCCTCATCATGATTTTCATTATATTCAACATTATTCACACTCTTTTTCATGGAGGTTTGATACAATTTTACTAGATGCTCGGGTGTACGACAAGTTCGTACCCAATGTCCCTTCATACCACATCGGTAACATAGGTTCTCAACAACCTTTGAAGGGCGATAAAATTGATTCTCGAAAGAACCTTTGAAGGACCACCCCCGTCATTCTTCTCGTCCTTCATTATTTATCTTTTTCTCGGTGGGTATAAGGATTATAATAAGTATTTCGCCACCATGATAACGGTAATTACCACGACCTACCACCACCCACGGCCTCGTCCGCGACCATTATTATATACACTCACATTCACTTGTGGAATGGAGCAGATCCGATTGACGATTTTCATGATTTTTCAATAATAACTCGTTATTTTGCTTTCGGCTACCAATAAGCATGAGATTAATTCAGAATATTTTTTAAAACCTTTTTCTCATATTGCGATTGCAATAGCATGTTTGATGCATGAAAAGTAGAAAAAGTTTTTTCTAATAAATCATTATCGTTATTTTCTCACCACACAAATTTCATTTGAGAACTGATTTTGAAAACTCTTTGATTATACTCACTTATAGTTTTAAAATCTTGTAGCACGAGATGTATCCAATCATAACGAGCTCTAGGTAAAATCACCGTTTTTTGATGATCATACCTATCTTTTAAATTTGTCCATAATTCAAATGGATCTTTTACCGTTAAATACTCGATTTTAATCCTTCATGAATATGGTGGCGAAGGAAAATCATTGCTCTCGCCTTATCTTTTCGTGATGCATCGTTTTCGGGTAAAATTGTATTTCCAAGTTCCATCGCATCAAGATGGATTTCAATCCGAATCCATGATAGATAATTTCTCCCAAATGATGTCAAGAGCACTAAACTCAAGTTTGGTGAGGCTAGCATTGTCATGACTAAAAATAATAATAATAATAATTAGAATTAATATAGCAATAAAGTAAATACATAAATACTTTATAATTAAATACGTATCATAAATATTAAATAGCAATAAATATAAACAACAATATAATTAAATACGTATCATAAATATGTTAGCGGTAATAAAAGTAAATACGAATATTAAATCATGACTTAGGTTAGGGAGGTTTAACCCAAGTAGGTGTCGAAATTAATAATTATAAGATATAAATAAAAGTAAATGTTAATAACATAAAAGTAAAAGTTATGTTAATAACATAAAAGTAAATTATGAATCATAAATATGTTAGTAACATAAAAGTAAATTATTGAATCATAAATATGTTAGTAACATAAAAGTAAATTATTGAATCATAAATATGTTAGTAACATAAAAGTAAATGTTATGTTAAAATTAGTAACAATAACAATAAACAATATGAAAATAATCAAATCAAGGATGAATAGTAAAATACTATTCAAATAAATAATCTCCAATCTTATACATGGAACCCGATGTTTAAAACATTCGGTATCATAAATATATGCTTTTAATTCCATGTTGTTAAGATCATCACGATTAATATAACGAACATATAAAGAAATCATTTAAAGATAATACGAATAAAAATGATTAAAAATGAATAGTAATGAATAGTAAATAATCTCAAATCTTAGCCATAAAACCGATGTTTAAAATAATCGGTAAAAATATAATTTTAATTCAATATAATGGCTTCGATTATCCCGGATAGATGAAATGAACATAAAAGAAAACAATATTGTTAAAGAAACAATCGTACCTTTGTTAGAAGCACTTTCGTGCGATAACGTGTTATAAAACTAAAGATAACTTAAGGTAAATGAAGAAGAATAAGAGCGAGTAATTCTAGAGAGAGAGAGTAGAGAAAGAGTTCTCATTCAAGTGTATTCAAAATGTTTACAATGGACCTCTATTTATAGAAGAAAAATGGGTCCTTAAGTGTAATTATTCCACCTGGTCATTAGCTGTAATTTTCCCCAAAATCTCAATTATTCAAACCGTGTCTGCGCCGCCGATTCGAATTTGAGAGAAAGTTCGCGTGGGCCCCACATGAATAGTAATTGTATACATGAATAGTAAATACGTATATGTGAATAGTAAATACGTATACATGAACAGTGATTCCGTATAAACAGTAGATCCATAAATATTATTTGAGGAACAAGAGTCAATGGACATCCACATAATTAGTATATTCATAACAATTTTAATTACTACCGGGTACTAAAAAGATATTCATGATATTGACATGTACTGAAAAATTACTTCATGATCTTGAAAAATTATTTTAAGATCTTGAAAAAAATAGTTTTAGTACCAGTCAGTACCCTGAAATATTTTTTCATGATCTTAATATAATTTTTCAAGATCATGAAGTATTTTTCAATACCAAAGAAGATCATTTTTAGTACCGAGTCAATAGCTTGAAATATTTTTTCAAGATCCTAAAATAATTTTTTAAGATTATGAAGTATTTTTTTCTCACCAATCAAGATCTTGAAAGTACTTTTTTTAGTATCGATCGACTGTAAAATATTTTTTCCAATATCAACGATCCTTTTAGTACCTAGGTCCAATACCGAAATATTTTTTCAAGATCCTAAAATAATTTTTATTGAAGTAAAATTATTAAATTTTTTTTAAAAAAAATTGGTGTTGGGCGCTCTTCTTGAAAATGCCACATGTGTATTTTTGCACATTTGAAATGCCACGTCATCGTCCAGTCAGTAAAAAAAGTCAAACTTAACGGACAAACGGTATTTTTGCACCTAAAAAAAGCACTTGCTACTGGGCGCTCCTCAGAGAAAAATACATGTGTATTTTTGCACCTTAACCCTTTTTTTTATTGTGATAATTGAAAAAAGGTATTTTAATGAGAAACTATGACAGTTGTTGAATGGAAAAATTCCTAAACAACTTTAAAAGTTATAAAAGATAAAAAGGTGTTTCAAATATTCATAATGTTAGAGAGGTATGAGGGCTTGATTTATCCTTTTCAAAATTAAATAGAAATGATAGAAATATGTCTCTGAATTTAAAAAACATGCTCCTTGTTTTTATAAGAGTTTAACAAGTTCATATAAGGTTTTTACAAGTTATGATAAGATTTTCACAAACTCCAACTCGAAAATACCACTTGCTACATTGGTAAAATATTGATTCTCACATTTGATAAAGGCTTAATGAAAAGACCCTTTCTCACAAATAACAATTACCCATAATATTTTCTTAAAAATTGGATTAGCAGGTAATTATAGAAAACCCTGTTTCTTTTCAATACACGCACCTCGGGGTCCAAGCCACAAATTTTGCCCACAAACCCACCACATGAAATTCATAACTCAGGGCACAATTATCGAATCGGAGATTTTATAGCCCACAAGTCATACAACACGAACCCACAAGAACGGGTCTACACAAAACAGTGGTCACAAAAGATATAATTGTGGATCCACGATGATGTGATAGTATATAAAATAAGGCCTTCGGAAAATCAACAGTCATCCAAAATAGTAAATGTAGTATTTCAAAAATATGAGGGCCCTATGATGGCAATATATAAATCAAGACAACACTAATACAAAAAAGAGGCCTACAAGTTCTACAAGTTCTATGCCTCTGGCTGCTTCCCCTGTCTTCTAGTAAGATTAGAGGTCTCGCTTGAAAAATTTAATAATGACGGGGTGAGACATAAAGTCCCCGTGACCGAAATTAATTTATCAAATATGCAAGAAAGGATTGCAAGTTAGAGAAGCAGGTTTATTATTATATTTAAAATATCAATAATAATAATAATACATAATAATTCACAACATTTAAAACCATCCTCACTCATCCATCATGCTCCTCCTTATATCTTCTGGACGTGGTACAGTCTATCAGTGCTAGTATACCCGGCCAAGGTTAGCTAGTCATTTCAAGAATATTGTCCTCTCCATTGTCACCACCAATATACCGTAACATGGAGGTGTCCGCTCAAAACACTCAACTCAAATTTCGGGCTAGGAATGAGAGAGCCGATGGGCACAATTTCACCCTCAATCTTTTCCACACAACCCAATATATCCCACAACAGAAGAAATAATATAATACTAAAATTTTCAACAACATTTTATTAAATTATTATTCCACATACATAATCTCACAACAAACATTATAACCATCACAACAATAGCAACCCAGTAAAAATATTTATTTAAATACATAAATTGGAAAAATACATTGCTTCACTGAAATAATTTTCATATACAAACATACACATAATTTTTCAAACACATTCAAGTGATATATATGAAAGTAAGAAAAAATACCTTACAGCCCAAAACAAGTATATAAAATAAATTAATCCCGGTTACCTCAATTCTAAGTTTAACCTTAGCTTGAGGAATACAACCCGTACAATCATCGATCATAAGAAGTCCTATGACTAAAAAAAAAAACAAATTCTAATAATAATATATTATAATAACAAAAATTGAAAATGACAATTTGGGGTTTAATTTATTTTATTACTTATTTATTTATTCATCTTTTTTTTTTAATAACCATTTTATCCTTCACATACAAGAACTAAACCAATAGAAATTCTTATAGAGTGATAATACATGCATATTAATACCACCCATATGTGTGCAACGTACTCACAGTACTAATATAGATGTATCAGTACAAGACAAAAAGCTTTTCCTTTCTTTTATTTATTTGTTTTATATATATATATACCCATACAGTGAAATTTCCCATTGATTCTACGCGCAGCGACCATCTCTATATATATATATATATATATATATATATATATATATATATATTTTACGATAACAACTAAATCCGTTTACTTTTCTTCCTTCTGCGTTAAAGTATATATATTTTTATAGGTAATAGCAAAATTCAAATACCTATCAGCATCATTTTCCTTTTTTTTTTTTTTTTTTTTTTTTTTTTGTTTTGTTTTGTTTCCAAGACTAAAAGTATATATATTTACACACATTTGTAAATAACAACACTTATATCAGCAAAGTTCATATGACAGTGAGCTTCCTCTATTCCTAAATAGCCACGCAAGTGTATGTATATTCGTATATGACAGCAACTTCTTTTATTTTTCCTAAGTGTGTAGCGTTTTTATCATGGAAACAAGAAGGAAAAGAAGGCTTAAGCTTACCTCTGTTTTCTTGATCTAAAACAGAGCTTCAAGACCAGTTCAACTCCCTCACTCCTTCCTTGACTCCACCCTCTGACCGTGTTTCTATTTCTATTTCTCTAGGCTAGTCAAAGTGGGTGAATGAAGCTAAGGAGCATGGGTTATATAGGGACCAAAGGGTCCACTCCGATGCAAAAACACGCTGGTCTGAGAAACATGAAACGTTGGTCACTCAACACTAGGCTCGAGGGGGATGGCGCCACTGGCTTTTTCTGTTCTTGCGTGTGAACAGTGCTGCTCGAATGGGATAAGTGAATTGATAGAGTATGGGTCGAGAGATTTTGCTGTCAGTGTTTTCTAAATCAGCGTTTTTTTTTTTCGGAACGTGATGCGAGAAGGATAATGTTGACAGAAGCAATGAATTAGTTTAGTCAAAGGTAATGGGTTGGTTAAATTACTAACCTTGTCTTGCTGCTGCGTTTTATCTGTGAAGTTGGATAAATGAATATTGAAGGTAAATGGATTGGATATTATACATGGGCCATGAATGAGATAATGAGTATTGCTACATGTTGGGTTGAGAATAAAACGAATTGAAGGAGTTGAATCATGAATAAATGGGTTACCAGCACACTACCACTACTAGTAGTGTGGTGGTATTGAGATTAATTTCCCCCTAGGTCTTGGGTTCGATCCGCCCTCCCATATCGCATTGTATCAAAAAAAAAAAAAAGAATAAATGGATTGGATGCAATTAATTATATTGGGCTTATAGATTACATGATTAAATGGGCTTCCTTCCAAGATTTCAACTCTTGCAATTTATTTCCATAATTTTACTTTAAAATATAATTAATTATTATAAGGAAATTAAATTCCTAATTTTGTTTTCCAATTATCATTTCAATAATTATTTTGGGCCATATTTCCATAATAAATTCCCATACAATATTTCAAAACTCTAAATCCCAAAAATTAGGATGTTACACTTAACAAATTTAGATAAACTTTTAATAACTTTTGATAAGATTTTTACAAATTTCAATTCAAAAATCACCACTTACTACAATAGTAAGGTATTGATTCACACATTTGTTAAGATCTTATTTGAACTTGCAAAACCCTTATTAGAATTGAGAATCAATACTTAGTCATTCAAGTGTTGAATTTTGAATTGCAATTTCTAAAAATCTATCAGAACTTATTAAAATCTTATTTATTAAGTGAGAATCAATATCTTGTCATGTAGTCGGTGAATAATTTTGAATTAAAATTTGTAAAAATCTTATCAAAACTTGTTAAAAGTTTATATGAAGTTGTTAAACCATTATAAAATTGGGATCACGCACTATAAAAAAAAAAGTTTTTTGCGGCGGAAAAATTCCCTTGTAAAAAAGCTATTTTTCGTCGCAAAACTGATTTGTGGTGGAATAAGCTCTGTCGTCCCAAAAATCGCCATTACAAACCAATTTTCCGTCGTAAAAATGTCATTTTCCCTCATAAATCCTATATTTTGCGAGGGATAAAGTTTCCTCGCAAATTCCATGATTTTTGCGAGGAAACTTTTTCGAGGTTTGCGAAAAATTGTCCTCGCAAATTTCATGATTTTGCGAGGGAAACTTTTTCCCTTGCAAAATACAGGATTTGTGAGGGAAAACATTTTCCCTCGCAAATTCCAATTTATTTAAATATATATTTAAATATATATATATATATATATCAGAAAAAATAAAATAATTACAAAAAATATATTAAAAATTAGAAAATCAAAAGACTTGTATATATCATAAAAATAAGTTCTAAGAGTTTACATAGTAAAAACAAAATATTACAAATGATAATATTGCGTCCAAAATGAACTTAAAAAAACTCTAAAACAATAAGATTAGTCACCCTATGGAGGTAATTTCTGTGACAAATCTTAAAAAGTTAATCATCATCTAAGACCAGTACAACTAGTGGACTGGGATGGAAAGCATAACTCTAAGCATCCAGGGGCCAATTCTTACTTTCTTCCTCAATCACCATCTTCTTCCTTCCGCCATTGCTAGCATCTTCCTCATGCGCCACTTCGTGCCCCCCTCCTCGTCATCGTCATCAAAAAATTACTTCAACCAATGAATGGACAGTGGGTATGCTCCCATATGCTTCTCTTCACCTGGTAACACAGATAAATGTAATTTTTTAAAAACAAATAAAAAAGAAAAGTTCCATGATCTATGCTCAGCATAAAACAAATAATGCAAAAAATAACCCAGCTGCAATTTGACCGTGTAAGCTTAATTCAAAGCTACAAATGTTAAATTTTCAAAAGGATGGAAGCACTTAAAGCAAATTAAGGACACTGCAAACAAGAAGTGAAAGCAAGAAAAAAAAATCACCATACTTGAACAACGAAATCAGATACAAGTAAAAACAAAAGGGGACAGGCCAAACAATACCACACAGGAACAACCTTTTTAACAAAGATTTCCTGAAACCCAAGTCCAAGTATTCCATCAAACTTAGCTAACACAAACGAAAGACTTCCTTCTCGGGTTGTCTCAATGAAATCCTGCAGTTAAGAGATTGATGTGGCAGTAAAACTAAGTATTGCCGCAGATTGGGGACAAACTATGTCGTACATTTAGGACCAGACATAGTACTAAGTTACTTCTTGCCTGATTGCATCTACCACTATGATAAACATGAATAAAGAGAAATTGTCATAAATTTGTTGGCTTACCATTCTTGCTATATGTACTTGATTTCTTTGATTTGTACCGAGAATGGAAATAGCATGCAATCTGCATGTAAACATTAAGTCAAGAAACGACTCTTGTATAGTAGGTTATTGGAGATCAAGAGGTTAAGCTGAACTTACAGAAAAATAGTACTTTGATGAGGGAACCCACAGGTTGGAACTACCAGTATCAAATATGACAGTGAAGGTTTGTGGGGGTGTGCCAATTCCAATCTCTCCATAATATTGCGCATCTAAATAATTCTTGAGAGGTACTATATCCTCATCATCTGAACCACCAATAATCCTATGTGCACCATTCACCGGTCTGCCTGGCTGGAGCTGTTCTCTTGTAATTTTGGCAGCTTTGATGATCTCAAGGTCAAGAGACCTCTTCTTCAAACCAATTCTAGAAGCCCAGAAGCAAAAGAAGGAAGAAGAGAGCATGTTAAAGACCATAAACAGAAGGCCACCCACAAAAGCTTGCGTCCCATAACTTAGGGAAGCCTGTCAGAAAGGAAGGAGCAAGATGAGATGAGTACACCTTTTTCCATCAATTACATGCCAAACGGAGCCTAAGTACCAGAAGACTAAACCCACCCACCATCAGAATAACAGATAAACAAATATGCAATCAGAAAAGAAGTGAAATAGGTCACCTAAGTTTGAATATAGTAAGTGTTTTAACTGCATAGGTTTGACTTTCCATGAAAAAACCCAAAAAATTAAGGACTTTATAATACAGCCACTTCAGGTTAAATAGTAAACAAAATTGAAGTTCGGATTCATCCCAAGTCAATTCTTAATCAATAATCCAACATCTAAGAGAAGTATAATACAAGATTATTTTGGGGAGAAGCATAAATTAAAGGGTCAGAGACAGTTCTCTTCTCACTATTTGCTTCTAGCCAGCCTTCTTCATCCCAAGTTTTTGTTGGCTTGTTGGTCTTTAGTTTTTCTCTTTACACTGGTTTTGAGCCTTAAGGACAACGTATGCAGAAGAACCACCGACTCTACCAATCTATATATCTATTTATTTGACCAAAAGGCTACTTAACAGAATTAGTTCGCTCTACTTCTACCTACCCTTAGGCAAGATATGAGAATTAAAACATGGAAAACTAAAGGAAGAAGGAAAAAATAGAAATACCAGATAACAAAATAAAAATATTCAGAACACACACAAAGGAATCCAGACAGGAGAAATATCAGCCGGGTAATCGCATGACCAAATGTAAGGATAAGAACTTTTGTTAAAAAAAGAACAAAAAGATCAAACCTGAGTAGGCAGTTAACAAGTAGGAGCTGGGAGACACAGACTGTTTGTGAAACTAAAATCGAGAAAGAGCAGCGCAGAAGTGGTTCTGTTTTCCGACGACTGAGGTCGGTGGTGGTCGGCGGTGCACGGAGGTGACGGTGGAGGGTGGCTGAAGTGGTTGATGGGACGATGGAGGTAGTGTAGGTGGAAGAAGATGATCCAAGGTGGGACGTGGTTCGCGACGCTGTGCTCTCCGTCTCTGCGTTTTTCCCCCTCGCGTGTCTCTGTCTTTCTTTTTAGGTTAGATCAATTAGGGTATTTAGATATTTTGCGAGGGATTGCGAGGGAAGAAATATTCCCTCACAAATATGCCCTTTTTTTGTGAGGAAATCATAGTTCCCTTGCAAAATGGAGGGTATTTAGTGTAAATATCCACTTTTTTGTGAGGGAACTACTGTTCCCTCACAAAAAGAGGCATATTTGCGAGGGAATATTGGTTCCCTCGTAAAAATTCTCCTTTTTGCGAGGAACTATTGATTCCCTCGCAAAATCCAAGATTTGCGAGGGATATGTTTTCCCTCGTAAAAATCTAGGATTTTAAATTTTAATTTATTTTAAAAAAATATAGAAAAAATAAGAAAATTTACTTAAATTTGTGAGGAAAACCATATTCCTCGCAAAATTCCTTTTTTTGTGGGGGATTTTTTTTGCCTCGCAAAATTTTTTTTTTTTAATGGGGGAATTTTTTCCTCACAAATTATGCATTTTCTAGTAGTGACGTTTTCTAGACTCAAAGGGACGTTTCTATTATTTTCATTTAGTCTTAAAAAGGACAAATCAAGCCCTTACATTTCTCTATTATTTTGAATATTCAAAACGCATTTTGTCCTTTAACATTTTTAAAAAAATTTTTCAGGAATTTTTCCTTATTAAGTATCTCTAAATATTGAATTCCGAGATGAGTACTCCAAATTCACACAATATCAAACAAACTCGAAGGCACTCATTTGGAATTTCAAAATTTGGTGAAATTTCTTTAGCGACAAATAAGAGAAATATACAATCATACCAAGATCATGCTCAATTTTGACATCCGAAGTTACTTGCTCTGGTTGTTAACATAGAATAAATTAGAGGAATTATATAAGATATATTTTTTATATTTATCAATTTTTTTATGGGAAAAACACTTCTCATATTGTAGGAGAAGTGTATTCTCATGTCACACACACATGAAATGGTGGGACCCACATATATATATAATTAGCATTATATATATATATATATGTGAGTCCCACCATTTCATGTGTGTGTAGCAATCTTCTTCTTCTCATGCAAAATGAGAAATTTAAACCTTTTATTTATTTATTTATCCTTATTGATATACCATCAATAATAATCAAAGAGGAAGAAAAAAGGAATTAATAAGATATATAATTAGGCCGTTTTAAAAAATACATGTCATACGAGCTAATTTAACTAACTTTCTTAATGAAATCATATAATATATTGTGTATTATTATATTAATTAGCTTTCTTAATATCTCAAAGAAAGTTAAGTATGTCTTAAATTTAGGACTAGAGATAGCATTATGTTTTATATTAAGGAGTAGAGAGAGTATAACATTATTTTCTATCTTTAATATAAGAGTTAGTTAATTAATTTTTGGGTTAAATACCTAATTTTCTACGGAAGTTTTGCTAAGGTAGCATCCAAAAGTATTCGGAAGTTTTTGTGGTATTATTTTTGCCCCTAAAGTTTACAAAATGGAAGCAAATATGCCCCGGAAAGTTTTTTTTTTTAATGAGCAAATTTGCCCGGGAAGTTTTTTTTAGGAGCAAATTTTTATAAACTTCCGGGGCAAAAATGATACCAATCCAACGGTCAAGATTACGATGGACATATTTGCTCCATTTTGTAAACTTCCGGGCAAAAATGATACCACAAAAACTTCTGGGTGCTGGATGCTCCCTTAGCAAAACTTTCGTGGCAAATTAGGACTTTAACCCTTAATTTTTAAAATAATTAATTTTTTAATATTTAATTGTGGGAATATTATTTAATAGGATATTTAATATTATTTAACTATGGAATATATTTTTTCTAATTTTAAATGGATGAATATTTTTTAAATTTCTATATTATTAATTTTTTTAACGTTTGATGGTGGTAATTATTTAATATTTAACCGCGTTTATGTTGGTGGACAGTTTGGTTAATTTAAAAACTTATAATGGCAATGACATCTTTTTCACTTGATTAATTACATGATATCTCGCATCTCTATAATCTTAGTAGTGTAATCCTCTTTACATTATATAAGTTCAACAATAGCTAAACGGGCTATTTATGTTTTTTTTTTCAAAAACTTGTTGCAAATAGTTTTCCAAATTTTTTATTTTATTTTATTTTTTCTAATATAAATAAAATATTGTTTTTGAAAATAGAATCAAAGAGCTTCTTAATTTTTATTTAGGAAAATTTCACTTAAATACTATTTCAACTTTCAAAATCCTAAAAATTCTGTTAAGACGTGGAAATGATAGAAAGGGACAATGTCTCTTTTTTAAAAAAAAAAAAAAAAGAAAAAAAGAAAAGGGCACCCCGTGCCGTAGCACAACCATTGGCCAATACCTTCCGACTATCGGAGATTTTTTTTTTTTTGGGGGGGGTTATTATTAGTTTTGTTTAAAAATAAGGAGCCAAGTGACAAGGGTGGGGTTTGAACTCAGATCCCTTGGTCATCCAAAAGGCATGGTGATGACCATTGGGCCACCATGCCCTTTTGATGTATGTATGTATGTATGCATGCATGTATATAGAAGAATCTATATGTATAATACAAATAAAGACATAATGGTATTTGACTAAATGAGTAATGGAAATGACAAAAGGCATAATGATATTTGCTAAATGAATAATATTATTAATTAAAGATGTAGATATATTTATTAAAGGTGTAATGATATTCACTAAACAAGTAATGATATTGACTAAAGATGTGGTGATATTCAATAAATGAATAATGTTATTAACTAAACGTGTAACAATATTGAATACATGAGTAATGGTATTGGCTAAAGGCTTATTGGTATTAACGAAATGAGTAATATTATTCACTAAAGATGAGTAATGATTTAGGTCTCTAGTCAATATTATTACACCTTTAGTCAATATCATTACTCATTTAGTCAATATCATTATGCTTTTAGTTAACATCATTACACCTTTAGTCAATATCATTACTTATTTAGTCAATATCATTATGCTTTTAGTTAACATCATTACACATTTAGTCAATATCATTACTCATTTAGGAATATCATTACGCCTTTAGTAAATATTATTACTCCTTTAGTCAATATCATTACTCATTTACTTAATAACATTACTCATTTAGTGAATATCATTATGTCTTTAGTCAATACAATTACTCATTCAGTGAATACATTACACCTTTAGTCAATATGTTGACACCTTTATTTAATAGCATTATTCATTGAGTGAATATCATTACACATTTAGTCATTTTATTACTCATTTAGTCAAATACCATTACACCTTTATTTATATTATACACATATATTCTTATTCATAAATATATCAAATAGGGCTTGGTGGCCCAATGGTCATTATGCTTTTTGGAAGGGGGTGTTTATATCCTACCCTCACCACTTAGTTCCTCAATTTTTTTTAAAAAACCCCAAAAACCATCCACCAGTGTCGGAACCCCTGGTTGGTCGGGTCATTGCATTGCTCGGGCTGCGGTGGTGCTCTGGCGAGGGGTGCTATTTTTTTTTAAATTTAAAAAATTGAAGGCATTACAGTAAAATTACTAACACTTTAAAATCTCAAATTAGTTACTATCACATTTGTGTTGTATTTAAGTGGAATTTTCTCTCTCTTTTTAAAACAAGTTTGAAAACAATTTCGGTTGATAGTATCCTTATGACCCTCCACCTATGCAAAGTTTTTTTTTTTTTTGGTTGAACACCTATGCAAAGTTAGAGGTGGAAGTTTTTTGTTGTTGTTGTTGTTGCCCATTCGATATCCAGAGCTTTGCCCGACTAATCCGAATTCAACCCGCGTCGTGCACTTGGCTATGGTGGGAGAGTCTCCCAATGGGCTTTTTTGCATTCACAAGGCTTGAACTCGAGACTTTACTTAAGCGACACAAACCGCTTACTACTTGTGCCAACCCCCATTGGTAGTTTAGAGGTGAAGTTGATGATGAAGGGGTTAGTTTGCTTTCTCTGTGTATCTCTCTTTTCTGAGTTATAGTAGCCAGTTTTCTACTTTATTAAAAAAAAAACAATTTGACTGGATTGGGTTCAATGGACTCACAAAGGTAAGAACGAGCCGGACAATTTATAAAGGAAAAATCTCAATTAGGGCCTAAGGGACCAACATTTTATCGGAAAAAAAGGCTATAAGAAAAATTATATGTCGAAAGGGTTGGACCTTTATGAGTATTAACTAAGAAGACGAAATTACAGTGGTGCCCAGAATTAAAAAAGAAAAAGGAACATTTTCATAAATACAAATGCCCCTTTGCACAAAAACAAATTGTTGACAATTTTGTCATAATTACACAATGCTTTGTAAACACTTCCCTCAAACTACAACAATTCAGTGTATCCACATTGCAAAAATTACATAGTCAAAACGTAACTACATAATAAAACACACTAAATTTCAAAAAGTCCACCCAAGCTTTCACATTTTCTCCTGCTTAATTGACTTGATTGACTTTGCATATATATTAGAAGGAGAACTTGGCAGAATAGCTCCAAACTTTGAGTCCTCACCAACTGTCATATGTTTGCATAATTGAATAAAGGGTCTATCATATGTTTGCATAATTGAATAAAGGGCCTATCATATGTTTGCATAATTGAGATGAACAAACTTTTAAAAAAGAAAATCAATATCATAATTGAGATGAACAAACTTTAAAAAAAGAAACTTAATATCATATGTATACTGATAGACTTGTTAATAGCTTCTGTAGGTGTTAACAAGTCCATCAGTGGGTGTTAACAAGTCCATCAGTAGGTATTAACAAATTTATCAATATACATTAACTAGTCCATCAGTAGGTGTTAACAAGTCTATCAGTGGATGTTAACAAGATGATATAATTCTTTGCAACTTCTTTATTAGTGGGTGTTACTAGACCTTTCCTTTTGTTTTCATGCCAAAAAACAGAGCAACATTTTAAAGCCAACATGCATCTATGTAAAACATCATGTAGCCAATCCAAACTGAAAATGTAAAGCTATGAGACTCTTACAACGGTAAGAAAATATGCCTCTGGGAAAGATTAAGCATTGGGAACATGTTGGCTAAGTCATGACCAAACTATCAAAGGTTGTATAAGGTGAGAGTATTTGAAGTTTTCCATTAATTTGACATGTAACTTACAATATCAATAAAAACTCTTCTAACTAAACTATCAATTTACAATATCAAGAAAATCTACAGAGCAAGAAAGCATCACAATTGTAATACTAGCCACACAAAAATAGCGAGTTTCAGATATAGTATAAATTAACACAAGTATAAAGTCTCCCACGACAGCTTCATCTGAAAATTTAAATTAATCTCCTGGAAATTCTATAATATCTCAATCAGGGAGGTGAAATGAAGAGTGAAAAGGATTACAAACAAAATCCGCCAAAACACCGTTCAAACATCTCAGAAAAGCCCAAGAAAATCAACAGGGGAAAACAAACAGTTCAAAGCAATCAAATAAACTGGTGAGCCAAGCATAAGAAGAGTGTTTTTTAAACTTTCTTGAAGAGATTAAGCAGTTATGTAAAAGTTAGGAGCAAAAGTCAAAGGTAGGATTGTTTGATAATTATAAGTAATGTTAATTTAATAAAATACATAAATCTATAAAGATGTGTCAAAGTGGAAGGTTTTTTTTCACATCATTCAATGTGCTCATGTGACAAAATCCAAAAAAATATGTAATAGTTAAAAGACGTCTTTTGAATCAGGTTTTTTTTACAAGGGTGAAGGAGCAAATTGGCCAACCGACTTTTAGCTCAGGAGCGGTCAACACAAAAGACTTTTAAATGGGGCTTTAATACCAAATGACTTTTTTAAAGTTAAAAGCAACACAGAATCGTTACTTTTGGGTGTAACACCGTGAGTGTGTCAGAATAATGAGGTGAAAAAAAAAAATTAAAGCAAGCAAAAAACGTGACTCCAAAGACAAAAGCCAATTTGACCCAAAAAAAAAGACAAAAGCCGTGGCTCATTCAGGTTCTCGAAGAAGAAAAGTAGGAGCAAAATCAAGAGTCTTTGAGCGAACCCATCATCGTCGATGGGAAAGGAGGTCTTCAATGGCGTCATCCACTTCATCGTCGACGGGAAGATGCAGGCGGAGGGTGGTGCTACTTCGACAACCGAGTCGTGAGGACGAATATGAACTTCCGAGGAGGTACTGTTATCATAGAATGGTGGCGTCGAGATGGACAACATGGACTGACGGCAACCCAGGTCGGAGGTTCTACGGCTGCCCATTCTACTACTAGGTAAACAACCTTAATTAAAGTTTAAACGAGTTCGTGACATTTTCCATCTGGGTGGGTGGTTGGTGACATTTTCCATTTGACCGTGAACACAGGATGGGGGTGTGGATTCTTTGCTTGGCATGATAATGAGTTCGGAGAGAGGGCAAATACCGTGATTAAGGAGCTTTTAGATGACATTGACAAATTATATGATGAAAATTGCAGTCTTCGAAGAGCAGAGCATGGTCAGAGAATGAGTGAAGAGCTTGATGCAATACATGCTGAATTGAGGAAGCTTAGACGCAGACATGAGCAATATGATGGGGAACTTAGGAAAGGGGAAAACAAGTTTAAAGTAGCAATATCATTGTTGTTTGTTACATATGTTTGGTTGTGTGTGTTGTATCTGAAGATGTAATTGGTATATGTAACTTCTGTGTTGTTTAAATTATGTAGTCATGTAGATGTAGCATGCAATGGATATTTTATGTATCTGTCTGAGGAAAAATTGTCTAAAAGATTCCTGCTTTCAATTGTTATTGACTTGTTCAAGCAAAAAAAAAAATTGTTATTGACTTGTTAGCTTTAGAATTCATTCACCCTTAAGCTTATTTACAGTCACGAATGAAAATTCTTTTGGTGGGAATATAATTTACAGATTTGAAATATATCATCATCCTATGTTTTTGTGGAGGTTTACATGGTTTTCTTATAGTTAGCATTCAGGTTTTCGACATTGTGGACCACTTCTAACTTGCTTACATTGGTTGATCTAGATGAAGTATTGTAGACTAGGTCTGGGAAACTGAAGAAAAAAATTTGGATTATACAATGAACAAATTATCTGAATTCAATATATAAATGAAACATGAGGTGTCTCAAGCATTCCAAGTTCAGACATTGCCAACATTCTTATTGATTAAGTAAGGCAAGGTTGCTGAAAGAGTTATAGGAGCAAGAAAGGAGGAGCTGGAAAAGTTGATTTTGAACCACATGACAGTAATTGTATGATCATGCCTTGAAATGAGGTTGCAAGGCACTCCAATATATTCCTACTATGACCATTTTACAAGGGAACAAGACCAACAACCTAAGATAACTAAATAAGTTGGTGTCATTGTTTGTTTTATTGTTTAAAAACAAGATCATCCAGACAAGTCAATCAAGCGAAACCAATATGCATAGATTCTACCCATCTTTGAATATTTAATACATTGCTTTATCTTCTCCAGAATGAAACAATAGTATTATATTATGTTGATAAGAACAAAACTTGGGTCTCGAAGAAACAAACACCAATTCCCTGTAGCACACATATACTGCTGAAAAGGTAGCAGATATGCTTGGTTCATACTTTTGTTGTGTGGTCAGCCTTGAAGGAAACATAACATCAAACTTAATTCTTAGTTTCCCCTTCTTGCCTGGTTCCTTTGAAATGGGCATCCCTTCATTTGGGACCACGAGTTCGTAGCCTGGTTCAACAAAATCATCATTCATCTTCCTGCCCAGATGTCTCAACACAAGCCAACAATTATACTAAAAGGGCACTTCAAATGATAACAAATAGGGTACATTACTAACAGAGCCTAAGGATAGAAATTTTTGACAATCTCATCTAAATATTATTCAACCAGTGACATAATCATCTTTGAGAGCAGAAGTTTATCATGTGGCAATTGCTGTTTCCTTGTAACACAATTGGCTTTACATAACAGTGCATTTAAAATTCAAATGATAACCCCCAAGATTAGATATTGCAAGGACAGTATTAGGCTGTTAGCAATCTATGCAGCTGCAAAGAAAAAGGAAAAAACATCTTTGATTGCTTGTCAATCCAGATTCAAGAAGTGATAACCCCCAAAAAGACCATATAAAAACCAGAATCTGCCAATTAACACAATCTGCCAATTAAAGCAACAATCACAGCCAGCAACCAAAATTCATTGAGACCATAACAAACCCTAAAAAAAATAAGTCCAAACACAATAAGACACAGGGCAGAGCAGAACACAGAGGGCAGAGGCAAATTTCCTGTATATTTCATTACATATGCCAGAATATATATAGAAGCAAGTACATCGATTGCAAGTTGAAAGGATCAATATAAATACAATAGGATCTCCTTCAAGTGTTTCTTGCTAGAGTTAGCCCAAAATATACAAAAAGTACAAAAGAAACGGCTGTTGCTTCCAGGTTATAGAAAAAATTGGTGATTCCACATATATACCAAAAGAAATCACCAAACAAAAGGTCTCCTAAATAGTGGTATACTTCTTATAGTTAGCCATGCTCCTGGTCATAATCTTCTCGCCATGTTGTTGCATCTGTGATCTTCTTGTTGTCAAAATCTGCTGGCTTTGTAGACGGAGTTGTGAGCTGCTAATACTTGGTTGCCCCTTCCACCGCAATCCAGGTGGGTCCATGGCCAATGGCGAATCAATCTCAGTAGGAGAAGTGAAGGCAATCTTTCTGGAACCATGTTCGGTGGATGATGATGCAGCTGCTGACCTTTGTATTTCTTTCTCATATGGGATGGGGAATTTTGTTTGTGGGTTGGCACTATGCATAAACTCAGCTAGTGTACCTTCTGCTATCACTATTTCACTACTTAATCTGGGCTACAATAAAAAAATGCACATGGTTAGACATATAACTAGTGAAAGACATACAACTTAATCACAACGAAATTGAAATGAGTACTTATAACTTACATTATAAACACTTCTACCAATATTCTCATCAACCATTATTCCATACCCAAATTTCCTTACTGGTGTGTACAAACGTGTCCTTCCCGTTGACTGGTTGCCAGATTGACAAGAAGCCAAATCTTGTTGAGTACTTGCAGATGGAGTACATGGGATAGGTGATGAAGTTTCTTGAAGACTTGCAGAAGGAATTGGTGTGCCTCTCTTCCTTCTAGGACGTGGATTGATCGAGGGGGTGCCTAAAATAATCAAGACATATATTAAATATATAAGCTTCATTATTATATCAAAATTGCTACTTCTACAAATCAAATTTTAAATGAAAGAAATTACCTCTTTGCACGTGCTTCTGTTGTGTCCCACAGTTCTGCAGAAGCTACACTTTAGTACAATGGATTTTCTGCTGATCCGATCAACACGAGGTACTGAAGATGAAGCATTATTCTCAACTTGGCTACTCATGCTCCTAGCCTCGACGATGCATCTATTCAGCCTTCTTTGTGGTTCTTCAGTCCTCTTTCGTTTCTTTGGAGGTCTGCCCGATAATTTGCACACGGGTGGGGGTAGCATGGGGAGGAACTTGTGTGTTTTCAAAAAGACTTGTCCCCTAACAGGTTGGAATTTTGTTCTATAGCTTGCTATAAATGTATCCCTATGGTAATATCGTGAAATTTGAGTAATGGGATCTATCCTGGCATGATACATCACACAAATCGCATGTTGGCATGGGATTCCGGTTAAATCCCATGCTTTACAAGTACATACTCTCCTACTAAGATCCACTGTGTGCCTATCCTTCCCCTCAATGATCTCATACCCATCATCACCGTTAAAAATTACCCTACAATTTACAGCCAAGTACCTATTTGTTTCAAAAAATTCCATACATTTGGGACTATATATGGCCTTCCAATTGGTAACTATTTGCTCACTAGCAACCCATTTTTTCATCAACTTAATTCTAATGCCATCAAACATTTTAATCACAGGCAAATACCTATACTCATAAATCCAGGCATTAAAACTCTCACTAATATTATTGTCAACCACCATAGACAAACATCTATTGCTAAAAAAGGCTCTTACCCATCCCTTAACATTGTAAGACACTGCTCCAACAGCTGCTGCCTTGTTCACTCTCTCCAATGCCTTTAGGTTGTCATTAAATTGTTCCTTGTAGGTGCTCCATGCGCAAGTGAAATTTTTTTCTTCAGCTCATTTCCCCTCCACCTTTTGCTCCAGTTGGCATAAATATGCCTTTCACAAAGCCTGTGTTCAGCGAATGGAAGGACATCACTGACAGCTTGTGCCAACCCCTACATGTAACAAGAAGTCAGTTATAAAATTCAACGCATATAATTACAAAAGCAAACATATATGGCAATAATTGTACCTTCTGCATGTCAGACATTATTGTTACTTGACCACCTTCGTCAAGGTCAAGGGAGGATCTCAACCATTGTATGAACCAACTCCAATTAACAGTTGTCTCCTTCTCAGTCAAACCAAAAGCTAATGGGAACATACTATCGTTTGCATCTAAACCCACAGCAGTCAACAAAATGCCTCTTGCTTTCCCTTTCATAAAAGTTCCATCTAGCCCAATAAATGGCCTACAACCTACTTTCCACCTGACCTAACAGTTCAATCACATCATATGTCAGCCAACAATATGAAACATGTTCTGGAATATAGGTAGAATGTATAGTTTTTAAATAATTCATAGCAGCCACATTGCATTTAAAATAACATGAGAGAGAAGCGCTATATATCTTGTTAATTTCCAAATAAATAAATATTAAATATTAGTTACTTACAGATTAATTGTTAAGTGACTGGATCATAAATGAAACGTTAAGTGACTTACATAAATGAGATTAAGATCACCATAAAAACTTATGAATGAAAAGTTTGTGTTGCAGCATGGGCAAATAGGTTACATGGGATTTGCTCCAATGATGTCAGAGATGGAGAGGCTCTATCAACTAAACATAACAGCTACACAATTTGCATTAATATTAAAGAAACAATCTAATTTCAAAACTATGCAACACCAAAATAAGTGGACTGAAAATTATAAATAATATTACATACCTTAGATGCATTAAAACATACGTACATTCTTCGAAATACCCTCCTGCCTTGTTCTAAAGCGTCACCACTTAACTCCACACTGACATCGGATCTTGGATTTGACTGTTTGAGCTCATTGCAGTATCCTTCTAATTTGGCAAACTCATATACAAAACCCCCCTTCCATGACCTCCATTATTATCCTTTTAGCCCTCTTACACTTATATCTGCTCACAAATAGTTTCAACTCACGCTCAACCTCCTTTTTCATCTCAACTACACTGAATTGAGGATTATCTTGGACTTTATCCTTGAAGTATTCAGCTAGCCACCTTGCACTTGCCCTTTGATTCTTATAAACCCTAGCACACATATGCTCATGAACCAGTGTTTTCACCATGTACCCATGACCTATGCTTTCTCTAGCTGCATACAACCTAAATGGACAGCCCTCTTGACAAGTGGCAATGACCATCTTCTTCTCACTTCTAACTATTTTGACATTCACCCCCTTCTCAATAGCATACTTATCAATAGCTCTCTTCAACTCACCTCTATCCAAGAATGTCATACCCACCGTGAAGGAGACCCTTGTTTTAGAACCATCCAACTCCCATTGACTAACCCTTTCTTGTAGAGCCCAACTAACATCATTGAGACCCAAATTTCCCTCTCCTCATCACTAGCTCTATCCTCATGGTCTTCATCTATTTCATAATCGTCCTCTAGACTCTCTTCACTGTCAAAACTTTCTGACTCTGAATGTTCCATATAGCTATCATCATCACTATCACAGTCATCATCATCAACCCTACCAATATCATCACAATCAGCTTCCCTTGTCTCTCCAACATTCAAGTTCAACATAAATTCCCCTGTATCTCCAACATTATGGTTCAACCGAATGTGTTTCCCTGCCTCTCCATCATTATGGTTCAAGTATATTTCATCTACCTGACCTAAGTCATCTAATTGACCTATGTCATCTACCTCGCCTAACTCTTCTATATAATCATCGGATCCTGGAATATTTTTAAATCCAGACCTAATTTCTCCCTCACTATCACTCTCCATCGACATCATCCAACTTTCAATACTGTCTTTACCAACAGAAACCACTTCACTTACCTTCTTCAGCTGAGTCAAGTACCTCTCTTGCCCTCCCTCATCGTTTTCTCTCTCGGCAGATTCTGACCCCTCTTGCACACGGTCTTTGTCTTTCCCTTTCCCCGCCATTACACCTGTAGGAACTCAGGCAAGCGATTAATTGTCAGACATCGACGGTAATAGACGGAAAACCCAAACGGAGCACAAAATTTTCCAGAAATCGAAGTTTACCTGAACAACGAAAACCCTAGCCGATTGTCGACTACCTCCTTCTCTGCGCCTTTGTCGTCCAAGCTTCCTCAACCATAGTCACAATCGCTTGCACAAACCAGGTCTGACACTCTCGAAAACTTTTCCTTCGGCAGTTGGGATGATCCCGTCGACGAGAAATGAGGTTTCGCAGAGACTCTTGATTTTGCTCCTTCTTTTCTTCTTTGAGAACCAGAATGAGCCACGGCTTTTGTCTTTTTTTTTTTGGGTCAAATTGGCTTTTGTCTTTGGAGCCACTTTTTTTGCTTGCTTTAATTTTTTATTTCACCTCATTATTCTGACACACTTCACGGTGTTACACCCAAAAGTAATGATTCTGTGTTGCTTTTAACTTTAAAAAGTCATTTGTATTAAAGCCCATTTAAAAGTCTTTTGTGTTGACCGCTCCTGAGCTAAAAGTCGGTTGCCCAATTTGCTCCTTCACCCTTTTTACAATGATATAATTGAGTACATCTTTTTTAAAGTACATCATTCATTGTGGCTAGTGGGATGAAGTTATTTTCGTTGAACCCGATAAATAATATGATATACTTGTCCACATCTTTTAGAAACTTATCAATCATCATCAGATCATATTTGTAATTAAAAAAGCAAGTAACGTTGTGAAAAAAGAAAGAGAGGGAAGTGAGAGGGAGGGCACTGGTGAGAGAGAGGAGGGCAAGAGGAAAGGATAAGGAGAGATGACAAAATCCAAACAAAATCTAAAGGCATCACGCCACCAAACTCTGCATCTTTTAGATTGAAGAATGTGTACATAATGCTAAGTTAGCATTATCAAAAGAAAAAGGAAGTTAGAGTAGATGACAGGTAAGAGAAGCAAAAAGGAGAGAAGGAAGAACAGTAATCGCATACCAAAAAAATGGGTTAAGAATTTCTATAAGAGAAGAAAAGTAATTGCATACCTAAAAAATGGGTAAAGAATTTCTGTAAGAGAAGAAAAGAAGACATTAAAAGCCAAAAAAATGGTCCAGCATCCTTGTGCTTCAAAAAATAAGAAAAAGAAGGGGAGAGCAAAAACTTGTGTTGGAATACAAAAAATCGACTTACCTAGACATGGTATAAAATACCTCCGTTAGAACACAATATTTTAGGAGATGTATTTAAAACATAAACATTTCTTCACAAGATTTTAAAACCAAGAAAGTCTTGTCCATAGAAATTTATAAAACCTATTGACGTGTAAGACCCCGAACAACCTCAACAGGGATGCTCTATATTAAGGTACGAGGGATCCATATGTAATCGTGTGTTTGAACATAGCTTGCTTTTTCCAGCAACTCATCTGCTTCTGTAGGACCTGTGCCTCCTGGTTTGTAAGGAATTGACTTGAACTTTCCTTCATCAATTTTGTGCAGAAGTGGCGTAAATATCGACCCGAATGCCTAATATTAAACAGAAAACAACAATTAGATTTGAAGCCTGGAATCAAGAATTAAGATTCAGAAATCTCTTTTGTTGACAACTCATGCGGTGATCTTACCTTCAACTCATCTCTTCGAACAAAATGCTGCTGATCTCCTCTTATTCAGTAAAACAAATACATGTTCCCATTTTTAGCCAAGAATTTTATTACTTGAAGACAAAATATATGGCTAAGTGATGCATAAACATGCACTTGGGGAATGAATCATACGTGGGCTTACAAACCTTTAGCATTGATCGAACCATATTTTTAAATGATTTTTATGATTAAATTGGAACTCTCAATGCATTTTGTTATAGTTATTGAGCTTAAAATGCATTTCTTGTGATAAATTGGGATTAAGAGTAAATACATTAAGTTAGGACTTAAAAGGGTAAAATTGTCAAAGAAATTGTAATTACTCTTAATCATTGATTTTTATGAGAATATTTGATGTTAGATTAATTATTTTGATTGTAGACGCTTGAAAAGATTAAATTAAATTTGAAAATGAAAGTTTGAACTCAAATTATAAAAGTTTCAATTTAGTCCCTACTCCAGAACTTTTAAAATGTTCACTTAAGTCCCTGTCTGCAGCTGCTGCGTTTTGACATTGAGAGATTAGGTTTGAAGATTGAGAAGAGATAGAGACCCGTTTGGACATTCAGGGACCCGAGAAGGAGTTGGGGGAAATTAATTGAAAGACAGCGCCGCGAACATAGAACCAGGCGAGCACATCCAGGATTTACGACTTGGAGATCAATCATTGACTCTCCATCATCGCCATCCGTCATCTCCGTGTTGCACCGCCGACCACCACCATCATCTTCTTCATTCAGTCATTGGGAAACAGAGCCAGGGTCGCAGATCGAGCTTCGACCTTCCCTCTTGCCTTCAATCTTCATCCTTCATCCTTCTTCGAACCTGAACGTTGAGCTCCATCATCTTCGACCTTCCTCATCCTCCATTCACCATCACCGAAACCATCTCTCCTCCACCTTCGATCAATCATGACTCTTGTGTCTCTCCATTGGGAGGCTCGACCACGATTTGACGACTTGGGGAACCTACTTCCATTCTCACATTACAGGAATCCTTCATCCCGACTGACATCCACCGTGGCTCCTGTGTTTATGAATTGTCTCAACCATTATACAACACTGTTTGCTTCTGGATTTATTATCTATCTTTGATTTTTGAATTTACTTTCAGCCACCAAGCTTTCTGGGTCTAGTGCTAATTTGTGATTTTAATTAGTATTGAATGGCTGGATGTTTGAATCAGAGAGTGATTATGTTTCTTGAAGCTATTTTCATGAGTGGCTAGGCAATTTTGTGCTCTTGGTGATGAATTAGATATGGCTTGAGTTCACATGTGCTAACATAGGGGAGTTTATCTATCATTCTATTAGTATGAAATTATGTATTGAATTTTTTAATTTTTTAATTTTTTATATATGATAATGAAGCTATGTCGATTAGCGTGGTATTGTCTAATTAATGTAGTTGATTTGTACCCTTGAGGGGCTGGTTAGCACTCAAATTTAAGAAGACTCATATTGCATTATTCCAATTTCAATTACACATTAAGTGGTTTTGTAACAATATCTCAATAGGTAGTAGCTAGCTACGGTAGTAGGAACTACTATTAATTGAGAATATTGGACTCAAGTAGTATCTTGAAGTTTTTCTTATTAAGACTTAATGAAACTTTGACTCCCATATTTCTTTTGAGCGAGGATAGCTATTTTCTTCATTACCAAGAACATTCATCATAAATCCTTTTAATCCAAATTATTCATCATTATTTTCTAAAAAATACCAAAAAGAATAGAATTAGTTTCTTATTATTTTAATGAATTTTAGTTTATAGAAAACCAATTTCAAAACCCCATTTCTAACCATGTTTTTAGCACTTAGTTTAACCTAGGGAATTCAAAATAAAAGGCTCATTGATAAGAGAACGATCCCGAGTTGTTTGCACTATATTGCATATTAATTCGTGGTAAATTGTGATTTGACCCTGAGACGAAACCAATTTCAAAACCCCATTTCTAACCATGTTTTTAGCACTTAGTTTAACCTAGGGAATTCAAAATAAAAGGCTCCTTGATAAGAGAACGATCCCGAGTTGTTTGCACTATTGCATATTAATTCGTGGTAAATTGTGATTTGACCCTGAGACGACTAAGATTTTTGTCAAATCAAGCATTTATAATCATTAACAACAATCGGTAGGTGCAGGGAAGAAGGATATAAAATCGATTGGTTATAAAATACCTCCGTTGGAACACAATACTTTAGGAGACACCCCCAAGGAGACGATGGAGCTCAGCACGCTTGAGCATGAGCTTGTGATCAATATTTAATTTTGATACTGGATATTGATTTCCCCTAGCTGGCCATTTATTCAGAACAGAAGACCAGTGGCGGACCTACACTAGTGCCAATGTGGGCAAGTGCAGACACAAAATATATATAATTTAAAAGAAATTAGTAACAATGTGTGTAGGTGGTGCAGATGGTTAAGACTCTAGTCCTTCTCTTAAGTCGCGCATTTGAGCCTGCAACCTGCCAAGCCCCTTTTTTCTCCCAACCATCCACACTATTAGATTCTCACCACTGTACATGGATCATAAATCATTAACAGTTTTAACTTCTAACTTAGGAAAGTAATATATTCATGCCTTCCTTTTTTATTGGGTTTTCTTGTTTTATTTATTTTTAATGGAATTGTTTATATTCTTTTGTTTTTTAATGTGTTTAAAACTTTCCTTAAAAAAAAATTCGGGTGCACTGCCCCCGAACCCCTGAATCCCACTACTAATTGTACACCAACAAACCTAAAACCCTGGGTCCGCCACTGCAGAGGACAAAGAAGAAAGGTGTTTTGGAGAGAGAAGACTTACGGGAAACATAAATGGAAACAATGGTCAAAATTTTTTTTTCTTATGTTCCGGAAATATCTCGTGACTTGGCACATATATTAAGGCATGAGTTATTTGAATTTCAAATGGGGGGTGGATTGCAAACGAAAAACAGCTTATGTCTCACCATTTCATGTGTGTGTAGGAATCTTCTTCTTCTCATGCAATATGAGAAGTTTAAATCCCATAAAAATATCACTCCTACTAAATTTTTACATAAATATCATTGAAACTTTTGATGCTATGCTCTTTCTCTCCTCTTTCTTCTTTTGTTTTATATAACTTCTTATCCTGTGTTGTGGGTAAAATAGTAGTCACTTTTTCTAAATATGAAAATGATGTAGTACTAATTCACTTTTTTAACCAACAAAGCCCAGGATCTTGCTCCCTCCCTCTCTCTATCAAGTCTCAATGCTACACTCAAACCACCAACTTTACAACCTCCAACACCTTTGGCGTATACCTAGAGGCTGAGTAAGTTTCGATCATTGGGCCTGTTTGGAGTGGCTTATTTTTAGCGTTGGTGTGTAAAAATTTCAGTGGCCTTTAAGCCAACAACCCAATGAGAAAAAAGCCTGTTTGAATTGCTCATTGCGTTGGCTTAACTTTAAGTCAAAAAAGCTCAAAAAGCCAGTTAAGGAAAAAGCTCCAGAATCATGTTTTTTCCATAATGCTCTCAGCTTTTTGATGTGGGCCTCCGCCACTTCTACCACCATCAATCCAAACACAAATCATTATTTATAACATGACTTTTTTCTTACCGAGCTTTTTTTAAAGTCAGATAGCTTTTAAGCCACCGCTCCTACCGCCAACCCAAACAGACCCATTATCGTTGAGAGACTCTATAATTCTGCAAGATGACACTATAAAAGCTGAGACTTATTCTCAGAATAAGTTATGAAACAATTGTGTATATGTTTAAACTTGTTAGCTTTCTTAATGGCTGAAAAATAAAATTAGGGCATTAGTGGATGTGTATCACACAAATATACAATACATAGGGCATTAGTGGATACAACATATTAAGCGCAAATATGCATAGCACATTTTCATGAAAGGCCTGTTAAAGAATTTGTCTTATATCCAATGGACAAAAAGAGCTAAATATATGTCATACAGATGCTAATACATAGCGTGATTCACTTAGGAACAAAATTATAATTATAAAATAGATGGATAAGCAAGGAGCAAAAGGAGCTAAATATAAGAAAAGACCAAAAATAAAATCCAATGCAACTCAACCAATCATATACAAAGTGTAATATCCTCCATTTTAAAGGTCAATTATTGATCAATAACTTAATTAAACTATTCATAAAAATGTTTTATGCATACAGTTAATCGGTAGAAGTATCCTAAAAAGCATAAATCCTAAATTCTTTTAGATAGAAAATTAAATTTAAATTCCCACAACTACCAACTAATAAATCTAAACCGATTAAATTCACTTATTAATCATGCTCTTGATATATACAGTCATCTATATTGCCCGCAATATACAACAACACAATAATTGCAATTAATTATTAGACCGCGTGGATCATCCATTTGACTAATAAAAATTTACAATAACACAATACATTATTAAGTCACTAATTAATTATTCTCTAACTAATTAATTAGTGAATTAATTATTTGGCTAATTATTATTATTTATTTAAGTTTATCTTATCCATCCTAGGGTACTCTATAAATAATAATATACAACATATTTCACAAAATATTTTTATTAATTCACTAATTATTAATTAAAATTTTAAATATTATTTATAATTTTAAATATAATTATAAATTATTATACATTGTTGACGCCACTTTTAAGTGGTGTCGGTCAACCGACGCGTTGATTTGCATTAGTTTGGTAATTTTTTTTTTGAAAGTGCTCTAATTGAATACAATTTTTAGTAAAATTTCATACTTTGGTGCTTTTCCCTATACTTATCCCTTAAGTATAATTAAGTGGCAGCAATTGCTGCCACGTATCATAGTTTTTTTTTTTAAAAAATATATAAATATAAAAAAACTATTAATTTATTATTAATTTATTCATTATCATTATTATTATTTCCTTTCTTATTCTTCACTTTTTCCCCCTCTTTTTTTTTTATTTAAAAAAACTAAATATTAATTTTTTATTTCTACATTCTTATTCCACTAATTTCTTTTACTATCACAAATGATATTTTATATACAAATCTTTATTTTGATAATTACACAATAAATTCATGTATCATAATTAATTAATTTTTTTATTTGTAATTAAATCCTAATATAAAAATTTAGATGTTACACAAAGTCACCAAAATGAAGCCTAATAAGTCATTAAAGATGCCAACAGAAAACATATAAGGAAAATCCACTTTCAATGTAATTACTGCCGCAGAAAAAAATAAAACCTTACATTTAGATAAAATGTAACATCAATATTGATTATATCATCATCCTGTACATCCAAGAATGTTCAGCAATTAATTTTCTTACACTAGATGATATCTGGAGGAGAACTTGTATACTTGAGAAGAAGGACTTCAAGAGGATGGGAATCTGGTATTCCATGGCAGATGCATTCATTTACAGATGTGCAGACACTCTTTGGAAAATTGCCATAGCCAAGAGGAGATGGGTAGGCACCATTATCAATTATCATTTGATGAACTGCTTCATCAATTTCATCAGTCATTATGCCTAGCTGCCAACAGAAGTAAAAAACTAGGTACAAACGACATCATCTGCAAATCATGGAAGTTCTTTGACATATCATATCAAATTATAGATCCTAATATTTTTAAAATAAATTATGGTTGTCATTCCTTGCACTAACCTATCATAGAGGTATAGAGTATTAAATAGCAAATTTGTACTTCATCAGTTTACCAAGCAAGGCAGAGAACCCTAACAACTTTAGTTCATTGCTTATTTTATTTTAATACCGTTTCTGCAAATGTGACGGATTCTTAATTGAAAGGAATCATTCTCCACTCACCGTGCGCAGAGTATAGCAGTGCCGGCTTCGATGCACAGTTTCAGAAAGCGATAAGCAAATTCGCACTAGTTTTTGGCTCTCACGGCCAAAGCTTTCAGTGAAGCTTTAGATAACACAGAAGAACTCCGACCTAATCCATTTAATCTCTTACACCTTACACCTATTTCCCAAAATCCATTAAGGGATAATATATTATCTTTACAAATCCTCTTTAAATTGGCAGAAGAGCAAGCAGAAAAGTTGTTTAGGTTTTAAAATGAAAAAATCATTACCTGAAAAGTATCAGAAGAAGATGAAAAGTGAAGAATGGGAGAGATCAAAGACGAAGGGAAGAATATTTATAATATTATGACAGACTTCCCCTCCTTCATATTCTCTACTCTTCTTGAAAAATGACCAGTAGACAGAAAGCAATGGCGATGAACCCAAGATGAGGAATGACAAGCGAAATCATTCATGAAATGAGTTAACTTTGAAATGAAAGTTTATAACTACCTCTTTGCCACTGACAAAGCAGGCAGATCAAATCTGGTCTTTCCAAGAGAAGACTCTCGTTCATCTTCTTCTCCTTTGAGGGGACCGAAGTGAGGATGAAAGGAACTCCGATTTGTCGTCTCTATTCTGCTTTTCTTCATCTTCGGCGAGCACGACGAGTAACAGAGGAGAAAGAGAGAGGGTAAGCAACCACCTTCTTCATCAAGCTTGGACAGAGGAGTTGGAAAGCATGCCATTTCACTAGTTCTGAATTCTTTTCTGTGGAGCGAGAGTGAACTGAAGCTGGGAAGGCATATTTGAATTTCAAACCGAATAAGAGGCCCAAGCATGCTCGACATTGCTTCTTCGTTGGAGGTATTTAATCAACTTCTTGTGAGAGATATGAGAAGACAGATAGTGGATATGGATGAAGAAGAATGAAAAATGAAGAAGAAGAAGAAGATAAGCGCTCGAATCATGGAGAAAGAGGGCAATGAAGAGACGAAGCTGATGACTGAGAGAAAGGGTAGGGAAGAGCCGAAGGAAGAAGAAAGAAGAAGAGGGAAGGGCTACGGGAAAGGGAAAGAATGATGGAGCATAAGTGAGAGACGAGGAAGATTGTGGAAATTTGAATTTTAAATCTGAGGTAAATAGAAGAGAGAAAAAGTCAGGAGAGTAGAAAAAAGAAGAGTTGACCTGGGGCAGTGGGATCTGTCAGAGGGGTTACTCCTTTTTTATTATATTCAGCTATCCTCTCTCTTCTATCTATTTTATCTTCTTGCTGTGACTTGCTAGAGGGTAATGTCATACCCGTGAACCGTGAGGTCCTGTTTGTTACAGGGAAGATATGAGGAAGAAAAAGAAAGAAAGATTAAGAGGAAACTTAAAAAAATGAGCTGTTTGGTAAACATGAAAAAGAGGATGGAAGATGATAATTTTTAAAAATAAAAATATAAAATATGAATTGTCTAAAATACCCCTTAACCTAAAACATTCATTCCTCTCTTTCTTCATCCTCACACTCTCGCTCTCGGCCGACAACCACAACCAGTAAACCAAAAAAAAAAAAAAGTTCTTCCTTCATCATTCACTCTCTCATCCCAGATCCCTGCTTCGTCCCTCTCTGATCCCTCCTTCTTCATCCCTCAACCTGACAACAGCCCCCCAAAGAAAAAAGTTTCAGATTTCTTTTTCATCCTTGTAACGTCGGCATCGGGATTTGCAAAAGGAGGAGGCGGCGTCGACAACAATGGCAAGGAAGACAAATGATTGAAGGAGGAGAAGATGATCATTTGGGAATTTCTTCCCTAGGGAAGATCAAGTTCCCACCGGAAATGGAGGGAAGTAGTCTTCCCATGAATGAAGGAAGATCGAGGGTTGTTGGAAGATGGTTTCCTGGAAGGCGATGCTGCCAAACGCATTCGGTGATGGAAGATCTGCAATCTTCCCTTTCCTTCGGCCGATCTTCCGCGTAACAAATGGGTCCTGATGCTTTCTTTCTACCCCGTAGCCCGAGGAAGAAATATTTTATTTGAAAAGAGATGAGGATGGCTTATGAATAGTAGGATGTGTCTGGAGCCATGGATAAGCCGTGAGACAGATCGGCTTAGAGGCTGAGATTTTATATATATATTGATAATAAGTGCAACGCCACTGTTGCAAGCCGTAGTGAAGGAACATTATCTGAGGGAGAAAGGAACTAGAAGAAGATTAATATTAGGGGTTTAAGGATTTGGCATTTAGTTTCAGGAACAATGTATTGGTGGTTGAGTAAGTGTTTCCTCCGGAGTCCGGCCGATGAAGTTGCTCAAGCGGCGTTGCTTCTCATGGATTTATCTTATGCCTCTGTTTCTATTTAATTACATTAGCAGCTCAGCTCACTCCCATTTTATCTTTATTTATTTACTTACTGCATTTCTCCATAGCTAGCCATTATTGTTCGTTATGTTGCCAGTTTTGTAATGTAGCACGGTTTAGAAATTAATGTCATGTAATTGTTGATCGAACAAATAAATAATAGACAGCTTCTGAATGTGTCAGAAATTACTCCCTGTTGCAAACTCTTTATATAATAAAAAAAATCCATTGGGAGGTGTTTAGTCTGGGTACTTGAATTAAATAAATGCATAAATACTCATTTATTAATTATTACTTAGAAAATTTAATAAGGATTTTTTTGAAAAAAAGAAAATGAATTATGGAAATAAAAAATGTGGACTTCTAGGAATTATATATAGAGAAATAATAATTTTCCTTAATTAAAATAAAATTATTAATTTTTTTTTTTTATAAAAAAGAACTTAGTGTTGAGTGCTTTTTTTTCAAATTGCACTTTTGAAAGCAAAAAAAAAAAAAAAAAAAATAATCAAACTTAACCGTCAAAGTCAAACTTAATGGTTAAACCTTAAATGATATTTTTACACCTAATTTGTAACAACGTATGCATTTTTACACTTAAAAAAAATATTTGGTGTTGGACACTCTTCGGGGTAAAGCACATATGCATTTTTGCACCTCAACCCAAATAATTATAACCTCACATCACCATAGATGTTTAAAACAAGGTTTGTTATAGTTGAACTTAGTCCTTCTTCCCCCCTCTCTATTGAGGAATGTTACTCTCTCAATTTTATGGCCTATTTACCTAATTTGATTAGACTACAAAATTTAGTTAAGTTGGATAATATGAAATATATTTTTTAAAACACCCTAATCATCTTCCTTAATTATATCATTTCCTCCTTTTCTTGATTATTGTTGAGTAAATATCAATAGGGTAAATTTAAAAAAGATTGACAAATATTAAAAATAGGTCTTATATATATGATCAAAATCAACTCCTCAAATCTCTCTATATTAAGGAGCGGAGAGAATAATTTATACCGTTACTTTTCACATTTGGAAAATAAACTCTCTTGCCCACATATAACTAATGCTACCCGGTTTCTAATTATAAGACCAAGTTTGTAATACAAATTTAGTCTTAAAACTTGGTCTTATAATTAGGACCGGAAGTACTACCCTGGTTATTAATATAAGAGGTAATTAGGGATTAAATTTAGACTTTGATTCTAAGGAGAATCTCATATAAAGGCGTTTGAAATACCTACATTTTAATTTGTATTACTAAATCTAACAAATTATTAATTAGCTTATGTGACAAATAGAAATTTAGAATTTGGATTATATTACCTCTATATCCTTTAGTTATTTTTTTTTTTAAAAGCAAAATTGGAAAGAGATTGTTTACGGACTATTTTTATATATTCACCAATATTTAATTTTTTTTATATATCCATCCATGTTCATCCCGAATTCCCGATCCCGAAAACTTGTATTTTAATTCCCAACCACTGCCTCACATATGCTTCCTCGGTTCCCCTATTCCTACGGCAAATCGACATGCATCGTCATATCCCAACGGAAGATATTCCGATGGTCGTCTTATCATTGATTTTTTCATTCTTAACACACAGATCTTGGACTTTGATCGTTCTATCTGTTTATATCCTCAAACAGAGAAGGGACAGATGATATACGCTCAGATTTTTGTATGAAATTGTTTTTGCTGTGCAGCCGAGTCTTCAGGCATTCCTTTGGTGAAACCATAATGTTGAAATAAGAAATTGGACCAAAGAGGAGGGAGTGAATGTTGAAATAAGAAATTGGACCAAAGAGGAGGGAGTGAATTTTGTTGTTGCTGGAACATATAGAAGTTTTAAAATCTTACAAACTGCAAGGAAGTGTTTAACAAGTCATTGGTAGGAGAAATTGAAGGCAATGCGTTCAATCGAACTTTTCCCGTTGCAAAGAAGTTTATGCTCCACAGGGCACACAAGAGTAAGAGCGATGACGGTAACGAGTGGGACATCCGACTGGCTTTTCCTTTTCTCCTTTCTTTGGACCATGAATTATGGGTACTATTGGAAAATAACCAAGATTTAAATATTCTGGATTGGGTTATTAACCCAATTTAAGATTTATTGAGTTTACCGGCCTTATATAGAATTTTCCTATTTCAAATGTCTTTATGTGGGATTCTCCCTTGATTCTAAATATAATATCTCAATCCATTTTTTATTCCAAATTTATAATTTTTTTTCTCAAAGTATCCTATTAATTTCAGGCATTAAGAAATTTCTATCTAATAGTAGTCCTTAAACCTTATGGAAAAAAAATATTCTAGGTAAACCAACCTCTATTTGTTAACTTTTTTTAATCCACCTGAATTATTCAACTAACTCGTGTATTAAGATGAAGTGCAAGGTTGAAACAGGACGGTTGCCAATTATGATTGAATTTTATTGATTGAAATCCTGAAAGAGATTGAAAACCATACAGAAAGCAGCAGTTGATGGAAAACGAAGGATTCTGCAGGATTCAACACAAGAAAGGAAAATTTATATAACAAATGAAAAAAATAAAGAGATAATATATTTCTTAATCCTTATAATCCTTGCACCCCTCAAACCTCCTTATTCATTCATGTTGGTCCTCAACTTCTCCTGCTCCTCCTTTTTCGGTGATAACTCCCTCATCCTTCTCCACTGTCAGGTGGGAGTGAAAGTAAACTCTCTGTATATATAATAGCGTTTTCCTCATGCACTCCATAGTTGTACTCGCGATAGTCTAGAACTTTCCCTTTGTCGTTGCATTTCAATATCCCTTTGCCACCATCTGAATAATCTGATCCAACAATTTCACCACTTTTGGTCAAGCATAATGGGAAGAAGTAGTGACCTCTAGGAATCTCAAATGACACAACCATGGATTTTGTCCATGATGACTTCATTCCATATTCCTTCATCAACCATATTTCAACTTCGTTGTGTCTAACAACAGACAGACTGAGATATCCTCCCAGTGTCCCTAGATAAGTAAATTCCAGGCTTTGGAATAAATCATCAGGTAGAGAAATGTCAATTAACTTCCTCTTGATAGAATAATGAATAATTAGGTTCAGCATAATTGTAATTAGTGTCTAGATTGCTTCATATATACTGTAGCGGATGACTCACTAGCTGTCATCCATGCCACGCGTCTGGCTCACTTATCGATGTAACAAACTCTGTATGACCCATTGCTTATTCTTTCTGTTATATATACAATACAAGGCCAGTGCAAATATTCACTCGGTCATTCATTCTTTCCTCTGCTCTGTGCTTTGTTATTCATTTCTCAGGTTTCTTTCTTGGTATCAAAGCCAAGGTATATCCTCTGGTTATTTTTCTCTCCATCATGTCTTCTTCATCGCAAACCTCCGATGACACAGCTACTCCGGCCCCTCACAAAACCTACTCTCTTTTCCATTCCTCCAGCCAGACGACGTCTATCAAGTTGGATAGGACTAACTATCTGGTTTGGGAGTCTGTAGTCTTACCTCTCATCAAAGGTAATAGGCTCCAACATCATATCTCCAGTTCTGCCATTGTTCCAGCGATGACTCGCTCTATTCCTGGGTCTACCCTGACAACTCCTAACCCAGATTTTGAGGAATGGTATGCCATTGATCGCATGCTAGTTGGATGGCTCCGCAACACCATGACTCAGGAAGTGGGTGCCCAACTACTTCACTGCAACACTGCTTTTGAACTTTGGTCAGGTTCTCGCACTCTCACCTGCGCTTTTTCACGATCTCGTGTCATGGTCTATCAGGCAGAGCTTCATCGAACCAGAAAGAATGGCATGCGAATGGATGACTACTTAGTAAAGATGAAAAGTATCTCCGACCAACTGGTGCTTGTCGGAGCTCCAATCTCCACTGACGATTTGATTCTTCACACGCTGAACGGTTTGGATACGGAATACAACGCTATCGTTGTTAAACTGATTGACCAACTCGGGCTCACCTGGGTTGATGCTCAAGCATCTCTTCTCGCTTTTGAAAGCCGTTTAGAGCAACTTAACAATCTGTCGTCTCTGTCCCTCCAACCATCTGTAAACTCTGCAACTCATGGACCCTTTGTTTTTGACAAAAATCCCTCCGCTTCTGGTCGTGGACCCTGGCGTTGTTCCCGTGGTGGTCGCGGTCGTCGTTCACGAGCTGGAAGATTTGGTTCTCGTGGTGGCTCATACTCCAGTGGCGGTGGACGCCCATATTATACCTACTGTGACCGTCACGGTCACTACTATGAAACTTGCTATCAACGACAAGACGCCAACTCAAGCTATTCTCGCGGCTCTGCTTCCTTTGGAAATGCCACTCATCACGCCTATTATGCTGATCCCCAAGTTATCACTGACCCAGATTGGTATCTTGATAGTGGTGCGAGTCACCATGTAACACCAATGTCGTCTCAGCTTGATTCGAGTGTTCCTACAGGTAATCGTTTTCTCTACACATGCACTGGACATAAAACACGTATACATGGCGTTGGATCTACTGCTCTTAATTCTAATCTTCAACTCAACGATGTTCTTGTTGTCCCTACTGCTACTAAAAATCTAGTCAGTGTGAATAAGCTTGTGCAAGATCATCCAATTGCAATTACTTTCTCTAATGGTGGTTGTGTTGTGAAGGCAAAGGGCACAGGTCAAATCCTCATGAAGGGAACGCCAAGACAAGGCCTCTATCCAGTGAGTAAGGTCATTGCTCAAGCACACGTGGCAACTGCAAGAAAGACAAAAAATGATGAACTCCTTCTCAAATGGCATTATAAACTTGGGCACCCTAGTAATAAAGTCTTGAGCCAAGTCTTACACTCTTGTAATGTCAATATTAGTGTTAATGAATCCTTTGTATGTTCTGCTTGCCAGTGTGGTAAATCAAAACGTCTTCCATTCTCAATTTCTCAATCTCAAGCATCTAATCCACTAGCTCTTGTTCATACTGACCTTTGGGGACCATCACATGTTCAATCTGTTAATGGATATAAATACTATATTCATTTTGTCGATGATTACAGTAGGTATACCTAGTTATACCCTCTCACACATAAAGGTGAAGCTATCGGTGCATTTAACCACTTTCGCAAATATGCAGAAAATCAGTTTAATACAACCATTAAATCCATTCAATGTGATAATGGATCAGAGTTTAAGCCATTTTCTCCTGTTGCCAATGACGCTGGTATTGTCATGCGATACACCTGTCCATATACCTCTTCTCAAAACGGACGTGCAGAGCGCAAACATCGCCACATAGTTGAGGTTGGCTTAACTTTGTTGGCTCAGGCTCATCTACCATTAACATACTGGGTTGAGGCATTTCAAATGGCGGTGTACCTGATCAATCGCCTTCCAACTGCAGTTCTTGATGGAGACTCTCCTCTGTTTAAATTATTTCACACCAGTCCTGATTACAGTTCGTTGAAACCGTTTGGCTGTGCGTGTTATCCATATTTGCGACCCTACAATACTCACAAAATGCAATTTCACAGCAAGCAGTGTCTCTTTCTCGGACCAGCAACACAGCAAAAAGGCTACAAGTGCCTTAGCTCCACTGGAAGAATATACATCTCTCACCATGTGGTTTTTGATGATTCTGTTTTTCCATGTATTTCAGGTTTCTTCCGGCGTCATTCTTCTTCACCTGACACAGAGACTACTGTTCCGATCATAATAGTTCCGTCGACGGACTCAACCATACCTGCTGATAATCTTTGAATTCATATTATTTTAAATGCAAAAAGAAGCTAAAAACTCTGTCATTATCATGCTTTAATGGATCAATTAGTTAAATATATGATTTCATCTTCATAATGAGTTTTTAGACTTTATTTGCATTAATCTTGGTCACATCTTGAGTTTGGATTCAAAATTGAACTTGAGTCATATTCTTACTACAATTGGGTAGTGAACACTGTTCGGTATTTTGGGTATAACTTGAGATTTAGAGATCCAATGGCTCTGCAATTTATATTTTCAGAAATCTAAAATGAATATCTACAAACCATATGAAGAGCCCAAAAGCTAAATCAAATGTTTAAAGGACCAAATTGGGCCTGGAATACGGAACAGGGGCGCTAAACTGGGCTCCGGAACAACGTTCGGTGTTTGATCCATATCTGGCGCTACAGAACTCCAAATGAGGTCCGGTTTGAACGAATGGAAATCTGACATCCAGAGCAACATTTCATATGAAGACCACGTGGTCCAGATCCGCCGTTTCCGTGGTGTAATCCAGCTTGCAAAAGGACGCGTTTTGGAGGTGTAAAGTGGTTCAATGATTCTTCCATGTTGGCCACTAAGTAAAGTGACGAAATGAGTTGTAAAATGGATGAATGAGATGCCCAATTTTCCTATAAATAGATGGAGAGGCTGAAGAGAAACACACACCTTGAAGAGACCAAGATCTCTCTCATTCTAAGTTCCTTCTTTTATTTCTTGCCTCCTACTTGGGATGGCTTAGTTTTGCTTTATTAGTTTCATGTATTGTCTTTAATTCTTGTCTTTAATTTCTTGCCTCCTACTTGGTATGGCTTAGTTTTAATCTTTCCTTTTAATTATTTTATTTTGATTTTATGTTCTTCATCTTTTTCCTTTATTCGTTCATTATGTTTTTGATATTTACTTTTATATTGGAATAGAAGCTTTCATTTTCTTTAATTGTTCTTTGTGTTCTTCATGTTCATGATGAACTTGTTCATGTTCTTCGTGGTCATGATGAACATCTTTATTTCTACATTTTCATCTAACATAGCCATGCTTGGCTAAGTTTTTGTGATCGACCCATGAGTTGAGGATTCCATGGTGTCATCCGGAGGACTTATGCTTCAATCGATAATCGACTTGTTTCTGTTTACTTTAATCGGATTCGAGTTTAGAAACAGATTGGATGTTAGATTTAATATCCAGATTGAAATCCCAAGGACTTAGGTCGACCAGGTTACAGAGAAGTTGTACGATTGCATAGCGAGCTCGCCACATGTTCGATCATATGCTAGGCGATTGTCTAGTCGAGGGAGCTTACGGACAAATGCGAGAGATTTCGGTTTGTTTAGAATCAATCACGTGGTTCTGTTATTCTATTTCTTTGTCCAAATGATGGAAGGTCTTGGAATCCCAATTCGAGTTGATCGTTTTTTTTCATTTGATTAATCTCTCCTTTTCATTCTGTCTTCAATTTCTATTCGAATTCCATCAAAACCCAATCCCCCTTGTTTTTATTTCATTTGCATGACATCTAGATTACTTAGGATTCAATAAAAAGCTCCTCGAAAAGAGAGAACGATCCTAGGTTTGCCTATACGCAATCCTTGGTTAATTGTTGATTGTGGACCCCAAGGCTAATGATAAAAGGTCTTCATCAAATGGCGCCGTTCTTGGGAGCTAAGTAATTGGCTTCCTAGGTAATCTAATTGTCAAATTGACTTTTGACAAGGGGTTTCTCGTGTGATGCTTGTTAATTTTGCATTTTTTTTTCATTGCATATAGTTCAAGATTTTTGCATTGTCTTGACTTGGTAGCTTCTGTGTGGTGTGTTTGTATCAAATTCAATATGATCTTGTGCTTATTTGTTTGATTTCACCATGTCTCCAAGTTAATTCATAGCATACTTACATCTTTAATCATTTTTTAAAAACAAAAAAACAAAAAAAAAACTCCTTCTTTTCTTTTACACTTGCATTTGTATTTTATTATATTCTTTTTCTTAATTTTTATAGTTAGATTGTTATTTTGTAATTCACTGGGAATTAATTGCATTGAACTTTCATGGCTTGGTTTTATGATAATCATGAACTACCTTTCAATTCTCACTCTTTTGTAGGCAATCAAAAATGTGATGGCTCATTCCACCACCAATATCATGAACCTTACCAACAACCTCCATTCCAACAATATCATCAAAACTCTCACTTACCATACCATCCTTCATTTCATCCCACTTCCATACCATGCCATCCATCTCATGAATCCTTATACCCAGTTGAGCCACCTTATGAACATCATTATCAACCATGTGTGCCCAACCAAGAACCCTTCAATCATGAAGTCATTGGAGATTTCCAAAATCAAACGGCTTGGGCACATGTAAATGAGGAGTGGTCACATAAGGACGACTTTCATCAACAAATGGACTCTATTTTTAGAAGAATGGAACACCAAGCGGAAAGGTATGAGAGATTAGGAAAAGAAATTGAGCAGCAAACACAAATGTTGAAAATGAATTTTCAAGGAAATCCTTCTCTCATGGTCACACATGCACAAGAAGTGAAGCAAGTACAAAAGTACATTGAAGAGTCTTCTCTCTCATTTGGTAATGATCTTATCCTTATAGAAGTAGACTCTCCTACTACTTTGGCTAACGAAGCAATTCATGATTTGAGTGATAAAGAGGTGGATGAGGAAATTATTATTGAATCCCCTCAATTTTTTGAAAATGCAATTGCTCAACCAATTGGATTTAGTAGTAGTGATTTGACTGTACTTGTTGATGAGTGTGTTCCTATTTCTTCATGTGATGCTTTAAGCGATGAAAATGCTTCTCTTCATAGTACTATGGATGAATGCGATAAATGGAATGACATATTTTCATGCTCTTGTGAGGAATATCAAATGTGTATAGATTGTTATCATGAAAAATGTCATTTACTTGTTGAGCTTCAAAAGAAAGCATTTAGTGAAGTGGTTGATTCTACCATTGATCAGAATGCACCCTCTTGTACTATTGATGATAGTAAGCATGTCAAGTTTGAAAAGATTGAATCAAGCATGGATACCAATGTTGTTGATGATGTTCTTGCTGAATTGTATGCTGATTATCCCGATTTTGCATCTATGAGTGACTCGTTAATTGTGCCTGTTCTAATAATGAATTTTGTCCTATTTGCACCGAGATTAATGATGCATTATACGGTGATTTTGAATCGATCAGTGATTCGCTTTGATTATGGATTCATTGTTGATGTGAGTGAGAAAGATCATAGCCTAGAATGCCAAATGCATAAAATCCCCATTGAATTATTTTCTTGTAGTCTTGTTGGAGACAAAGATTTTGAAATTTTTATTGATAAAATTCTACATGTTGGTGAATCTTTCCAACAAGTGCTTTCTTGTGATTTACCACCGACTTGGAAAAGAAAAATAATTGTTTTGAATCTTTAAACACTGCGGTGGTAATGATTTGAGAAATTCTCTTTTTCTTTCACTCTTTTACCTTCCATCTCTTGTGATTGCAAAGATGATGTGGTGTACCCCAACACTAAGTTGGATTCTGCACCTTCCATTCTCGCAAACACAAAATAATCTTCCAAATAATACTGGTTGCTTGACTCCTACTGATGGGAGTATCATTGATTTCCTTGGATGTGATAGTTACTTGGAGAGTTTGGAACTTAACATGCCCTTAATTCATTTGAAATCTCTCTATGTCTCTATATTTGGATGGGATACTGCTATTTGCTTGTCTTATTTGCAGGCACATTCTTGGAAAGGTTGTCGATGGAACCAACAACCACCGTACATTCTTGGACCTCTTCCAATAGATCCTAGGCCACCTCCACCAAGGAAATTCAATGTGGGAGAAGATGTTCCAAGGGAAAAATTCATGATTCACATCGGAGATAAGAACTTCTTCTTCAAGCGACTCAAGATACTCTAACAAAGGTTGTCTCTTTCCTTACTTATTTTCTTCCTAATTCATATGATTACTTGGGCTTAATTGTTGTACGAGGAAGATAAGTGTGGGGGAGGGACATATTCCATAGACAAAAGTAAAAATAATGTAGTTTATTAAGTAGAATAAAAAGGAGGAAAAATATATTTTGAATCCTTTTGATTATTGTTTTATTTTTAAATGAGAAAATGCAAAAAAAAAAAAAAAAAAAAACATTTTCTCCTTCTATGATTGCTCCATATTATGAACTTGGACATTTTGGTTTTGATGGATCATTCTATTTAGATTGAAATTTTGGACTCTTGGATTATAATATCTTGGTTGTTAATTCTGTGATGCTAATTGCAAGATTTGGTATTTTCCTTTGTGAGATCTTGGGCCTACATGAATGGAACTCATCTTTTACCATTCTTTCTTTCTTGTGTGCATCTTGCTCATGATTTATGTTCTCTAGAACTTGCTCTCATTCTTTTCAAAACTACATTTTTCATTTGCATGCATAAATATGATGGAGGCTTGTTTTCTTTCTTTTATTTCCTCACTCACTCGACCAAATAGTCTTTCCCTTGCATTATATCTCCTTTGTTAGCCCTTTGTGCCTTTTTGACTCATTCCTTTCAAAGCTACATTACTAGCCTAAATGTCACACCATTTTATTCCGCACCTTGGAAATTAATTGCGCATTGGTTTTGTGGTTAAGTGTGGGGGTTGCCCGGAGTGCAACATTTTAAGTGTGGGGGAAGTATTTGATTATATGTCATTCATCGTTTGACATTTATTGTAAAATAAAAAAGAAAAAAAGAGAGGCATTTATTGTTTAACAAAAAAAAAAAGAGAAAAAAAAAGTTATTTGAGTGGTTTTATATTGTTACTCTTTTAAAGTTCTTGGGTATTTAACCTTTCATTTCCATACTATTACCTACCCTTATCCTAGCCCCATTACAACCTTAATAATAAGTCCTCTTGATTTTTGCAAGCATGTGTTACAAGTGGTGGAGAAGTAGAACTTGAGCAAGCTTATGGTAGAACAATTTCTTTGAGTAGAATTTGAGCGATACACTTATTAACCATATACATTTGAGAGATTGATTAAGGGCATCCCTTGAGAGACTATCTTGAGTGATTAGCATCATTGAATGATATTGCCATGATTAGTAATTTGAGATGAATAGATTTCTGTCTTGATTGGTTGATCTTTTGAAGCTTTTGTGATCCTTGTTAAGTTTTGAAATTTCAGCAATTGTTAGAAAAGAGATTTTTTTTTAATATCTTTTAATTTTGCTCAGGAGTGCAAAAGGATAAGTGTGGGGGAGTTGCTTCCTCTGTTTTACGTGAAGAGTGTCCAAGTCCAGTTTCTTCTACAGGTCATGTTCAAATGCCTATTGCTTCTGATCCACATATGTCAACGCCTACTAGTGGATCCACTAGTCCGTCAACCAGCCCAGTTCCACATATCTTGGCCCAACCCGAGGCCCAAGCTCCACCTTCATCAAGCACACCACCTCATATCTCCAGCAACACTCATTCGATGGTCACTCGCGCAAAGATGGGATCTACAAACCTCGCTATCCCTTTGTGGGATTGCTCAAATCAGAGACGCCAGAAATACTATCTCAGGCGAGTGTTCCACGCACAATCGCCGATGCTCTCTCTTCACCGCCGTGGAATCAAGCTATGCAGGATGAATTCAACGCTCTAGTTCGGAATCACACCTGGGTTTTGGTTCCTCCTGACAGCACTCAGAAGCTTGTGGATTGTCGTTGGGTGTTTAAAACAAAGCTTCGTGTTGATGGTTCAATTCTCAAGCACAAGTCACGGCTAGTTGCCAAAAGGGTTTCAACAGACGCCTGTCCTTGATTATTTCGAGACGTTTAGCCCAGTGATTAAACCCACCACTGTCAGGTTAATTCTTACTATTGCTGTTACACTTCACTGGAGTATTAGGCAGTTAGATGTGAATAACGCCTTTCTTAATGGTTTCCTCAAAGAAAGTGTGTTTATGCGCCAACCTGGTGGTTTTTGTGACCCTGCCAAACCAAATCATGTGTGCAAGTTAACCAAAGCAATTTATGGTTTAAAACAAGCACCTCGTGCTTGGTTCGATCACCTTCGTCACACACTGACTCAGTGGGGTTTTCAAAATTCAAGGAGTGACATCTCACTTTTCTTTCTCAAAACTAAGACTCTTATTGTATTTGTTCTGGTTTACGTTGATGATATACTGGTTACAGGGAACAACAATGATTTCATTAGTCAATTTGTTCTGAAGTTGAATGACATTTTCTCTCTCAAGGATTTAGGGCCTCTGTACTATTTCCTTGGTTTAGAAGTTCATAGGGATGCTTCTGGTCTTTATCTCAATCAGAGTAAATATATCCTAGACTTGCTTGAAAAATTTCAGATGTTTGACTGTGCTCCTGTCCCTACTCCTATGGTCACTGGTCGGCCATTTACTGCATCTGATGGTACCGCTATGTCATATTCTTCTCTTTACAGACAAGCTATAGGCTCTCTTCAGTATTTGACCACCACAAGGCCAGATATTGCCTATTCAGTTAACAAACTCAGTCAATTCTTGTCTTGCCCCACAGATGTCCATTTTCAAGGTGTCAAGCGAATCTTTCGCTACCTCAAAGGAACCTATCACTATACTCTACATTTAAAGCCTTTTAAATTCCCTCAGCTGATGGCATTTACTGATGCAGATTGGGCCACAGATTTAGATGATCGTCGGTCAATGGGTGGTTTTTGTGTTTACTTGGGTAACACTCGATTTCTGGACATCTAGGAAACAAAAGGTTGTGTCTAGAGCTAGCTCTGAATCTGAATATAGAGCCCTTGCTGATGGGGCAGCTGAATTAAAATGGTTGTGTGGACTACTCACTGAACTTGGCTTGTTTCTCAAGCGACCCTCCACTATATGGTGTGACAATCTTAGTGCACAGGCTCTTGCATCTAATCCAGTACATCACTCCAGAAGCAAACACATAGATATTGATGTTCATTTTATAAGAGATCAAGTGTTGGCTGGAGACGTTAAAGTTCAGTATGTTCCTTCTCAACATCAGATAGCTGATTGTCTTACAAAGGCGTTAAGTCATACTCAATTTTCTTATTTGAGAAACAAACTCGGGTTGTGTCCTACTCCCTCTCGTTTGAGGGGGAATGATAGAATAATGAATAATTAGGTTCAACATAATTGTAATTAGTGTCTAGATTGCTTCATATATACTGTAGCGGATGACTCACTAGCTGTCATCCATGCCATGCGTCTGGCTCACTTATCGATGTAACAAACTCTGTACGACCCATTGCTTATTCTTTCTGTTATATATAGAATACAAGGCCAGTGCAAATATTCACTCGGTCATTCATTCTTTCCTCTACTTTGTGCTTTGTTATTCATTTCTCATGTTTCTTTCTCCTCTGTGTTACATTAAATGCAAGAATCAATTCAACATTAGTATCGTGGCAAAAGGCCAGCCAGTGAATAGCTCCATTAAAAAACAAGTCAGCATTATATTCACCAATGGCGTTCACACAACGGAAATTATTGGCGCCCTCAATTTTTTTTCCATGAATTGGCTTTCATGGAGAAAAACTGGAAATTGGATTCAAAGTCACCACTCTCTGTATTATACGCTCCGAAAAATACCAAGTAGTCATCATCGGCGGCGTCATAGCCGAGACCATGAAATGAAGGGACAAATCCTAACGGCATAGGGAAGTATGGCACTTGCTTGTAGGAACTAGTTGATGGATTCCACACAAAGAAGTGATAATCAGGATCTAGAAGCATGAAGCCTTTGCAAGAACCCCTAATATTCGCACCATGAGGAGGTGGCGTAATCGAAAAATTTAGGTTGACAATCGCAGAGTCATCGTGGAGAGATGAGTGGAAATCTATGGATCGAGGTCCAGGATCAGCTAGGTGAACAATTTTATCGGCGATCGAGGAAGATAATTCAAAATGGGATTGGGCAAAACGAGGATCGGAAATCAGAGAACGCCATAACTTACAGACAGATTTGAAACGGAGCAGAGATTTGACTGGCAATCTAAAGAGGATAGCGACGATCAGCTGCTCAGGGAGGAACGCCATGGTCACCACACACTCAAGCAAGCTACGATCGGAGATTTTCTTGTTTTGTTGGTTGGTTTAATAGTATTAAAGGCGGAAACTGCGAGAAAATTCAACTTCTGGCTAGGGATGGAAATAGTCCAATCTGTAAGTTTTGGCTAAACAGGTGTGAGTTAGTAATGGAGGTAAAAGACCTGAGTAATATGAATGTAGGTTTTTTTTTTAAAGCTCATGTCTGGTCGAGCTTGAAACCTTTTTAAAAGCCTACTTACAATGTAGGCCTTTTAAAAAAGCTTCGTATTGTAGGTCTTGGAGGCCATAAATAGGCTTTGTGCACTTTGAACCTATCAAAACCTAATTAAATGTAGGGTTTTAGTAGAATATAAGAATGCAAAATAATAAATATTATGTTATTTATATGATATAAATATAATTATATTTATTTCATGTGTAAACAGGTTAGGCCTAAAGGCTTATAGGCTCGGCCTTAGCAAAATAGACCTGACCTATTTACACATTTAAGCCTTTAAATAAGCATTGGCTTGACCCTTTTAACAAATAAGTCATGTCAAACTATACCCTAAACAGGTCAGATTGTAGGTTGCCTGATAGGGGCCTGACGTATTCTCACTATTACTTATGGCGAGAAGGGGAAAGAAAAATCAATCGGCCATCGGTGGGGCACAAGGATGAGGGGAAAACGTTAATGTCGTTTGTGACATAGCTACTTGGCAACTTGCAATCTGCAATCAAGTTTACAAAGAGAGGAAGACAAAATAGAGAATTGATGAGCGATAATTTCCTCCTCTGTTTTGCTTTTATATATAGTGTATTGAGTATAACAATATATCCACATGGCATATAAGAAGATAACATACCAGCTGTGAATATTAACAATTATTTACAAAATAACTAATAAGCTATTATTTCTAACAATTCCCCTCAAACGAGATGATGTAGGACACACTTTAAGTTTGTTCCCAAAATAAGAGAACTGAGAGTGTGATAAAGTTTTTTTAAGACAATCAGTTATTTGATGAGATGAAGAAACATATCTAGCTCCTATAGATCCAGATAGAACTTGATCTATGATGAAGTGTACATCTATCTTAATATGCTTGCTTCTAGCATGGTATATCTGATTTGAAGCAAGAGCTTGAGCACTTAAATTGTCACACCATATAGGGTTGTCGAATAAAGAGTCCAATTTCTGCCATTTGGGAACTTAACCATTTATTTCTGCTGCCCCATCAGACAAATACTGATACTTTGACTCTGAACTTGACCTTGAGACTATCTTTTGTTTGTTAGAACACCATGATACAAGTGTTCCACCTAAGTATACATAATAACCACCCAAGGATTTTCTATTATCAATATCAGTAGCCTAATCAGCATTTGTAAAAGCCATAAAACAAAGAGATCCTACTGGTTTAATGTGTAAACCATAATGAAATATACCTTTGAAATATCTTAGGATTCTCTTAACTCTTTGGAAATGTACCTTGGTTGATTTAGCTAGAAATTGACTAAGTTTATTAACCAAATAAACTATATCAGGTCTATAGGTTGTTAAATATTGTAGTCATCCAATTGCCCTTTTATATAGTGATGGATCTGACATTACTTTCCTAGCCGTAGTTGAAAACTGTCTACTAGTGACTATGGGTGTCGACACAGGGGCACAAGCATACATGTTAAACCTTTTCAACAAATCTAGAGCACATTTAATTTGATTAATATAAATGCTACAGCCGTCTCTATGAATTTCTAATATCAGAAAATAGTAAATAGGACCTAGATCTTTGAAGGAGAAAACTTCATTCAACTTGATAATAAACTTCTGAAGAAAACTTGAATTATTCCCAGTGATAAGAATATCATCAACATAAATGAGAATAAATACCATGAGTTGTTTAGTTTTGAGGAAGAACAATTAGACATCACGGCATGCATTATGGAATCCCCAACTAATCAATGTGTGTCAGAGTCTTTCAAACCATGCTTGTGGGGCTTGTTTAAACCCATAAATTACCTTTGTAAGTCTGCAAATATAATATGGCTTCTTGGAATCTCTGAAACCTGGTGGCTGACTCAAAAACTTCTTCCTTCAAATACCCATTCAGGAAGGTATTGTTAACGTCTGATTGCTTTATTTCCCATCTGAATGTAGAGATAACGGGCTGGGCTGTTTAGGCTCTTTACAATGGCCGAGCTTAAAATTTTTGCTTCAAAAGTGAAAGTGGGCTTAAAAGGGCCAGCCCTATAGGCCTAAGGGCCTAAAAGGGCTGGCCCCTGTAGGGCCAAGGGCGGGCCCGTTAGGCCCGTATGTTTTTTTTTTTTAATATAAATTATTTATATAATAATAATATTATTGATTTTTTATACTTTGTTAATGATGTTGTAAATATTTAGTTGTTAGTATAATTTTTAGATATTTTTTTTAGAATTAAGTTTTATAAGAACATCTTGTATAAAGAATCCTAAAAATTAAAAACTTATAAAATATATGATATTTCTTACTTCCTCGAGTCCTAAATATAAGAGAAATTTTGTAGTGCAAATTGCATTACAAACTTTATCCTATATTTAGGACCAAAGATTTCATAAGTATTTTTACTAATTTTTCATTTTTTGACTTATTTTCTAGTGATTTTTTTTAATATATCTTGTGTTGTTTATTTTGTTGACTACTTACAATTTTCAAGACATATTTATAAGAAGTAATTTTAATTTTGTTAAGTCTTCTCATTAATCATTTGTAATCATGAAATTCACATATATTTCTTCCAAACCTTTTTAAGCTTGATCCTAGAGTTGTTGAATCACCTATTGAGTTTAGTTTCATACACAATAATTTTTATCTCAATTGAGTTGTGGTTGAGGATATATATTCAAATTATTGAACCTGGTCTGAAATAATGAGAGAAATTCCAGTGTCAAATTTCAAAATTTATAGCTTTTTCATCTAAAACCTTTTGAGTTTGATCTCGGTGTCTATGCGTATAGCTTGCGCAATCTAGTTTCATATGAAGTAAATTTCATCTATCACAATCAAAATTATGGTTTTAGAGATATGATCAAAATACTAGACCTCTAACAAGCTAAATGAAAATAGAGCATAACATAGTGGTTATCACTCGAGTGATCATCAAAGATTCATCTCTAGAGGTGCCATTTGAGTGATCACTCGAGTGAAATTTGTATAACTTCCATATAAGGTATCTTAACTTTAAATTGAGTCTTTCCAACTTCTTTTTGACGATAGAGATCTCCAATACCACATCAAAGAATTTGAATCTTGATATTCTCATTATATCTTGATATATCATGATTCTTCTCCACGATTCTTTTGATAACTCCTTCCTTTTCTTGAGTAATATCTTCAATCCCTTCTTCTTTTTCTTCATTCTCCATAATATCATTTATTTATTAGATAGCTTCTTTCTTTTCTTTGACTAATATGATGAATTATATCTTTCTTCTTCTTGATCATTCTCAATAAATTCTTTCTTTTCTTGAATTCCATTCCCTCTATTTGATTACTTCTTTTTTCAATATCCTCTTAATCTTCTTCTTGATCATTCATCATAATCCAACTTAATATCTTCTTTCTTTGCTTGACTAATCTACAAGATATTTCACATTAAATATAGTCGTTAGTCAATGTAGAATATAAATACATTATGCAAACTTTTTTGCTTTTAATATTTGACATATATATATATATATATATATATATATATATGACATTATCAAAACTAATCATATCTAACACAGTGCACTAGGACAGAAGAAATATGGAAGAGAGAAGAGATAATGCAAGAAGATTCAATTGCTCTGAAGTGAGTTCCGATGCTTGGTGGAAGCCTCTATTTATAGAGTCCCGGAGAGCCCCTCCTTCTTGCCCACCCAGCTACATTAAACCCCGTAATAACTTGTGATTGATTTCCTCAATCATGCAGGAGGCTTATCTTCCAAATCAACATCACATATAAGTATAACTCCATTAGCAATATAATTGCTGACTTATTCTCTTCTTGACTTGATTCAGATTTTTCCCGAGCAAATTGTCCAACCCATCAAGGCAGATTCAAACCCAAAGACCAACATGTCATATAGTTAATGTTTAAATGTTACTTTTTTTTCTATGTTCTCTCTCATTTGAAACCTAATTTAATATAGGTAAAGTAGAAAAAAAAAATTCAATTTAGGCCTATTTAATGAATTGACTACCATTTCTTGATTATGATGAATAAGTTAAAATGCCTTATATTATGGATTGAGGTGAGTATTAACTTTTGTACACTAAAAGATAGGCTAGTCTCCTGAAATAATATATTAAAAAAATCTCAATATTTAGAGGATTAGTCCCTGCCGCCGGTTATGGATACCATGGGCCCACCTAAAATTTATACAGTCACAAGGCTAATTTTTATAGGTTTTTAATTGATTTATAAAATAGTATGTTTCATATGCTTTGAACTAATTTACCGATCACACTCTCAAATTGATCAATTAAATCATGAGTTTTATGAAAACGGAAGCGTGATAGACAAAATGAAATAGAAATTAAATAACAAGAAACAAAATCATTTTTTTAAGTTCTCATGCCACCACAACTCCAGTGCTCTCATCCATTCCTTAGAAGCACGAGTTTTTAGCTGGTAGTGTTCTTTTGTATCCTTTGTATACATTAATTTAATACTATAAATCTTTCCATTAAGAAAAATAGTTTTTAAGTTATAAAGTTGATACTAAAATATATTTTAGATAAATGCTATTTTATACAATTGTTAAAAAGTAAAAAAATGTATGATGATATAAATATAAATATTTAAAATTTTAATTACGAGGAAGTTAGGACTTAGGAGGGAATGCAGAGATCGAGTTCAGTTTGTGCAGCGAGGAAATGCATTCGTTTATGAAAATAATAGGTGTTATGAATATATTAATTATGTGATATCTATTAATTATTGATCTCTTATATCTTAGTCACCATTTATAAATAGTAAATGGAAAACTAAAAGACTATATTTTAATTTACATCCAGATGCATGAATGATACGAAGGGTCATATAATGTATATTTATTTGTATTAATTGTATCATTTATTTTATCTTAGTACTGACTATTGATGGTTACTTTTGGAGACATATAAATAGAGGTTATGTACAAATACAATACATTGCAATCAATAATCATACAGAACTCACAAGAAACTTAATGAGAATTGCTCTCCCTTAGTTTGTTTCTCGAATTTTGTCTTCTAGTATTTTTTCCTTTCTTATCGCAGACTTATTTTATTCATAACATTAGGATAATTAATGGATTTTTCTAAAACATATTGTTGTTAGGATAAAAGGATATCCTTATCTATGTTGATATATCACTATCATTGGTTTTTTTTTTTGGTAAATATAAAATATCAAAATATAAATTTAAAATACTGACTGCTCCCGGGGTATATCAAATGTATTCTCTCCCTCAGTATTTCCCATATTCTATTTTAAAACTATTTGAATTTTATTTTCAACCAAAATTAAAACTGCTAAAATGTTAAGGATTCTTTTAAAAACCGCTAAAATTGAAACATGCTAATATATTAATAAAAAATCGGGAACATCCGAACTAAATCAGCAAAAATATCAAAATCCAAATTCATGTTGACACTATTAACAAATTTTTAATTCTAATAAAGCCAAAAGGTCTAATTAGGGATTGTCCAATCTTATTAAATGCACACTAGGCCCTCTTCAATCACAGTCTCTCTTTCTCCCACATTCCTTCTCTCTTTCTATGGCAGTCTCCTTAGTAGCTATGGCCTCCCCTTCATCAATGTTAAATTACTCAAAAAAATCTGGAAAATTTCTCCGCAAAGTGCTTTTCATACTCTCTTTGGAGCCAAAACATAAAGTCACCTCAATTTTTCACGGGTACTTGATTGAGAAAGTTGTTTATTGCTTTGCAGAGTCGGTCATGACTACGTCTATTAAACAAGAACAAATTAAGAAGGTATATTCCATATTTCTAAAATAGTTTTCTTTTCTGCAATCTGAAAGCATCGATTCAATTATTGAATTTGTATATATCAATGATGAAGCTGTAGGAGGGAAAATTGATTTCTTTTTTTCTTTGTTGGCCAATTTGTTCTAGTCTCTAAATGCTTCTACTGATTTGAAGAAGATGTGTAATATATAAGCTGATGGTTTATCAAAGCCTACATAAGTTTCAAAGATGAATTATACACTTTTTTTCCCACCAAAGATATAATTATGCACACAAATTATTTTATATTAAATTAAAATAAAACTGCACTTGATTTAATTACAAATTTCATGCTACCTATGGTGAACTAGTTAAAGGATAAAACTAAGAAGCTATTTTTATATTTATTTTATCTATGTAGATAGGATTCTAATTCTTGTACTTCTTAACTCATTAAATATATTTTACTTTGTTTTATAAAGTTATTGTAAAATCTTCAAATTATATGACTTGAATTCATTATCTAATTAACGTGATAGACATATACAAGTATATTTCAAATGAGCAAACGAATAGTATGAAATATCTAATTATATAGCATTTCGGAAGAAAAAAGTTGCAAAATATATATTTCAATTGATAAAAATATATTAATTTAGATAACCTTTACCACTCATATTATATTTTAAATTATTTAATATTTGTGACATATATCCCTAACTCTTTAAGACAAGAATAGTGGAAATACTTTAATTTTTCATTAAAATTATATTAATGAACAAAATTATTCTTTAAATATGATACTACCTCTGTCCCAAATATAGGACATAGTTTATAGTGCAATTTGCACTATAAATTATCTCCTATATTTAGAGCCGGATGGAGTAGTATTTTAAAATATTTAAAATCGTTAATTCTTTTTTTTGAAAAAGATCTTCGGCCTATGCAGCCGTAATTATTTGAGGGTAGGGAGGTTCCTCTTATTGTGGATCTATTTTCGCGTCAACAGATAGTTAGTTGCCATAGTAACAGCGTGAATAAAAACAAAAACAAAGAGTAACGTTTGAAACTTTCTTCGGAAAGTGTTTGTATCGTTGGACTTATGAGTATTTTTCCTATAATTTATCGATACTCCTAATATGAAAGAAATTATATATCATTTGGCCCTACAAATATGAAAAAAATGAGGAATATGATAAATTAAATCAAAAGAGCAACAACTGCAATATAGTGAAATAATATATAATTCTCAGCAATTAAAATATCTAAAAATCTATAGCGAAGAAGAAGCAAACACATACGAGAAATACTTGGGGCCACTTCATATGTACTATGACTAATTAATATATAATAACTCATTTTATTTTAATTTTACATGGCAGATGAGTGAAATTAAAATTTTATAATTTTAAAAATAAACTTCATAATTTAGGAAAATAAAAAACACAATTCCCTCCCATGAATTGTTGTTTTTTAAAATCACAAAATTTGAATTTCTCTAAATGACTTATTTGTCATAACATAAGATTAAAATAAAATGAGTTGTTGTATTTTAATTAGTTAAAGTATAGGATGTGACGGTTTTAGAGCATTCCAAAACAAGATCCGCCCGCCATAAATATTGTAGAATGTAATTAAATTAAAGTCAAAAGTCCCTAATGATAGATAAAATTAGGCGTTCTGTGTGGAAGGAAGGGAGAGCAAGGTTTCAGTATATACAGATGTAGATGCATAGAAGGAGCGCTCCAGAAAACCATTACATTTTCTATCTTCTTCCAATTTTCCTTGTTGACTACTCCATCTTGATAATGTCAAAGGAGAATAATGTAGTGTAACAAGCTCACCATCTTTGGTAAAAGATAATGGTGAAATATAACCTCTTGCCTCTTGATTGATAGGTATAGTCATACGTTTAGTCCAAGATGACTCCCCTTCACCCTCTTCCATCACCCACACCTTGATTTCTTCATAATAGGTGAGATCAATTAGAGCCAGAGATTCTCCCAACAGTCTCAAATGACAAAGTATTAGCTCAATATCATCGATGTTAGGCACTACTCGTCTTACTTGGTTTGTTTTGATATCCAATGCAAGAATATTAACTTTATGGGGTCCTCGTTCCTCTGAGAAAGAAACTAACCAATAAATTACACCGTTTACCACTGATCCCGAAACCACCGGAGAATTTGGTACCATAGTTTCTCGACGATTAACATCAACTTCTTTATTCCATGAATTGTTTCCAACAGAGAAGATCTGGAAAGCTGGACGATCTATGAATGATACGAGCACAATTAAGTAGTCATCAGTGGATTGATCGTAACAAAAGCCATGCAGTTCAAAATTGATATGTGTTTTGGGTACAAGGATCTGTTTGCGCTCACCGGTCGAAGGATTCCACACAAGAAGCTTGTCTATTTTCTTATGGAGTAGAAGTAGAAACCCTCGACAAGAAGCTAACATAAATTTGTACTCAAAGGGGAAATCGAAGCTTATAGCAGCAGAATTGTCACGAGGCGATGCGTTGAGATCTATGGCTCTCATTCGCAGATGAGTATGATCATGATCAGAATGAACAAAGTAAGGGAATCGATGGGTGTAATATTGTTGGGGAGATCGTTGAAAATGCAGTTTTGGGAAGTTGGGATCGGAGATGAGGGAGAGCCATGACTTGGACACACACTTTAAACAAGCCAAAGATTTGATCGACAAGCGACGAAGGATTTCGGTTCTCAGTTCATTGGGAAGGTTCTCCATGGCGGCCGGAAGGAGAAGGAGAGTGCTGATTGTTGAAGGTTCAGTTCAGATCTATTTATAGAAATAATAGAGAGATGGTGTCATTAGGGTAATTAATGGATTTCTCTAAAACAAATTATTATTTGGATAACAGATATCTATCTATATTAGATCTATGTTCTACATATATGTTGATATCGCTATCAGTTTTAATTTTTGATAGAAGGATGAAATATTAAAATACTAAATTGTCTTGTTAAACCTCCTAAAACAAATTATTATTTGTATAAAAGATATCTATCTATATAATATATAAATATCTTTGGTCTATGTTGATATCGCTATGATTGTTTAACTTTTGATAGAAGGATGAAATATAAAAATACTAAATGGCCGTTGGTGAAACTTCCTACATTCTTTCATTTAATATCTCTCCCACTATATTTCAAAACCAATTTTGTTTTTATTTTCCACCAAAAGTAAATCCGTCAAAATCATCCCAGAATTCTCTTTTTAATATAACTATTTTTTTCATTTGATCATGGTTTATAATCCCTTTAGAATGTTTGGAGTGTTTTGTTGGGATCCGTACACGCAGCGGATTAAAACATTCTACGAATCACATCCTGAGGATCGCTCAACCATCGTCTAAATCAAAGCTAAGGAACCAAATATTACCTACGGCTGAAACGTTCGCGTCTTGTTCTCTTTTTAACTGGTGGGCTACCTTCTCGATCGCGAAGTCGACTCTATGAATCGGATTCCTCTACGGTATCCACACGAATAATCCCCGAACCCATTGCGGCGTCTTTAGCGCCTTTTGAATTTTGCGTCTCCTTTTTTTATTTTCACCCTAGGGTTTTTCGCGACTTTCGGTAATACTCTCAACAAAAGTCCCGTAGGTTTTCTCAAACCCGATCGGCGTATTATATTCGAAATTAATCATCATTAATTTTGAATTTCAAATTTCAAATTTTAAATCGGATTAAAATATTTTAATTAAATATATCTAATAGATCTAATGTAATTTATTTATTTAATCCGAATTAAAAGCCGGATCTGAAATTTGAGTTTTGAATCTTTGATTAAATATATATTAATTAAATCTATCTAATAGATCTAATCTAATATATTTATTTAATCCGAATCAAAAGCCTTCTAATTTAATTTATCTCTAAAATTAAATCCGAGAAATGATATCCATCTATTTAATTAAATCGAGATACTATATCTCAATTTAAATTAAATAGATATATGATATCTTTATTCGAAAATTAAAACATGAGATACAATATCTCTATTTGTCTTAGATATTTAATTTATCAAATAAATTAAATACTAAACAAATATTATATAATAATATTATAATCATTATTTAATATTATTATATTATTTAATTAATATAATATAATATAATATATATTATATTATATTAATATATATAATATTAATATACATAATATTCACCCCGATAAATACGATTTATTAAATCTTAGACGTATCTAAGATTCAATAAAATCGACACTTTTGCTAGATTCAATGAATCTGGATACTTTTCCTAGATTCGTGTTGGGCTATTCTTTTTTGTGTGCGACCTGCGGGCCCACATGAGATTGGCGGTGGGCCAATCTTTGTACTAGCCCACAAGTCGCAAGCGGCCTCTAGCAAGACATTGCGACTACCCAATTCATATGGGGATCGATGATACGATACTACCTATCGTACAACCATGTCACGTCCCTTTTGTCACGCGATAATTTGGTCAAGGATGAGGCATGGATAATGTCAACTTCCTTTTCTTGACCATTACTTTCTTGATTCTCGACTAGTCTAATAAGTGAAATGGAAACTCCTTTCCATCACAAGATACGGCCGTACATTTCTTAGACTCACTCATCGAGGGGCCCAGTATTATCTCTCTACAAATGTGAGGGACAAATTTCATCTTGACCATTCACATTCCTCTCCATGAGAACCACTGATCCCGATCCAAGCCTTTATCATCACTCGGTCAAAGGTGACTTTTGACTAGGTCAAAGAACAGTGACTCATCATGTAGGAATCCATGATGATCTTAGGTCATAGGGCGTTGTGACGCGATTATACATGAGAAAAGCTTATGACTTAGTCCATGCAGCTTTCTCATAGTGGGTCGGTCCAGCACATGGTACTCTTACAAGTGCCCATGACTTTGACTCGTATCTCCATACTCATCAAAGTCATACTGGTCTTATTTCATCTTCGCTCCCGCGTAAATGACCAACCAGGGACATTTAGGATAATCTATAAGATATATCCAGGGATCAGCTATCACTATAAACATGCAAATGAAGTGATAACTAAATGGAGAATGACTTGCCCCTAGGGCATAATTTCCAACAGACTCCCACTTATACTAGGCGCAATCATTAATTACCCTAATTCCCATTGCCCTAACATGACGCTCATGTTTTGCTTGTGCAAGCGGCTTAGTAAGAGGATCAACATCACTACCTTTTCCTTGTACTTTGCATACTTTTACATAACCTCTATCATTGATTTCTCTGATAGGATGAAATCGCTTGAGTATGTGCTTGGTCCTTTGATGTGACCTAGGCTCCTTAGTCTGCGCAATAGCACTACTATTGTCACAAAATAAGTCTATTGGATTTGAGATGGTAGGAACCACTCCTAGTTCATTAATGAACTCTCCAATCCAAAAGACCTCCTTAGCTGCATCCAATGCTTTGCTATATACTCGACTTTTGTTGTAGAATCGCTACGGTGCTCGCTTAGAGCACTTCCAGGCTTACCCACCACCATTCAACATGAATACTTATCCCGATTGCGATCTTGAATCATCTTGGTCAGTTTGGAAACTCACATCTGTGTAACCAATTACACAGAGCTCATCTCCCAAACCACCAAATTCCAAGAATAATCCCTTAGTGCTTCTTAAGTACTTAAGGATATTCTTGACAGCAGTCCAATGACCTTTACCGGGATCTTGTTGATATCTGCTGGTCATACTCAAGGCAAATTGACACATCCGATCGAGTACATAACATGACATACATGATAGATCCAATGGCCGAGGCATATGGAATCTTACTCATGCGATCTCTTTGATCTTGTGTACTAGGACACAGATCCTTACTGAGATGGATGCCATGAGACATGGGCATGTTACCCCTTTTAGAATTCTGCATACTGAACCTATACAGTATCTCGTCTATGTATGTGCTCTGACTTAGGCCTATCAGCCTCTTGGATCTATCTCTATAGATCCTAATCCCTAGGATATAAGAGGCTTCGCCTAAATCTTTCATTGAGAAAGACTTTCCTAACCAAGACTTGACACTCTTCAAGGTAGGAATGTCATTCCCAATGAGTAGGATGTCATCAACGTAAAGCACTAGAAATACAACTGTGCTCCCACTAACTTTCTTGTAAACACAAGGTTTATCGATGTTTTGAATGAATCCAAACTCTTTGACTACTTCATCAAAACAACGATTCCACTCCCGAGATGCTGCTTCAATCCATAAATGGATCTTTGAAGCTTACATACTTTACCAGAGTCCTCTGGACGCACAAAACCCTCAGGTGGTGTCATGTACACATCCTCAAGCAGCTTTCCGTTAAGGAAGGCTGTTTTGACGTCCATATGCCATATCTCATAGTCATAATATGATGCAACGGCAAGAAGGATTCTAATTGATTTGGCCATTGCAACTGGGGAAAATGTTTCATCATAGTCCACACCATGAGTTTGAGTGAATCCCTTTTCAACCAGTCGTGCCTTGAAGATATTTACTTTTCCATCCATGTCAGTTTTCTCTTTGAAAATCCACTTGCACCCAATGGTTTTTACACCTTCAAGTCGATCGACTAAGGTCCAAACCTTATTGTCGCACATGGATTGCATTTCAGGCTTCATGGCATTAAGCCATCATTCGGAGTTTGGTCCCACCACGGCCTCTCGATAGGTAGTTGGCTCATTCTGCTCAATAAGCAAAACGTCACGACTTTCAGTGATCAGAAATCCATATCTGCGAGGTCAGTAGCCGTGATCTATCGGACCTTCGTGGGCCCGTGTTACCGGAGTAGGCTCAACAACTTGTTGTGAGTCTTCTCCGTTTCCATCTGTGATTCTACATTGTCCTGTGACTCTCGAGCTTCTTCGAGGTTCACTTTACTCCCATTGGTTCTTTTAGAGATAAACTCTTTTTCCAAAAAGATACCATTCCAAATGACAAACACTTTGTGATCGGTGGGATTGTAGACATAGTATCCTTTAGTTTCCTTAGGATACCCCACAAAAGGCATTTTGAGGATCTCGATGATAATTCATCGGAGGCTTGCGGTTTAACGTAAACCTCACATCCCAAAATTTTTTAAGAAAGGACAAACTGGGTTTCTTCCCAGTCCATATCTCATATGGTGTCTTTTCAACTGCCTTTGACGGAACGTGACTTAGTGTGAACGCAGCTGTTTCTAGGGCATGACCCCTAAAAGGAAGGTTGAAGATATGTTTGACTCATCATAGATCGAACTATATCTAATAGAGTTTGATTCCTCCGCTCAGAAACACCATTCCATTGAGGTGTTCCTAGAGGAGTAAGTTGTGAGATGATCCCACAACTCCTAAGATGGTCAACAAACTCTTGCCTTAAATATTCACCACCCCGATCGATCAAAGTACCTTAATTATTTTGCCAAGCTAGTTTTGCACTTCATTTTCGAATATTTTGAACATTTCAAAAGATTCATACTTATATTTCATTTAAATAGATATACCCTTATTTACTAAAAGCGTCTATAAAATAATGAAGTACAAATGACCTCCTCTAGCAGATGTATTCATTAGTCCACACACATCAGTATGTATGAGGCCCAATAAATCAGTGGCCCTATCACCGTGTCCAGTAAAAAAGGAGCCTTTGTCATCTTTCCAATAAACAAGATTCACATGTATCAAATGATTCAAAATCAAATGAGTTCGAGAAATCCATGTTGATGGAGTTTCAAAATGTGTTTCTCATTTATATGGCCCAGACGACAATGCCATAGGTAGGTCGGATTCAAATCATTTGACTTGATCCTTTTAGTAGTTATGTCATAGATTTGTCCATTCATTTTTTTATCGTCCTTGAGTCCCACACATTTATACAAATGTGAGAACCACATGCAATATCGAATACCCATGTAGAGGAAGTAGAAAAGTGAATATATATGGCATAGATACCTGAAGTGATAGCCCCACTATCCTTCTTGTTCTTTTCCAGATCTTCAAGGTAGAGTTTGCAATTCCTCTTCCAATGACCGATTTCATTGCGAGAGGAAGCGAGACCCATCCTTCGGAGGCTTTGCCTTCTTGGCTGCAGGCTTAGATTCGGGCTTGTCTGACTCATTGGTCTTACCGGATGAGCCTTTACCCCATCTCTTGCCCTTGCATTTCTTTTTCATACCCTTTCCTTTCTGAACCATCAAAATAGTGCTTGGCCTTTTCTTAATGCTCTGCTCAGCTGTTTTGAGCATCCCATGCAGTTCAGAAATTGATTTCTCCATGTTGTTTATCGTAGTTCATGACAAACTGGTCATAACTTTCCAGGAGTGAGTTCAAGATCATATCTCGTAGCTAACTCCGACTCATGGAAATCCCGGTCTCTCAAGGTGATCAATGTAGCCTTTCATCTTCAAAAGATGAGGGCTAACTGATGCACCTTCAGCCATCTTGCAGGAATGTAAGGCCTTAGTAGTCTCATACCTCTCTTGCCTTGCCTGTTGCTAGAACATTTCCTTGAGATGAGCAATCATCTTGAGAGCTTCCATATGTTCCAGATCCTTTTGAGGTCTGGAAGCATAGTGGCAAGCATCAGGCATCAGGCATCCTGCATCCACAGAGTCATCCTTATGCTTCGAATAAGCATCGGTCTAAGCTCTTGGATCGGTAGAGCTGGCAGCTCGTCGAATGGGTTGATCGATGAGATACTCCTTTCTTTCATGCTTAGGATCAACGCTTAGGTTCCTAAACTGTTCAAGAAAGTTTGTCTCATCGATTTCGTCCTTCTCAAGGACCGATCGCATTGATGATGTTGCGGTGTTACTATACTACATGATTCTACAACTAAAAGGTTATGCAAAGTTTAATTAATAACCTCTCACTGAATTAACGACCCTCATTATAATTAGTGGGCTAAGATCCATATTTGGCTTAAATTTAAGTCTCGCTTTGTGACGCTTAAAATTAAGTTATTTAGGTAGGCAACTACTTTGCCAATTACATCACATGTAATTCTTAGATCTTTATGGGATTCGATCATCATATGATCTAGCATGTTTAATCCCATCCAATGCCTTGAGATCCAAAACCGTTTTGATGATCTCAATTAAATAATGAATATAGAGTATCACCATTACTCTCTCTTGTCTCACCAAGATTACTCAGATGCATCCACTTTGGTGGAACATACAAATGGGTGATCTAGGTTTTGACAAGTATTCATTAATTGACGGCATTGTGACTTAAGATTTTATTTAGAGGGTATTATTTGATATTATCTAATTAATCCTATTAATTGTACCTATATGAATGCAATCATTATTGTATCTCATATAGTGTCTAACTTAATTATGCACTGATCATATCAAAAACATAATTAAAATTCGTGACACAACATGGCTCACCTAACCTAGAGTCCTCTCAAGCCAATGAGGGGACTTCTCTAAATAATAAAAGAAAATCATAATGAGAAACCTCGTTAAACATTCGAGGGGAGTGAGATGAGAAGAGAATGTACATGAAGATTATTTATAGAGAGAGGAATGGCTCGCAGGCCATATTTAAATTTACAACAATTGTAAAATCTAGAGCCATCTTGTTCACCATACCCAAACAACACTTTGAAAGGTAAATTAGAACATATTTTAATTCATGATTAAAATTTTCTAATTTATACTATATTATATAATACATATAATATATTAAATTCACCAATTTAAATTATATTATATAATTATATAATATATCATGATTTTATTTCTCGAATTTATGATAGTTATTTAATTTATCAAATAAATTAAATACTATATATAATAATATTATTATCTATAAATAATATCATTATTATTTTCGAATTTATATTATATTATAATATAATAATATAATATCATGATTATATTATATACATAATCCTTTTTTTTTTGAAATTGCAATTTCATTCGAAATTGCAATTATTGCAATTCGAATTGCAATCTCAAATTGCAATCAATTATTGCAATTCGAATTGCAATTACAATTGCAATGACCGTGTATAGTCATTGATCTGAACGTTTCAGAATCAGCCGCCATAACCAACTGGCTATCCGTAGAACCTCTAACGCGAACTAGGTTTTTCAAAACCATAAATAGATTCGGTTAAAACGTACATGTTTCTTATATAATAGCATGTAAAGAAACCCAATTTAAACGATCGGTTGAGTTGGCTCTGATACCACTGTTGAGATCCGTTCACGCAGCGGATTAAAACATTGTACGAATCCCATCCTGAGGATCGCTCAACCATCGTCTAAATCAAAGCTAAGGAACTGAATATTACCTAGGGCTAAAACGTTCTGCGTCTTGTTCTCTTTTTAACTGGTGGGCTACTATTCTGTAATAGAACACAGATGTCCAGCTTCAATGAGCTGGGTACGGTTAATGTTGGATCAATAGACCTTTCGATAACTGACTGTCAAGGAAAGGATACTGGCTCGATGATATCTATGAGGAAGATATCGTCAAGATAGCTCAAATCACAATGCAACACAGGTAAGGCGTTTCGCCAAAGGGGGTGGTATGTGTGCAGTGTGACTGAATGGTAAACTATTGAATAGAAAGAGATCAGAGTGCACCTAATGGGTAATCTCCTATTTATAGGGATTACCTAGGGTTTCACTCCCATGCAAACACGTCTATCCACCAGCCATTATGCGCCTCCCACGTTCTGCCAATATTTGCTCCACTACTTGTACGACTCTGCATAACAGACAAGGTGGAGTAGTGGTGAACCATTTACCTGGTTAAACGGGTGGTTTTACTGTAGACCCCCTGGTTGGGCCGGGTAGCCGGGTGGCCCAATATATGGGGCCATAACAGTTGCGCCCAAGCTCGGTATGGCAGGTTCCTGACGTGCCAAGATTAGCACGTTGATTAATCCGGTCATCATCTATCTGGGTTCGAGCTTTGTACAGATCCTCTGGGATTTCCTCCTTGCTCGCCCTATTTTGTCGCTCTTTGTCATAGATGACGGGCTACCTTTCATATGGTCTTTGGTTGAAACACTTCTTATGACCTCGGTCCTGACCGAACTTGTTTGTGTGAACCTAGCCATCAGGAGCGCACCTGCGTTCGCCATCTCACCATTTGTCCGTCGAGTTGTAGGTTGCATTCTTGTGGTGGGTTGGGCTTTCTGCAAAATTATCGTGGTTTTTATGATAACCGAGATTGACTTTGTTGCTTTCATACCTCCGTCTTATCCAGTTCGGGAGTTCCTCCCACGCATTGCCCCCAATATTGGTTGTCATAAAGGGTTTGCAAATATCAAATGGTGTTGCTCAGGCGTGATTTGATCCTCCTAGGGATATGGATTCACTGCCTTTTGGTAACGATCCTCTTTGAATATCGTGCGCAATAAATGTATGCGCGTTTTCCCGATGTGGCCATCATTGCACTTTTGCGTTTTGAACATTTATTACCGCGACGCTTGCGTTTTTCAATAAAAAAGGGCATTTATTGCCTCTGAAGGTTGCATTGTTTGAGAAAATACTGGTAGTTTTTGGAATGTCAAAACAAAGGCAATAAGTGTCCTTGATGTCCTTGGTGGCTATATAAGGGCCTGGTGTTTCAACCTTCTTGTGTCATTTCGACTGGTTGAAACCTTAGATCCTTCCTTCCTCTACTAGTCTTGGTAATGAAGGTTTGCTTTAGACCAGTAGAAGCGTGGATGCCCGTTAAATCATGCTTTGAGCCTTCTTCTTTTCCTTTAACAATTCTCTCGATGAGTGGTCGAAAAGTTAGGAAGAAAAAACTGACGCTCACCAAGATGCCGCCGGCGGTCCTTTCCATTGGTGATTTCCAGATGTATTTGCCAGTCTTCATCCACATCCTCCAACGAGCCCCTGGGACTCCAGATCTATTTGCCAGTCTTCATGTCCCTGGCAAAATATTTCTGCTTGGATCCCAGCTAAGCTCCGTTGGTTACTGGCGGAGATCTTTGAGTGGACCGGCTCCGACTCGGAACCGCCATGCCCTGGGTATGCCACGGTTAGGGTTTTATGGGCCAACGATGGATCAATAGGTCCACCGTATCCAAACGTCCCTTAAGGGTCTCCGCCGATGCGCTTCAGGGGCTTTGTCTGCTGCGGAGAGTTCTTCATCCCCATCTTCTGCACATGGCGACGAGCCTCTTGTTCTAAGACTTTGTGTCTTTCCTATTATCAGTGCACGTTTTATTTACTTTCCTGTATGAATGTTATGTAAACTATTCACTTATCAATGGAAAGTATTTTCTGTATATTGTTGGATTTCCCTTTTTGTCTTTTGTGCACCGCTCGTTCTTTGTTTTTGAATCCTGGGTGCATGACTGCTAAAGAGCTGGAATAAAATTAACCGCCCTCTATTCTCACAAAGCCATATGATTCAGGCTAAGTTAAGATTATCCGTTCTTCAACACGGGTTCATTTTTCGAACAAAACGCCCTCCAATCCGGGCTAAGTTAAAATTAACCGCCCTCCAATTTGAGCTAAGTTAAAATTAACCGCCCCCAGAATGGATTGATTTTTTGAGCAAAACGCCCTCCAATCCGGGCTAAGTTAAAGTTAACCGCCCTTCAGAATGGATTGATTTTTGACGTTGGAATTTGAAGTGTTCTTGATGAAACTTGAAGTGTCAGTTGCGTGCCTTAATGTATAATGACACTCTACCGTCGCCTATGTGGAGTAGTCATTTCAATGGCCTTGATATGCGTGCGTAATTAATATGATGCCGTTTCGCCTGGAATGTCACCTCCCAGAGGATTGCTCCCTCCGTTAAGGGAATGTAACGGCGTTACGACTCCTGGCTTTTCAAATTCCCAACGTATATATAAATTCTTGGGTGAGGATTGTCAGTCTTATTTCATACCTTCGACTATTTCCGCTGCTCCAGAGGAATTTGGTTCATGCTCAAGTTGCTGCCTTTACTCAACAGCTATTGCATTCCGCCGTGAGACAGGTACTGCTATTTGTCTTCTTATTAGGGCATTTATAAGCATATTTCGTACTTTCCTTGAAGTTTTTGGTATGCTTTTGGTTTTTCTCTGGATGTGTTCTTGGGATTTTGTTGTGTTTCTGGGTTTAGCGGTTATTTATGGGTTTCACCGGTGGGTTCTCAGTTTCTTTCTACTTTTCTAGGTATTCAAAATGGCTCGTGCCTTTCCGTATGTCTGTAAACCCAGAGGTTCTCTACCCAAAAACCTTCCTTTAGGTCCTGACAGTGATCCTCCTTTAGTGAAACTTTCGAGAAAACCCAAGAGCCTACCCAGACCCAGGAAGGTATCATTCTGGGAATCTTATTCCAATGGAGCCGAAACATTGACCCCTAATGGTTTGTCAGTTGTTCCTCCTTCCACTCCCCCGATAGTTCCAAATTCCTTACTCGGGGAGACACCTTCCAACCCCGGACCATCAATCCTGGGTCCCACCCCTTGCGACGAATGTTGTCACAAAAGTATTGAACTAGCCCGGATCGGGCGGGATCGCGATGCTGACTTATTGCTGGATAAATGCCGGTGTAATATCCCTCCGTTAAGTACCCCAGCTTTCACTAGTTCTGACCGCGTTGATCAGCCGACTCTATCCTGTCTTCAGAATAGTGTTTCTATCCCAGGTATATGTCCTTCTATGATCTTTATTTTATTTTTTTATACTTAGGTGTTAATGGATTCATCACATCAACCCGGCCAGTCCTCAAATGAAGAGACCAATACTTCTGCTTCTTCCCAAGTTCCATTCAATTTGACCCCCGCTGTGAGTAGTGTCGTTACGCAAGTAAAGAACTCCTTGACCGTCGACGATCTTTACCAACTCGGGGTTGGAGACGGGGAGGGATATACTGTCCGATTTCCACTAAAGCGTGAATCAGTAGATTCTCTCCGGGCACAGGAAAAAGATCCACATTTCTTTTTCCTTTACCGGGATGTGATCACTCTCTTAGGAGTGAAGTTTCCCTTCACCGAATTTCAGATCGAACTGCTGAGTCACTTGCACCTCGCTCCCTCACAACTTCACCCAAATGGTTGGGCGTTTGCGGTTGCTTTCGAGATATTCTGCAGAGATTCAGATTTAGTCTGTAGCGTTCCGACCTTCATGTCTTTCTTTGCCCCGCTAGAAACGAACGTCTCCACCACGGCTTCAACGAAATGGTTTGGTTGGACTACGCTCCGAAGTATCCGTGATCGGAAGCTTTTCAGACCTTTTCGTGAATCTTGGAAAAACTTCAAGTCGGCTTTTATAAAAGTTGAAGCCCTTCCCGGCCAGGCACCTTGGTTTGTGCGAAGGATCGACAGTGGGGAGACCGAAGAGAGGTTTCCTCTATATTGGTCTACGCACTATCATTCCCTTAGACCCGAGGATTATATTCCGCAATCCAAAAGTTTTTATGATGAGGAGGAAAAAACGTTGGTGGAACTTGTGAAGCTTGCCGGCTCTCTAACGGGTCCCATGGATCCGGCCGAGTTAATAACCACGCCCTTAGTTAGGCGGCGCCCGATAAGTAGTACGATCTTATTGATACTTGGTTTATTTGCTTTTTGTTTCCCTTTCATTGCTCTGATATCCTTATTCTTTTGCAGACCGAGCTATGGGTAGGCCCAAACAGCTAAATGTATTAAAAAATCGCTCTCGAACTGCGGAATAAGTTCCCGTCACCCCGGCCAATGACCAATCGAGTCCGGCCCCTGAAAATGTTTCTCAGAAGCGACTAGCATCGTCAGATGCTGAGGAAAATGCCGCCCGCAAGAAGGTCAAAGGCATAGAGGTTTTGGCGGGGCCAACCAATCCGAGTGTGGAGCCCTCCGAGACGCCGGTCATCGATGGTCCGCCTGTCCCTTCTGGGTCTTCTCCGATGCCAACAAACTCGGCTACGACCTCGGCGTTGGGCCAACTTACTGTGACCAACCTTCCGGAGGGTGTCTTGTGGGAGAAGGGTTTAGTACAAGAGGTATTGGATATCATGCGCCCTCCTGCTTGGCTCTATGACGTGTCCGGCCTGCCAGAGCCTTTTAAGAAAAGACTAACCAATATGGAGCTAGAAGGTTATCGGGCTGTCTCCTTAATTCCCCCATATGCCATTTTAAAGGTGAAATATGGGCTGGCCTATGCTCAGCTGGTTGCGTTGAGTAAGGAGAATGCGGCTCTGAAACAAACTTCTGAGGTGGCGAAGATCGCCGAGGACAGGGACAGAGCCCTTGCCAACCTGAGTGCCCTAACGGCGGTGCATGCCCAGTTGCAACAAAACTTCAATTCTTTGCAGGCCGATAAGGCCAAACAGAAGAAGAAATCAAGTCCTTTAACTCTAAGGAGGAAACCCTGAAAGAGGAACTGGAGGCCTCTAGGTCCGACCTTAAAAAGGCGGAGGAAAAGTTAGCGAAGGCAGAGCTGGACGTCCATCGCTTAGAAGATCTTCACACGAATGATCAGCAGGCAGTAGATAAGGCGTAGTCTGACGCTGATCATTATAAAGCTCTGCTCGTGATTAAGGAAGATGAGCTTGCGGCCAAGGTACATGAACTTACAACCAAGGAGGTTGAGCTTGGTCAGGCCAAGGCGGGGCTAACCGAGTATGCTGATGCAGCGGTTTTCTCGTTCAACAACGCTGTTGCGCAAATCCGCGCCCTTAATCCCGGCCTCACCTTCAACCTGTCTGGTCTAAATTATGAGTCATATGTCAACAAGAAGGGACAGCTGACCACCCTCCTGTTTTGCCTTTATTACACAGACCTCCCCTCTATTTTGAAAACATACACTTACGTCCAAATAATTAACTCCGTTAAGAATATTCTAAAAAGATTCCAAAAATATAGTATTTTTTAATTAAAATTTATGTATTATTTTTCCCTTAATATTGTACTTAATCCCTAGTTTTACTTTGAAATTTTGACTAATATTTTTTTTAAAAAATAATTTAAGAGTTTTTTTTATCTTTACAAATAGTTATCTCTTGGATTATTTTAGCATTGGTTAATGTAAATATCACGAGAATGTTGAATATTCAAATAAGTTTTTAAATAAACATGTGCTTGATCAAATGTGTTTCTAAATATTTGTGAAAAAATTATTAAATTGGAAATTTAAATGACACATGAAATCTCAAACTTATATAGTATATTATATTTGATAAATATATATATGTTTAATTTATATTTTTAAGTCAAAATTAATTTATAAGATCAAAACTAATAATTTTTTTAACAAATTAGAAAGTTAGAAAATCTATTAGAATACATTTTTGGTTGTATAAATTTGGTTTTATATACTTAAATAATTCTAATACTAAAGAGGGACATTTTGGTAAAAAAAGAAAAGTTCAAAAGTCAAACTTAATGGTTAACTAACGGTTTGGGTGGATGGAAATAGAATCTTAAAATATAAGGGAGGTTTGTGTAACATACATTTTAATTTTAAGGGAGATTTTTATGGGTTTTCAAAATAGAGGGGAGGTCTGTATAATTAAGGCAAAACATGAGGGTGGTCAGAGTATTTTACTCTAATTTTAAGGGAGGTTTCTATAGGTTTTCAAAATAAAGGGGAGGTCTATGTAATTAAGGCAAAACAGGAGGGTGGTCAGAGTATTTTACTCTAGATAAAATTAGGCGTTCTGTGTGGAAGGAAGGGAGAGCAAGGTTTCAGTATATACAGGTGTAGTTGCATAGAAGGAGCACTCCAGATAACCATGACATGTTCTATCTTCTTCCAGTTTTCCTTGTTGACTACTCCATCTTGATAATGTCAAAAGAGAATGTAGTGTAACAAGTTGACTATCTTTGGTAAAACATGAAAGACGGAATATCACCAAGAGGGGGGGTGAATCGGGGATATAAAATTTTCTTCGAAAATGCTCTGAAACTGATTAGCTAGAATAGAGCGTAACAGAGAGAGATAAAGGAAAGGTGAACACAAGCGATTTATACTGGTTCGGTCTAAATCCTCGACCTACGTCCAGTCCCCAGACTCTTTGGGATTTCACTAACTCAAATGATTACACACTCTGTAACTCTTGAAGTAATTCTCTCACTAGAACTTACTCCCCTTACAAGTTGTAATTAAATATCTCAATCCCAAAGTCCCAATACTTTGAGATTCTTACAAGGATTGATAAGCGATAATGAACTCTCTAAAAGAGCAGATTAATAAACACTGAAGACTAAATATCAAAAGATATATGCTTTGAGAGTAGAAATAGTAAATGTTTATATCACTAATTGAATGCGCAGAGTTTTGGTAGGTGATGAATTGAATGCTTCTGGCTTTTATAGATGATACCATTTATGACTGTTGAGAAGCTCGAAGAAATATCCGTTGAGACTCTTTAATATGTCCGTTAGAGATGAAGCGCAAAGGTCTGTATATTCTTGTCACAATATTCTTTTATTCTTTTGTTCTTGCGATATTATGACCGTTGGAGCCCAGCAAAGAGAATGAAATACTCTTGCCCAAAACGTCTTTCAAATGCCCAGAGGTATGTCTGTTAGTTGGGAGTCTCGAACAGGTAAGTGCATTAAATGCTCTCTGACACGTTGTTTGCTTTATTCAAAAACCAGAATTAATCCATATTCTAATCATCTGTAACTCACTAACAAACTGGTTAAATGAAGTTAAGAACATTAATGATAGATGATATGAGGAATCCAAAAGCATACTTAGAGAATTTAAGGATTTCAGATAAGCATTAGAAAAACAGAGATGAACTTGGCTCGAGTCACTATTCTCACTAGCTCGAGTCAAAGCAACGTTCAAGGCACAGAGAACATTTGAAAATATTATCTGACTCGAGGCAGACAAATCATTGGCTCGAGTCTAGGCTTAGACTCGAGTTACCAATAACCTAAGCTCAAGTCGATCTCAGAAGATTGATCAAAGATAATGAAGATTTCTGGCTTAATGTTACATATGAAATATGCACGCAAGTTAATTCAGTTTCTGTCTTTGATGTTACAGAGGTTTGCCTGTCCTGATCCCTTTCCTGATGATGAAGTGGAGCACATACGCAATGTGGTTTGTCAATATCTGTATGACCTAATTAAGTCCTAAATTCATTTGTAAATATATGTTGTAGCAACAATAATCTTCTGTAAATTTGTTTATTTTTTCGAACAAGTCATTCATTTGTAAATATACATACGCAATGTGTAATTCAATAATAAATTTGTTTATTTTTTTCGAAGAATTCATTCATTCATTCTTAAAAGTGTAAATGAGCAATAAGAGACTCTGAAAAGTATTCGCGACTTTTATGACCGCATATTTTTTAAAGATCCGGTCCTAAAAGTCCTCGTTCCTAATATGGCTAGACTTTTAGGACCGTATATTTGTTGAAAGTACGGTCTTAAAAGTGTTCGTTTATTTTAAAAATATGGCGTGACTTTTAGGACCGCATATTTATTTGAAGACCGGTCCTAAAAGTCTACGTTTAATTCTAAAAAATATGTCTAGACTTTTAGGACCGTATATTTTATTATTGTCCGCTCCCATAAGTCTCTTCGTTTTTTTGGTAAAATATGGCTTAACCTTTAGGACCGTGTAGTTGTTAAATCTCCGGTCTTAATAGTATTCCTTTAAATAGAAATGTTGACTTGTTTTTCAGACAAATTATTAGGGTTCAAGACAATCGTGGTTCTGGCGTTCTGCTCAAGCTAGGTCCTTCGTTGTCGTCAATGTTACCTCTCTTGATGTTGAGCAGCATTATCGGTTTCCATTTTCTTTGTCTCTTTTCTTTTTCTCGGAAAAAGAAGAAAGATAATGAAAAGGACATTGAAAATATTCAAATCAGAGCGAGGTAAAACCGACGACAACGACGGTCCAACCTTGAGAAGAATAGTCACTTTGTTTGTTTTTATTCGAATAAGGTAAACGATCTTTTTTTGTTTTTTTTGTTTTGTTTTTTTTGTATGTTCTTAACTGTATTCTGCGAATTTTTAATGTTGATTTACACGAGGACAATGTTTTGTTTGTTTCCTTTTTGTCGGAGAAAGAAAGAAGATAATGAAAAGGACAAGGCAATCGAATATGGAAACCAAAAATCTATTTATTATATTTTCCTTAATGCTGCCTCGTGAGGGGCAGCAACAGTACAGGAAAAAAACATAAAAACATCTACTCCTCCCCATCGTTGTCGGAGGGGAGGGAGTCGTCGGAGAGGTCGTCAATGTCGTCATCTGAAGGATGGTACTCAACGTCATGGGCGTCGAGTACCGCGGTCATCTTGTTATTGATGGCCTGATAGACCTGAAACAGTTGGCCCAAGCGTCGGTCAATATGATCGACGCAGGCTAGAAGGTGCTGCATCATCTGGTAGAATGTCGGGTCCGGAGGCAACAGAGGAGGGTACGGAGGTGGAAGAGGATTAATAGGAAAAGGAGGACCTGGTGGTGGTTGAGGACCTCGTGGTGGTGGAGCAACCATTACGGTAGAGGTTTTAGAAGTGATGGAGAAGAATGTAAAGGAAGTAAAGTAACATCGGGTTTAAATAGAGAACCCTTCCTGAACAATGTGAAACGCCGGAAACAATAACGAGGAGACGCATAGTTCCTCAGAATACGAGGAGACGCCTAGTTGGGAAGTTTATCTCGGAAGTCGAAGAGATTCGAATCATTCATTTGAACGAGTGTAAGGATACGACTACGCTATCGAGTAATTTGAAAAGAATGAACCTTTAATACCGAATATTGTAAAAGATCCGTTCTTAAAACTAATATTTTTTTTTAAAAAAATTCTTACTTTAAAAAAAATTGAATTGAAAAAATAAATGAATTCTAGGACCGGATACAAGATAAAAGGTCGGTCTTAAAAGTAATTGAATTGATTGAAAAAAATAATAAAAATAGACTTTTAGGACCGGATATATTATAAAAGGTCGGTCTTAAAATCAATTGAATTGAAAAAAAATAATAATAGAATTTTAGACCGTATATTTATTAACTCCTCATACATCTCTGTCCTTATTAAACTCCTCATACCTCGTAACTCCATACTACGTGGCTCTTAAAGTATATAAACTCCTCATACCTCTCTGTCCTTATTAACTCCTCACAATCTCGTAACTCCACACTACGTGGCTCTGCGCTAACCGGCTCAAACCATGGTTAGATACAAGAGAACCACTTGTAGGGGTACTCTTACTCTTGATGCTCGTGCCTTCCGTAGATCATTATACGGTGCGCCTCCTCCAGCGAGAGTGAGTTCTATTGTGACAGAAGAGTCTCGGGTCGTTGGACCCATTGTTATTTCGGATGATGAAGAGATTGCCGCACCCCCCTCCAGCCTTCAGACCATGAAGAGGTTCCTGGTCCCTCTCTCCAACCAGTTGGCCCCAGCGCGCCTACCGCTAATCCCTCTCCTCTTTCCTCTAATGATGCATTGCGGCTGATGCGAATCAGACAGGAACTTGCTGATCTCCGGCGGGAAGTTAATGCTTGTCACGCCGATATCGCCAAGGATGTTTAGTCAGATTCTTGTTTTTTGATAATTTTCTGCTTGTTTTTGATAATCTTCTATCTATGTTGATTTCGGGACCAAAACAACCCGGAAATGACATTGATGTTTACCTTCAACCCTTGATCGAAGACTTGAAGGAGTTGTGGGAAGAAGGTGTCGATGTTTCTGACTCTTTCAAGAAGGAGGTGTTTAAATTGCGAGCCATGATATTTTGTACTATAAACGACTTCCCAGCATATGGGAAATTGTCAGGGTATAGTGTAAAAAGCCATAAAGCATGTCCGATTTGTGAAGAAGGCACATGCTACCATCAACTTCAACATGGAAGAAAGACGGTTTTTCTTGGACATAGGAGGTTTCTTAGACGGGGCCACCCATATCGTCGATTAAAGAAAGCTTTTTTTGGTGGCCAAGAGTATGAAGATGCTCCGGTGGCATTGACTGGGGAGCAAGTTTATGAAAAGGTGAAAAATATCAATGTCATCTTCGGTAAGACTGCAAAGAGTAGAAAAGAAACAAATATATGGAAAAAAAGATCTGTATTCTTCGATCTTCCATATTGGCACAATCTTGATGTGAGACACTGTATTGATGTCATGCATGTGGAGAAAAACGTATGTGATAGTATTGTTGGCACGCTTCTCAACATACAAGGTAGTTCCAAGGATGGTGTGAAGGCAAGATTGGATTTGCAAGTAATCAGAATACGCGAAGACTTACATCCAAGGCCATACGGGAAGATAACTTATTGTCCCACGGCTTCTCATACTTTGTCTAAGGATGAGAAACGAAGTTTTTGTTTTTGTGAGGGAAACGATGTAACTGGATTTTTAGGGATGAGGTATTGGATGCAAGAGAGGTCACACGGATTGTTATTGGCCAGGTAGATGAGTTTTGGAGGTCAAAAGCTAAATCCGATGCTAGGTGTGCTAAAGTGTATAGGTCTGACTGTCATAGGAACGCAGAGTGGGTAATGCCCCCCTTGAATCAATTAAATTCAACATTGATGGTTCTTTTAGAATGGTCACTAGGGAAGTGGGTATTGGGCTGGTGTGTAGGAATAACAACAATAGGTTTGTTGGTGGGCTGGCCAAGGCTGTCGAGGCATCATCCCCTTTTATGACTGAATGCCTGGCATTGAAAGAGGCCTTGCTGTACAGAGCTATGTTCGCCAGTTCAGCGGTCATCGTAGAAACTGACTGTGAGAACCTGTTTAAGATTTGTAATAAAGGAAGTTTTGCAAGTGGTGAATGGAAGTGTTGGGACTTACTGGAAGAGATTGCTGGTTTGTTTAAGTCCTCAGTAGGTGTGTCATTGTCCCTTGTCTCCAGAAAGGGCAATAAAGTTGCTGATAAGCTAGCAACAGAAGCAGCAAAGAAGATGCACCAACCTACTTGGTTGGCTTATGCTCCATCTTCTTTAAGCAATTCTTGATTGAGGATTCATTGGTAGCCGGTGAAGGTATGTCTCGCAGGTCTGCTTCACGTGACAGGGAAGGTATAGGTTAAACATATAAAGCCGAGGTCTGTTTCCTGGTTGGTTTGTGTTTTCATTAGGCCATGTTGCTGTATTTGATTGGTTTTATTTCTTGGTAAGCATGAGTGGTAGGTTGTAATTCTAGGTTTTTTTGAGTGTTTCCTTCGCTTCGGCTATTAGCGGATATAATTCTTGATTTGTTATTAATAAAATAGACTGTTTTTTGGCCAAAAAAAAAAATCATTAACACATGTTGTCACTTCGATTTTTAATTAGGTAGAAATTACTGCTCCCTCCGATCATAAATTCAAGACAAAATTGTGTTTTTTAGAGAAATTAAAAAAGCTAAAATTACTTTAGTGTATTTATATTTATATTTTTTTCTAAACTAATTAGTTTAACCAATAAAATGATAATATAATAAACCGAGGATTGGAAATCAGAGAACGCCACAACTTACATACAGATTTGAAACGGAGCAGAGATTTGACCGGCAATCTCAAGAGGATAGCGACGATTAGCTGCTCAGGGAGGAACACCATGCTCGCCACACACACTCAAGCAAGCTACGATTGGAAGGTAGGAAGAACAAATTTGCTTGCCTGGTTGGTTGGTTTTAAACGTGGAAACTTCGAGAAAATTTAACTTCCAAAATTCAGAAAAATTTGAAAAATCTCAAATAAGTTATTTACTACTAAAATAAGTTGAAAATTTATGTAAAAAAGGAATTGCAACTGCTAATAGAGTATAGTTAATATTTAAATTATCATAAGAAACAAAACTGATTTTCGAATGTTGATATTTTGAATATACTTTTATGAAATCTTTCTTTTTTTACAGGCCAGTGAGGCCCATCCAATTTTCTACACATAAATAAAAAACCCTATTGTATCTATTATTTTACCCCATAAGAATAAAGAATTTTCAAATTTTAAAACAAACACTTAATAGGCATAGAAATGGCTCACATCTAAATACCTGAATAATTCATTATAAAATATATAAAATGTAAAACCGGAATTCAGATTTTTATAATTGGTAAATGCGTAAATGTCTCCGTCGTTCAATTTGTTTTTACTAAATTATACTCAGTACTTTTTTCACAAAAAACATATTCATCTAGTTAAATATTATAAACCTTATGTTAGAGTTTAACATGAGTTTAATTAATTTGAAAGTCCATATATTACATATAAAATTATATCATTTTTTTGAAAATAAATTTTTTTTAGCAAAAAATAAATTATGGATTGTTTTGTAACATAAATATAAGAAATCTTAGTGTAATTTTTGAAACAAAGAAATTAATTTAATTCGTTATAATTTTTATATACATACATATTGTACCACTACAAAAAACACACGATTAGTAGCGGTTAAAATGACATATTTGTAGCGGTTTTAGCCGCCACTGATGACATTTGTAGCGGTTAGGAAAACCGCCACAAAATCAACCGTGGCAAAGCCATTTGTAGCGGTTAAAAAAAACCGCTACTATATCTCGTAGCGGTTATGAATGACCGCAACTATTTGACGCGTACGTCCACCTTGTTGGAACATTAGTGTCGGTTTACGAACCGCTACAAATTGAGAACGATCACGTTTGTAGCGGTTATTAAACCGCAACTAAAAATATTCAAAAGTAGCGCCAATATTTTGAAAATATTTTGTAGCGGTTATATGACCGCAACAAATATTCCCGCGTAATTTTGGGAAAAATTTTGCGGCAAATATTTGTAGCGGTTGGTAACCGCTACAAATAACTCCCGCCTTTTTTGGGGAAATTTTTTGCAGCAATTTCTTTTTGAAATTTGTAGCGGTTCGAACCGCCACAAAATATTCCCTCATTTTTTGTTTTTTTGTCCGTATGCTTTATTTCCATTATTTGTAGCGGTTCATTAACCGCTACAAACCGATGAAATTAAAAAAAAAATTATTAATTAAATTAGTTAAATATTGTTTAGGCAATAATAATTTATATTTTGGATAAAAATAAATTATATTAAAATATCATATTTCATTATATAAGGTTAATATATAATAGAAAAGAATGAGAATGGGGTAGAAAGAATGTGTTAAATAAAATATAATTACTTCTATAAAAAATGTGTGTGAATGTGAATCGAATAGAAAATCGAAACAAAGTGTCAAAAAATACGAAATTCATCTACAAAATAACAAAAGTTAGTATGAGTATATGGTAGAAAATAATCATTAGATTTGATGCGGTTCAACGACTTACCCCTTCAAAGACTTAAGCTATTTCGAAAACGTGAGTAAATGCGAGAGACAAGGTAAGTAGGAGTGAAGCAAATTAAATGGGGTTGGGTGGGGGTATTTATTACGATAGGTGCGAATCATTTTGTAGCGGTTTATTTTCCAATTTTTTGTAGCGGAAGTAATTTGTAGCGGTTTGTGACACGTATTTTGTAGCGGTTTTATTCTGTAGCAGTATTTTAGGTTTTGTAGCGGTTATAAAACCGCTACAAAAATTATTGTCATTTTTTTTTTAAAAAAAAACAAGATTACAGATTAACTATATATGGCATAATCTATTCTCTCATTCTTCGTCACCATCCCTACAAAGAAAGTTTGGATAAAATGTTACTGTGAGTTGAATATGTTTAAACACAAATAAAACTTTGGTTAAATGTTATTATTTCATAAAACGTATATTTAAAAACATACCGAACTATAGGTAAATTGTCATCGCCGTTTGGGAAGAAGTTTTCAAAACTCGCCGGGCCGGAACGGCTCACAATCGTAGGCGACATTATCACCATCGCCCATATCGTAAAGGTCCCGAGGCTTTAAGTGAACCACCATATTCCAATCCACGTGCCTCTCATCGGTGACATAATAAACCCGTTGGGCCTCGTAGGCAAGAATATACGGCTCGTCATCTTCGACGGACCCGGTGTGAATAGGCGGGAGAAATTCACCGATGTGATGCCTAAGTCGTCGGTCGTGAGTCCCCGGGCGTTGTCGTATTCGCCCACGAACACTTGAACAGCGTCACGGGAAATATGCCTTGGTAAGTTATCCCGACCACATCAAGCGGCTTTCCATAATACGGGACGTCACCGAACCGCATGTTCCCGTCACTCTTTTTGCTCGCATAACTCCTGCGTCCCAAATGTGCCATATACACTGAGTTTTGGGTCGGCAATCCCGATAGTGTGAAACGGTGCAAAACTTGAAACCATTGACATTGTATGCCGTAAATCTTTGGGCGTGGTCAAGCGGGCCGAGTGCGAGAGCTCTAAATTCTGGTGAGTGCGGGTTGTGGTCATTCATTATTCTCCTCCTAAACCAACCGGCGAATTCTCTTCCTGTGGACCTTTCTATCAATTTCGGATGATGTCTCACGTACGGATCCTCAGCTGACGCTTCACATAACTCCTGAATTCCCTGCAATTAAACGTGCGATGACGAGCATTAAATGTTAGTATAAACTGAAAGGAAATATTTAGGATAACATATATGTGTAGATATATATATCTGTGTGGAATCCTTACTGAAGGTACGGTTCAACTTTAGTGCAATTGATCAAGACATGTCTATGTGCTTGAATCTTCTCAAGTGCCGTGAGTTTGAAGTTATCACTTCCGCCAACTGGTTTACCAACACGAGGGACTAACAACTCGTTTCTGATGGCTCGCTCGGGACAATCGTCAACACGAGGCGGTCGGTTGAATGACGTCTCAATGTCATCAAAGTACTGGAACAAAAATACAAGACCTCATCCCCAATATAGCCTTCTTTATTGAACCTTCTGGCCACGCCTTATTCCTCACGTAAGACTTTAGTTTCCCAAGAAACCTATAAAGTAATGATGGGAAAATTTTGATACATCAATGGTTAGACGTGGGACTAGGGAGTAATGCTAAAGTAAATAATTTTAAATGAGTACCTCTCAATAGGATACATCCATCGATAGTGAACCGGGCCAGCAAGCTTTGTTTCGTGAACAAGGTGTACTGTCAGGTGAACCATGACCGTGAAAAATGACGGAGGAAAGATCATCTCCAAATGACACAAAGTAAGAATGATTTTCTGTTGCAGCTGGTCGAGCTCCTCCACGATCAAAACCTTGGAACACAACTTCCGAAAGAAAGTACAAAGCTCTACCAAAACGATCGACACATCCAGTGGCAGCGTATTTTTAATGGCCAGCGGAAGTAACTGTTGTATAAGCACATGGAAGTAACCTTTCGAGCCTGCACGTCAACACATCGTGAAATGTTGCTTGAATACCCGTCAGGAACTTTTATCTTCTTCAACGTTGCGAGGAAGATTTCCTTATTCGGTTTTGTCGGTGTGAATTTTGCCGGTTGAAATCATCATGCTCATCCGGCCACGCGTCTCCATGAACCCCCATGTTCCGTAAATCTTTCCTCGCTTGAAGATGATCTTTTGACTTGCCCGGTTCGTTTAGAATCGTGTACAACACATTTTCGCACACATTCTTTTCAATGTGCATGACATCCGGACGTGTCGGAGCAAATTATCTTTCCAATACGGAAGAGTGAAGAAGACGCTTAACTTCCGCCATTCTTTGGGCGCGCAGAACCAAAAGCCCTGGTTGTCTTTGTCCCTACCTTTGCCGGATCGTCTTTTTCCCATACTCAACTTCAACATCCACAAGCTGCTCTATGATTTCTGCACCGGATAAATGCCTAGGAGGTCCTCTTTTCTCTTGTTGCCCATTGAAACGATTGCGTTGCAACCTAAACTGTGCGTACCATCGAGAAACCGCCGATGACCCATGAAGCACCACTTACGATCAAGGGAAGGCGCACCGAGCGTCAAAATTGCAAGCCGGACACGCAAGGCCGGTATGAACATTCCACCCCGATAATGTTCCCAGTCCAGGGAAGTCACTGATAGTCCACATTAACGCCGCACACAAGTTGAACAGTGTCTTGTCATGCGCGTCATACGTCTCGAGGCCAACATTCCACAACTCCGCCAACTCCTTGATAAGCGGTTGGAGATACACATTGATGTCATTTCCGGGTGCCTTTTTGCCTGGAATGATCATGGACATAATGAAGGAGCTCTGTTTCATACACATCCAAGGCGGCAAGTTGTAAGGTATCAAAACAACGGCCATATACTATAGCTTGTGCTAAGATTCCCAAAAGGATTAAAACCGTCGGTCGCCAAAGCAAGACGAACATTCCTAGGGTCCGCCGCAAAATCGGAAAGTCGAGTCGAACGCTTTCCAAGCTTCAGCATCCCGTGGATGTCTGAGTCTACCATCTTCGTTCTTGTCAGGTTCATGCCACCTCATATGCTCAGCTGTCTTAGACGACATAAACAGTCTTTGTAAGCGAGGTTTCAAAGGAAAGTACCTTAAAATCTTTGCAGGTTTCTTCTTCTCGCTTCTTTCCCTTCCGAACGTCACCGAACCTTGAACTATGATACTTCTTACAAGTCTCCTCCGAGCATCCTCTCCCCAATAAAGCATACGGTCGTTGGGACATGCATCGATTTTTTCGTAGTTCGGCCTAATCTGTGATGATCTTCTTGGCCTCATAGAAGGTTGTGGGAATGTCCGCGTCGGGGAAAGCATCTCGTAGTAATTCTAGCAACATCGACATTGCCTTATTAGTGACCCCACACAAGCACTTGATATGGTACAATTTGATCAGAAAAGATAATTTTGAAATCTGACAACCTTGATACAAAGGACGATCACTCTCATCCATTAGGGCGAAAAATTCCCGAGCTGCATCATTCCCGAAGAAAACGGTTCTGGACCACGAACTTCGCGGTGAAGTTGTCGTCTTGAACACCGAAAGCATCGTGAACAACTTCATTAACCGGATCATGTTCAAGTACTTGATTTGCTACTTGTGAGGTTTGAGGAAGGTGAGCCTCATATCTCATACCACGTTCTTCACCATGAACTTGCCGAATGTATATCCTTCGGGAAAGGTTTGATAAGAAGATGTTCCATAGCGCCTTCTCGCGTTTGCCACTTCTTGAACTTGCATCTACAACAAGGACACACAATCTTGCCATTAATGCTAGCGTGAGAGAAGGCGAAATCTAAGAAATTTTTCAACCCCGCTAAATATACAGGAGAACTACGCGGTAGCTTGATCCATGACTTATCCATCTGTAGTAAACAAAGCTAGCATACACAATATAAATGTAGAGAGAATGTTTAATTACCTTCATAACAACACCTGATGTTTAAATGCAACATGGAAACAATTTGTAGTGGTTAAAAACCGCTACATCAACCGCCACAAATTGCAAAACAATTAGTTGCGGTTCCACAAACGCTCCACTAACCGCTACAAATGAGCGAATGCGAATTGAAAATCCCGCCAGATATTTGTCGCGGTTTTCATAACCGCTACAATAACCGTATCTATTCACAAGAAATTCAACTTTGTGGCGGTTTTCCTTATAACCGCTACAAAGTTAATTATTTTACAACTCCTATTTCGATTAGCTATAATAAATTTTACATTTGTACATTATATATTATAAGTAACATTATTAACCTAATATAAATGAAATATAAGTATTAAAATAGTCCTCGAATATATTAAAAACATACCATAGTCAAAGATAACAAATATTTAACCAAATAAAAATGTCAACCCGCCGCAATAACATAAAAAAGATAACAAAGATCCAACGGTTCAAAATAAAAACTAACTATCAGGAGCCTGATGATCAGGTCCTATGGCACGACCCGGAGGTAATCTCGTGCTTGTCTTCAACGAGACGGAGGGGGAGTGGGAGGCGGAGGCGAGGGGGAATCCTCATACAAGAACGAGAGGGGAGGCTCGGGAGATGGAAACCGTCATCGGGCATCAACTCGCCAAGGCCCCGGCCATAGTACACACAATCTCCCTCGACTCGCGACCCAACGGTCGTACCTCTCTTGCATGCGTTTGTTCTTGGCATCTTGCTCGGCCTTCTGTGCATCAACCTGCTCGGCAACCTGCGCAGCAACCTTCGCGGCAATGATGACATAAACCTCCTCCAGTGGTGGCCTTCTCGAGCCAGAGGTGCCGGTATAAGAGCTGGAGGCCTTGCCGTACACCATGCTAGGCCCGGCGCCTAACCCCATACTCTTCACGCGGCCGGGATGCTCTTTTGGGCCCACGCGGCTTTCAAAGGGGCATAGGATCCACGACCCCGTGACTTCGGGGTTGCGACGCTCGCAGCTCAGCCTGGCTCTGCTCAATCCGGGCTTGACGCGAAGATTTCGGAAAACATTAATCAAACAATTTAAGTCAATTTAAATATACAACATTAACTAAATAAATAACTTTTTTTTGTAACTTACTATGATGTCCTCTGCGGCCTCGAAGTCGGCGTCCCATCACGGTGTCTATGGGTGTGTGTGAACAACGCCCATAGTCCATCTCACTCGGTTCTCCTCCCGAGCCTTCTCTTTGCCGACGTAGGTAAACGAATATAAACTTTATTATTTCAAAAACAAAACATTCGTCATTTAAAACTAAAATTAATTGATATTTGAACATACCATCTCACTATAGGTCACGACAAACGTCTTGGTTCCCGCTGTGATGGACCCGCCGATGTGACCGACTTACGGTGTTCCTATGTGACGGGGCACAAGGAGGAGCAAACAAAATGTTTATTGAAATTAATTATAGGTTTAAACTATAAATTAAGTTAAACTATTAAATAATTTAAACCAAATGTAAACAATAAATTAATTTAATCTATATATATATATTTTTAAACTACACTCAAACAAAATTAATTTAAAGAAATGTTAAACAATAAATTAACTCATATTTAAACAAAACGTAAACTATGATTAATTAAAACAACCTACCTGTGCATCTGCACTCCTTCGATATTGGACATAACCCGCCCAGTGATTTGGGTCCACGCCGTCTGGGACGTTCTCCATCAGCTGCTGCAGAGTCATAGTCGAATCTCCATTCTGCTGGGTGTAGAGACGAAGCCTCCGACTCTTTTACCCTTGCCCCAGTTTCATCAATACGTACCTCTTTTGTGGCTCTCGCAATTTAAACTTTTTCTGTTAGATAATGTAGTTATGTAGTTAGTAATTAAGTAATAAATATATAATTAAACCCTAATTTATTACTATTAATATTTGAATTTAATTACACAACATAAGTTACCCGCACCACGTAAGTAAACGCTTTGTTCTTGTTCTCCGGGGAATCTTTCTCCAATCGTGGATATAGATCGGGAACCATGCCCAATTTCCGCCAAATTCGACGGGAGAATCGGTTCATCGATGACCACCATTTCCGATCGGCCGGGTCCGTGTCCGAGTTCCGGGGGACTATGACGCGGTCCTCGTCCATCAAAGTGACCGTGGCAACATCCAGCGTCCTCCTATTGATGTTCCCATGTTTATCTACACAATTATAAACACATTGTTGTATTGCGTTTAAATAAATTAAGATTACACGTAAGAAATTTAAATTTAATTTATTGACTGAAAACTAATTATATTTACCTTCGACATCCACCAAAAATCTGGTGGAACGCGAAGACGACGGTCGGGGGTTCCCCTGGTTCTCCTCATCGAGAACCGCTCCGCCTCGCTCAAGGGAATCTCAATATGGATCTCTGGATTTTCGTCTATGTCACTGAAGGACAGACTTGCGTCTTTGTCTCCTCCTACGGTCTCTAGGATTGGGATTTCTTCATCTTCAAAGAGGGCATCAAACTCCCTCCCCTCCACATTAGGGGGCGGAGGGGGGATATTTACAGGTCGACGCCCTCTCGTACGGCCCCGCTACTACTCCCGCCCCTTATAGGCCTTTTCCCTTGTTCAACAGCTTTTCCTTTTCCCTTATCAGCCATCACGTCGAAAGGTACAAGTTGAAAGGTTAAAAGGTGAAAAATCAAAACCTTTGCGCGGGGAAAATGAAAATGAGACGTACGCTTAAAAAACCGCAACAATTTTTAGCGGTTTCATAAAACCGACATCTAAACCGCTACAAATTGTAAGACCGTTGCGATTCTGTAGCGGTTTTCACTGACAACCGCAACAAAATTGCCTCGTTCTTGGTGAACATCTGTACCGGTTTTACAACCGCTACAAATATAGAGACCATTGCGATTCTGTAGCGGTGTTAAGCTATAACCGCTACAAATATAGAGACCGTTGCGATTCTGTAGCGGTGTTAAGCTACAACCGCTACAAAGTAAACGTTGTAGCGGTTAAGGAACCGCTACAACATGAAGTCCCTGTCTTATCTGTAGTGGTATCATATTAACCGCTACAAAAATACTTTTTTGACAAAAAAAAATCCAAACTAATTGGTTTACGAGTCCAACCAATTAGTTTGGTGAAAATAATTTTTTTAAAAAAAGAACTTTCAATTAATTTAATTATTTTCTTCGATTTTCTCAAAACACTCGAGTTTAATAAATTAAGAATAATGAGTTTACTGAAAATAGTCTAACATGTCCGTGAATATTCGCATTCGGTATAGCCACCAAACTCTCTCGGAAACACTCACCGATTCATTTTGATCGTAGATATTTTACGTAGAGATTGGTGGCTATAATGAAAACCAATCTTCGGTGCACGTTAGACTATCTTCAGAAGAGTAGAAGTCTTCACGTCAGAGATAAATCCAAATGTGGATTGTCACTGAAGGAACAGTCTCGGCTACAAGGAAGAGAGAGGCAAATATCTGCAGCTCTCATCTCTCGACATATCAGTGCTGCAGATATCTGCATGCCTTCGACTACTCATCCGAGAATGTTCATTCAGTGACAATGCAGATTTGGTAATTTCTGAAAATTTATAATCAGGTGTACGGACAGATTAACTATTTATAGCTTCACTATTTGTAGCAGTCTTACTAAAAAACGCTACAAAATCATATTATCTGATGCGGTTTCAGCTTCGCTTCAATACAACCGTGACAAAACGTTGTCGTTCCGCCTTTCTATTGCGGTTGCTTTCATATAACCGCTACAGAATTACTGCGACTAAGTTCGCGCCATTACGCGCTAATCACTGGCGCCAAATTTGTAGCGGTTTTACTAAGAAACCACAACAAAGGTTGCGCCACAGAGATTCGCGCCATGGCGCGCTGTTTGACGCCAAAATTTGTAGCGGTTTACACTATAGGAACCGCTACAAATGTCTCGAAACGTCCTCTTAATGATTCCGCTGCTAATTTGTTGCGGTTCATTAAAAAACCGCAACAAAAACACGTTTCATAGTGATTTTGTGGCGGGTTTGTATGACTGCTACAGACGAACCGCTACTAATGGTCTGTTTTTTTTGTAGTGTACCCTTCCAATAATATGAAGGTTTGAGATTTAGTGATTTAGCTATGATCCACTTTCCTTATCATCCACTTTCCATCTTCATCTTCATTTCGGTCATTGGATTGAAATCTCAACAGTTCGAGATATAATGATTTATAAAAATATTATTTTAATATTTTTAAATATTTTTTTAATAATTTAATATTTTGTTAATATTTTTTATAAATCATTATATCCGAACGGATGAGATTTCAATCCAATGATTAAGATGAAGAAGAGGATGAGAAGGGAAGTGGACGCCAATGCTCTCATCCATTCATTAGAAGCACAAGTTTTTAGCCGGTAGTGTTCTTTAATATCCTTTGTAAACATTAGTTTAATATACATCTTTCCATTAAGATAAAAAAAAAATTGATTTATAAAGTTGATACTAAAATATATTTTAGATAAATGCTATTTTATATAATTGTCAGAAAGTAAAAAATGTATGATGGTATAAATATAAATATTTAAATTTTAAATGACAAGGAATGCTAGAAGGGAATGTAGGGAATTTGGTTTGTGCAGCGAGGAAATGCATTCGTTTATGAAAATAATAGATGTTATGAATATATTAATTATGTCGATGTCAATTAATTATTGATCTCTCATATCTTAGTCACCATTTATAAATAGTAATTGGAAAACTAAAAGACTATATTTTAATGTACATTCATCTGAATGATACAAATAGTGTATATTTATCTGTATTAGTAGTGACCATTGATGGTTACTTTTTGAGACATATAAACAGAGGTAATGTACAATGCATTGCAATCATACACAACTCACAAGGAATTGAATAATTAATTTAGTGGATTTTTCTAAAACACATTATTGTTAGGATAAAAAGATATCCTTATGTATGTTGATATATCACCATCATTGTTTTTTTTAAAAAAAAAAATTGTAAAGATAAATATCAAAATATAAAATTAAAATACTGATTGCTCCTGGGTATAGTATTCTCTCCCACAATATTTCCCATATTCTATTTTAAAACTATTTGAATTTTATTTTCAAACAAAATTAAAACTGCTAAAATATTAAGGATTCTTTCTTTTAAAAACCGCTAAAATCTTTCATCCAGGATTTTTCTTACTTTTATTTTGCCCTAACATCCATATGATCAATATATATCATTTATACCAATAAAAAAATTAAACACTCTTCCTATCTTATACAAGAACTAGTTGTATAAGCACAAATGTTACTTCGTATTAGATAGGGTCAAAAATTGAAAGATGCTAATATATTAATAAAAATTTGGGGAAATCCTAATTAAATCAGCAAAAAAATAAAAATCCAAATTCAGGTTGACACTATTAACACAATCTGGAAAATTTCTCGACAAAGTGTGCTTTTCATACTCTCTTTGGGAGCCAAATCATAAAGTCATCTCAATTTTTCACGGGTACTCATGACTACGTCTATTAAACAAGAACAAATTAAGAAAGTATATTCCATACTCAGAAGCTATTTTTATATTTATTTTCTCTATGTAGATATGATTCTAATTCTTGTACTTCTTAACTCATTAAATATATTTTACTTTGTTTTTTTAAATTATAGTAAGATCTTCAAATTATATTACTTGAATTCATTATCTAACTAACGTGATAGACATATACAAGTATCTTTAAAATGAGCAAACGAATAGTATGAAATTTCTAATTAATTATATAGCATTTCAGAAGAAAAAATTTGCAAAATATATATTTCAATTGATAATAAGATATTAATTTAGATAACCTTTACTACTCATATTATATTTTAAATTATTTAATATTTGTGACATATATCCCTAACTCTTTAAGACAAGAATAGTGGAAATACTTTATTTCTTCATTAAAATTATATTAATGAACAAAATTATCTATAAATATGATGTAGTAGTATTTAAAAAGATTTAAAATCGTTATATTTTTATATTTGAAATGACCTTCTGCCAATGCAGCCGTAATTATTTGAGGGCAGGGAGGTTCCTCTTTTTGTGGATCTATTTTCGCGTCAACAGATAGTTAGTTGCCATAGTAGGAGCGTGAAACGTTCTTCGGAAAGTGTTTGTATCGTTGGATAATGAGTATTTTTCATATAATTTATCGATACTCCTAATATCAAAGCAATTATATGTCAGTTGGCCCTACAAATATGTAAGTATTTCTCAATACATATGTACATAGATATCTAAAGGTCTAAAATATTAACTCCAAAACAAGATCCGCAAGCCATAAATATTGTAGAATGTAATTATATCAAAGTCGAAAGTCCCTAATGATAGATAAAATTAGGCGTTCTGTATGGAAGGAAGGGAGAGCAAGGTTTCAGTATATACAAGTGTAGATCCATAGATGGAGCGCTCCAGAAAACCATTAAATGTTCTATCTTCTTCCAGTTTTCCTTGTTGACTACTCCATCTTGATAATGTCAAAGGAGAATAATGTAGTGTAACAAGTTGACCATCTTTGGTAAAAGATAATGGTGAAATATAACCTCTCGCCTCTGGATTGCGAGGTATAGTCATACGTTTAGTCCAAGATGACTCCCCTTCACCGTCTTCCATCACCCACACCTTGATTTCTTCATAATAGGTGACATCAATTAGAGCCAGAGATTCTCCCAACAGTCTCAAATGACAAATTATTAGCACAATATCATCAATGTTAGGCACTACTCGTCTTACTTGGTTTGTTTTGATGTCCAATGCAAGAATATTGACTTCATGGGGTCCTCGTTCCTCTGAGAAAGAAACTAACCAATAAATTACACCGTTTACCACTGATCCCGAAACCACTGGATAATTTGGTACCATAGTTTCGCGACGATTAAGATCAACTTCTTTATTCCATGAATTGTTTCCAACAGAGAAGATCCGGAAAGCTGGACGATCTATGAATGATACGAGCACAATTAAGTAGTCATCAGTGGATTGATCGTAACAAAAGCCAAGTAGTTCAAAATTGATCTGTGTTTTGGGTACAAGGATTTGTTTGCGCTCACCGGTCGAAGGATTCCACACAAGAAGCTTGTCTATTTTCTTATGGAGTAGAAGTAGAAACCCTCGACAAGAAGCTAACATAAATTTGTACTCAAAGGGGACATCGAAGCTTATAGCAGCAGAATTGTCACGAGGCGATGCGTTGAGATCTATGGCTCTCATTCGCAGATGAGTATGATCATGATCAGAATGAACAAAGTAAGGGAATCGATGGGTGTAATATTGTTGGGGAGATCGTTGAAAATGCAGTTTTGGGAAGTTGGGGTCGGAGATGAGGGAGAGCCATGACTTGGACACACACTTTAAACGAGCCAGAGATTTGATCGGCAAGCGAAGAAGGATTTCGGTTCTCAGTTCATTGGGAAGGTTCTCCATGGCGGCCGGAAGGAGAAGGAGAGTGCTGATTGTTGAAGGTTCAGTTCAGATCTATTTATAGAAATAATAGAGAGATGGTGTCATTAGGGTAATTAATGGATTTCTCTAAAACAAATTATTATTTGGATAACAGATATCTATCTATATTAGATCTATGTTCTACATATATGTTGATATCGCTATCAGTTTTAATTTTTGATATAAGGATGAAATATTAAAATACTAAATTGTCTTGTTAAACCTCCTAAAACAAATTATTATTTGGATAAAAGATATCTATCTATATAATATATTAATATCTTTGGTCTATGTTGATATCGCTATGATTGTTTAACTTTTGATAGAAGGATGAAATACTAAAATACTAAATGGCCGCCGGTGAAACTTTCTACATTCTTTCCTTCAATATCTCTCCCACTATATTTCAAAACCAATTTTGTTTTTATTTTCCACCAAAAGTAAATCCGTCAAAATCATCCCTGAATTCTCTTTTTAATATAACTATTTTTTCATTTGATCTTGGTTTATAATCCCTTTCGAATGTTTGGAGTGTTTTTCTTTTTCCTAACAAGTGCACTTTTTATAATTTGAACTCTTGTTCTTCTTGGAATAAGGGTGAGGCATTTTACCATATCAACTAATATTTTTTTTTTTTTTTTACTTTTATTTTCCACTAACATCACATATGATTAATATATCATTTAATTATTTACATCGATATTTATCTATTTATATCATTAAGTTTTTTTCCCAATGTATACAATATGATATAAAATAAACTTTATTCCACCAAAAAAGGAAAGCTTCGAGTCTTGTTCTTAGTTACATGGTCATCAAAGCTACTACGTACTCATCAGAACAGGAGCTCCTGTGGGCAATTGGAATGCCGTTAGTTGTTGAGAGAGGAAGCAGGGCCTTTGTCGGCCAGGAAGAGGATTAGATGGCCTTGTTCTGCGCCGCCTCTCGTCGTAGCTTTTCAAAGAAACCATCGAAACTTGAAACCGTGGCATCGAAGACAACTTCAGCGGCAATTTTCCAACTACCTGCAACATAGGGTAACTCTTAACGATAATTTGCACGCCAATATATGTAGACACACACTTGTGTGTGATTTTTATAAGGATTCTCTTGGATTGAAAATGGATCGGGTCATTATAAGAATATGGGGCTCTGGTTGATGTTTATTCTAAATTTTAAAAAGCGAGAATTTCAGTTAAGTTCGCCGATCGACTAAATTTATTTCAGTCAATCTCATATCCTGAAATTTCACAGCACCACCAAGGACCAAAATGAAAATAAGTTTTGTAGATTAAAAGACAATAATGTCTCTTGCTTTATTTTATTTTTTTAATAGGTTTGATCGTTATCAGCTAGCGCTCTAGCAACCCGTCATTGACAACCATAGGCTGGATCAGCCACTTCCAGCTGGCGATTTCAGCTTCCTACTACTAAAAATTAATGTGTTGTTTCTATGTTTATTTCACTTGTTCACAAGAAGTGGAAGAGTTGGACACTTGCAAATTGGACTTGTTCACGATCCCATGTTTTCTTGTTAACTTATTAATTTTTCTTATCCATATGCATATTTTACTTGTTCATGAGTAGCTTGACACTTGCAAATGAATAACACAAATTCAACAAGTCCCATTTGTAAGTATGCAATTCTTCATGGACAAATGGAATCAACATATGAACAATACAAATTAATTTCCGGTGGCTAGAGATTCGGTCGAGGCCAAAGCTCAAACAGGTGGCTGTTGGAGGCGGCATCATTCTAGTGGTTTTCGGTGACCAATCATCGAATCTCCGGTAACGATCAATCCTGTTTTAAAAAAAATAAAGCAAAAGACGTTATTATCTTTCTACCAACAAACTTATTTTCATTTTAGTTCTTGGTTGTGTAGTGAAATTTCATAATGTTATGGGATTGACTGAAATAAATTTGCTCCTTTGGGTCTTAACTGAAATTCTCCCTTTTAAAAAAGGTTAATACAAAAAATGAAACTTGAGGGATCAAAATCAAAATGAGAGCAAATTTGGAAGACGAAAGATTATATTACAAATAAACTAATTGATTGAAGTGGTAAGGCCTCAAACTCTATATCTAGAAAGGGATTATACGAGGACCAACTAAAAAAAATTTACTTGGTAACTACTTTCCCACTATATATCTCTATTTTTATCAAGATTCACACATCTCCAAAACATTATACTAAGGATTATTATTGTTCTTTCCCCCCTTGGTTTGACTGATAGAAGGTTATATATACCTCATCAATTCAAATCCTAAAATACAACCATGATAAATATTGTGTTAGAAGTATAAGGGATTAGTTGATTAGTTAGTTAGAAAGTTAGGGCCTAGTCTATATATAAAGGGTCTTAACTATTGAGATTAGAGTGTTGGATGTGGAATCCTCACCATGTTTAAAGAGGGAGTTAACATGGTCTCCCTCTAAGAGAGAGTTAACTTGGTCTCTCTAAGAAGGAGTTAACTTAGTCTCCTTCTAGGTTTTAGAGATAACCCAAATGGGTTACTCATTGAATGAGCATTGTTGCTCTAGCGTTAGCCAAAGTGGGTGGTGTGTGTGCACAGTGATGACAGTATGGTAAATTGAGAGAGTGTGTTCATACCTTAAGGTTTACTATCTGTTTATAGAGTGTACCATAGGGTTAGGGTTTGGACTTGTGGGCCTCTTATGCCTCCAAGCCCAAACATTATGTCGTCATGTCCAGTGGCGGAGCCAGGATTCTATATTTGTGGGTGCACAATTAATGGAGGGGTTCGAGGGCAGCGCCCCCAAATTTTGTTTAAAGGAAGTTTTAAATACATTAAAAAAAACAATATAGACAAAAAAAGAAAAGAAAACTTCAATTTAACATAAAAAAATAATAATAATCAAGAGTCAACTAAGCAATATAAAATACAAGAATGAACTATACTCTAGAAGATACAGACATATCTCACTGAAGGAAAATTAGGAAACATTTATGTGTATGTGTGTGAGGCTGCTAGTTTGCCAAATCAAATTTTCATTCTCAAAAACCAATTTTCTAGAAGTAACACTCTTACCATTTGCAAAACCTAATTTTAGGTTAATATTCCATTTTTCAAAAGTCACTTTTGAGTTACTCAAATAAGCATTACCAAAGCTGAGTTTTGTAAAAGCCAGGCTAGACCTTCAAAACTAGTAGCTACACATATACTATGATGTTTTACTAATTTATTTTTATTAGGTTTTCTTTACTTGTTTCCTACTTTATTAAAAATCCTAAACATGTATATTTATGATTTGTGTGAATGTATGTCCACATTCAAAAGACCTGATTTTTTCCCCATTAAGGGCATATTTTATGGGTGCACTTGCACCCATTGGACATGACGTGGCTCCGCCACTGGTCATGTCTATGTCATGTAGATTGTCTTTTGTTGGGCCACACCTTGGATGACCCTCATATTTGAGTCCATAACAACAGTCATGTCTGTTTGAAATTTGAATCCATGTGCTACGTTTTTATCTACCTATGTTTTTACTATATTTGTTGTTTATAGTATAAATAAATGTAATGAAATTGAGATTCCACACGGCGTAGCGGCTTCAAGTGTTATGAAATTGATCGATGTGTATGTTGTTTAAGTTATATATATATATATATATATATATATATATATATATATATATATATATATATATATATAGGTGTTGTGCGGAGAAACCATGAATCAGTATGTGAGAAGATTTGCCAATGTGAGTTGGCATAGATGGTAAGGAATCCAGGATTAGGCCCTTGGGTCGTGGGTTCGATCCCCTCTGCCGTCGCTGGGACTCCTTTGGTAGGCGATCTCGTAAGTCCCCAGTAAGTGCTCATAGAGCCCGGGGCCGTGCCCTGGCCTTGGTGGGGGACTGATGTCGAATCCCTCCAAAACTTTTTTATATCAAAAAAAAAGTATATGAGAAGATTTTTAAAGTTAAGACAAATTTTTTTTTTTTGGTTAAGGTGCAGATTGGCCAATCAAGTGTTACGCTAGAGGTACCAGGCACAACAATGTTTTAAAGGTATCAAAAATACCAATGAGCAATTGAAAAGGAGCAAAAATACCAATGAAGAAATAAATTCTTATGAAAATAGCATAATCCTTGTTTTGGTCTATTCGGTAAAGTTTTAAATTCTTCATTAGTATTTTTGCTCTCTTTCAATTGTTTATTGATATTTTTGATACCTTCAAAACATTGTTATGCCCGATGCTCCTAGCGTAATACTTGGTTGGCCAATTTGCTCCTTAACCCTTTTGTTTTTCCTATATAGTCATCTCCTTATAAATTACTTCCTCAGTTCATTTTTATAAGATACTATTATTGACTATACCATGTTCTTTTTTATAAGATATTGTTAGGGAATGTCTCGAAAGGTTCTTGTAAATTCTCCATTTTACTCTCATTTAATTACAAAAATTACTCATGCCACTATTGCATTTAATTCTTATGTTTGACAAAAGAACTCAATGTAATATATTATCTCTCTTTCACATAAATGAGGCAATTTTCGGAAAACAAATTTCATTTTATATTATATTTATTGCACATAACTACTTTTAACTATTTTATCGGACAACTCAATTCGGTTATTAGTATCTTATAAAAGGAACGGAGAGAGGGAGAAAGCTAGTAGATACTTTTATGAAATGTTATGATGGAGTTGTACTTCTAGCATTAAAAGTTGTCAAAGCCATATACTTTCTTTAGTCCTTATTATAAAGCACCAACTAATAATTTTCATAAACCAATAAAATAGTTAAAGTCATTAAATTTGTCTTAAAATTTAATTAATTTCAAATATTACCATACCAATTGCACTAAACTCTAATATCATAGTAATTATTACTCTTATCCACTATCCTTATTAATCATGGGCATACATAAAAAATAATGTTTAATACTCTTTGAAAACAAGTAAGTTGTGTGTGTGTGTGTCGTTATAATCACTACTAGAAAATACTAAAATGGCGACGGATTTTGTGAGAGAAATTAATTTGTAGCAAATTTCGAGCCAATTTGCGATGGACAGGAAATTTGGTCGCAAATTGTGACGGAAATAAAAATCCATCGCAAGTTGGGACGGATTTTTCTTTTCGTCGAAAAATATTGCGACAGAATTTTCTGTTCTTTGCAATGGATATTGCTCCATTGCAAATAGGGAATAAAATTAGGTCAGCCGCATATTGTCAATCTCGCTCCAGCACTCCGCCTCGATCACTATCCGGTCTCCGCCTTTATCTCCGACCTGCGGCCCTTGTCTCCGCTCGATCTTTGACCTCCGGCCCTCGTCTTATCTCCGCTTGATTCCGACCTCCGGCCCTCGTATTGTCTCTGCTAGATCTCCAACCTCCGCCCTCATCTCTACTTGATCTCCAACCTCTAGCCGTCATCTCCGACTCAAATTGTGAGTTTTCTTGGGCTTTTTGACCAATTTGCCCCTTATTAAATAACTATTTACCAAAATGCCCCTGTCTGGAAACTATTTCCCCATATGCCCCTGTTTAGTCGACTAAACCCTCATTTAGTCGACTAAAACTCGGGGCCAATTTTTTTTAAAATGATCCCGTGATTTAGTCGACTAAATCGTGACATAGGGGTTTTTTAAAAACCCCAATCGCGGCATTTGGAACCTTAATCGACTAAGCACCCCCAAAACCTCTCCCCCTCTGTTTTTTTCACCAAATCCTTGCTGAATCCGTTGGTAGGTAGCGAAGGAAACTTCATTCTAGTGTCATTTGCGTCGATTCCGGTATGTTCTCATCTCCATTTCGAATTTCCGCCGTTGTTCTTGCGTTTATGCGAACCCCCATTTACATTTTTGTGTTTTGTGCTTTCATTGGTTGATTTTGTTGTGTATCTTTGATTGATTTGAGTATTTCATTCGTATTGTTTTTTGTATTATTTAAATCTTTAATTCTATTTTAGCTAGCTAGGGTTTAATTCTATTTTAGTTTCTTATGTGATGTGATGATGATATTCCTGCTTCATTACACACAAAATATATATATATATATATATATATATATATATATATGCTCTAGCTTGTACTAATATTCTAATATATAGACTTTAATTCTTCTCTAATGTATGACGGTTGTATGTGATTTTTTTCATAATGTTCTAGGTTGCCTTGTTTTTCAATTGTGTTACTATATGTTTATGCTTGCTGTGTAGGATTTTGTTATCTGTAAATATGTATCTTATTGAATCTGTTGGGTAAAAGTAATATATTACTGATGTTTTATATAGCAATCACCAGCTTTTTGTTCCTTATAAAATTTAAATATCAGAATTAAAGATTAAAGATTTAAATAATACAAAAACAATACGAATGAAATATTCAAATTAATCAAAGATACACAACAAAATCACCCCATGAAAGCAAAAAACACAAAAACGCAAATGGGGGTTCGCATAAACGCAAGAACAATGGCGGAAATTCGAAATGGAGATGAGAACATACAGAAATCGACGCAAATGACACTAGAATAAAGTTTCCTTCGCTACCCACCAACGGATTCAGCAAGGATTTGGTGAAAAAAAAACAGAGGGGGAGAGGTTTTGGGGGGTGCTTAGTCGATTAGGGTTCCAAATGCCACGATTGTGATTTTTAAAAAACCCCTCTGTCGCGATTTAGTCGACTAAGCCCTCTAGTTTAGTCAACTAAATCACGGGATCATTTAAAAAAAATGGCCCCGCGTTTTAGTCGACTAAATGAGGGTTTAGTCGACTAAACAGGGGCATATGGGGAAATAGTTTCCAGACATGGGTATTTTGGTAAATAGTTATTTAATAAGGGGCAAATTGGTCAAAAAGCCGTTTTCTTGAGCAGGGTATGTTTGAATAGCTTCTCCTCCCTTAATTTCCAGAACGCTTCAATGTATGAATGAGTGGATAATATTGCTTTCCCTTGTTTAAATTGTTGTGCTGTTTGTGGTTTAGAAAGGATGTTTATTCCTCCCATTGGTAATTTGTTTGAGTTATTTAAGGATTTGGTAATTATTTAAGATTATATTTGCAGTTATAATATATGAAATGTGGGATTGTGATTAAAAAATAAATAAAGATTACTCATGAAGCTTGATCTTAAAGTGCATATATGGTGTTTGTAAAAATGTGTATGGGAGGAATTTGTTTTAATTTAAGGATTTAAATGTACTTATTTGTGTTGGCTATTGGGATAGGATATGCCTGAAACGTTTGCTTCAAATTGAAGGATTTTAAATTGAAGTTATCTGAATATTATCAGAATATTCACATTTCATTTAAATATCCATTTTATGAAACAACATCTATCCAATGCTAGCTCAGCAATATGCCTCCAACTTGATGACTTCTAACGACATGCTACTAATTAAGCTTGTCAATTCTATTGTGAACTGCCACTTCGAACTTTAGCTAGAATGAATATTAGGTTAAGCACTTTAGTAACATTTTTTAGGCATTGTTCCTACATTTGCTAGGAATTTTGCTGCATTGACTGTTCAGATTTTCATTCACTCATGGAATGTTTTTTTTAGGAGATCAAAAAGTCTGCTGGCTGCCATTTTTCTGCTGTGAACCAAATCTCCATTGTCTCTGTTATCTCACTGTGCTTTATCTTGCTGTGTTAGTTGGTTGCAAGGTCTGAGCATTGCTGTTTCTGTCATATTTGTTGCTATATGTTGAATTATGTAACATCCCTATTTTTCATATGCCTTAATGTGAATTCATTTGCATATATGAATTTTTATGAAGTCATGTATGATAAATATTTATTTGCATGAAATAATCAAAATAGGATGAGGATGTGAAATTATTTATTTAAGTGTAATTAAATAATTATGGTTAGGAACAACCTTAAGTAGGAGATGACAATGGAAGTCAAAATATATTATATTTTCCCTTTTTACCCTTGGGCAAAATGTATAAGGAAAGAAATAGATAAAGGTGCATAAAATTCCAAAAATGCCCAAAAAGGTGTAATGAACTTAACCAGAAATTTTGGACTATTAAGCTAAGTAGGAAAGATAATTTTTGAAGCCTAAAAAGGTAGTCCAATTCAAAAATTCAAAGGATTGAGGGAGCCAAAAATTTTGCTCTTGAATAAAAAAATTGTACTTATGTTAACAAGTCATCTACCTAGTACCTATAGGAAATTAATGGCTATTTTTTAGGCAAGTACCAAAGGAAGCATTGGAATAGGAATGAAATGAAATTTCAACCACTCCCTCTCCCTCATTTTCGCTGGACAGAAGAAGAAAATGAAATAAAATAAAAGGTAGGGGAAATGCCATCATTTCATTTTAAATGAAGAAGCATTAGGAAAATAAATTAGATCATATTTTTTTTCCCATCCTCCTCTCACATTTCGTCTATCAAGAAAGGAAGAGAAGAAAAAAAAAACAATAAAATATAAAGGTGAATGATGAAATGACAAGATGAAGTCATTTTGTGAGTCTAATGCCTAGAGAAATTATGACGTGCAGAGGAGATGAGATTTCAACACTTGATTAATTATTTTGGCACATTAAATAGGCAAAATTCACAGCAATTATCCTTTCCCCAACAGCCCCTATTCAGCCAGCACAAGGAGAGAGGAGGAAAGAAGAGTTTTCATGAAATATGTGGAATTATCTAGAGAAGTTATGGGCATAAGGGTAATTTATCAAAACACAAGACTTGAGCACTTTAAAAGGACCATCACCCCCTCATTTTGGGTTGCTTGTTCGGTTGATAAGCGAGGAAAAGAGAGAGCAAGTGCTTCCATACAAGAGAGTAAGAGGAAGCTCAAGTTGAAGAGAAGGTTGAAGCTAAGGTAAGTTTTGTGGTCTTGGAAACTTTTAACTACTCTCTCTCTTTTACCTTTCCTTATGAAAGCTAAGGTCTTGAGAATAATTTTCTTGGTGATTTGAGGTGAAGATCAAGTGTGTGGGGTGGTCAAGAAAGCAAAGACTCAAGGTGATATAAGCTCAAAGACAAGTAAGTCACCTTTGAACCTTCTTATATTTTCTTTTGGGTTGTTTGAGTTGCAAATGGTTAGTGACTTGGGGGCGCGTGCGCGCGCACACACACACATATATATATATTATGGGTTTGCATGGTTAATGACAACAAGGAACAAAGGTTTAAGTTAAAGTTTATGGCCTAAAATGATAGATCAAACCTAGTATATGGAAGATATGAAGCTAGAATGAAATTTGGTATTTTGTTGATTAAATAATAAATTTCGTGCATCTGAGTTTTCTTGATGATATGAGTTGATTTTGGTATTTTTGAGGGTTCTAAAGTGTTTAAAATGAGATTTTGTATAAGGATGAACTTGGATCAAAATTTTGGAACCCTAAATGGAAGTACAAAAAACATTGGGAAGCTAATTTTTGGAAATTCCTGTGGAATCAGTCACCTTCGTCATGATATTTGACCTAGTAAATGGTCTTTAAAATTTTGAAATTTTACAGGGAGAAAGTATACATCTCAAGGATTAATTTGGTATATAATTCGTATTTTTCTGAATTTTATGCTAAGAGAAATAAATGTTTTAAAATAGCCCCTGAAAACTGGGAATTATTTCGGACAACAGGGGTATTTTGGGCTATGGATGAATTTTCGACTTTGTCTGGCTCAAATAAGTATTTTTTTTGTTGAAAATATACTTAATAAGGATCAATTGGGCTTTTGAACCACCCGAAAAAGATTTCTCTAGATTTAGTTATGAATTTTTAAAGTTGGGCCTTTATTTCTGGAAATTTTATAATAAGGACTAACATTAAGAGAATATAGGCCCATATTAAATTCCTTAATAAGAAAATGAATTTAGTGAATATGTACACATTAATTGGGCTTATTTCAAATTAACAAAGAAAATATTTATTGAGGTGAAATTAATTATATTCATATTTTATTATTATTTTAGGCTTAATTGTGATATCTTGCGCCGGAGAAATTATTTTTAGTTGTAGTCGACTGCCAGGTAGTAACCTTAATACTCATATATTCTGTGTGAATTGTGTATGTATGTTTTACCATGCTATGTTACATACATTTAGTTATCATTCATTTCCAAGCGTTGTGGAACCATAACATGCTGTGTGCATTATGGGCTTTGCTGTGTGTTGTGCCCGGTGGTCTATGCTGTATGCTATTAGGACCACTGCAGTTGTAATACCTTGGATTTTAGCAAATCTGGAATTTAGAGATAAAGGAAAATTAATGAATATTTTAATGAAGTAAATTCATTAGATAAAACTATTATAGAAAATTGTTATAATTATAGAGTAAATTGTTGAAAAAGTTACGGAAAATATGATGAAAGAATGACTAAAAATGATATAATGGTGATAAAAACAGTCTAAAAATATTATGATAAATACTGAAAGATCATGAAAAATTATGAGAAAAATATGGAAGTGTTATCCCTAATTATGAGAATTTAATAAATTATTTCGGAGGAAATAACATGAAGAAAAGTTTAAAAAGCATTTCGAACCATAAAGTAACTCCGATGGGGTAAACATTTTTAATATTTTACATAGGATATAAAATGACAATATCAAGATAGAAGTTTGAAAGATAACAATATACTGTAAATTAGTAAAGATAAATATATGAAGAAACCCGATCCCGAAAAGATCACTAAACGAAGAAATTAGGCCCGATTAAGCCCTAACGAAGGCGGGGGTAAAACGGGAATTTTTGGTAAAAAATATTATATTTTTAAAAAATGGAAAAAATTATAGAAAAATAAATAAATCTGAATTTTTAAAAGAGGGGGCCGAAATTCTTAGTATTTTTTTATTAAAAAGAATTGTTTAAATAATTAAAATGGTAATTAGAATAAAATAATAATATAATGCGGTGAGTCGCTTTATAAAGAGACCAGGAAAAGTTAGAAATAAATTCTACAGGTAAACCAGAGGTAAAAGTCTTTTCAGACTGATCAAATTAAGAACAAGTGAATTTTTACCCGAAGAAAGAATTTACCAGGCGTCGATTCCGAACCGAAAACCCTAATTCCTAATAAGACGGAAAGCCGATCGATAGAGTAGATCCGATAGGCAAAGTGAGAACCTATAGAAACAATTGCGTGTTTTCAAACACGGGATTAAGTTAGGCAACCACCGGACGTTTTACGATTCGCCGAATTATTGTCCGAAGTTGGTTCTATCGGAAGCGATTTCCGTAACCGGACGCGTTTGTCCGAATATCTTCCGACGCACCGGAGAATACCTGGATATGATCAAAAAGAGGATCAAAATAGATAATATGAAAGAGGATGAAAAGATCTTCAAAGCTACATGCCCATTTTTTTGAGTTTCAAATAATCGCGAAACGGACACCGATCGGGTAGCTTTATCGGACCGGAGGCCATAAAGCAAGATGAAAAATCAATCTTTGACTTTTGGGGGACCAAGAGGTCGGCCAAGACCTTGAATGGTCAAGATTGCATCTTACAAAACCCTAGATCCAACGGCCGTAATCATTTCTCGAAGACTTTTTGTTAATACCCACCTTGTCCCTCCTTTTTCTATAAATAGCACCCTTCCTTCTTCATTCTTCACACCTTTTCTTCTCTCTACCTTGGCCGAAACTTAGAGTGAGAAGCTCTGCAAAAGTTTTGCCTTAGCTCCGAGTAAGTTCTTACGTCCTTAGTTTTTAGTTTCCGTAGTTCTTTCGGTAGTTATAGTAGAACTTGTTTTTGATCTAGGAAGTTTCGAATTTGTTCCTATGCTTGTTTTTATGCCTCATTGCATTGAAAGATGCCTGACGAGGTAAAAACATAGTGGGGATAATTTTGAAATGGAATACGGTCAAAGTAACGGGCAATCTTGGCAAAATTCCGCCAAATTAGGGGTAGAAGGGCAAAATGGTAATTTTTACCTAAAATGTCGGTTATGATGTCAAATCACTAATGAAAGTGATATTACTCGATAGGGCATCGAAACTCGATTTGCCCGTTACACCGCCCGACGTGCCGCCGAACATTTCACGTTCTTCCGTAAAAGTACGTTTTCCGCGGAAGTACCTAACGTCGTCAACGAAGGTACGGACGCGTCTTGTAACACTAATCTTGTCTTGCTTAAATGCATATATATGTGATAGATACGTTCGTAGACCGATATACGATGACAGTTTTACACGGGTTATAGTCATGATAACGCCGTATGTTTTTCTAGCGAGAACACGAGTGGTATCGTGGCACCGGTGAATAGTGCAAGCCGTTATTGTTGTTTTACATTGTGGGGCTTTACATACTGCGTAATGCTTATGTTTTGTCGGCATAATGATCATGCATCTGTATGCTTATGTAGTGATATACTTGTTGTATTGTCTAGAATATCATTATCCGTATACCGTATTGTTTGGGTTTGAGATTAACCGTTACACGAGATTCAATGCGGTGAATTGAATCTCATTATATAGCATCGATCCGGAGGAATACGGATCGAAGATCGAGGCAAGCATCGATGACGTGCGGCCGAGACTTATCTATCTTTACCGCTTTCGCCTATCCAATTTCAAACTCTAGGATTAATGTAATCATTACAATGTTACACCGTGGTTGATGCTTTTTATGAATCGAGTTACTTTTTCGCTCCAATGCTCTACTGACATTTCCGCTTGAAATATTTGGAAACGTTTAAAAAAAAAAAAAAATTCCGCCGTTTTCAAATGGGATGTTACATTTATGGTATCGGGAGCGTAGTCCCGGCATTGATATGACTATGTTATTACGGATAGTATGGTAGGACGCTTAAGGCTAGTCTATGTGGGTGTGGCCAATCGACGCCATAGAGTTGGTGAGGTCCCCATGATAGACACTTATCTCGGCCATTCTTCGGATAACGGAGTTATGTTCAAAAAGCCTTTTAAATTGTGAGCACATTTTTGAAAATGAGTACGAGAGATAGCCCTAAGTCGGTGTACCCTGACCGGTATACCATTACGAACCGTGTACCACCCTCGTCGGTGCATCATTCTAACCCGAATCAATAAATCCATCGTCCATATTCATATTTGATATCGGTTTACGATAATTCGATAATCGTCGGTTTGTACCGGACGACTATTAATCTAGCTAGCGCGAAAATTTTAGTTTCCGATGCATATCTCTTGGTTACTACAACCGGACCGCGACCGTGTCATTAAGTAGGAGGTATCTTGTGTTGTCATGGTGTATGGGCGCCATGGAAACATTTAAGGTATCTTGTGTTACCATGGTGTATGGGCGCCATGGAGACATTTTGATATCTAGTGTTGATCATGGTATATGGGTGCCACGGGAAACACTATATATCAAAGTACGACATGACAAGATCTTTACGGTCAATCCTGAGCGAATTCTCGATCATCAAGTGGAGCGGCCGACATATAGAGAAAAGTTCTGGAGCGAATAAGTCCGAAGTGTAGTTTAGTACGAGTATAAATTAGCGAGAGCTCTCATAGATGCACTCTTGGCAAGGCAACGTCAACAGGATGAAGAAGCCCAAAGACAGTTGGAAGCACGACAACGCGAGGAAGAACGTGATGAGGAAAGTGACAATGACAATGACGATGGAGAAGATGATAATGAAGATGAGGACAACGATGAACATAACGATGAAGGAAATGAATCTGATCGATCCCGATCACCTCCACGACAAGGAAGAAGAGAAAGAACCACGGAAAGCTGGGTCAACCAGTTCTGCAAGCTTAAACCACCCGGTTTCCGGGGAAAGAGTGAATTGGCTGAGGATTGGCTTCGAGTCGGGAGAAGATATTCGAAGTCATTGAGTTCCCGGAAACCGGAAGGCTCAAACGGCAATCTACAAGCTAGAGGGCGATGCCCACGGGTGGTGGAAGAGTGTTTCCACAACCCTTCAAGGCCCCGTTACGTGGGAGGCATTCCCCGGAATAGTTCAACGAACGGTATTTTCCTTCCTCGGTACGGTGATTAAGGAAGAAGAATTTCTTCACATCCAAGCAAGGAAATGAAGAATCATTCGACGACTACTTCGCGTTTCACCAACTTTGTCTCGTTATTCATCATATCTCGCACACCACAAAAATGAGAGGCGGGAAGGCGAATCGACTAGTGACCGGACTGAAATATGACATAAGGACGAGGCTAGTATCGCAACAATTTCCGAGAATGTCCCAAGCTGTGGAATCCTGCAGATTGACTCAGCGCAATTTGAAAGAACTGCGCAAATTCCGAGGCCAAGAAGGAAACAATGCAACCCGCGGTGGGTTTAACCGCGGAGGCTCCTCCACAAGAGGAAGGCGCCTTGGAGCGATAACCGAGGCGAGAAACAGGAGACCCTACCAAACTGGACAATTGAATTACCCCAAACAGTGGGATCCCGGACGTGTCCAAAATGCAAGAAGTACCATCCAGGGAGCCAACCGTGATGGGAAACAAGTCTCTGTTTCGGTGCCGAAGCTGGACACATTAGCCGGATTGCCACGAGAAGGCTGCAGAGGCAAGACCTCGGGCGCGGGCCGGATCTTTGCGTTGACAAACACCGAGGCCGACAGGTCTCCGAAATGGTCCAAGGTACCATCTATCTTAATGGGAATAAATTGCAAGCATTGTATGATTCGGGTGCCGATCATTCGTTTATATCTTATGATTGTGCAAGTCGTTTAGGAATGCAAGCCTGTAGTTTACCTTTTGATCTGGTAGTGTCTACACCTCTGGGTGTAAAATCTTTAGCTTCTGACGCGTGTATGAACTGTACCGCTAACGTGGATGGACGAGTGTCAAAGATAGATCTCATCCGTCTACCTCTTCACGGCATCGACGTCATTTTCGGTCTGAATTGGCTAACGACCAACGGTGCAATGATCGATTGTGGCAAGAAGAAGATATCATTTCCGGAGACAAGGTTGATGTGAGCACGAACTTTCTCTCCGCTACGTGTTGATCGATGCGTGAAACGGGGATGCCATGCCTACATGGTATTCTTTTCGGTTAAAGCGAAGCCGAACTTTCACTCCAGGATATCCCCGTGGTGAATGATTTTCCCGATGTATTTCCGGAGGATCTCACCGAGTTACCTCCTATCCGAGAGGTGGAGTTCAATATTGAATTGATGCCTGGCACAGATCAATATCAAAGGCGCCGTATCGTATGGCTCCAAATGAAATGCAAGAGTTGAAGAAACAATGGAAGAACTTCGAAAGAAGGGGTTCATTCGACCAGATGTATCACCGGGGAGCCCGTCTTGTTTGTGAAAAAGAAAGATGGAAGTTTTCGACTCGCATCGATTATCGTGAACTAAATAAAGTGACTGTCAAAAACAAATATCCACTTCCCGGATTGATGATCTTTTGGATCAGTTATCTGGTTCCACCGTCTTTTCAAAGATTGATTTGCGTTCGGGATATCATCGATTCGAGTCAAAGACGATGATATTTCCAAAACGGCTTTGAGAACCGGATATGGGCATTATGAATTCCTTGTGATGCCCTTCGGATTAACAAATGCACTGCGGTATTCATGGATTACATGAACCGTATCTTCCGACAACACCTAGACCAGTTTGTGGTGGTGTTCATTGACGATATACTCGTCTATTCCAAAAGCGAAAAGAGCATGAAGAACATCTACGCCTAGTGTTGAGCATACTAAGAGAGAAGCGCTCTACGCAAAGTTGAGCAAATGCGAATTTTGGTTGCCGGAAGTGAGATTTCGGGCCATGTGATATCTAGCGGCGGAGTTGCTTGTTGACCCGGGCAAGGTGGAAGCGGTTACGGGACCGGAAGAGGCCGAAAATGGGTGACGGAGATACGTAGTTTCCTAGGTCTAGCGGGATATTACCGCAGATTTATACGGGATTTCTCGCGTCTTGCCCTACCATTGACAAAGCTTACGAGGAAGAATCAACCCTTCATATGGGGAGATGATCGTGAGGAGAGCTTTCGAGAGAGGGAGAGGTTGACTACGGCACCGCATTGATAATCCCGGATCCCGATGAGACATATGTTGTCTACAAAGTGATGCCGGTGGGCAAGGATTGGGTTGTGTCCTAATGCAATTGGGCGAGTGGTGGCTTATGCCTCTCGTCAGCTGAACCCGCACGAGTCGAACTATCCTACACACGATTTGGAGCTTGCTGCCATCGTGTTCGCTTTGAAAATATGGAGGCATTATCTGTATGGTACGACCGTAGAATTATACTGCGACCACAAGAGCACCGAAGTATCTCTTTGATCAAAGGAACTGAATATGAGGCAACGTCGTTGGATGAAATTGCTGAAAGACTACAACCCGGAGATCAAGTATCACCCGGGAAAGCAAACGTCGTTGCGGATGCTCTAAGCGGGGAAGAAGGTGCAAGTGTCATACATGATGATACAAGAGCGAAATTACTTGAAGATTTCGAGACTGAATCTTTCAAACCGAATCTGCATGGATTTCAACGCACCAAGTGACGCCTACCTTGCAAATCTTTTTGTGAGTCAAGGGAGTACGACTCGAGAGATGAAGTTGATAAAGCTCGAGACAAGATGATTGGGCAATCTCCATGCGGGAGAAGATCTCTCAAGGTGAAACCCAAGACCACGACCTTTCATCTAGTGGATTGGTCAGACACAAGGGGCACATTTACATACCGCCAGTTGATGAACTGAAGCGGAAGATACTTGGATGAGGCTCATAAGAGTAAGTACACTCGCATCCGGGAATGGTCAAGATGTACCAGAACTTGAAGGCCGAAGTTTGGTGGCTGGAATGAAAAGAGACGTAACTCCCGCACGTAGCCGCGGGTGTCTAACTTGCCGAAAGTAAAGATCGAGCACCGGCGACCCCCGGTCTTCTCGCAAGGACTAGAACTGCCGGAGTGGAAATGGGAGAATGTGACCATGGATCTTGTGGTAGGTCTACCTAAGATCGTGCATCACGATACCATTTGGGTGATCGTCGACCGATTAACCAAGTCGGCACATTTCATACCCATTAGTATCCACTACTCTCCGTGAACGATTGGCCGCAATCTATATCAAAGAGATCGTGAGACGCACGGAGTCCCTAAGAGTATTATCTCGATCGGGATACTCGATTCCAATCCCGCTTTTGGCAAGCACTACATGAAGGAATGGGTACCAAGCTGAAGTTCGTTCGGCTTATCACCCTCAAACCGACGGTCAATCGAGAGGGACGATACATTAATCGGAGGATATGCTTTGCGAGCATGTGCCCGGATTTCAAAGGAAATTGGGACGAACACCTCTCACTAGCGTAATTCGCGTATAACAATAGTTATCATTCAAGCATACAAATGGCCCCGTTCGAGGCTTTGTATGGGCGAAAGTGCCAATCGCCTTTATCTTTGCTGGGACGATGCGTCTCGAAAGCGTTGCTTGGACCGGATATGCTAAAAGAGACCTCCGAGCAGATCGCTCGATCAAGAAGAGACTCCTTGCCGCACACAAGAGACGAAGAGTTATGCGAGATAAGAGGAGAAGACCGTTGAAGTTTGAAGTCGGAGACCATGTGTTTTACGAAATTATCTCCGATGAACCGGTGTCGGAGAACAACGAAGAGAAAGAAGCTTAGTCCACGTTACGTTGGACCAATTGAAGTGTTAGCCGAGCGAGGACCGCTTGCGTATCAACTAGCGTTACCCCCGAACCCGAGTAATCTCCACGATGTTTTTCACGTGTCACAACCGAAGAAATACCTACCGGATCGAGATCATGTCATAAAGTACGATGATGTTGAAGTACGGCATGATAACACCTTTGTAGTCGAGCCGGAGCAAATTCTCGAACGCCGGAGAAACGGCTTAGGACTAAAACTATACCGATAGTGAAGGTGGTCCGGAAGGGTTTGTCATCAAACGAGGCAACTTGGGAAACCGAGAGTGACATGAAGGAGAAGTACCCAGAGTTTATGGCCCGTAGTCTAGTGAGTATAGATTAAATTTCGAGGGCGAAATTTTGTTTAAGGGGGGAGAGAAATGTAATACCCGGATTTTAGCAACTGAATTTCGAGATAAAGGAAAATTAATGAATATTTTAATGAAGTAAATTCATTAGATAAAACTATTATAGAAAATTGTTATAATTATAGAGTAAATTGTTGAAAAAGTTACAGAAAATATGATGAAACGAGAATGACTAAAAATGATATAATGGTGATAAAAACAAATCTAAAAATATTATGATAAATACGAAAGATCATGAAAAATTATGAGAAAAATATGGAAGTGTTATCCCTAATTATGAGAATTTAATAAATTATTTCAGAGGAAATAACATGAAGAAAAGTTTAAAAAGCATTTCGTAACCATAAAGTAACCCGATGGGGTAAACATTTTTAATATTTTACATAGGATATAAAATGACAATATCAGTATAGAAGTTTGAAAGATAACAATATACTGTAAATTAGTAAAGATAAATATATGAAGAAACCTGATCCTGAAAAGATCACTAAACGAAGAAATTAGGCCCGATTAAGCCCTAACGAAGGCGGGGGGTAAAACGGAATTTTTGGTAAAAAATATTATATTTTTAAAAAATGGAAAAAATTATAGAAAAATAAATAAATCTGAATTTTTAAAAGAGGGGGCCGAAATTCTTAGTATTTTTTTATTAAAAAGAATTGTTTAAATAATTAAAATGGTAATTAGAATAAAATAATAATATAATGCGGTGAGTCGGCTTATAGGCGACCGAGGGAAAAGTTAGAAATAAATTCTACAGGTAAACCCAGAGGTAAAAGTCTTTTCGACTGATCAAATTAAGAACAAGTGAATTTTTACCCGAAGAAAGAATTTACCAGACGTCGATTCCGCAACCGAAAACCCTAATTCCTAATAAGACGGAAAGGCGATCGGATAGAGTAGATCCGGATAGGCAAAGTGAGAACCTATAGAAACAATTGCGTGTTTTCAAACACGGGATTAAGTTAGGCAACCACCGGACGTTTTACGATTCACGAATTATTGTCCGAGGAAGTTGGTTCTATCGGAAGCGATTTTAAAGTAATCGGACGCGTTTGTCCGAATATCTTCCGACGCACCGGAGAATACCTGGATATGATCAAAAAGAGGATCAAAATAGATAATATGAAAGAGGATGAAAAGATCTTCAAAGCTACATGCCCAGTTTTTTGAGTTTCAAATAAATCGCGAAACGGCACCGTCGATAGCTTTATCGGACCGGAGGCCATAAAGCAAGATGAAAAATCAATCTTTGACTTTTGGGGGACCAAGAGGTCGGCCAAGACCTTGAATGGTCAAGATTGCATCTTACAAAACCCTAGATCCAACGGCCAGAATCATTTCTGAAGACTTTTTGTTAATACCCACCTTGTCCCTCCCTTTTTCTATAAATAGCACCCTTCCCTTCTTCATTCTTCACACCTTTTCTTCTCTCTACCTTGGCCGAAACTTAGAGTGAGAAGCTCTGCAAAAGTTTTGCCTTAGCTCCGAGTAAGTTCTTCGTCCTTAGTTTTTAGTTTCCGTAGTTCTTTCGGTAGTTATAGTAGAACTGTTGTTTTGATCTAGGAAGTTTCGAATTTGTTCCTATGCTTGTTTTTATGCCTCATTGCATTGAAAGATGCCCGACGAGGTAAAAACATAGTGGGGATAATTTTGAAATGGAATACGGTCAAAGTAACGAAGTTACGCGAAATTCCGCCAAATTAGGGGTAGAAGGGCAAAATGGTAATTTTTACCTAAAATGCCGAGTTATTATGTCAAATCACTAATGAAAGTGATATTACTCGATAGGGCATCGAAACTCGATTTGCCGTTGTTACACCGCCCGACGTGCCGTCGAACATTTCACGTTCTTCCGTAAAAAAGTACGTTTTCCGCCGAAGTACCTAACGTCGTCAACGAAGGTACGGACGCGTCTTGTAACACTAATCTTGTACTGCTTAAATGCATATATATGTGATAGATACGTTCGTAGACCGATATACGAGCGCTTTACACGGGTTATAGTCATGATAACGCCGTATGTTTTTCTAGCGCGAGAACACGAGTGGTATCGTGGCACCGGTGAATAGTGCAAGCAAAGTTATTATTGTTGTTTTACATTGTGGGGCTTTACATACTGCGTAATGCTTATGTTTTGTCGGCATAATGATCATGCATCTGCTGTATGCTTATGTAGTGATATACTGTTGTATTGTCTAGAATATCTGTTATCTGTATACTGTATTGTTTGGGTTTGAGATTAACCGTTACCTGAGATTCAATGCGGTGAATTGAATCTCAGCTATAGCATCAGGATCCGGAGGAATACGGATCGAAGATCGAGGCAAGCATCAGTAGACGTGCAGCCAGAGACTTATCTATCTTTACCGCTTTCAGCTATCCAATTTCAAACTCTAGGATTAATGTAATCATTACAATGTTACACTGTGGTTGATGCTTTTTATGAATCAGTTACTTTTTCGCTCCAATGCTCTACTCTGATTACTCTGCTTGAAATATTTGGAAACGTTTAAAAAAAAAAAAATCCGCCGTTTTCAAATGGGATGTTACAGCAGTCTTTGTTGTGTGCTATTAGGACTTCTAGTTCCGGATTTGGCTGTGTGCCTTAATACTGAATGTTATGTGGTATTTGTTTAATTATGGTTTTTCTTACATGCATTATTTATACATTTTATATGAGATTAATGGTTACCCTGGGATTCAATTTTGAATCCCAACCCCTTTTAAGCCCTATAGCAGTTCATCGAGACCGAAGCAGGGAGACAGAGGTAAGGCTCCAGAGCTGGAGTAGTGTGGGGGTGGACGTTGGTGACTGTTATTTTTGGGATATTTATTTTGGTTACCGGATGACTGTATTATTTTATTTTGGCATGTCAGGCACCATTATCCGGACGACTGTATATTTTGATCCCTTTGGGGAAAAATTTATCTTTCCGTATTATTATCAGTATATTTTTGTCCAAACCGATGCGTGCTTTGCTGCTTATAGTCTGATGTGTGACGTAAATTAACCTAGAAAAAATAAGCTAAAATTAAATAAAAGTAAATGACCACACTACCCGCCACCCGAAAGGGCGAGGCCGGTGGGTGTGTAACAAATTACTTCTGAAATTTTAAGAGTTTTCATAGTGGCATTGTGTAAATTGTTGGATTTGTTGCTGTGAGTGCTAGCATTATTGTCTCATTGTTGTCATTCTTGGGCATTGCTGTGTATCTGTGGTAGTTTTGGCTTACTGAAAATAATTGCTCTGTCATGAATTAGTCTGAGCATAGTTTATGCCGCTGAACTGAGTACTTGCTAAAAAAGCAGAAACAAACTTGGTTGAAGATCATTTGTTAATCTTCCTGACTCTTGATTACTTGAGGCTAACCTCTATTTAGTTTCCATAAATTGCTGCAAAGAATGACTGGACTTGCTGGTTTTTGGATGAGAATTGTGAGTTGATGTGAGCTGGTTTAGGTTCCGCTCGGCTGAGTACATAACTGCGGTGATATAAATTATAATTGATTGGTTTGGGAAACTGAATTAGCTTATGCGAAATGAGTTTCCTGGTTTAATTTTTTTTTTTTTTTTAAAAAAAAAACTCTGAAATGCAAACTCATCCTTGCATTTAAGCTGTTGATTTGTGATTATTGCATTAATTAAGAATGCAGAAGATATTTACTTTATAGACAACACAATTGGGAAGCTATGTTGTGTCAAATTATGCCATGTACGGAAATTAGTATTGTATTTTATATATTCTCAATCTTGTATTTTTTGTAAGTACTAATTAGTATTGTATAAGTACAAAAACGTTATAAGTATACGTTAGTTTCTATTTCGGTATTCAATTTTTTGTACTTTGAAATAATTAATTAATGATCATTATTTGTATTTGCAGGAAGCTTCTAGGGACATATCTTCAGAATTGGTTTATTGGGTTACCTTTGAGCGTACCCATTCCTAGGAGTCTGCTGTTAGTGGGAAGCGCTAGATTAACGCCATGTTTCAACAATTAGCTATGAAACATTTATTATATTTATTATTATTTTTCAACAAACAGCATATTTATTTCATTTTACATGCCATACTTGTTATGTATTTTTTTACTTGTAGGAAAGCTGGGAGAAGCTGTCACAGAAGAGAGCCACGCAGATTGTGAATGACCCCACATCCTCTCAGTCTGATAACGAGAACCTCTTCATTCAGGATGCAAAGGATTTGACAAGAAAGGCAGAGTGTTTGGGTTGGGTGCCTCTGCTAGCCGAGTGAAGGCTACCAAGCGCTCGTCCAGCCATATTGAAGGTGTTTCTGCATGTAAACGTAATACTTTTGATATTAATTGTTACATTTTCACTCTCTCGTTTAGTTAAATGAAGTACAAAACATAAACTAACTTCCTAATGTTGTTTTTGCAAATGAGCTTAAAAGGGTGAAAGCGTTAGAACAACAACTCACTACTACCACACAATAGCTGGAGGCTACGACACAACTAATGAATCAATAAGTGGAGAAGATGAATCACCAAGAGGAGATGATGAATCAGCAAGCAGAGATGATGAAGCAGATGCAGTATCTACTCCAGCCCCTATTGAAGGACAAGAAGGATGTCGACTCCTGATGATGATGATGATCATATTGCTGATGTATATACATTATGATTTTTTTCTCGTTCTTTTTATTCCTTTTTTATTGACAACATTGTTGTTTATATTTCGTTTTCTCTATGTATACTCTTTTATTATTGCTATATATATTTTTCATCATATACATTTTTTTATTTATTTTTTCTAGTGGCTACTGAGAAAAGGACCTAATATTTTTTAAAAAATATAATTTTTCAATTTGTGACGGATTATTTTCAAAACTCTATCGCAAATATCCCGAACATGCGATAGACAATTTATCCATCACAATTTTGTTTTGTAAATTTTGTCATATTTTTTTGCTTTGAGGAATTTAGTTTGCGACCAGAGGCGGAATTAGGGGGGCTAGGGGTGGCCCCCCCCCCCCAAATTATAGCATTTAACCCAAAAATATAAGAAATTATATTTTAGTCTCATAAATATTTCAATATTTTTAGTTTAGTCCTTATTAAAAGTTTAATTGAGGGACTAAATTGAAAATATTGAAATATTTATGAGGCTACAATATAATTTCCTATATTTTTGGGTTAAATGCTGTAATTTTCACCCTCTAATTTCAAATTCTCACTCCATTATGTTCTATTATGTAATTTTCGCCCCTAATCTCAAATCCTGGCTCCGCCCCTGTTTGCAATTGAATTTATTTCCGTCACAATGTTACCTTTTGCGACGGATATTCTACCCGTTGCAAATTTACAACTGAAAATATTTTTCCGTCCCAAATTTGCTTTGCCACGATAGATGTTGCGATAGAAGTTTTGCGACAGATTTACTAAACTCTTTTTTGTTGTTGTAGTGAATACACCTTTAAGTATGAAACGGAAAGACTGTTAGTGAGGGGAAGGACAATTCATAGAAGAAAATAATAAAGTTAGGTGTTACTTTTTATAAAGGTCAGTTGGAGGAGTTATTAATTAATATTTAAAGTTATCAAAGTCATACCCTTATGATACGCGTCATATTGGAAGAGTATGAAAGAAAGATACAGTAGTTTGGCGAATGGAATTGAAGTACTGAATTCTAGAACTAGACTTAGTTAGAAGTTAGGGAAACTCTCAAAAAGGACCTTCAAAATCGCAAGATTTGTTTCCTTTCCTACAATTGGTCACCCCACTTCATTTTCCTAAATAGCATCCATTACTACTTAATTATAATGTACAAAATTTATTATCCTTCTCTGTCTGCACAAAAGATTAATTATTAGCATACTATTTAGACCCTACCCATGTTGACTGGTTATATGTGAATCAATGATCCGATCCCTTGAATAGTTCGGTCAAGAGTAACTCTACTTTAATTAGTAACTCTGCTTTGTTTTGGGTTATATGTGATATACATAAATATTTTATAAATTTGTGGATTTGATCTATGCTTGACCCTGATTTGAACTACTAGCTTTTGAATCACTATAGCCTCAACCACTATTGACCAATCCAGTTTTCAATACCTTAATAATAAATCAAATTATCATTTTATGAAATCATGGTTGTCCTGACTTAAGTTTTATAAGTGGCTGGAAACCATACTTAAGAATTTTCATTTGTAGTCTTGAGAAATTAACAATGGTCATCAACTCAATTTGTACCTTAAGTTTAAAATATGTGGAAGCAAACTAATAAGCTTTAAAAAAACATTGTCCACATGTTTAAAACTCTATGCACAACTTCTTTTTTTTTCCCTTCATTTTCTCTCCTTTTACTCTCGGAAAAATCATTGCCACCAATAAAACCTTCATGCCTTAATGAAATTTTGTATTTTATAGCAAACTTAATCAATAAATAACTAATTACACGGAAGAAGAGTAGCGAGTATAAAGTTCTAAATAGTAAATACGGATATAGAATCGTTCTTATGCTCTGAGGATTAATTGCCAGTAGCTTAATTAAAAAGTTTGATAAGTCACGAGTCCGGATCCTCTCATTATCACTTTTCTACATATCCCTCATCATCAGCAAATCCTGGCCGTTGAAATCCTAATCCAAGGGCCCAGATAAAATTTTAAAAAAACTGCATGCGGTAATTTTTACCGCATGCGGTGTTTTAAAAATTTTATCTGGACTCTTGGATCACGAAATCGACGGTCAAATCTGATAATGGGGAGGGATGAGTAGAAAGATGATTAGGAGAGTATCTCCTTCCGATAAGTCACGTGCTTGATCATCTCAAATATCCATCTCTTATCGTGGATCTATATTCGCGTCAACAGACGGTTGCCATAGTAGCAGCGTGGAAATTTATTTATTTATTTATTATTATTATTATTATTTTTAAGTAACGGTTGAAACTTTCTACGGAAAGCGTTTGTATCGTTGGACTTACGAGTATTTTTCCTATAATTTATGATACTCCTAATGTCAAGGCAATGATATATCATTTGGCCCTACAAAATATGAAAAAAAAATGCGGAATATGATACATTAAATCAAAAGAGCAACCAACAACTGCAATATAGTCAAATAATATATAATCCTCAGTAATTATTTAAAATATCTATAAAATCTATACGGAAGAAGAAGCAAAAACACAAGAAATACTTAGCCCCACCTCATATGTATTATGGCTAATTAATATATAACAACTCATTTTATTTTAATTTTACATGGCAGATTGGGGAACATAAACGGAGGAAGTTTTGTAATTAGCCATGATCAAATAAAAAATAGTTATATTAAAAAAAGAATTCAGGGATGATTTTGACGGCCTTACTTTTGGTGGAAAATAAAAAATAAAAATAGTTTTAAAATATAGTGGGAAAGATATTGAATGAGAGAACGTATAAAGTTTTACAAAAGATAATTTAGTATTTTAATATTTCATCCTTCTATCAAAAGTTAAACAATGATAGCAATATCAACATAGAACCTAGATATTATATAGATAGATTATCATATATAGATATCTTTTATCCAAATAATAATTTGTTTTTGGAGGTTTAACGAGACAATTTAGTATTTTAATATTTCATCCTTCTTATCAAAAGTTTTAGAGAAATCCATTAATACCCTAACTGATAGCGATATTAACATATGTAGAACTTAGATATTATATAGATAGATATCTTTTATCCAAATAATAATTTGTTTTAGAGAAATCCTTTGATTACCCTAACGGCACAGTCTATCTATTATTTCTATAAATAGATCTGAACTGAACCTTCAACAATCAGCACTCTCCTCCTTCCGGCGGCCATGGAGAACCTTCCCAATGAACTGAGAACCGAAATCCTTCTTCGCTTGCCGATCAAATCTCTGGCTCGTTTAAAGTGTGTGTCCAAGTCATGGCGCTCTCTCATCTCCGACCCCAACTTCCCAAAACTGCATTTTCAACGATCTCCCCAACATTACACCCTTCGATTCCCTTACTATGTTCATTCTGATCATGATCATGATCATCTGCGAATTAGAGCCATAGATTTTAACGCATCGCCTCGTGACTATTCTGCTGCTATAAGCTTCGATTTTCCCTCTGACTACAATGTTATGTTAGCTTCTTGTCGAGGGTTTCTACTTCTACTCAATAAGAAAAGAGACAAGCTTCTTGTGTGGAATCCTTCGACCGGTGAGCGCAAACGGATCCTTGATGCAAAATTTGCCATTGTATATAAAGATTGACAAAAGTGGCTCACAAAAAAAAAATCAATATCTTCAACATCCTAAGTATTGGAGGCACAGGGAATAGGAGTTGCAACCTTTCACATTTCACAGCAAGGACACCAGCAATGATAGCACTATGTCCCCCAATGAATTTGGTAGGCTGAATGCATAACAATATCTGGAAGGAAAAAAAGAAAAAAATAGTAGTTGTCATTTGATGAAAATTTCTTTTACCATTTTTTTGGCAGTATAACACATACAAGATGTTCTGAACAAATTCCTAGGTGACAAAGGGAGTTATCAATTTGCCCTGAAGAATTGCTTCAATTCATTCCCACACAAAAATTGAAAAAGAATTGAGTATGAAGAGAACAAATGTTCATCCCCAGACCTTCTAAGCACCCCCCCATTGACAAGCATGTTATTAAGTTATTAAATCAAGCTATACTTCATCATCTTGTAATGGTGATATGAATACCTACTCCATACCCAAAACACACATCAATTTTAAACTGCATGACTTTTGTTACGATGAATCCACTGATGACTACTTAATTGTGCTCGTATCGTTGATAGATCGTCCAGCTTTCCGGATCTTCTCTGTTGTGGAAACAATTCATGGAATAAAGCAGTTGTTATTATGGAAACAATTCATGGAATAAAGCAGTTGTTATTAATCATCGAGAAACTATTGTACCACGTTCCCCGGTGGTTTCTGGTTCAGTGGTAAAGGGTGTTATTTATTGGTTAGTTACTTTCATAGATGACCGAGGATACCCTGAAGTCAATATTCTTGCATTGGACATCAAAGCAAACCAAGTAAGACGAGTAAGGCCTAACATCGATGATGCTGAGCTAATACTTTGTCACTTGAGACTGGTGGGAGAATCTCTGGCTCTAATTGATCCCACCTATTATGATGAAATCAAGGTGTGGGTGATGGAAGAGGGTGAAGGGGAGTCATCTCGGACTAGACGTATATCTATACCTCGCAATCCAGAGGCGAGAGGTTATATTATTTCACCATTATGTTTCAACAAAGATGGTCAACTTGTTACACTACATTATTCTCCTTTGACATTATCAAGATGGAGTAGTGAACAAGGAAACCTGGAAGAAGATAATCGAATATGTCATGGTTATCTGGATCTGAAGCACTCCTTCTATGCATCTACACCTGTATATACTCAAACCTTGCCCTCCCTTCCTTCTACACAGAACGACTAATGTTACCTATCATTAGGGACTTTTGACTTTGATTTAATTATATTCTACAATATTTATGGCTTGCGGATCTTGTTTTGTAATTAATATTTTATACTTTAGATATTTTAATTGCTGAGAGTTATTTTATTTTATTTTTCTAAAGTTACCGAGTTAATATTTTTTGTTAGTCACAAACAGTATTAATATTATGGGACTAGTACACTTTATAACTTAAAGGACTAAAATAATACCTTATGTAAATATAAAGGACTAAAAGTATACTTTGTTCACAACAAAAAAGTCTAAAACTCTAAAAGTATACTTTTCCAAAGCAATTATAGATTAGAACCCAATAAAAATCCTGGAGTATCTATTTTCACTACAAAAAGACGCAAAATAGTAACAGAATTTATCCACGAAAATCCGCGCAATGGAATTAGCAACTAGAATTCCAACAAAAATCTAGTCCATCGCAGAAAAAACTGTGACAAATCCAGTTGTCAACGAAAATTTTGCTACGGACTTTTGAGACGGAATAACTCTGTGGGAACTTACCCATGGGTAAATTAGCCATGAAAGAAAGTTCCGTGGGTACCATGGCAAATGTCCGTGGGTAATTTCCCACTGAAATTTGGGACAAAACATATCCATGGATAATGTACCCACAAAATGTCCTTGGGAATCCGTTCCAGTTTTCTTGGGTAAATGAGAAAATTATCTAGTTTTCATGCCACGAACTCATTCTCAGTTTAATCATTTTTTTTAACAATTTTGAGCACTTAAATGAGAAAATTAACCAGTTATTATAACTAGAGAAATTAATAAATTCCAAATTAATAATATATTAAACAAAAATAAATGTCACAAGTTCTAAGTAACTAAAAGACTAAAGAAAAAGGGAAAATATATGTTCTCAGTCACAAGTATCATAAACAATGAAAATTGTCAACTATCATTTTCTGAATCTTCATTTGCATTGGTAGCAGAAGGACTGTGATGATTGGCAAGGTTAGAGTTAGGTAATTAAATCATCATTCCTTGCAAAGATGACATAATCAGGTTTGTTGTTTGTTTAAAGTGGTCATTCTCTTGTTTCAAGTGTTCATAATTTTGACATTTGAGCCATCTTCGTTTCCAGTTCTTCAAAGTTAAAATCCCCTATAGAATCAATGGAAGGAGTTGAGGCAAAAGAAACAATATGTTGATTCGGCCCTTCTTGTTCTAACCACCAGTAACCCCTAACCACAAATTAAGTTCATTCTGATTAGATTGGCCACTACCTCCCTCAAAATTGACAAATGCCTTTAATCTCATAAATTCATCCTACAAACAGTACATAAAATAAGTACATCATAACAGATTTCTTTACAAATTATGAAGCTAAATTATCTTACAAGGACATGAACTTTCAATAACAGACAAGGGTGTGATCATTATGAAGCCAAAAAGAAAAGTAAAACCCAAACAAAAGATAAGAGAAGAAGTTTGTAGGCAAAAAGTGAATGTGCGGAAATGAAAAGGAATTATAAGATGCTCTGCTAAGCAGTTCTTCAATTATCCCTCACACAAGCTGCAAGATGAACAAGTTATATCAGATGACAGAAGGGACCAAAATAAAAGTATGTTCATATGATTACTCAAGTAGTTAATGTCGCAAAACTAGATCAGATCAGTCAGTTCAATCATTAATTCTGCCTTAATCTCATATGGAATGCTTCCAAAATCAGCCCAGTTAAAAACAGATTGAAAAACTGATTAAAAAAATTGTTAAAACTCACAAGAAAAAGATAATAAAAAATTAGTTTTTTTTGGGGGGGGAGTTTACATAAAACTAAAAACACGTTAATTCAATTACAATAAAAACAATGAGAACTTTTAACCCATGCCTCCACCAATTGAATAAGCAGCTTGATTTCAGTAACACTGACTCAAATATTATAAGTATTGGTGATGTACATTCAGTGGCTGACGCAACTTCAGTTAAAACCAAGTGCGAATGAAGTTTGCGACTTGAGTAACTAATGCAGTGGGAGGAAATAAGCACACAAGTAATTAGAGTAAAACTTAATGTCATACAAAAGATTAAAATACATCTTACACTCTTTTGTCGATAAGGATAAAGTGAATTCAAAAAAACTAATATAATCTCCCTCATTTGGAAAAAAGCAACCAAAAATCACAATATAATTATCCACCACCACAACACAAACAATTCCATAAATTAATCAAGAGGCCCCGCTACTTTCGAGTGAGGAGTGATTCATGTGGACAACATCGAAAGCAACACAAACAATACAATGACATCAAGGACCCCTACTTACTCAAACCCTCAATAACGCAAAATAGTAATAATATGGAACCTCATGGCCGAACTTTATCCCAAAAAAGAACATTGAGACAAAAAATTAATACGTTTCATATACAGATCTTCCATCAACATACAACTAAACATAAATAAACCTGAATGGAACGTATGCTTACATGAGTTGTAGCCGCACGGTGGTCCGCAAATTCTCCAGTTTTCTCATTATAATGAGTCTTTTTGAACAGTTCAAAGACCTATGGCTCCCTTCCCAAATCTTCAGCCTGTAGGTATTAAAAAAGATGTATTATACGAAGCATTAAGTAAATAATGAGTGAATGATTTGAGAATAAAATCTTACCATCCTTCCCTTATGCTCAGTATTAGGAATACTCCCCCCTTTGTGTTGAGTTCCTCCTTTGCTAGACGCTTGCTCACACTTGGTCAAATATTCTGGTGATGTCCATAGTCTCTCTAACTCATTCATCACTTGGTCAAATATTCTGGTGATGTCCATAGTCTCTAACTCATTCATCACTTCATGTAGAATCCACTTAGGCCTAACTTGCTTTTGAAACAAGCCATGTCTGATTCTCTGCATTGTTCCTCTTAAGATTTCTTAATACTTTGCATTCCAAATTCTCTTGACATCATCTTCATATTCAGGCAGCCATTTATATTTTCTCTGCATAATTGAGAAATAAAACAGATAAAGAATAAAAACATAATGAGGAAACAATTAAAAATAATACAAATATAAGAGATTAGATATACTGCCCATTCTTCAAACCACAGTTGCCTACAACTTGCAGGAGTAACTTTCCCACTGTAACATGAATTGTCAAATTTCCCTTGAATTGGCAAAGTTTTTCCATACTCAGAGACCTTTGGCAGATTTTTAACTCTCTGCCAAAATTCTTCTCCGCTTAACCGGGTTGGAGGCACGATGTCTCGATTCTATTCTTGAAAAAGGATATTTTATTTTTCTGGAATTGGTGGTCTATGGGAAGGAATTGCTGATGGCAATCAAAGAAACATGTTTTCCGCCCACGTTTCAATTGGAATGCTTTTGACTTCTCCATGCATATAGGACAAGACAATCTCCCCATTGTCATCCAACCAAACAACATACCATAAGCTGGAAAGTTGTTGATTGTCCACATTAGTGCAGCACACATAGGAAAGTTTTGTCTCAAACAGGCATCATATGTTGACACCCACCCCCCCCCACCCCACAACAATAACTTTAATTCATCCATCAATGGTTGCAAATATACATCTATTTTTCCTTTTGGGTTATAAGGATTAGGGATGATCAACGTCAAGAACATATATTCTCTTGTCATCATATCTCAGGTGGTAGATTATAAGGAGTAACTACCACTCAGATTGCCCAAATGGCGTAAATTCATCCACACACAATCCAAGCCTTGCATTTCTTGAATCATATACAAAGTTTGGATATATTATATCGAAAACTTCCCATGCTTCACCATCAGATGAGTGAGAGAACATTGGAACCTCAACGATTCTCATAGTGCCATCTCATTTCCTTTGCCGTTTTTTTAGAAGCAAATAATCTTTACAGCCTTGGAATGAGAGGTAAGAAAAACAAATGCTTCCTTGCAACTTTCTTTTTTCTTGCACGAGACTTGTTAGAGGAATATTTATCCTCAAAACAAAACTTACATTGGGTGGCATCAGTGTCGTCTTTATAATACAACATACACTGATTCACACAACAATCAATCATTTTGTAATCTAGACCTTGCTTCGCCACTAACTTCTTTGTTTGGTACAAGTTTGGAAGCATTAAGGTGTCTTTAGGTTGTGTCCTCACCATGAGTTGGGAAACTATATTAAAGGCATGCTGAAACATGTTAGTTGATGTCTTAATACTAAATAACTGCAACGTTGTTGAAAGCCAAGATCCTTCACAACCTTCCCATAACGGTTGTTATGCGGCACGTAACATGTCATAAAATTCTCTTGCGTTATTATTTGGCATCTCTTCAACACCTTCCTTATAGTTATCCCTAAAACTCGGCCCAGCTGCATCCATCACCATCATCTCATATTGACTTAGATGGTTTCCAAGTGCCCCATGTGAGGCATGTAGGTCACCTGCTACTAGAGACATAGACCGATGATTTTCTACTCATCCTTCACCATGACTAGTCCATACATAATAGTCCGACATAAAACCCTTACTATAAAGATGCACCTTCACCTTATCAAAAGGTAGATAATACCTACTTTTACATTTCACACATAGACACCTAAGCTCTCCCCATTTTTTAGAATAAGGTGATTCATATGCATACGCAAGAAACCCATCAACACCTTGCTCGAACTCTACCGTCACCCATTTAGGACTCGGATTAATTCTGTTATACATCCATCTTCGATGTTCTGGGACTTTCATTCTAAGAAACAAGAATTCTATTTTAGGTTCAAGCTATTTGAAGGAAAGTTGGCTATCTCTATGATTAACAAACATGGTTGTTAGAATCGCACGATACGCGATACGTATCGTGCGAGTTGATACGAGTCAGGGAAAAAATGATTAGAACGTGACAATGAATCGTTTTTCAAAGGAATCGCAATATTGAATCGACAAATCGTCCGATTCAAAACAGAATCGTGAATCGCGGGAAGATTTCCGATTCAAATCATTTTACCCACGAGGCCACGACTCTTGGTTTTCTTTTAGAATACTTTGGGATTGAAATTTTTAAAGCCCCGACGCTTACAAAACCAATAGCCGTCGTGGGAGTTTAATGATACCTTGGCTTCAGAAAAGAACAAAAAGAAAAAAGAAATCGAGAAGGAGATGAGAGTTTGAGAGAAGAAGAGAGAGTGTACACTGTACAGCGATTACGCAGAAGCTGAGGTACCTTGTAGAGAACACGACTTGAAGAAGGCGCCTTGAACTTGAAGTTGCAGAGAAGACGCCTTCAAGAAGAAGTTGCAGAGAAGCATATCGAGACGGACGATGGAGACTCGGAGAGCATGTTTCTTTTCTTATTTTAAAACTCTTCAATCTTCATATGCTGATCGCTTTGACTAAATCTGTTTCTTTAAATAAGTTTTTTTACTTTATTTCCCAGTACACTTCTTCTGTCATTTTCTTGGTTTGATGAACCTGACTACCCACTAAAACCTGTCGTTTTCCTGCCTTTGTAGTACTTCTGATATAACCTTTTTTCTAAAGTAATGAATTTCTGACAATTGTTCAAAAAAAATATGTTAAATCTGATTTTTTATTTTTACTTTGGATTTATATGATATTATAATGATTATACATTTTTACATCATTTTTCATTTATTTCTGAATCTTACGATTCGATACGATTCAAAAAAGCGAGTCAAACGATTCACAATCCGTATTGCGATTCAACAACCTTGTTAACAAATTAGAAGCATCATCAAAATATAAAACTATCTCAAAAACGAATTCAGCAGCAATAAATTTTTTATGTCTATGTCAATAAGACCAAAAATTGTTTCAAAATCTAATCATGCTTGTTGGAAAAAAAAAACATTAGTGACTTCTAAATAATGAAAAGGATCTTTCTTAACAAATAAATAAACCACAATCAGCATAAATTCAAACAATCTGAAACACAGAAGCTGGGGCAATTAATTATTTCTTATGTTTATATCTTAGTTTAAATTTTTTTTTTAACAAAAAACTGTGCATTTTAATTAAAGTCAGACTGTGAATATGTGATTGTGTATATGAGCAATGTAGCAGCAGTGAGTGCTTATGGTGATGATTCCAACAATGTGATTAACATAATATTATGTATTAGCAACAGTGAGTGCTTCAAGTTGATATTAATTAATTCATTCAATAATGGCGGGTTTATTAGCCTACAAAGGGGAGAGATGAAGAGGTTTTGGGTCAAAAAGTGAAGAAGATGAGTTGGACAAGACATGAATAATCCTAGGTCTAAGGTTACAAGTTGAAGATATGAACAAAGAAGAAGAGCTACTGTATATCCATGGCAGACCAGCACATATGTGTGGTGGGATTAGAATAGTAGAAGGAAAGTGGAGGATATATGATATTTATATATGCTTTGAGGTAATTTATGTACTAATTATATTATTAATATGTAACAGATCAATTATGAGCTAAGTACGGTGTATGTGTGAGAAAGGTTAATAAATAGTAATAACACGAGAGTGAATAATATCTAAGAACAAGTAGAAGGGGGTTGGGGGATGGTTGACATAATTTAACAACAATCTCAACAATTTTCAGTAAAAGAAACAGAAAATACTACAATTCAATCATTCTCATAAACTTTGATACATTTTTGCAGAATACTCCCTCTGGTAAGGCACCAACCAACAAGTGTATTAGTCCTTTTTATAAGGCACTTGCTTGTTCCTAAGGAGTATTAATTATCTTTTACCATGTATGCCCATAATTAATAAGGATAGTGGGTAAGAGTAATAATTAATATGATATTAGAGTTTAATGCAATTAATAGGGGTAATATTGAAAATTACGTAATTCTAGGACAACTTTATTGACTTTAACTGTTTTTCTTAGTTTGTGAGAATCGTTAGTTGGTGCCTTATAATAAGGATCAGATGGAGTATAAGAAAGAAACTCTGTGCCCAGTCAATTCAAGAATTGATCCAGCCATATATACAGAAATGACTTTACTCTCTCAAAAGGGGAAGAGTCTTGTTCTATGTTTATATACGTCACTGATCATAAATAAACAAAAAAAGCTTTATATATGTTCATTGAAATAAAGTAAAAGCCAAATGCATGTGTGCTTCAAAGTACTAACTCGGCACAACAATGGATAACAAGAAAATCTAAGAAAAGGAATAAGAAAGGTACACATTTATACATTCATCAGAAAAAGAGGGAAAAGCTATATATTAAGATGCACGTGAAAGCAATTTTGAAGGACTTTTTGTAAGAAAGGTTCATGACCCTGTATGAAACTTACTGTTCTGTTAAGAAAGGAACAATAGTCTTAAAGTGATAGTAGTCCAAGAATAAATTGTACAGAAAGGGGGAATTCATGAAATTTCATATCAATATAAATCATACATACTATATACTCCATCTCCTAAAGTCAGATTAATTATCACCAATCACCAAATAAGAAAAATGGAATAATCTTCTGTATCAAATGCAATGAATTCTTGATCAAGCAAAGCCCCACTTAATCAAGACATCCCAATTCCACAGCCTTTATATCACTCCTTTCAATCAATCAAAACCAAGATAAATATTGCAAAATAAGACAGTTGGCATTTATGTTAAGGACTAATGTGTTTCAGCCCTTTTATGATTGTTAAACCTTTTATTATTATTCTGTGATTTTGCAGCATTTTACATGACATAAATCCAATCAGTAGTATCCAATCCAACAAGGAAAAATCACACAAAGGGCCTCTTCATTTTTAGACACTAAAGAACTCATCTACCTCACAGATACCTCCAAAATCAACTGCTTGACAAGGGAAACTACCAGAACTGAAGATGGTGAACCGCCTAAATGAGCAAGAGAACAATATGGTTCGACTTTTTGAAAAGGTTAAACATAAAGGCAAATCCAGAGAGTTGAGAGATGAATAGATTATAGTTTCTAGTTTATATTGCCCTGTGTCTAACCTAATTTTGTCTTGGCTTGGTTGATGTTTTCCATTTATTACCAAAAATAAATTATAAACATGAGGTAGACTAGAATTAGAGGCAAGAACAGCACATTCGTATTGACTTTCATTTCTAGTTTGGATATGGACTGATCGAGTCAAGAAATGAAGTCCAAATTTCCCGAACATTTCTTAGTTGGTCATATATGCAAAGTAGAATATAATTATAAAGGCGATATGAAGCAATTTTGCTTCTGACCAATATCAGCAGTCTCATACTTTCTTTAATAACCTTTTGAATAAAAACTAGTAAGGCTCATCGTATTAAACTGAAGCCTAATATTATATATAAATTAACAACAGAATCAGAGCGATACCATACATCTAATATTATGCGCGTGTTTTCAATCCTAAATTACAATTAATGTCAAGTTGATAGTGATAGTGATAATATTAATCTTGATGTTTGATGAGTAGGAGAATTATTGGTTTCTGATTTGATTACTTATGTTATGTATTTTGGTATTTGGATTTTTTTAATCTGGATTTATATGATATTATAGTGATTATACATTTTTCCATCATGTTTCATTTATTTCTGAATCTTACGATTCACGATTCAAAAAAGCAGTCAAACGATTCACGATTCGTATTGCGATTCAACAACCTTGATGTCAACGACAACGTGAAATACCACAGGATACAGCAAGATTGCAGCCACAATGATGCAAAATATGCTTGGAGCGTGCAACTATTTTTTTTTCCCCCAGCAAGAATTTCAAATCCCAACAGTCACAAGATCACCACTCTCATTAGGGAAATTGAGATAGTAACTTAGTCAGTTGAATGCATAAAATTCAGCTATTTTGCAAGGAACAACTTAGAACTAGGTGAGGATTAAAAAAAGGGTTTGATTCAGCTTCTATGAAAGTGTACAACCAACAAGTAACATTGGATTTCATATTTATCACAAAAGCGAAAAAGCAATTTCTAGCAATTCAAGAGGCAACAAATTCAGCGAGAATTGAATCGATTCGATTACAAAATCTAATCCAAAACGAAAAAATGAGACATCACAATGACAAAGAATTATTTCTTCAAAGTTGCATAGGAAATTCACAATGAAAAACCTCAATTACAACATAGCAAATATCTGCAATCTTGAAGCATAGGAAAATGTTCAATTGACAGCAAAAGATATCTCAAGAGAGCAGAAAAATGTATCACACAGAATCTGTGATAAACATAATACTCTCAAAATGCAACAACAGTCACAAAACAGAGGCAGAAAATTCTCAGTGCATCAGTCAGCTAACATGTTCCAGAACTTCAGTGTAATTTGGTGCACGAATTCAGTGGTGAGCATCAGAAAAATAATGTGCAGATTTCAACCAATATTAGCTCGATTTTAGTAGGCACAAACCAAGGTACACAGATTTGTCTAAGGCATCAAAAGCAACAATTCAACCAAATTTTGTAATCAAATTCTAGAATCGCAACAACTAATATAGCTTGGAAATTCACTCAAAAGCCCACACCAACAATTTCTTGAGGTCCAAAATTCACTAGCAAGCTTAAGAATCAGTTTTTCACACTTTAAGTCCACAAACAAGCAAAAAAGAGTCCAAGTTCAATCATGACAAAATTCACCAAACCCAAGCATATGACAAGAATTCTTCTTTAAAAGCAAGTACCAAGTTCACACCACCAATCCTTGCTAAAGAAACCACGAAATCTCAAAGAATCACAAACGGAATAATGGTAGAGGTTTCCTGGTGCACTATCATAAACCATAAATAGTTATTTCAACAACCTTTTTTTAGAGCACAGAAATATGGCGGTCACAACAAAATCTGAACCTTGTCCATAGATTGCTAACAAAATAAAACACGAAGCTGGGAGAGTTACTCAGAAGCTACAATAAAACACACTGATATCACTCCAGAGTTCAGACTCAGATACCCCAGCTACTCAATGGAACTGTAAATAAATGCTATCAACTACAAACCACTAATAAACAGACCAACAATGATTTAAATAGCACATGCACGCAATTAAAAACTCAACCAGCACGAAAACAGAGAGAAAAGAAATAAAACATTAAGGAAAGAATGAACAAAACCCATGAATGCTAAAAATTAGCATCCCCGTCTAATAGGACGAGACAAAACAATAACAACCCTTATAGGGACCACTTGTCCCTTTTACTCTCCCGCACACTCGGCATGACAAGAGCACGGAGGGGAGCATAAGGAGGAGGACAAACATCATAAATGGAAAGATAATAAAACTATTAAAACAAGCATAATTCTTAACAACAGTACCTTTGAATGCCTCACGCTCTTCTCTGCAACAATGCCCCACTCTCTTCTCTTCTCTGCTCAGCGCGTCTGCAAGAATTAGAACAATCGAATGAACTTGTAACGTAAGTAAAGATTGAACCTCAAATTTAGTCGAATGAACAGCTCGAACAAAGCCAGTGAACCCTAAACGCCGTGGGACAAATATATTGTCCTTACTGGGGGAACAAGCCCAGATATTGATGAACTCTACACACAAAAATGGAAAATAAAACGGCATCTAGCATACATGATGTGGCGAAAATAAGGGTGGAGGCCGAATCAAGAGCATTGAAGGAGGAAAGGCAAACCAAAATTGTGGTATGCAACAAGGAAAATATCAGAGAATAGAGATCAGAGAGGACGACCTGAAGCGGAAAAGCAAGCTCAAGCTTTGAAACTTCAATGTAGCTCCTCCCTCCATCGGAATCAGCGACACTGAGTTAGGGCTCCAACGTTCTAGAAATTGAAGGCTATGATGGTGGGTTTTGTAAGACACTTTACCAATCGAATTCCGTCGATAAATACCCAAGGATAATGTCTGTCTGAAATTTCTATCTAAAATATTGTACTATCGACGGAATTTGAGATGAAAGTATTCCGTCTCTAATTTTCGACGTCTTTCCGTCGAAATTCCATCTACGATTTTAATGACGGAATTTCCGTCTCCCCTCGGTAATTTTGTGGCTATTTCACAGCTTTTATGTAGTGTTTCAAATTCAAAAAACCTTAATAATAATATTTTTGCCCTCCAAGGCTCCAAATACCAAATAGACTGAATATAATTAAAAAATTAATGATACTAATCGTAGTGGAGTTTATAGCTGCTAAGATAGGCAAAAGTAAGAAGAAGAAGTAAAGGAGCAACAACTGCAATATGGAATAAGAACCAAACACATAGTACGTCCATATATAGATATCTAAAGGTCTAAAATATTGATTCCAAAACAAGAAACAAGCCATAAACGTTGCAGAATCTAAGTATATTAAAGTGAAAATCCCCTGATGGATCAAATCAGGACTGCTGTGAAGGAAGGGAGAGCAAGGTTTCAGTGTATACAAGTGTAGCTGCAAAGCAACAGTAGCCCTTCAAAGAACTATTACATATTCTATCTCCTTCCAGTTTTCCTTGCTCACTACTCCATTTTGATAATGTCAAAGGTGTCAAATAAGAATGTAGTGTAACAAGTTGACCATCTTTGGTCAAACATAATGGTGAAACTAAAGCTCTCACCTCTGAATTGCGAGGTATAGACATAAATATAGTCCAAGATGACTTCCTCCACATTCTTTCATCTCCCACACATTAATTTCATTGTAATCGATAGTGGCATCAATTAGAGCCAGAGATTCTCCAAACACTCTCAAATAACAAACCCTTGGCTCAAAATCATCGAGCTTAGGTACTATTTGTCTTACTTTGTCTGTTTTGAGGTCGAGTGCAAGAATATCGTTTTCAGGGATTTGTCCCTCATGGAAACGAACTAACCAATGAATAACACCGTTCACCACTGAACCAGCAACCTCCGGATAAAGCGGCGTGATACTTGCTGGATGATTGAAAGCAAATTCTCTATTCCATGAATTGGTTCTAATAGAGAAGAATACCGAAGTAACTGCAAGTTTTGAGATAAAGGAAATTAACGAATATTTTGATAAAGCAAAATCATGAGCTTAAAACTGTTTAATTAAAAAGAATTGTTTAAATAATTAAAATGGTAATTAGAATAAAATAATAATATAATGCGGTGAGTCGGCTTATAGGCGGGCAGGGAAAAGTTAGAAATAAATTCTACAGGTAAACCCAGAGGTAAAAGTCTTTTCGACTGATCAAATTAAGTACAAGTGAAATTCTACACGAAGAAAGAATTTACCAGGCGTCGTTTCCGCAACCGAAAACCCTAATTTCAAATAAGACGAAAAGTTGATCGAGATAGAGTGAGTCAGATAGGCAAAGTGAGAACCTATAGAAACAATTGTGTCTTTTTAAACACGAGATTAAGTTAGGCAACAACTGGACGTTTTACGATTCTGAATTGTTGTCCGAGAAGTTGGTTCTATCGGAAGCGATTTCCGTAAATCGGACGCGTTTGTCCGAATATCTTCCGACGCACCGGAGAATACCTGGATATGATCAAAAAGAGGATCCAAATAGATAATATGAAAGAGGATGGAAAGATCTTCAACGTTCGCTATACCATACCCTAATGATGATTATATATGTTTGTTGTGTTCGAGCACTATTAAGTAGTCATCGGTGGATTCATCGTAACAAAAGCCATGCGACCGTTCAAAATTGATGTGTGTTTTGGGTAGAAGGATCTCCCGTTTCTTCGGGTGTTATTCGAAAACTCTCGGTCACCGGTGGAAGGATTCCACACAAGAAGCTTGTCTCCTTTCTTATGCAGTAGAAGCAAAAACCCTCGACAACAAGCTAAACTAACGTCGTAGTCAGAGGGGAAATCGAAGCTTATAGCAGCAGAATCGTCATGAAGCGATGCATTGAGATCTATGGCTCGCATTTGATCAGCATGAACAAGGTAAGGGAATCATGGGTGTAATGTAGGGGAGACCTTTGAAAATGCAGTTTTGGGAAGTTGGGGTCGGAGATGAAAGAGAGCCATGACTTGGAGACACACTTTAAACGAGCTAGAGATTTGATCGGCAAGCGGAGAAGGATTTCGATTCTCAGATGATCGGGAAGGTTCTCCATGGTGGCCGGAACAATAAGAGGAAGTAAAAGGGAGAGGGATCAACGACCCTAGATATCCGAGCGACAATTTTTGCCGGCGGTTCGAATTTTTTTTTTTTTTTGAAATTGGGGACCTAATGGTCCCGGGCAGGGTTCGACCCGATAGAAAGGATGGATAGGCCAGCATCATACCACTGCACTACATGATAGGCCAGCATCATACCACTGCACTACATGAGTGCTTGGTTGGCGGTTCGATTTTTTGATTTCCCAGTTTGGTACAATTTACCGAGACTATTTTGCAGTGTTTTGAAAACCGGACCGGACCGGCCGGTTTGGACCGGTAACCGGCGAACCGGCGGAAAGCTGGTCCGAACTAAGGGTAAACCGGAGTCCCGAGTTGACCCGGGGTCAACTCGGCCTGAACCGTCCGAGTTGACCGAGCCATACAGTCCGATTTTTTTAAAAAAAAAATTATTTGCATGAAACTGAAACTCTGAAACTTGGTGAGAAAGAGAGATCTGAAGCCAATATTACATAATTTTTCTCTGGTCACAAAAGACATACAAACAGAACAAACCATGAATAATTACTTGCTTCCTTTCGAAAGCGTTAGAGGGATTCAGGCCGGATCTGACGAATTGGAGGTCCTCGTCAAAAGCGGTGACTGCGCGATTTCTCCTTCTCCTCTCTTTCGAAAGCGGTGGAGGGATTCAGGCCGATAACTGCGCGGTTTCTCCTTCTCCTCTCTTTCAAAAGCCACAGCTACTCCTCTTAGATCACGCTCACGAAAAGAAGAAGAAAACAGAAGCTAAGGGGCGCATGTCCTCTATCACTGATATGGTTGCGTGAAGAAGAAAATGGAGAGAAGGCGTATCTCCTCTCTCACTCACATAGTCAGTCAGATGATTGTCTGAAAAGAAAATAAAGTGAGGCTGAAAATAAAGTGAGTGGGGCAGTCAAAGTGTCAAACACATTTAGGCAAAAAAAAAAACAAACAATTAAAAAAATGTCAAACACACAATCCTAAGCATTCACGTGGGTTGCCTGCCTGCCTCCAACTATGACATGACTTAATGCTCCAACTATGACATGACTTAATGCTGTCATGAATTGAGAAGGGAGGGAACGTGTTGTGGGGCCCTCACAAAATATGAAAATAAGTTGTACCGGTTGACTTCGGTCTGGCCCACTGACCCTTAACCCAGTACCCCGATCGGTTCAGTGACCGGTCCGATTTTCAAAACCTTGCTATTTTGTGAATATTCGTTTTGCGTTTTCTCCCTTCTTTTTACTCGCTTGGCTATATAAACCTCTCTGACCACTCGAGTCTACCCCAACCTCATCAAAATTTAAGGTTCAATTTTTCTTATGAGTTAATTTCATTCTCTTAATTCTTTTAATTTCAATGACATTGTCTAAGGGTAAAAAAAAAAACAAAATTAAAAATTCAATTTAGCCCTGAAATATTTTTGCGCAGGGGTTGTGAGTGTCAAAAATTTTCTTTAAATCAATATCGCCTTGGAATTATATCAATTTCAGCTTCCAACTTATGCTAGTGCTCGCTTATTTACTTAAAAAATCAGGAGGCCAGATAGGCGGTTTGATTTTTGTTTCCATGTTCTTAAATTTTCTTGCCTTTAATTTAATATTCTCTTAAACTTTATTTTTCATATACATATAACCCTTCAAAATTTGTTTAAACTGAAGTCATTTACAACTAAATATTTATGTTTGAATAACTGAAATTACACATCTAACCATAGGTACCGTATCGTGCATGGCAGGGAGCACATTTATATCTTATAATTGTATCACTATCCATGTTTATTTGATATTTGTAAACTTGTAAATATCTAATAAATCACAAGTGTACACTTTTAACAAAATACTTATAAGGCCAAAAGGCCTTATTAGGGATTTCTTTTTGTTGTTAAAAAACCATAAAACCCTTGTGTAATTAAAAAGGAAAATTGAAGGTAGGCCTGAGTTCAATTTTAATTATTTAGCTGGATTTATTTACTATTTAATTGTAAATTCCTGGAGCTCTAGATAAGCCCGTGTCATTTTTCAACAAATTGGGATTGTATCTATATCAGCAAACCTGCAATTTGAACTCTTGGATCATTCGATCGATTCAATTAAAAATATAAAAATACTAGAAAGTGTTACATCCAGTGCTACAAAATCATGCATATATAACGTTAAACAGTTAATGGTTATAGTGAATGAGCGGTAAGACGATAATATGTGTTCTCTAAATCATAGATTCTTATGCAAGAACACAACTCTAAAGAATCTTATGATATCATGCTTTCACATAATTAATACAATTAAACATACTAACTTTTATCTATAATTGCGGAAAATCTTTAGCAATGGAAAACTTTCTCAGAGTCTTGACATTCTCTCTTCTTGTATCTTCTTATGATAGGGATGGGATACAACTTTCATGGTTAAACTCTGAAAGCCTCTTACGCTCTTTATATTTCTCTTTTCTGAATATACGTCCCTTTTTGCTTTCTGAGAACTGCACCTATCAACAGTCATCATTTTATTAATTATAATAACTCTCATACCAATATTACATTTTTGCCCTTTTCTTATTAAATCAAAATAACACTTATTTATACATGAGACACAAATATTTTACATTCTCCCACTTGGCTCATGTCACAAAGTGTCCCTTCATGATTTAATAAAAATCATCACAATGTGCACACACAAGGCTAAGGGTTCTATACATTGGCCTCATCATCATATGTCGTGATCAGAATTAAAACTAATATGAGTCATGACGGTTATATGCTATCAAATTGGCATATTTCCTTCCATGTACCACTATATTAATTCTTCTTCCTAACATTATACTTTAATTGAAGTAAACATAATGTCCTGCAACAATACTATAATGTCTTCATTAGGGACAAATCCTGTTTTTCAAAATAATCATTTATGCATGTATGTAAACAAAATATTTTTGAAAAAACAAGGTGACTTTCATAAACTTATACATCATTGAATTCAAAGTGTCAAAAGTCAATAATTACAATAATGATCCATCATTCATTAGCTGACATAATACTCATACTATACAAATGACCAGTAAACACCTTGGGCGGTAATCCCTTTGTCAAGGGATCAGCTATCATACAATCAATGCTAACATGTTCTATAGACACTCTTTGTTTCTGAACCTCTTCTTTAACGGCAAAGTATTTCAATTCCATATGCTTAGCACCCTTTGAATACTTGTCGTTTCTCGAAAAGAAGACTATTGTGGAATTATCACAACAAATTTTCAGCGACCTTTCAATACTGTCGACCAATCCAAGCCCTGAAATAAAATTCTGCAGCCATTTAGCATGAACCATGGCCTCAAAGTGTGCCACAAATTCCACTTCCATAGTGGATGTAGCAATCACCGACTGCTTCGCACTTTTCCATGATATGGCTCCTCCAGCTAAAAGATATAGGTAACCACAAGTGGATTTTCTTGTATCCACACATCCTGTAAAATTTGAATCTGTGTACCCAAACACTTCAAGGTTGCTAGACCTCCTATAAGTAAGCATGTGACCTTTAGTTCCTTGCAAATTTCTATCTCAGAACTTTCGTTTCAGCTTTCCAATTACCCATATCAGGATTACTCTGGTATCTTCCCAACATTCCAACTGTAAAGTTAATATCTGGTCTCGTACAAGTCTGAGCATACATTAAGCTTCCAACTAGTGATGTATGCGGAATTGCTTCCATTTCTTTTCATTCCAATTCATTTTTAGGACATTGCATGAGACTAAACTTATCTCCTTTTTGAATTGGAACCGGAGATGATGAGCAATTTTCCATATGGAATCTCTCCAAAACTTTATTAATATATGTTATCTGAGACAAGCCTAACAATCCTTTTGATCTATCACCAGATATTTCTATCCCAATCACATAAGCTGCCTCACCCATATCTTTCATTTCAAAGCTACTAGAGAAAAACTTCTTAGTCTCATTTAAAAGACCAAGATCATTAGTTGCAAGCAAGATATTATCAACATACAGAACCAATAATATAAACTTGCTCCCACCGACCTTCAGATATATACACTGATCAACAGTATTTTCTTTAAATCCAAAGGAAACAATAGTATCATTGAATTTAAGTACCATTGTCTTGAAGCTTGTTTAAGTCCGTATATTGATTTCTTTAATTTGCACACCATGTGCTCTTTTCCTTTTTCTATGAACCCCATTAGTTGGTCCATGTACATATCTTCTTCTAAATTCCCATTTAGAAAGGCTGTTTTAACATCCATCTGGTGTAACTCTAAATCATAATGAGCCATTAATGCCATTATGATTCTTAGAGAATATTTCTTAGAAACTAGTGAAAATGTTTCTTTATAGTCAATGCCATCTTTTTGAGTAAATCCCTTTACAACTAGTCTAGCCTTGTAACATTCCAAGTTACCATCAGAGTCACGTTTGGTCTTAAAGACCCGCTTACAACCAACTCTCTTACATCTTTCTGGTAAATCAACAAGATCCCAAACATCATTTTGTTTCATAGATTTCAACTCATCTTTCATGGCATCTAGCCACTTGTCACCATTTTCATTATTCATGGCTTGTGACAAAGTAACTGGATCATCCTGAATACCTAAGTCAAAATCAGACTCTTATAGATATACCATATAATCATTAGAAATAACATATCTCTTTTCCCTCTGAGATCTTCTTAATGCTATTTGTTGCAGTCCTTCTACAATTGGTTCATTCGGTTCATTAACAATATTTTCATTATGAGTAATGGGATCATTCATTTTTTGTTCTCCATGATTATTAATTGGTTCAATAACACGAGAAACAACAACTTTACTAGAAATACAAGTTAATGGAATAACAACTTTACTAGAGACACAAGTTGGTGGAACTGGTACTCTAACTTCTTGAATATCCATTTTACGTGGTGTTTCACTCCCACTAACTTCACCATCCCCAATGAACCTAGCATTTTCAGTTTCAAGAATCCTTGTGGTATGATTAGGATAGTAAAATCTATACCCTTTCAATTTTTCTGGATAACCAATGAAATAACCACTAACTGTTCTTGCTTCTAGTTTCTTTTCTTGTGGGTTGTAGTGTTTAAGTTCTGCTTGACAACCCCAAACATGCAGATTTCTTAAACTAGGTTTCCTTCCAGTCCATAACTCAAAAGGAGTTTTTGGAACTGTCTTACTAGGAACCCTATTTAACATATACATGGCAGTCTTTATAGAGCATAAGTCCACAATGAAATGGGTAAAGAAGAGTTACTTAACATACTTCTAACCATATCCAACAAGGTTCTATGACACCTTTCTGATACACCATTCTGTTGTGGTGTACTTGGCATTGTGTATTGAGCACAAATACCACGCTTTTCAAGAAATTTAGTAAATGGGCCTGGATGTTGTCCGCTTTCATCATACCTTCTATAATACGCACCACCCCTATCAGACCTGACAATTTTCACCTTTATATCTAATTGCCTTTCAACTTCATCAATGTAAATCTCTAAAGCATTTACAGCTTGAGATTTATCACGCAGCAAATAGACATAACCATAACGTGAAAAATCATCAATAAAGGTGATAAAGTATTTTTCTTTATTAAAAGTGTTAACATCAAAAGGACCATATATATCAATGTGTATAATTTCAAGAAGTTGAGTGCTCCTTGTGGCTCCTTTCTTTGTGTGTTTTGTTTGTTTACCTTTAATACAATCCACACAAACATTTAGATCAGTAAAATCTAAATCCGGAAGGATTTCATTCTTTACCAATCTTTTCATTCTTTCTTTAGAAATGTGTCCTAAATGTTTATGCCACAAGAAAGCAGAACGTTCATTTACTAAAGCACGTTTAGTGCTAACATTATGATGCAAAGTCATAAGTGTTTCAGCATATAGATTGTCAAGACATAATTTATATAATCCATCACATAAAGTATCATTACCAATCAAATGATTGTGCTTGTACAAACTGAAACAACCACTACTACAATTAGAAAAATATCCAGCTTTATCAAGTTTGGAAACCGAAACTGAATTTCTAGACATACTAGGTACATAAAGAGTGTAAGTCCAAATGATATCCACTGTCATGAATCAAACGGTACGTTCTAATGTTGGTTGCAATGCTCATTTGCATGTACATCAAACTCAATCTATTAGATTTTTCCCAGTTCTTAAAATGGTCTCTTTCACCCTCAGTGCTTTCATCAGTAATAGCACTGGGTTTCTCATCTCTAAGAGCTAAATCCAAATCCATTACCCCAAGGTAAAATTGAATTTTTTCCTTCCATTAAGAGAAGTTCAGTCCATTAAAAACTGCAAAAGTTGAGAATAGCGAATGTGTGGCAATAGGTACTATAAGGAATAATATAAAATATAATTGAAAACATTGATGCTTTGAGTCACACTAACATACTTCACAAATTCAAATATAATTCATTCAATGCATATCAATGTTCACCTTTGGGGACCTACTAATATACAAAATTCAACCATAATGATGCTATAAAGATTTTACATAATTTGGCAGTGATGCATATCCCAACTAGAAATATTTATCATCTTTGGATGTTTAAATAAAACTATAAGTATATGGACAATACCAACATTTATGTTTAATTATTATAAAGACAAATAATCAATCTTTGGGTTGACCCATAACCACCCTATAATAATAAACTACAATGTACCCACAACATAAACATAATTTCATAGCATCAAGGTTATGGGTAATTTGAAATGTCACAATAATATTTGGAATTAAAATAATTCATAAGAATTTGACCACTTTGGTGACTAACAAATTCATCATACTTAATTCTAAAACTTAAATGTTTAATATTCTTACAATTTCTATTCACAACATCTAAGTAATTTAATTTTAGATCATCATACAGAGGCAAAAGTAATTTGTTCATTTTTCTAAGCTATCAATAATAGCAAACTAAGAGACTCAAAATTAAAGCCTAAATTTGGCCCAAAATAAATTAAATTAGGCCCAGAAAATGTACAGCCCATTCCATTAAAAAATTGACTTTTGCCCCAAAATAAATATAAAAAAACGGTATAGTTTAGCCCAAATCTACTGCTAGCCCAAAACCCTTTTATTTTCTTTTATTTAATAATTCTGGTCCAAGCCCAAAACATACTATTAGCACAAAACTCTTTTATTTTCTATAATAATTATGGGCCAAGCCCATCAGTCCTTTCCAGATAGTCCTGTACGTTTTTTTAAGATTGCACTGTTCATCTTCTACCCCCATCCGGGTCATATTGACCAGGTTAACGGACCCGACTCTTCCGCCAATGTAACCAGTGTTTCCGGCGTCAGTTTTTAGCGTTCTTAATGTCTATCTTTTCGGTTTTTTGAGATCTACGCAATGAATCCTATTTTGTGGCCTAAAAATACTGTTTTTTCATAACCCAATTTCAAAAACTAAGGACAGCCGAATATATATTGTTCATATTTGGCTTCCATTCTATTTCTCTATAATATATATGGGTCTAGAATTTTATAAACATGTCTTTTAACAATTATACAACATGATAAGAGGTAGATCTTTTTCAACAGAATCACAACAACAAAAACGAACAGAATTCCAAAACGCATAAAAGTAAAATTTTCATTACGTTTGAAATATCCATATGCATATCACGAACACCAGTGAATAATTGTTTGTATTCAGATTTCAAATATAGAATGAAATACTTCTAATTTAAAATCACAGTGAAATCCAATCTTTAAAAAAACAACGTATCTAATATCCAATGAATATCTTCTGACAGTGAAGTCCAATCTTTAAAAATAAAGAACGTTTCCAATATCCAATGAATATTTTCTGATTGAAAATAATCATAAATTTTAGAAACCCTAACTTTTCAAAATCAGAAATTCTTTTATAATTGTATATGGAAAACATGAATTCCTAAACACAGGCTCTGATATCACATGTAAGACAATAATCTGTATTCTCTAAATCATAGATTCTCATGCAAGAACACAACTCTAAAGGATCTTAGAATATCATGCTTTTACATAATTAATACAATTAAACATACTAACATTTATCCATAATTGCGGAAGATCTTTAGCAATGGAAAACTTTCTCAAAGTCTTGACCTTCTCTCTTCTTGTATCTTTTTATGATAGGGATGTGATACAACTTTCACAGTTAAACTCTGAAGGCCTCTTACGCTCTTTATATTTCTATTTTCTGAACGTACGTGCCTTTTTGCTTTCTGAGAACTGTACCTATCAACCGTCGTCCTTTTATAAATTATAATAACTCCCATACCAATATTACCTTTTTGCCATTTTCTTATTAAATCAAAATAACACTTATTTATACATGACACACAAATATTTTACATAAGCGTTATATATAGAGGTGGAGTTTGCGCAAGAATATATAACATTAATGCTTAACTATTAAATAGACAAACCATCATATACTAAGAAACAGAATTCACAAAAGCAAAAAGATAACAGTTTTAATTAACCATAAAGTATAATGGACAAACATGACAGTTCTTACAAAGAAACCGTTATATAATACTTTTAAACGATTTGTCTTCCAACTTTACATCAACGAAAAACAAAAAATAATGATTATAGCAATTAACCGCAAAGTATGAATAACACAAATGACGCTTCAAAAGAAACAACTGTTATATAACACTTTTAAACAATTTCTCTTCTCACACTACCAAAAAAAAATTGTGATTTGCGATGGAATTTTTCTATCGCAAAACAAGTTTGTGATGGAATTTGCAACGGATTTGGTTCGTCGCAAAAAACCTTGTCGCAATTGCGACGGAAAATGAAAATTCCGTCGCAAATTTCGAATTTTGCGACGGAATCATAACGGATTTCGTTTCCGTGACAAATCCCATGGGATTTGCAACGGATTTCAAATCCGTCGCAAAATGTATTTCTAAAAAAAAATATTAAAAAAAATATGAAAAATCATTAAAATATATATATAAATTATTTTAAAAAATATATAAAAATTCATAATGATAACATCAATATATTATTTAAATTTTATTTCAAAATCATCATTTTTTAAACTTTAACTAACATCTATAAAATCATATCATCATTATATTATTTAATTATTAACGCAGATATTAGTCAATATTAGAAGTAATTAAGTTTTAATACATATAAAAAAATTGTAGCATTATATAGTCAATATTATATAATGCTACAAATACATAATCCCCCCTGTTAGATTCGATAACTAATAATTGCGCAAAGAACAAGGGTAAGATTGCAAAAGTTACTGCTGCCAGACATAAAATTCCTAACTACAACAGAATGCGGAAAACAAAATAATTTGAACGCAAGAGTAAGCCTTGAACAATTTTCTCTTCATACTTGATGGCTTTTTTATATTTTGCCTAATAATCAAGCAACTGCTCCAAGATTCAAAACCACGTGTTTTTCACATCAAGAAAGGAGAAACATAGGGTCAAAAATTAAAGGGAAAATCATTTTCAGGGCCCTTTTTGAAGAAAAAAATCCCACAAAAGGCCCTCAGAATTCTGAAATCCCTAAAAATGCCCTTGGGCCTTTTCTAGGATTTTCAGAATCTCCGTGAGTTGTTAACGGAGCTGATATAGTTGTTAACGGGGTACTGATATAGTTGTTAATGAGGCTGATTTATTTGTTAGAAAATTGTTGTTAATGAAGCTGATTTAGTTGTTAATGACCTACCCATTAACAACTATATCAGCCTCGTTAACAACTCACGCAAGATTCTGAAAATCCCAGAAAAGACCCAATGGCCTTTTCGGGGATTTCGAACTCGAGGGCTTTTTTTTTTTTTTTCCAAAAAGATGGCCCTGAAAATGATTTTCCCAAAATTAAATCAGAAATTAAAAAAAAAAAATATACCAAAGAATCTCAATCATAGGGTCAAAACAAAAGGAGAGATTAATATTGACAGCATAGGGTCAAAAATTAAACCATAATTTTTTTTTTAAAAAAAAACAACAACTCCACTATATATAATCAAAGTATTATACCACAGAATCTCAATCAAGTGTATAAACTACAACAAACATGTCCATTAGCCACAGAATCTCAATCAAGTGTATAAACTACAACAAACATGTCCATTAGCAACTATCTAACAATATATGATAAAAAAAATTGAAAAAAAAAATCAAACTTACCTAGCAAACCGGCGACGGTAGAGACCGGAAGGGGCGGTGACGGGGGGCGGGTGGAGACCGGGGTGGCGGCGACGGCACGGGAGGTGGAGGACGGACGGTGAAGAGGGAAAACGAAGAGCTAGGAAGGGAGGAATCGTGAAAGTGTAGGAGGAAGACGAGGTTGGGAAATTATAAATGAGTTTGCGATAAAAATCCAATTCCGTCACAAAATAATTTTTCAAAAAAAATATTAATTTTGTGACGTAAATCCATTTCCGTGGCGTTTTGTGACGGAGTTTCAATTTCATCGCAAAATTATTTTTTTAAAAAAATTATTAATTTTGCGACGGAATTTCAATTCCGTCACAAGATTATTTTTTTAAAAAAATATTAATTTTGAGACGGAAAGAAATGGATTTCCGTTGCAAAACCCAAACGGGGTTTTGCGGCGAAATTTCAATTCCGTCGCAAAATTATTTTTTTAAAGGAATTATTAATTTTGCGACGGAAATCCATTTCCGTCGCCCAAAACCCAAACAGGGGTTTTGGGACGGAATTTCAATTCCGTCGTAAAATTATTATTTTATAAAAATTATTAATTTTGTGACGGAAATCCATTTCCGTCGGGTTTTGTAACAAATTTCAATTCCATCGTAATTTTTTTAAAAAAAATATTAATTTTGAAACGGAAATCCAATTTTGTCGCAAACATTACTAATTTTACGACGAAATTTAAATTCCGTCGCAAATATTCCTAAATTTGTGAGGGAAAAAATTTCTTCACAAATTCCATCGCTAATAAGCTATTTTCTAGTAGTGTCACCTTTAAACTCTAATAAAGTACCTTTTCATAACCCTCGATATGACACTCAAGTACCAATTTCTAAGTCAAACACTTCCTAACAGCATTTGAAGTATACTTCCACAGTGTTTAGACTCACATTTTCCTTTTGTTTCTTATTATTTTTCTTCATTAGCCTCCCCTTTATTTCCTTATCGTGTTTAGATCCTCCAGACTAATTTGTTTTAATTTAGGGAAAATTAATCATAGGTTCTAGGCGAGAATTAAATACAAATGTTCCAAGAAATCTAATTTTTGCAAGATTGAATTGTTCTAAAGAAGTCAACTTGATTTACAAATATGAAAGTATAACTTATGAATATACATTATTAAATTTGAGTTATAAATAAGGCAATTTGACTTGTAAATATGAAATTTTCGTTTGTATGACGTGGGACTTATGAATAATTTTTCCTATAATTTATTGATCCTTCTAATATCAAAACAATAATCGATTAGAACTCTATAAAAATATTGAAATCTCTATTTTCAAATGCAAAAAGCTCTTATCCAAATAAAAATATAATTTGGCCCTCCAAATACGAAACATACGGATGCAATAAAGAAGAGGAGTAATAATATACTCTTTCTAGTATTAAATATTTGACCCAATTGACTTTTTTTTGGAGAAATTTAAGAAAGTCAAATATATAACTTAACTATAGTATATGTTGCGTATCATTAGATTACATATTATTTCATAAATCTAGCTATTTATTTTAGGAAAAAAAAATTATAGATATAAATATCTTAAATTAATTTATTTAGCTTCCTTAATTTTTTTTAGAAAGTCAGCGGGAAATCTCAACATCTATACGGAAGAAGAAGCAAACACATTGTATGTACGTACATAGATATCTAATCTAAAGGTCTTAAATAATAATTCCAAGACATGGCACAAAGCCATAAATATTGGGTAGAATCAAATTAAATTAAAATAAAAGTGTAAAGTCCCTAATGGATAAAACTAGGCATACTATAGGATTGGTTACCGTTCTCTTCCTCTCCTCTTTTCTTTCACTATTTATCTCAACCTTTAGATTGAAATTGAACGGTTCAAATTTAATGTTTCATCAAAATATTCTTTTAAAATATTTTTAATTGCAGTTTTAAATCATCGTAAGTAAAGTTTAGCGGTTTGTGAATTTATTTATTTAATAATTTGATATTTTATCAATATTTTTATTGAACATTAAATCTAAATCACTCAAATTTTAATCTAAAGGCCGAAATGAAATGAGTAGTGGAGGAAAAGAGAATGGGAAGAGAACGGTAAGAACAAAGGAGCATAGCCAAACCTACGTATACGTACTACTGTGTGGAAGGAAGGGAGAGCAAGGTTTCAGTATATACAGGTGTAGCTGCAAAGCTTTCGTACACCAGATCATAGCCATTACATTTTCTAACTTCTTCCTGTTTTCCTTGTTCACTCCATTTTGATAATGTCGAAGGATTATCTAGTGTAACCAGCTTACCATCTTTGGTCAAACATAATGGCAAAAAATAAGCTCTCAGCCTTATTGCACAGGAAGGTATAGACAGAAGTTTAGTCCAAGATGACCTCACTCCATCCTCTTTCATCACCCACACCTTAATTTCTTTAAAACCCTTCAAATCAAACAGAGCCAGGGATTCTCCAAACTTCCTCAAATCACATTGTCTTAAGTTGATAATAATATTGTCATGCTTAGGTACTACTTGACTTACGTTGTTTGCTTTGATGTCAAGTGCAATAATATTTGTTTCATTCCGGCGTGCTTCCTCCTTATAAAAATAAACTAACCAATATATAACACCGTTGACCGCTACACCAGCAAGCAGTCCTGGAAAACGCGACCTTATAATTTCGCCACAACTGAAAGCAATTTTTTTATTCCAAGAATTGGTTCTAACAGAGAAGACACGAAAACCTAATACCATATCAAGATTTATTTTTGTTGCGAGCGCTATTAAGTAGTCGTCAGTGGACTCATCGTAACAAAAGCCATGCAGTTCAAAACTGTATGTACGAGGTAGTAGGGTCTGTTTCTGCTCACCGGTCGTAGGATTCCACACAAGAAGCTTGTCTATTTTGTTATGCTGTAGAAGCAGAAACCCTCGACAAGAAGCTAAAATTTCGTCGTACCCAAAGGGAAAATTGAAGCTTATAGCAGCAGAATCGTCACAAAGAGATGCGTTGAGATCTATAGCTCGCATTTGCAGATAACTATTACGATCATGTTCAGCACGAACACGGTAAGGGAATCGATAGGTGTAATCTTGGGGAGATCGTTGAAAATGCAGTTTTGTGAAGTTGGGGTCAGAGATGAGAGAGAGCCATGAGTTGGACACACACTTTAAACAAGCCAACGATTTGATCGGCAAGCGATGAAGGATTTCGATTCTCAGTTCATCGGGAAGCTTCTCCATGGTGACCGGAAAAAGAAGGAAGAAGAAGAGGAGAGAGTCTGTGTGTGACGATTATTGGTAAAGGTTTGATTTATAGAAATAATAGATAGATGGAGCCGGAGGGTAATTAATGGATTTCTCTCAAAAAAAAAATATTATTATTAGGATAAAAAGATATCTATATCTATGTTGAGATCGTGTTTATCAACTTCTATTTATCTATCCAATATTAACGGGAAAATTTATGTTTGATATTAAAACTATTATAAACAGATATTATTTAATTAGTAAAAGAAATTTTTACTAATAAGACATAGATAGACACTAATTATTCGAATTTATGTCTGATTCTTATTATAATAAGACACTAATTATCTAAATATGAATTTAAAAAGATAAGTAGGAAAAGAATATATGTATTTAATTTTATAAAAAAATAATTACTGTTTTATTTGATTTAGACGCTTATATCTAAATCTAAATATGGATAGACAATTTAAAAAGATAGGACAATAAAGATTATATGCAATTAAGAAAATAATTCTAATTAGTTAGAACATACTATTTGGAAAAAATTAATGAATATAAATAATATATATTCCGTTGGCAAAACAATAAATAATATATATTCCCAAAATATTTTTAATATCTTTCCGTTAGATTATCTAATTTTAAATTTAAAAGAAAAATGGTTCAGGTTATAGATCCGAGTCAAACTATATGAGAGCCTCAAGGCATAAATAACGAGTGCGTTATATTTTTCACCAGGAAAGAACAGTCCCATTCGATTACAAAACTTGATTCTTTTCATTCCTTTTTCCTCAATTTTTCTCCGAGAATATTCCATCCATAGATCTCACCTTTCTTGAGAAAAAAGTTCGCTTTTGGTTCTCCTTTCCACCAGTCTTGAAAATTTCTCGAAGGCCGTGGTGGACTTTCTCGCAGTTCACACCGCCATTGGAGCCGCCGCGAACGGTATCGGAGTCGGAAAGCTTGTGGGTGCTGCTATAGTAAAGTTCATAGGAAACTTGGCGCCAAAGAAATTCATACTTAATTAATGTCGGACCTTAGCATAAATATTTGAGAGTCAAATATACACTCATTAACTAATTAAAAAAATTTATGATTATATAACATATTTAAAATATTGAGATTTATAATAAAAGTATTTTAACAATTATGTATAAGATAACATATCTTTTTCTAGAAGGGATGTCATATCAATTATAAAATAGGAAGATATTATGAAATTTCAAAAAATTGTCTGTTTTATACTCCCTCCAGTCCTAATTATAAGACAACATTTGATAGTTGGTTTTGGTCCTAATTATAAGACAACATTTTAATTTGTCAATTTCTTCCTAAAATACCCCTATTTTATTCTCTCAAGTGTATTTGGTTTTTGGTGAGTATATGTATGTTGATGCGTAGACTCTCACAGTAAGTAAAAATTTTAAATTGTTGTATATTAATTTATTTATCATTCAGCTGATATTAATTTTTCAATACATATATATATAGACACACATTTACACACACAGATATATGTGTGTGTGGCTACACACAAATATATATAGACACAAACACACACACCTATATATATATATATATATGTGTGTGTGTTTATACATATATGTATATTTGTGTATCTATGTGTGTGTACATATATGTATATCTTTGTGTGTTTGTCAATATATATGTGTGTGTAAATATATATACACACATATATGTGTGTGTATGATATACATATATACGCACATATATGTATATATAGCAAAACTATTATTTCAATTAGAAAGCGTGTAGAAAGAAAAAATTTAGGTTGAAGAAGTATGTGGTAGGGGTTGTTGATTTACTTTTCCTTATATCATTTTAAATTTGTATGAGGGTATTTTAGGAAAATGAGTAAAATTAACTAATTTAACTCATCTCTTTAATCTCTCCAAAATCGGTTAAATATGTCCTATAATTAGGACCGGATGAAGTATTAAATTTGGGGGATTAAATTTTACAATATATTAAATTTTTAAAAAAGATATTCTGAACAATATTTTTTTTGGGTGCTATGGCTCCTTCATGTCCCTTAAAACATCCGCCATTGTTAATACTTTTAGGGACGTGGACTGGTAGCTGGGATTATTTGTGTAATTAAAAGGGTCATTTAATAAAGTCTCTCTTGGTTCTCGCGTGTGTGTGTCTATATGTATATATCGTACATAATTCTCATTTAATTTATAGTTTCTAAATTTAGATGCGATATTGTCGTTATTTTGCTGATGCTATAACCAGTGGAATCAGATTCCCTGCCTATGAGAGCATTTCTCATCTTGGCCGTCTAGATGAGATCCTGGACGGCCCGATTTTTTTACTTTTTTTTTTTAAAAAAAAAATATTTTAATATGTAAAGAATTTAAAATAAAGATAATATTCAACTAATATCTTTTTTAAAAAAATAATTTTTTAATTTAAAAATCATCAAATAAAAAATATTAAATCTGAACTGTCCAAACAAGCTTTCCCTATCTATCTTTATCCTTTGGATAGACAGGGAAACCGGTCCCTATAACTAGTAGGGGAAAGATCAAGTTTTATCTTGGGCTGATGAGTACACCACTGAGTTAGTCAACATTAGTACTTTGCCTAATGATCGAATGCACTTTGAAAACCTATATCTTTGTTCAAGTTTATTGGTTCTTAACGTAAAACTAAAACATATTTATCTTTAGTTGAGCTAGATAATATTGTTGGCAAACAAAAAATAAGCTAGATAGGATAACTTGTTTTTCCTAAAACACGAATCAGCTTTTTTAATCTCTCCACTTAATTAGGTCATAAATTAAGAACTGGATAAGAATAATTTCTATAAGTAGTATTACCTCTAGTCCTTAGTATAAGATATCGATCATATTAGCACTGTGAACCAATTAACCAGCAGGATTAGTACGTGTGTGCTTTAATTTCTTGCTTGTGCGTGCTTCTTGCTCAAAAGTCATTATTATTTATAAACAATCCTATAGAATTTAGGACTCAATTACACATCAATCATATATGAAAATTGGTTTTATGGTATCAGAACTCATTTTGTGCAATTTATAACTCAAATGATTATTATTTATAATTAATCATATTTTATTTACAACTCAATTATCCATCATATACAAACATTGATTATCCCATGATTTACAACTCATCTTCCAAATATAACATTTAACGGTTCAGTACGTATTTATAGATAACATGAATAAATTTTAAATAATGACACACTGTTCATTATTTATAAAAAAAAAAAATATTAATTTCTTTTAAAAACCTTATCTTGATCATTAAAGAACAATTAATAATTTATACTTAATAGTATTCTAAATATTATTATATTTAGATTTTCTACAGTTTGATCTTTTGATTAAATTATATAAATAGTTATTGAATTTGATGGCATATTATCTCTTAGGTGGCAAGATTAAGTATTATTGTCCATTACGATAAAGATATATGGCGCGACTTATTGGCTCGCTAATACTCCATCGGTCATAGTTATAAGATAATATTTGAGAGCGTTATGGATTCATATTTTGGGTTCAGATGCGATATAGCCCAATAAAGGTATAGGGCAATTAAAGCCCTTCACAAAGCAGGAGAAAAGTTAATCCCCCTATAATCCCTCGGCACTAATCTGACCGTACAGATAGTGGAGCTAAGACGGGTAGTAGAGAAGAGATTGCTCAGGTAGTGGAGCAGACATCTAGAGAACGTGGGAGGTGTATGCGGCTGAAGCAATGGACGTAGAACCAAGAGAACAAAACCCTAGGTAATCTGTATAAATAGGAGATTACCCACCAGGTGCACATATTCTGTTTATATCTTTTTACTATACTGTTACACTGTACACACACCTCACTCCCTTTGGCTCTTCGTCATTCTCGTGTAGCACAGTGATCAGACGATACTCTGTGGTGGCTTTCTCATAGGCATCACTGAGTACTCATCCTCTCTTCGGTATTACTTACCGGAGATCATTTAGATCCTACATTAACCAGATACTAACCCAGAGGTTAGACATTTGTGTTCGTAAACCGAACAGAGAGTTTGTTTTGGTCCTAATAATAAGACAACATTCTAATTTTTATCAATTTCTTCTTAAAATACCAGTATGTTATTCTCTCAAGCGTGTTTGGTTTTTTGTGAGTATATACATGTAGGTGCGTAGACTCTTCCAATCAATGAAACGTTTATATATATATATGTGTGTGTGTGTGTGTGTGTGTAGCTATATATGTATATATGTGTGTGTCTACACACAAATATATATAAACACACACACACATGTGTGTGTGTGTACATATGTGTATGTATGTATATATGTGTATGTCTACACACAAATATATATAGATGCACACATGCGCATATATATATATATATATATATATATATATATATATATATATATATATATATATGTGCGTGTAGACGTATATGTATATATATATATATATCTTTGTGTGTGTATGCATATATATGTGTCTAGATATATGTACACACATATATCTATACATATATACACACATATATATGTATATATAGTAAGACCATTATTTCAATTAGACAATGTGTGGAAAGGAAAATTTTAGGTTGGAGAGGTATGTGGCAAGATCTATTGGTTCACTTTTACTTATGTCATTTTAAATTTATATAAGGGCAGTTTAGGAAAACGAGTAAAATTAACTAATTTAACTTCTTTCCTTAATCTCTATAAAAATCGATTAAATATGTCATATAATTAGGATTGGAGGGAGTACATGAGTATTAGTAGGCTTTAACTACGAGAAAAAAAAAGGCTTTTAAAAACAGTTGAAATTAACTTTTTAGATTCAGTCTTGTATTGACCGATATAAAAGGTCTGTCATTAGTAAGACCGGACCTACAATTGATATTAAAAATTACCCTTTCAGACCGGTTGGTTAGATGACTGGTATTAAAAAGTTTTAATTTATAATAATAAAAATGCTCACCTTTTAGACCAAGTAATTTCATACCCGGTCTAAAAAATGAGCAATTGTTTATTAAAAAATCTACGCCCCCCCCAAAAAAAAGCTCTATTGAATATTATTATTATATCTAAAAGCTATATTATACAATATTAATTCTATAGACAGAAACAGCCCTAAAATAAAAAATGTAATCAACATAAAGCCCTCTATTATTAGATAATCAGTTAATCTTAATTTCAGCATTATTTTCTTTTGAAGGTTTATTTTTTCCTTCCATCCCCCCCCCACCTCCAAATGAGTTGTGTAATACCCTAAAATTCATATTTATCATAAATGCTATATTTTGATAAATAGAAAAATACATAGGTGAATATGTGTCTCAGATAATTATAATCTATTGATTATATTTTCATCCAAATTTCACTTTGGAATTAATTAACCAATGGTTAATTATGAGACTATATATTATGGGCTATAAAATGTGACATTAAATCACATGAAATAATAGCTATTTTAAGTGATCATAAGGCAAGAAAATATTATGAAACACTTAAATTAATTAAAGGAAATTAGCAACAATAAATGAACAATTTAGCTTGCACTAATTGAGATTAGTTGCAAAATGCTTCAAGATGATTAAAGGCAAATTAGGATCATCAAAAGAAGGCTAATTATACTTGAACATAATTAAGCCAATGAGGGTGAAATAATACTTGTCTAATTAAGCACTAATTTTCATGATTAGTTAATAAATCAATTAACTAATAGCAAATGCAATTAAGGGTGAAGATTGGATTTAAACAAACACAATTGAATCCAATGGTCCTAATTAATCCTATAATAAGCTTAATCCTCTTGTAATTGAATTAGCCAATGGAAAATCAAAGAATTGAGCTAAATCCTCATAAAATTAAATGGACCAATGGGAGAATTAAGCCATGGATAAATGGTGAGGATTAATTTTGAACAAACACACATTGATCCAATGGTGAGGGATCAAGATGAGAGGATAAAAGAGTATTTAATAAATCAAGATATTATAATTAAAAGCAATTAAGAGCACATGGGATAATTAATTGCAATGTGGAAGAAGATAGGATTTTGTGGAAGAGGATAATATTGCAATGGTACAAGCACATGAGGTATTTAATGCAAAAAGATGGAAGAGGATGAAGGAGAGAGTGAGGGGCACGGTTGAAGAGGAAAAGAAGATGAAGGAAAGAAAACTTAGTGAAGAAGAAATGTGGGGCCCACAACTATTGAACAACCAATAGGAAAAATCAAAAGAAATGCTCTAAATCCTTATGTAATTAAATCAACCAATGAGAACCTTTTTCTTCACAAATTGAGTCTTCAAAGAAGACCAAGTTCCATGAGCCATAGATTAAAAAATATCATCCAATGGGTAGGATTAAGGATGAGAGTTTGAGAATTACCATTGTTGCTATAAGCTTCTCCTATAAATAGGAGGCTTCTCCTCTTGAATTCTTCACATCAAAGTCAAACCAAATAGGTGAGTTTAAGAGAAGAGTGAAGCAAGAAGGAAGAAGGAGTAGCAAGGTTCTTCAAGAGGTATGGTTCTCTAGTTCTTAAGTTCTCACTACTACAAAAACGTGAAATAACGTCCTGAATTAGAGGCAATTAACACCCCTTTTCAGAAGGACGTCTAACCAGGGGAAGTTATATTTTAAGTTTTTCGGCGTCCTATATTTTATACAGGACGCCTTAACAAAGGCGTCCTGTGTTTAATTCAAGAAGCCTTAAAAAAGGCGTCCTGTGTTTAATCAAGGACGCCTTAAAAAAGGCGTCCTATGTTTAATTCAGGATGCCTTAAAAAGGCGTCCTAAATAAAACACAAAACGCCTTTTTTTTTAAAAAAATTAAGTCGGGATTTTTGGCAATATAAGGCATCCTAGACCTAAATTCAAGACACCTTATATATATATTTTAAAAAATATTGGCGTCATCAGGACGCTAAAAATTAATTTTGTGCGTCCTATAAGTGTAATCAGGACGCCAAATATGGTATATAAGGCGTCCTAGACAGAAATTAAGGACGCCTTATATATATATATATATATATATATATATATAATATATATAAATACCACCTGCTACATATATTTCTTACTGGGCATTGAAATAACAAACTTTAAACTGAAACCATATAACAACGATGATAGAACAAATTATATAACCCTAAGGGCCCGCGGGCCAAAAATCATTTTATATCTACAACACATCCATTCATTCATATTCAATACTGTGTATAATAAAAACATAAACATAACATTAGCCATCAACAGCACATCACACACCTTGTCTGCATTTACACGCACCAACATTAGCCATCAGTGAAACACAGAAGCCTTCAGTTTCTATGCATAACACAATCACAACAAGTTTGTAAAAGTAACATCTACTTTTGACTAACACAAGAAAAATTGATTCATCTTTGCAGCTTCTTTGAATTCTGAGTTCATCACTGTAAAGTTCCTACAAACTATAGCTTGCTTCACTATGTTCTGCCATCATGAATTCATTATGTCATCGACCAGCAGAGATGCGACTTGTAATAAAATGAAGATATGAAGAATAACAATCAGTGATCACTGCTAAAGATGTTGTTTCAAGAACCACTCCACCCTGCCCAATAAAATTCATAACTCAGATGAATGAAATAAAATATTGTAAATATTGAGATAACAACATTTATATGTAATAGCTTGAAAGTGTGACAAATCAGAAAGCTGCATGATCAAATTTTTATGTAAACCAAGTCCAGAACCTGCAACCCCAGAAGGTTGCAAGGCAATTAGACGGAACTAGAGCAAACAAGAAATTAAACTATGTCATCACAACAAATCTAGGAGGGGAGAGTCAATCAATTCAACCAACAAGATGAAACAGGAGAGGATATGAAGTAGAGAACAAAGAAACTAAATTTGTGGAAATAAGATCAACTAAATTTAGGAATTGTAGTTCTAATGTCATGTTGGACTGCTTTTTCGCTTCACTGAAACAAAAAAAAAAAAACTGAATTCAATTTTTGACCATATTTGATAATATCATAATAGTGAAGCTTTTGCCTTCTAGAGTGACCTCACCTTCATAAACTGCCAAGGCCAGGAAGGGATCATGCCCCATGATAACTTCCACCTTGTATTACGTAATACAAATCTAGTAAAGTACCAACATTTCAAAAAACAACGATGAGCATGGTTTGTGTCCAATGCATGGCAAAAACTCATTAGATCTATTACAAACATCAATTCAATTGGAATTTTTGATATCTCGGTGCAACGTGTCCATCTTTGGACCGCTCCGGTCTCCATGCTACAATTCCTAGTACAAAACTAACCAAGCATACAGAGACAGCTAAACATATTTTGATGTGGGTACTGCAAACATTAATATGCACTAATCAATTAATTGGAGGCATAAAGGCGGAAAAGGCAACATATGACGTACATATCTATATGTTTTGAAGAAAATGTGCAGCCAAAGCGTTTCGAACTGTATCGATGTCTTCATCTGAGCACGAATCCACATTATCAAAAAACTATAAATTGGAAAACAAGGTATAAGTTAAACCAATGAAGTGAATGAAATAATTAACAACTCAAGTACAACAAAAATATTATCATATTTGAGAATCACAGAGCGATTATGTACGTTTTGAAAACCTGTCGTACGTCCGCTCTCAACGATGGTATGCATATAATAGATAACGTAGTATCCGCACTCAATGTTCCCTGGTTGTCGAGGGCACTATAAATCAAAAGCAAATTGTTAAAACGAATAAAGGCATATCGAAAGCTACTGTGTGTCAATGTAATAACTTGAATTGAAACTACTTACTTTTGGATAAAACCACTTCGGTCCACCCCGCTCTTGTGCTCCGTAAATCGATCTAGCCGACTTGAATGCACTATCATTAAAATGGAAAGTAACAGACATGAAAACAAATCATATAAATGAAGAATCAATGATTTAGACGAAAATTTACTTACTTGGCAAACATGGATTTGATTTCATCGTTTGGCCTGCCACCTAAGGGATCGAACCAATAACATGCGTTCTTGGAGGGACAAACAACACACAAGGTCTAATGACCACTACAACATATACATTTTAATATTAAACTAAGATAAGAAAGGAATTTATTTTGAAAAATCTTAAATAGACAAAACTAAAATACGTACCCTTCAAGTATTGGGGCTAGATAAACAGGAAAGCCGTCCTCGGCAATTGTATAACCAACATAAAGTGTCCTTCTGGTGAACTTATTGCGAGTCAACGTCGTGTTTATCGGACTTAAGAATCCATACAAACTCATTCGGCCTGTTGGACGCATATGTCATTGCAGACACTATGATCGAAATAAAATCAACTGCGTTGTTGAGTATAGAAAACAAAAAAGATCAATGCAATAATTAAAGGGAAAAAAAACTTACATTATCTCAACTTCAAGAACGACTAAATCTAAATCCTTCATATGCAGAAATTTTTCCAGATCTTTTTTGTCAACGGTAAAGTCATATGTCTTTTCTCCGCCAGCAATGCCCGCACGCATCTTGAAGGAGATATAGTTGATGTCCTTGTACATGTCTCGCAGCTGTGCTAGGTAGGGAAATTTTCCCACAACTTGTTCATTCTATGAAAACATAAACAAACATATTATGAGCGGGTTACCAATGAAAAGCAAGTTCTAGTAATGTATTTCTTACCATTGGAGGTATCGTCCCCACCATCTGAATAAGATGACTCGGCCAAAGGAAAAACAATCCTATAGCCCGGCCTAAATATAGAACCTCGTCATCATCAATCGGGATGCCTGTATTTTTCCCCCTCTCTAACACATTTCACAGTCACCCTATGTAGGTCTTGTGGAATTTTGATATTATGGTGGGTGGTGTGACCTGTGTAAATAAGAGCATCGGCAACAATACGTCGGTATGAGACATCCAAATAGAGAGTGCAATGTTGTCCTCCCTGTGGAGTGTGAGAAGGTTCGCCGAGATCAACATCCGGAGGGTTAAAACTCTCTTTACTGCTGGGGAAGGCCGGGGATTCACGGGTTGTCTGTTCCGTATTGTCCCTCGAAGATATCAGAGTTTTCACTTCATATCGTACTTGTTGCATGATTTCGTCAAATAGTCCCGCCCGAATTTTGGCTACAAGCTGAGGACTAGGGTTGTTCTCGTCATAGACCCATGAACGCCGTCCAAAATATTTTGTGGCAGTCACTCCCCTAGGCTCCCCTCGGATGTGATCAAGGTAATCTAGCTTCCCAATCGCCGTTGACAAAATGTCCATCCATGAACCTGGCGTAAATGAACCTTGGGAACTCTTCTCCTCAAGTGCATCCGGTATCATAAGATATTTCATAAATAACAACTAAACCCTATAATATGAAACAACTGAAGCTATTTAACTACTTACAATCTTTGAGGCAACCTCAGCAACATCTGTATTTATGTATTTGTCGCCCTTCATCCTCGCACTTTCCATTTTTTGTGACGAGGAGGACGTTCGAAATGGACAACAGTGGAAGGATCGAATTGGGCAGCTTCCTTCATTCTCTCTAACTGCTCTTCCATCATTCTCTGTTCAAGCTTTCTATACCCACCATGAGGCATGCAATGCGGATACTTATTTCCCGCTTGCCTATCTTTATTGGCTTGACTTATTTCCTGTGACATGAAAACAAATAAAACTGAGCCTAAGTTGTCAAGTAGATTCAAATAAATGATAAAATATGAAAGAAATTTTACAAGAAATTCTGGATTTTACCGTGACGCCACAAACTCCCTCCAGTCCTCAGGAGAAATATAAGGATATATCTGACATGGATCTTCGTTCCTCCTTTCCCCTCGAATAAACTTTTTAGTCAGTTTGTTCTTAAAGTCTTTCCAACGTAGACGGACTTCCCCCATCCAATGCTTGTGCATTGCCGTAGTGGGAGGGACGTCATACGTATGCTGCAAGGTAAAAGGAAAGCTAATTACATTTCAAGTAATAAGACAAATGATACAAATGCAGATATATCGAAGGTGACGTACCAAAATTTGTGCCCAAATCAATTACTTCGTTTTCTCAGGAACAAACTTCCAAGCAGAGTAGGCAATGCGAACTTTGCTTCGAGCCAGATAGCCTAAATAGCTAATGAAATTGCTTCCTCTGCACCAGTTGGATTCATATTGTCATCAAAGTCCACATGCAGCCTCTCTTTTTGATGCTCACGATGGGCCACTAGCTCACTCATCTGTGTGCTACCTCTACCCTTTCTCATAACGGGCTCGTCAACTCTATCACCTCTTGACTCGTCGGAGCTAGACATGTTCTTGTTCATCAAGGACAAATCAATGTTAGATAGGTTATTAAATAGTAAACAGATTAATAAAATGAACGAAAATGTTAAACCACCACAAAAATAAGATAGTACTATTTCATAACTTAAGATCTTACTTTATATGGCTTCCCATATTCCTTCACAATGATCGTTTCTTGCAGCATATTCTTCATCATCTACCAATTCTACTTCACGTGTTGTAGGGGGATTTGTTGTGAAAGGGGGTGTATCATCAAGGTCGAAGGATTCTTCACCATACTTCTATTTTTTACTTTGAAGTACAATGAACATTTTTTTATTTGCAGGGTCTGTAACATAAAACACTTGTTTCACCTGGCTTGCTAGAATGAATGGCTCATCTCTATGACCAACTCTTTGAAGATCAACTGAAACAAATCCAAATTGTGAATCTATTACAACAACATTATTGCTAACCCACTTACATTTCAATAAAGCAATTTTGAACTTGGTGTAGCTCATCTCTCATATTTCTTCAATAACTCCATAATAGGCCATTGATGCTAAAACCGGGTTTTTGTCTTTCGAACTCGAAAAGTGCATGGATTCAGCTTCAACCATCACCTCACTATTTTGCATAGAACTTCTGTCATCTTGGTCTTTTGTGTAGAAAGTATACCCGTTTATATCATAACCACTCCAAGTGATGACCTGAAAAGAAGGCCCCCAGGCGAACCACTCAATTGTATCCGACACTCCGGTCTCTTGTAATACCTTCTCACCGAACTACTTTATGAACGTCTTCTTTTGCTCATTCGCTATCTGCATGTCATTCTTCCTTGGATTCATATTCTTCAAACTCTTTGTGTTCATCAATGTATAGTTGAACTTCTTCCATATTATTTAAGATGTACATGTGTGCTTGCAACACCTCTTCACGAGGCTTATTCTTTAGTTTGATTCCTCGAGTTCCCTCGCTTATCCCCTCATCATGCTGCGATTATATCATCGTCCTTGATAGATAATCTTTGCAAAAGTCCATAGCCTCTTCAACTACATATCTTTCAACAATTGAGGCTTCCGGTCGATAAGGATTTTTAGAATACCCATTTAAGATCTTCATGTATCGCTCGAAAAGGTACATCCACCTTAGGTAAACTAGACCGCAAAGCCTTACCTCCCTTACCAAGTGCACTATCAGGTGCACCATTATATCAAAAAATGCGGGAGAAAAATGCATCTCTAGTTGGGACAAAATAATATAACCCTCATTTTCCAATTCATCCAACTTTTCAATGTCAATGACTTTTGTTACAGATAGCATTAAAGAAAATATTCAATTTTGTTATAGTGGTTCGCACTTCATCTTTCATAATGCCTCTAATAGCTACTGGTAATAGTTGTTGCATCAACACATGATAATCATGTGACTTCATTTCAACTAACTTCAAATCGTCCATTGAAACACACCTTCTCAAATTAGAAGAATATCCTTATGGAACCTTAATGTCATATAGACACCCACACAAACTTTTTTCTCTGCTTTTGATAGTGTATGAGCTGCTGGCTCCAAGTATGCCCTCTTACCATCTTCTCTTACTTGTGGATGTAACCGTTCTCTTATTCCCATATCAACCAGGTCTAGTCTCGCACTAATTCCATCCTTAGTCTTCCCTGGTATGTGTAAAAGAGTACTGACAAGGCTATCGCAAACGTTTTTCTCCACATGCATCACATCAAGACTGTGTCTCACATCAAGACTACGCCAATATGGAAGATCAAAGAAAATTGCTCTCTTCTTCAATATATTCTTCTCACCCGCAATCCTTTGCTGCCTACCCAATATGACATTGATATGTTTCACCCAACTATAAACATCATCTCCGGTTAATGCCTTTGGAGCCGTTCTATGCTCCGATAAGCCGTTAAAATGCTTTCTTAACTTACGATATGGGTGGAACCGATGAAGAAACCTCCTGTGACCGAGGTAGACCGTTTTTTTCCGTGCTTTAGTTGATGGAAGTTTGTGTCCGCTTCACATATTGGACATGCTTTATGCCCCTTGACACTGTACCCTGGCAAAGTTTCGTATGCGGGAAAATCGTTTATCGTGGTAAAAATCATTGCACGCAACTTGAAAGACTCCTTCTTATATGCATCAAACACATCTACGCCTTCCTCCCCCAACTTCTTCAAATCCTCAACCAAAGGCGCCAAGTACACATCGATATTGTCCTCCCACAACTTTTTATACTCCATACCCATCGTACACAAGATTTTCTTGGTCTCATACATACGATTTGGAAGTACATTATTGTCTGGGAACATATCACACAACAATTCAAGCAGCGACGTGAAACTACTATCGGTCCACCCACAAGTTGCCTTTAAGTTGACCAAATGTAAGGTCCCAGTCAACCGTGTATACTTAGTACACCTAGGGAACAAAGGTGTCTCTGCATCACTCCGAACGCTATCATATTCATGCGGTTGTGCAAAAGATTCGACCTCAACATCATGAATCATTCTCTCCATTCCATCATCATCTACCTCAACTTCATTTTCATGGGACGCACTGGTAGTTACCTCCTCACCATGTCATATCCACGTTGTCTATCGAAGGTTTATTCCATCACAAATTAAGTGATCCCTTATATCAGCAATATCTCGTCGAACCCCATTTAAACAATTAACACATGGACAATAATACATCCCATTTTTTGTAGCCACATTCCTTCTAGCAAATTCAATAAACTCTTCCACCCCATTCTCATATTCTTCACTAGTTCTCAAAGCATTCATCCAACTATGACCCACTTTATTATCACCTAAGACATTTCCAACAACACTCAAGTTCATAACAATTTCAAGAACGACATGTTTTTTTTCAATCTTGTAAAAAAAAATTCGTAAGAAATTTCCCCTCAACAAGTAAGACATCTCAAAATTTCAACAACAAACCATTTCAACTTAATTCAACAAAACTTACTAACTAAGGCAATTTAGAAAATATCAGCTATTAAATCCAATAATTTCATCAATACAAAATATAAAAATATAGTTAAGTTGTCTAAGTCATAAACTATAAATAATGGACTTCTAAGCATCATGATTCATACTACAAAATTTACCTAGTTCAATGCACATCAACAAAAAAACAACGATATTTAACTATACTTGCCTCAACTTTAAATTCCGATGCTTGAAATTTATTTGCTCAATTCAACCTAAAGACAACAACAATAAAGACAACCTTAAAATTATTTAAACTAACATATGGGAGAGGGAATAATTGTATAACAAAAGGAACATGATTAAATATACCTACCCTAGCACCCCTCAAGCTCTTGTGGGTTGTTGTCGTGACCAAGTCACAGTACTCAAAAGGGTTATTAGCTTCCTGAAGTCCAAAAAGAAGTAATCACTGAGAACTTAAAACTACAAATTTCCAAATAAGTAAAATTGATCAAATATACTTTCAATGCTTAGATTTAATCAAATAAGTGAAATGTTAAATTGATTGTTGTATCTCCAAAAGAAATGCACCAAGTATACCATTGAAAGGGTCCAAACTGCAATTACAAGGAAAGTGTCCTTGAACATGTGATTAAGAATCTAATAATCATTGTAAAGCATTTTTAAGATGGGAATTTACAAAAAAAAAAAAAAAAATCTCTAGATTCATATTATAAACTAGGCGTAAACATCTCTACACAACATTAGGCAAAATCTAGTGACAAGTATTTTTCTTAAAATTCAAAACAAGAGCCAAACTCTATCATATCAAGACTAACACAAGTGTTAAGAAAAATAAGAAATACATACTTGTGACAATTTTTTTTTCTTTGATGACTTAGCAATATACGTGCAACCATTAAGAAAGAATTTATTCTTTATATCAAGCTCTATGTATTATTAAATTCATATGTTGTTCACAAAGCAACATTATCAAAATCTTAGACAAATTGCTTTAACAAATTGGAACAAAGCAAGGCGAGCTCTTGGCCTTCATAGTCGAATTCAAGGCACACACAACGTCATACAAGAGAATACAAATAAGTTGAAGGCACATACGCTAGGATTAGGAAGCAGTGAGTGACAATAATATCTCATAATCCAAGTCCCAAACTTAGTGCTTTAATGTTTCAGAATTTTTATCACTAAGTTGTATACAGTTGAATAAGTCAATAAGAGACAATGCTCTATCTCTATCTCTAAATAATTGAAAGTAACTACTTTGGCTAAAACCTACAACTTTGGCATGTAAACATCTCATAGCTTAAACCAGACACTTGTCCTAATATCTAAAACCAAGTTATGTATATATACTAATTACGCATGCATTTTGCCAATGATTTATCAGGAATAGGGCTCAGAGAGGTCCATAACAGTAGATATCAGCTCAAGATATTCTCGATTAGCATCGCAAAAAACCTATTGGCATAGGCAAACATAATCAAACATAATCTTATAATGAAATAATTATTAGTATAAATAAGATGAGGCAGGCACTTGAGACATTTGAAAGGTTATGATGACTTGACCATACACAATTTTTTAGAACAAATCAAAACAATAAAAAATTGAAGAGAGCAGCAGCTTAGCGCCTCCTTCTGAAGAAACAATCCACTGTGAATAGCCTCCATTCCTTAGCAGCCAATCCTGATGAGTTCAGCAATACCAAACCCTACCAAATCTCTTTATTCCCTACTTACTCCAATATTTGATTAACAATATTATCATTTGATTTATATAATTAATCACCCCTGCTTGATCAAAGGAAAAAATGAATCTTGTGTGCCATTTAGCCTACCTATCCCTTGGACATTCTCGATTAGCATCGCAAAAAACCCATTGGCATAGGCAAACAGAATCAAAGAAGTTGAATGCTTGGACGATTAAAGTGCATTGGGGACATTCACGTTTAGATTCAAGCAGATGTAGCAAATGCATACTTGTAGCCAATGGGCGCTTCGTTAGAGATCGGAGAAGGTGGGGGACGCGACGGCAACAGAGCACACAAGCCGACGGACGCCGCCAAGAGGGAAGACGGAGTTGTCGCGCACAATGTGAGGGGAAAATGAAAGGGCTTTCGGTAGGGAAGGAGCCAAGTGAGAGAGCAGGGGAGAGTGAGGGTGAGCGATTAGGGCTTTGGGTAGGGATTTGTTCGGCGTGAATGAGAGAGCAGGGAAGGGGACTCTGTGTGTGAGCGGATAGGAAGAGACTCAGTGAGAATGAGCGATAAAAACAGAATATGGTATATTAGGTTTTTTGTGGCGTCCTGAAAGAAAAATAAGGGCACCACAAAATTCAATTAAGGCGTCCTGACACAAATTTAGGATGCCCCAAAAGCCCGAAAGGCGTCTTGATACATATTCAGGACGCCTTAAAAAAATAAAATAAAAATTGTTGGCGATTTTTTGGGGATTTAAGGCGGCTTTAAATTTTATCAGGACGCCTAAAAATTACATTAAGGCGTCCTGAACATTATTCATGACGCCTTAAAAAAATTTTGCTTCCGCTAAAAACATTCCTGAAATGGCGCAAAGGGATTAATTTTTGGGGATTTAAGGCGGCCTGAAATTTTTTCTGGACGCCTAAAAATTACATTAAGGCGTCCTAAACTTTATCTAGGATGCCTTAAAAAAAATAATAGCTGCCCAAAACTATTCCTGAAATGATGGGTTAATTTTTGGTAATTTAAGGCGTCCTAAAAGACGTTCAGGGCGCCAAAAAGTTAAATTAAGGTGTCCTAAACATTATTCAGGACGCCTTAAAAAATATATAAATATTAGCTGGCGCCAAAAATTCCTGAAAAAAAATCCTGAAATGGCGCCAAGGGTTTAATTTTTTGCGATTTTAGGCGTCCTGATCTTTATTTAGGACGCCTTAATTAATTTTAGGCGTTCTAACATATATTTCAGGACGTCAAATTCTTAGAATTCATTTATATAATTACAAAAATGCCACTGCGTTCACGTTTAACTTCCCTTTATAAAATAAAGACGTTTTTAGGGAAGTAGCAACCTTTTTTTTGTAGTAGTGTCTAGTCTTTAGTTTTGTAGTTCTTAGCATAAATGTTAGTTTGATTTTGAATCTTCCAATATAGTTTTGATTTCATGTTTTTATGATTAAAAATGGCTTTATTTCAAAAATTTGATGGAAAATATGATGGAACAAAATTTTTGGAAGCTAGAGATCAAAGTAGCAAAACTTTGGCAAATTTTCGGTTTAAAATTCTGGGCAAACAGTGAATTAAATGCTATTATTTTATGTTGAAAATAAATCCAATAAATCATGAAATTTTTCAGAAATAAAGTAGACATGTAGGGCTTTCCGAATATATAAAATATGTAACGTTTTGATCTTCGGTCACGGAGATATGAATTTTTGAAGTTAAGCCTTATTTTCGGAACTCAAATCTGGGCAACATTGAGAAAACAGAAAACTGCGAATGATTCTTGGTGTTCTAGGTTCTTGGAGTATTTTTCCTTGAAAATATACATGCCAAGGATTCCGAGGAATTTTACGTAACCTCATTCCGATTTTTATAGAATTAATTATGATTTTTCAAAGTTGGTGAAAAATCTGGTGAAAATGCTGAAGGTTGCGTTTTTTAATACAATGTAAGGGCAAAATTGTAATAACAAATCCACCAAGGGTAGAAATGTCAAAATAGGTGAAAATATCCTTTTTGATATTATTCTAGGAAATATGATATTAATTATAATATCATGGAAAGGGAATAATCCGACGATAATGTATAGGATATCCGGGAAGTCCAGAGTCGGGCATTTTGGTAACTACACGGTGAAAGGTACGTTCGCATACAGTAACTTTAACTCTGATGTGTCTTGTATTCATGTATGTGGTAGTATGATTCATATGGTCATGGACAAGACTTGGTCTTGGGTCATGCACCGTGGTCCGTGGCTAAGACTCTGTCTTAGGTCACTATTTGTACATTCAGCTTTATACGGGTTATAGTCTTGATAATACCGTGAGATTGTTTTCCTAGCGCTGATGACACGAATAGATATCGTGGCACTGGTTAGTGCAAATGTGGATAGACCTTACATATGTTGTGTGCTATGTATTGTTGTGTTGTTAACCTTACATCTGTTGTGTGCTTATGTGTTGGTTATTGCTGTAATGTAATGAACATCTGTCATACATATACTGTTATACTTTTCATATGAGGTTAACTGTTACCTGAGATTCAATTCAATGGAATCTCAGCATTGACTAAAGGTTCAGGAAAAGGAATAAGGATCAGAGAAGGCACCGAAGGATGGAGCCGAAGAGAGGCACCGATGGACGGAGCCGGAAAGAGGCACCGGACAAAGCAAATGCCGGAAGAGCGTCATCAGAGCATTCATTCTGGCACAAATTTAACGAAGTTACTTCAAACAGTTTGGTGCCAAAGGCAGGGCTAGTCTATGTGGATCAGTCAATAAGTCGCTGTGAACTCGGTGAGACTTCCACGATAGACACCTACCTGGCCAAATTGTTTGATTAACTGAGTTAGGTTCATTGCCCCAAGTCTAGCTACGGCTTGGTTGAAGATTGTATAGTTACCATGTAAGAATTGTAATTATACAAAGCTCTGTAATTGTATCACATGAATATTCCTTCGGAAATTTTTTAATATACCAGCTTATGTCGGGGCATCAACATATGTCTGGGCATTTTATATCAATTACTCATTGTCCAAACGTAAAGGGCATGCTCTCCGTTTCCGCATTACTCTAAGCTGTAGCACCTCAAACTCTGTTGATTTTCCTAAAACTAAGTGTCAACCGACACGATTTCAAGCATGGAATTTGGGGTGTTACAAGTTGGATGATTTTTTAGTATTGGATTTAGTGGATGCAATTTTATGACTAGCATCTGCATGCTGTTGACACATGATTTATATTGTGAGCATCTCTATAGTTGGATGCAACTACTAATGGATTGGCTGTAAGTTATCATACTAACTTATTTTGATCATTCTGGATCTCAAATATGAAATGGCTTTGCCTTACCCCAGTCTCAAGCGATAAAGGAGGAGATTCTTATTTAATGAATCTGGGTATAACATAGTTAATATACAAAATAGAATTCTTAAGTTTGTATATGGGAAAAGGTGCAAAAATAAATATAGGCTTTTAGTCAAGGTGTATCCAGCACCATATGCTTTTAGGAGGTGCAAAAATACACATGAACTCCCAAAATTGGTCCAAAAATGCACATGCCGTTAAGTTTCTCTAATTGACGTGATTTTTTAGGGTGGGCCCCACCTCATTAAAAAAACAAAAATACCAAACTTTTTGTAATTCCAAACTTGCCCTTCCTCTTTCTCTTCAGATGCCTCGAATCCCTTTCCTTCTCATTCTTCAATTTCATCGCCACCTAAATCTCAGTCCTCCCTTCAGATCTGTCACCTCCACCAGCTCCTTCGACCGGAAGTAGAATGTCGTCGCCTCCCCTGTCGTCACTCTCCTTCCTCCTTCATCTTCTCCATTCTCTTCTTAGATGCCAACAGCGGCATTGAACTCTATCTATGTTGATGATTTTGTTGATGGCTATGGTGGTTGTTCCGAGTTCTCTGCCTCTCTCCCGTTTTTCCAACGCAACTGAGTTAGGTGATGGGAGGAAGGTCCGATCTGAGCTCTTTGGTTCGAATCTTGCTCCCTCTTTCAACCGCGACACACTCTGTTTTTTTTCCCTCTTGAAAGCTTCCAACGATGGTGGCTATGGTGAAGAGGAGGAGCCCACCGGCGACTAGTCACAACGGAGGTTGTTCTGAATATTTCTGGGTTCTTTATTCTTCCTTCATCATTTATGCTCTTCTGGGTTCTTTATTCTTCCTTCATCATTTATGCTCTTCTGGGTTCTTATTCTTCCTTCATCATCTATGCTCTTCTGGGTTCTTGTTCATTTTTCCGGTTCAGTTTTGAATTTGGATTTCAAAATTTGTGTTGATGATTTTGTTGATTTGGATGAAGTTTGTAACAATGATAGAAAAACTAGGTTTGTTGTTATGTTGTTTCAAAATTATGTTTTCTGTTCTTTGCTATAATTTTATGCGATTTGAAGTTTGTGAATTGAAGAGGTGAGTTTTTCCAGAAAAATGAACAGTAGTTCGCCGGAGAAGAAGATGCGACTGGGAGTTTTTTTAGTAAGGGCGATGATGATTTGAATTCAGGGTATTTTGGTATTTTCAGGCTGCACTTAACGTCTGTTAGGGGAATTTGACTGTGATGGGATTTTTGCTCTGATTTAAAGAACTCATGTGTATTTTTGCACCTCTTAAAAACATATGGTGCTGGATGCACCTTGACTAAAAGCCTATGTGTATTTTTGCACCATTACCCAACCATGTTAAACTCAGCTTCATAAATAAGATACTCCAACTTAATCACCTAAAACTAATATGGGCCAAAACCATATTCTATTTGAAATCTCAAAAGAACCAAAAAAGCCTAAGATTAATTAACTTAGCACCCAATCCAAGGGTTGCTGCAATCGACTTTAAGGATGACTCACGATACAAACTGCACACCTACAACTCCCACATGTCGGGGTTAAAATTAAAATCAACACTCACACCCAAATACTTAATAATAATCATCTAAGTCCTTTCAAGGAGGGGGCATTCAAAAAAAAACTTGAAAAGAACAAAGGCATGACAAACGACATTCAATTAACATACATGTACGCAAACTTTTGTCCATGGAATTCGTGAATATTGGATTTGTGAAGCTTGCCATTTTGAGAATGATCCAATGAAATTGCATCATTGTCATAATTACAAGTTTCACAACTCCGGTCATTATGAATTCCATGGACAAAAATCACATACAATAACTACAACAACCAGAAAGAATATACAACCAACGGAAAAAATATATACCAAAGAATTCACAATTAATATACATGTGGAAGGAAGGCATTTTTTTTTCCAAGTGCTACAAGAATGGCTTGTGATATATGTCCATTTAGCCTCATCGTCAATTGTGTTCAGCCGCCAATGTGAGTTGGCATAGATGGTAAGGGATCCATATTAGGCCCTTGGGTCGTGGGTTCGATCCCCTCTGCCGTCGCTGGGACTCCTTTGGTAGGCGATCTCGTAAGTCCCCAGTAAGTGCTCATAGAGCCCGGGGCCGTGCCCTGGCCTTGGTGGGGGACTGATGTCGAACCCCTCCAAAACCTTTTTTTAGCAAAAAAAAAAAAATTGTGTTCAGCCGATCTCATGTTAACAATTACATAGAGTTATATATTAGATCATACTATTTAATGCTCTTCATATGTGTACAAAAACATAAGTGATAGCTACCAAAACAAATACCCAACTTAAAGCTCTTCACATGTCTTTTTGGCACTCTTCATACTCTTCTATGCAATTAAAAAGGATGAATTAGTAATAAACATATTAAATACAAATCCATTGTAAACATAAGTGAAAGCTACAAAAAACCACTCAACTTGGTGCTCTTCATATTACTGAAATTAATGTCAATTGTTATTACTAGCCTGTTTGGCACTCAGCTACTTTATGTGCTATGTGTGGTGGTGTTGATTGGCCAGCATTATCACTACTTGCTTCAAATTCAATGTATACGTACAAAACATATGGTCACGAGCTACATTAAACTTGAAGCAAGCATAAATATACTAGCCTACCTGCCCTACCACATATATCACATATTAGATACTTCTCAACTCATGAATATATAGTTTATTTGTCGCTCATCCAGTCTCTGTGCTATGTATGTATGTCTTGTGTAGATTTCTATTGCAGACTGAACTTTGTGATATTTGTGGTAGTGTTGGTAGGCCTAAATTAATCACAACCAAGTGATCAGGGCATATGCCCCAATCAACACCACCACTTGTATCACAAAGTCACATGCCATGCAAAATTGCAAAAATAAAATAAAATCACAACTAACAAGAGAGAATATCGATCAAGCACACCTTGTACGTCCATTTAGCCTCTTTGCAATATACGCACACCCTGTATGTCCATTTTCATTGCAGGTTCAACCTAATGATATATGTTGTGGTCGAATGATACAAAGTGTTTGTACATTGCTAAGAGGATAAAATATGTAAGAACGAAAATGTGGTGGTCGAATGATACAAAGTGTTTGTATATTGCTAAGAGGATAAAAGATGTAAGAACCAAAAAGCATAAGCATCACTATTTCTGAAAAGAAAGAAAAGGACTAAGCATAAGTTTTTCTATAACTACAACAATCACAAAGAATATACAGGCAGTAGAAAAAAAATGTAAACTTTCATGTAAAATTGCAAATATTTTTCACAACCAAATAGAGAGAATATTAATCAAGCAAAACACTTTCATTTATGTGAATGTAAGAAAAAAAAAATGAACTTTCATTTAGGATTTCGACGAAGAAGGAAAAGGAGTATTGAGGGTTTGTGAAACACAACGATTAAAACTTCAATGCAAGCAAAAACAACGAAAGAGAACACTAACATAATGCAATAGCAAAACATCTATTGATGATTTATGAAAAGCAACGATTTTTACCAAACACGAGAGCAAAACAGCGACGACAAAGAGGGAGAGCCTAACGAAAAAGACTGCCAAGCTATCTTAACAATATAGAGATATATATATATATATATTGTAACATCCTCAATTTTGAAGAGCAATAATTAATTAATGGTTTGATTAAATCATTCATCAAGATGTTTATTACACACAATTGAGCTTTGGACTTTATCGGGCCTAAACTCTTTAACTGAATATTACTTTAAGATATATCAAAAATATCAAAAATATACTAGAGTATGCAAAATGAGCCCTAATTTGGAAATATACAATAATCCAATATGTACCAAAAAGATGGAAGCACTACTGTTAGCAAAAGTAGCTTAAGCTTTCGAAGCCTTCCCTGATAAACCCATATAAGAACTATTACCTGATAAATATTAGTAACCATCAATCCAACTCATTATAAATGCTAAGGATTAAGTAGTAAATCTGCTCTGAAAGTACACATCCAGGAGCAATTTTGCATTTTTCTGTTAAAAAGTTAACAGTCAATGTCAATTTTTTAACGGTCAATGTTAGTTTTTTAATGGAAAAGGGCAAGATTGCTATGTTTTTAAACTTCTGAGGCAACATTGAGCCAAAAAAAATTCCAGGGCAAAATTTCTCTTAGGCATGTACTTCCGGAGTAAATTTTCTACTTAACCCTAAATGTTAAATGTGCTCATGGGGTGTCAAGTGAAAAGTTTTATATAACAAAGTATTAGAAATATAAATTCACAAATTCTCAAAATCACAAATTATGTATTACAATTTTCATATCATAAATCACATATATAACATGCCAAGCAAAAAGATTGATGATTGATCATCCTTATTTACCCCAAACTACCCTCATAACCGCTGACTGGAGCCATAACTAACAAATAATTCATCCATTTAACTGGATTACACATGATTCTAAATCATGAAGTGTCACCTAGCCAGGGTTCCTAGCTTGTCATGATTAGACTATGGACCCCTCCTTTTGATGAAATTAAGGAGGTGTCACTGTCCCTTGAGTTGTCCCTTAACTCAGCCAAAGGAAAATGGTGATACAAAGGGCCTTGAGAATGTCAAAGCCATCTACTATGCACTGAGTGGTGGCATACCACATGGTATATACTTACATGAAATCTCCCATCACAATTCCACAACCATCCATCGCCTCTCGTATCAATTCTTAAGAGATAAAATGACAATGGATTATCACATACCATTATCAATTCACAAGTTAGCAAGAGAATCTTTCCAATCTCATAAATCAATAATATAAGGGTTAAAGTGCAGAATGGCCAACGAAGTGTGACGTAAAGAACACCTGGCACAAAAAAGTTTTCGAGGGACCAAAAATACAAATAAACAACTGAAAATGAAAAAAAAAATCAATGAACAATTTAAAATAGGAAAATAACACAATGTCGTTATTTTCAACTTAAGCCGTTGATCAATCTGTCGTTGGTCAATGGATCTGTCTTGATCCTCATCCGAAGATGGAAGAGGAGGACGAACTTGACATACCCGCATATTTATTTATCCGAAATATTACATTTTGGTAAATAAATTGGCTATTTCGATAAGTGGAATTATTGTTGCAAGACTTCAAGCTCATCCAAAATACCCCGATATGCGGAATGACTTAGGAAAATTGTGAAAAATCCTAAAAGGCAATGGTCATGGAAGAGGAGGCATTTTAATTAAGAAAATTATCAACTAGTAATAATAAAGTAGTTAAGACTATTAGTATCAAGGTGTCTCAACATCCGGAGATGAGTTTATGATTATATGGACATATTTGGAATCGTGAATTTTGTCCGGAGGTTGATGATTCCGAAAACGATTTTCGTAACCGGACGCGCCCGGACACGTTTTTCGAGAAAACTTCAACTGGATCATTGGAACCCCGTAAGGGACTGGAATCTAAGTTAAATTAGATATTATTGATGAGGAAGAGAAGATCTTCAAAGTTATGAATTCAGAATTTAGAGACTACGCGAAACGAACACCGATCGGGGAAATTCTATTGGACCGGGCATAAAGTAAGCTTAAGTCACCATTCTTGGACCAATGGTTTGATGCCACATCACCTCCCTTATGTCGACTATGAGCTGCCCATGGTCAAGAATTAACCACCATTTTGTCTTGAATTTACATGGTTATAAAGAAGGAAAAATTACAAAAGTTGGAATGTAAAAATTACCAAAGTGGCACAATCTTTTCCTATATAAAGGCATGAGCACCTCCTTCATTCTTCACACCTCCTCTTCTCTCTACCTTGGCCAAAACTTAGAGTGAGAAGCTCTGCAAAAGTTTTGCCTTAGCTCCGAGTAAGTTCTTCGTCCTTAGCTTTTAGTTTCCATAGTTCTTTCGGTAGTTATAGTAGAACCGTTGTTTTGATCTAGGAAGTTTCGAATATATTCCTATACTTGTTTTTATGCCTCATTGCATTGAAAGATGCCTCCGACGAGGTAAAAACATAGTGGGATAATTTTGAAATGGAATAAGGTCAAAGTAACGAAGTTACGCGAAATTCCGCCAAATAGGGGTAGTAGGGGCAAAAATGGTCTTTTTCACCAAAAATGCCTGTTATGCTGCCAAATATTCATAAGTTTGTTATTATTCCGATTAGAATACTTCTGACGTCGAACTGCTGCCGAAATTCCGTCGTTCCGCCGTTTTGCCATTGTTTCGCTATTTTAACGTACGCCGTCGAAAGTACCGCTTTTAGCCTAAGAGCCGAGTATCTCGTAACGAAGGCTAGAGACAATTTGTGATGACGATGACTATCTCGTAAACACCTTTTCTACATTGTAGTATTTCATTATTAATAAATGAGCATATTTTATCTTTATTATATTTATGTATCACCTTTATTTTAAGGTAAATGTGTGTTTAAACATAAAAACCCTAGGAATAGAACATGTGTTAAGCTCGAGGATCAATGATAGAGATCATAATTATGAGGACTTGAGAACATTGCATATCTATTGACTAAAACTTGTTCCTAGTTTTAAATCACCAAGAAAGGGCATTGATGATCTCAATAGGACTAGTACAACATCATCTACTTGTATAGAGAAACAAGGTATGGACTTAATGGAATACAGGCATGGTGATACCTTAGTTGATGTCTTGGGTAGATCTATTGGAGAACAGATAGTATTGGGTGTCATAAAAATTCATTTGCAGCCTGTGTAATTGTGGTGTTACTGGGGTATATGGTGTGTGAAACTTGTTTGTGACGGTTGTCTATTTTCTGGTTCGTGCTTCTTCATATTTAGATTTCTCCAGTCTCTTATTTGATAATGAAATATGTACAAGAATGAGTTGTAAATTAGGTAAATTCAAATGCAACGTGGTTAATAACTTCTCAAGTTCTAGAACTTTGCTATTGCAATAACAGGTCTACGTGGTAATCCAAAATGAGTGAAATCGATTAAATTATTAATGGCTTATCAAGTTTAGAAACTTTACAATTGCAATAATATGTCTAATTGGTAATCCAACATGAGAAAAAGGCATGAACGCTTGATTCATAAAATTGAGAAGAGATTAACAACCTCTAAATCCATTTTACGGAATTCGAATTTGAAATTCGCGATTTGAACTTCAACATTTGGGGAAAATGAAAAAAAAAAAATGAGAAATGCTTGATTCCTAAAATTGAGAAGAGATTAGCAACTAAATCCATTTTGCCAAATTTGGATTTGAAATTCACAAATTGCAATTTCAACTTCAACTTCAACACTTGAAAAAAAAAATTGAGAAAAAGGCATGTTGTGGGAAATGTTTGATTACTAAAATTGAGTAGAGATTAAAAACTTCTAAATCCAATTTACCAAATTTCAAACTTGAAATTCAAAACTTGCGATTTCAGCTTCAACACTTGGGGAAAGTGAGAAATATGCAGGTTGTGGGAAATGTTTCATTCCCAAACTTCACACACTCATGTTTTCTGTAAATGATTAATTCCTAGACTAGATACGTTATTAACAATTGTTAACTGTAACATGTTCAGGTTGACATAATTGTGTATATTTAATGACAAATGAGCAAGAAACTTGATCTGCAATTGATCTTGCCATCAGCACATTAGTGGAAAGTCTCCCTCCAATATTATTCATATTTATATCAAGAAGAAATGAGAATTGAGTCACCCACGTCTGAACCCAAAATAACTGACATAATACATTATGGAATTGATTCAACAAGAGGTGATCAATGGAGCCGTTCAATGACAACGCTGGAAGACGCAGGGGAGCATGGTGTTGGGGCCAACATTAACCGCAACGAGGACGGCGAGATTGAAGGTGGAGAGATGGTGGAAAACACTGGTGGTTACAGTCATGGAGGAGGAGGGGGTGAAAGATTTGGCCATGGGAAAACAAGACGAGAGAGAATCAGAGGGGAAATAGATAAAGCGAAGGTCATTTTTTGTCATTTTCACATGAATTCATAGAAGATAATTGAGGTCCTTACACTTCTGTAACAATAAGAATATAAACAACACTTCTTTGTCCTAAACTTCCATACTAATTTCTAATTTTTTTGGTGGGATTTTCCCATTAATTTGTAAGATTTAGATTAATGATGAACATTATATATTTTGCATCTAACTTTTTCAAAAAATTAAAAATATCCAAATATTTATTAGAGTACTGAGCAACCATATATATACTAGAGTCACATTATATTAGTACTAAATTCAATATATTAACTATAACTTTGACAAACTATATCCGATGCATTATTTTTTATGATTATGTTTTATACGAAATTTTTAAGAAAAATGTTGAATTCACCCAGGATCCAAGAGTAGGATAAAATCTCTCTTCCTCATAGGTGAAACAAACAAGTAAAACTCAGTTTTGGGCTAGGCAAACAAAAGAAAAAACTGATAGTCTGAGCCTCACATACACACAAATTTTTAAAAAAAATTAAAAATATTCAAATATATATTAGAGAACAGCATCCATATATAAAATAGTGTCCCATTATATATTAGTACTATATCCGATATATCAACTATAACTTTGATAAAACTATATCAGATGCATTATTAGAAACAAAGTTAGTTTAACGGATCGTCTTTAGCCTTAAAACAAAGGTCCAGAGTAGCGCTTCTGCTTCTGCATTATCACTCCCACAAAACCCCGATACGGTCATGATTGAATATGACTTCATAGACATATTAAGACAACTTTTCTAGGAGCTTATAACAAATGATTTGATTTTGACGTGTTTGTAGCCAAATGTAACATCCCATTTTCAAAAGCAGTATAATTTTTTTTTCATCATATATCATCAGAGTAGAACATCGGAGCGATTGAGTAACTGATACATATATTTATAAATGCCGTAAGTAAATCGATTACAAAAACGGTACAATGACCAAGAGTTTTTAAAGTGAATAACAACAAAAGTGTCTCCCTAAGAATGCCCATGCCGTGTCAACGAGAAGAGATTTTCAGCCGGATCTCTATGCGGCCCGCTTGCCTTTCTCCTCGGTCCTTGGTCCTCCTGAATCTGACGCTATGTTAAGAGCTGAGGTCCAATGCACCGGACCCCAGGTAACGGTTAACCTCATGTTTACATACATCATATAAGTACTACAGATATTCATGGAATTTTGACTACACTTACTACGTTGTATACATAATCATATATGCATGGCAATAACAATACAGTCGGACGTAAGGTTAAGGCACAAAGAGAAATGTACATGATCAGATATGCACGGCAATAACAATACAGTCGGATGTAAGGTTAAGGCACAACGAACACTGGACATAATCGGATATGGACGGCAATAACAATACAGTCAGATGTAAGGTTAAGGCACAACAGCGAAAATACAGCATGACAGAGGAAAATACATATATGCATATAATAACCATCAGAGTTAGTGTTACAGTACGCGAACGTACCTTCGTTGTCGACTACGGTACGTTTTACGGAAAATGGTAATTTTTGACAGCGGATGAAACAGCGATACGACGGCGGTACAACAGCGATCCGATTATCTCAGATATCCTATAAGGATAACATTTATCAACTTCTAGCACTATAACAGGCATTTTAGGTACAAATTACCATTTTGCCCCTGAACCCCTAATTGGCGAAATTTCGCCAGAGCTTCGCTGTTTTCGCTCTATCTCTCCAGAATTTTGACAGATCTTTTCCCTCATCATATTTTTGAAATATGTATCATATTTACCCCTAAATATGATATCTAGACTATCTTGAAAATTTAAAGATAAATCTAGCATTCCTACTATATCTACCGAAAGAACTACCGAAACTAAAGACTAAGGACCAGAAGAACTTACCCGAGACTTTGCTCGACTTTCTCCGAGCTTCTCTCTCTAACTTCTCTCTAAGAGGCGGATTTTTGGTGTGAAAAATGATGAAGGTGCTCATGCCTTTATATAGGCAAAAATTGTGCCACTTTGGTAAATTTCCATATTCCAAATCTTATAATTTTCTCTTACCTTATAACCAAGTAAAATAAAGGCTAAATGGTGGTTAATTCTTGACCATGGGCAGCCCTTAGTCGACATTGGGGAGTGATGTGGCAGGCAAGCCATTGGTCCAAGAGTGGTGACTCAAGCTTACTTTATGCCTGTCCGATAGAATTTCCCCATCGGTGTCCGTTTTGCGCAATTTCGCGAAACTCAAAAATGCGGCGTGTAACTTTGAAGGTCTTTTCATCCTCTTTCATATTATCAATTTGGATCCTCTTTTTGATCATATCCGGGTATTCTCCGGTGCGTCGAAGATATTCGGACAAACGCGTCCGATTCTGAAATCGCTTAGATAGAACCAACTTCCGGACAACAATTCACTGGTTTGTAATATGATCTTACCTAAGTCACTAGATTCCTAATTCACGGCAACTACTTGTTTCGGTATTGACTCTAAATCCTCTATCTGCATTTTTCCCTATTTCGTCTTATTAGGCAAATGCGCTACCACCTCGGAATTAACTTCCTAAGAGGTCACTTGAAGGTAAAAACTCACTGATCAATATTTTACCTTGACTTTGGAATTCCTATTCCTGGTTCTCTAGATAGGATCTGTTTTCCTATTTATTCCATTACTATTCACTATATTATATAATAATACAATTTTACAAAAATATCATGATATTTTTTTCTTTTATTTTTTATTTATTTTTCTAAGCATAAAATATTTTATTAATATTTTAATTTTTTTAATTTTTTATTTATTTAATAATTTCGAATTTCTCCAATTAAAAATAATTATTTAAATTATTTTTAATTCATTTACTTTATACCTTAATTATCCCATTAATTACCAGATTAGCCACTTACTAATTTTTGATAATTTTCTTAATTAGGATAAATCATTATCTCACAATTATTTTACTTACATTAGTATTTTATATCCCATGTAAAATATTAAAAATCATGGGGTCAATTATGATCCCCAAAATAATATTAAATCTTGCCTCATTATTTTCCAAGGAAAATATTCCCATAAATTCCTAAAATTAGAGACAACATACTTTCTAATTTTTAATAAATATTTTATTGCCTCTTGGGATTTATCATAATATTTTCAGGCCATTTAATGCCCTAAAAATACATTTTAGCTCTTTATCTCTCCTAATTTCCATAATAATTACCTTAGAAAATAAGATAATTATTACTTATCATTTGAAACTACATATTCACCTATTTTCAATAGGTATTATTTATCGAAATATAATATTCCAGATAAATAATTATCCGGGTATTACACCAAACTATTTACACTATATTATGGATATTGTAGTATGAATTTTACTTATCTTAAATGATCATCAGTGGAAAAAGTCATCATTATATTGATCAGATCAGCTCCTCTGCAACAGAAGCATAACAAACTACGAACACTATTTCTTCATAAAGAGGGAGCGATGTTGTGATATTCTACCAGCCTATTACAAGGACCAATCCAAAACATTCAAAAACCTTGAATAGAGCTACTACAGCATCACCAAAAAACCTTCATAAGCTGCTATCCATCTGTAATGTCCTGCTACTACAAGAATTAACAAAAAAATAAGCATAATCAAATTATAATCAAGTACCGTATTAGCAGTGATGGACGCAAGTAATCCCAACAAATCATATTGCATCAGCATCCAATGCACAGTATTAGCAGCAATTAAATTTCATTTGAGTCCTTGAAAGTTCCAACACATCGTATATTATTAGATTTTATATTTCCTTCATTTGAAAATTTTCAGATACTGAGTGGTTCATGTTAGGTAAGAAATTGATGTCTCTGTATCAGCTTTAAGATTACTAAATTTTGAATCTTCAAAGATCGGAATCAGAGTTAAAAGAAGGAAACAATATTACACGCCTTTTTACCCAAAATAAAAATACATTACAAGCATATATAATAACAGAGTTTGAGAATTTCTATTTGAACTGTACGAGATGAAAGTCTGTTATATAAACAGTATATGTCAGCATGTAATTTGAGTTGCACATTACTGCTATAAAGATATATAGACATATCAGCTAAAGGCAAGGAGCCCTAGAATGTTCTTATAATTTTTTCTCATTCTGAACATTTGAAGTGCAAATTCAAAAGTATTAGGACAAAGTGAAGACTTTCAAAGAAAACATAAGGATATAGGACACCTTAACGGCTACCAACATGAAAAAGTTAACTCCAAGGTTAATATAGATTTAATTTCATAGAGGGAACCATGGTTTCAGAAGCACTTACAAAACTCCCCTTAACATACTAACCTCATACACCATAAAATCACTACTAAGAAGCTAATCCAAAAACATTAAATTATTAAGTATTATCATTGTCAGACGTCTATAAGCTTGCAAGGTCTTTGTAACTCTTCATTTGATAATTTCAACTGCCATAACCATGCTATTCGATGGTCTAAAAATTTTGGATTTCAAAATTAATTCTTGCCAATGCCAGATCTCAATATTTGTTTTTTGCGATGTAATTCTTAATATGAAATATAAGAACACAACCATAATAGTATCACTAACAAATGGTAAAAACACAGGTAGACCATTACGTACCCGAACCTTCTAATTGGTCAACATTACTCTTCAGCCTCCTCCAAATGATCACATGATACTGATGGGAGGGAAAGCAAAGTTTCAGTGTATACACTAGCACAATAAAACGAATGTGGCTCAGGAAGGAACTTCCGATATTCTAGCAGTTCTCCTCTATGATTCAATTTTGCTAATCCTAAAATACTATTTATTGCAACAAGATGACCATCTTTGGTGAAGCATAATGGTGAAATGGCTTCCATGTGCACCTCATTAGAAGAGAGAGTGCCAAGATTTCTCCAAGATGACTCCACTCCATATTTTTCCATCACCCACATCTTAAGTACATCACAGTTCTCAGTTAGAGTTAGGCATCCTGCAACTGATCCCAAAATACCCAAACCATATTCGAAATCATGAGGCACAGGTATCTCCCTTAAAGTCTTTGATTTTATATCAAAAGCAATTATTGCAAAATCCTTTGGTTCCGGTTCTAGACTACACAAGGCAAACCAATGAATAGCACCATTTAAGATCGAACCAGGGGTCGGCTGATCATATTGATACGTATATTCGCATTCGTCATCAAGAATTTCCCACGAATTGGCTTTGAGAGAAAAGAAAGCAAGGAAGTCTGATATGATAACTATTATGTAGTCATCAGTGGACTCATCGTAAGCAAAGCCATACATGTATACAAATATGTCCGGATCAAATGGTGGTATCTTTCTGCAGACACCATTCGAGGGATTCAACAGAAAATGTTTTCGTATTTTATCAGAAACTAGAAACAGAAACCCACGGCAAGAGCCCATAATCTCGAGATCAGCAGGGGTCGTAGGATAGGGGAAATTGAGCTTCACAATAGCAGAATCATCATGAAAGGGAGCGTCGAAATCTATGGATTGAAATTGCTGCTCAGCAGATAGAAACACTCGATGAGAGTGTTTGGAAGGTCCTTGAAAATGCAATTCAGCAAAACGGGGACTGGAAATGAGGGAGAGCCATGATTTAGAAACACACCTGAAACGGAGGAGAGATTTGACTGGCAGGCGAAGAAGGATCTCCACTATCACTTCTTCGGGAAGGTGAATACTGCTTTCTTGCCGTGGCATTTTGTGTGAGTGAGAATCGGAGAGAGAGGAAGCGGCTTTTCTTGCCGTGGAATGGAGTGAAGCTGGCCGGAAAAAAGCATTCGATCGTTTCAATCGGTTATACCTTAAAGAAATTCGGAAGAGAAAATATTTAGGGCTTGGAAACAAAACCATGACGGGGAAATAGTTCGCTCGGTCGATCGTTGGCTTGCTCTGGAGAAAATGGTTCTGCGTTGCGAGGAAGATGAATGGAACCTAGAAATAGGATTCAATTTTATAATCAATTCCTGAAAAAGGGAATTATTTGGATTTAAAAATATACAGTAGTAATTAACACATTGGGCGGGCGACACGTTGGTGAAAAATTAGGGTTTGAAAAAAGCGGCAAATGAAAAAGATCAGGCGGGAGAGGTAAAAAAGTTATATGAAAGGGTGAAGGAGCAAAAATACATATGTGTTTTACCTTCGGGAGCGCCCATCACCATATGTTTTTTTTTGGAGCAAAAATATATATGTGGTTACATTTTAAGAGTAAAAGTCACACCACCGTTAAAATCTAACTTAACAGTGCATTTGTAACAGAAAATGTCATATTTACAACAACATTTAACCACCTGGATTTTGAATATAGAAATGTCATTTACAACAACAACAACAAAAAAGATATATTTACAACAGGAAGTGCTATATTTACAACAAAATTTAAAATCTGGTCATATTTACAACAGAAAATATCATATTTACAACAATATTTAAACACCTGGATTTTGAACATAGAAAGATTATTTACAATAGAAAAAGGTTATATTTACAACAAAACTTAAAATCTAGCCATTTACAACAGAAAAAGTCATATTTACAACAGATTAGATATTAACGATGGTGTGACTTTTGCTCATAAAATGTAACCACGTGTGTATTTTTGTTCCCAAAAAAAGCATATGGTGCTGGGCGCTCTCGAGGATAAAGCACATGTGTATTTTTGCTCCTAAACCCTAATATACAATTTTTTGTATTAAATATAAGATATAGTTTATAGTATAAATTGAAGATGGAATATCACCTAGAGGGGGGTGAATAGGTGATTAAAAAATTTTCATTAATTGTTCAAGAACACTTAAACAGAGAAGGAGAGAAGAACAATGAACACAAGAGATTATACTGGTTCGGTCCAACTCTTGACCTACGTCCAGTCCCCATAAACACTCTGGGATTTCACTATCTCAAAACTTGATTACACACTTTGTAACTCTCGAGTAATCCTCTCACTAGGACTTACTCATCTTTACAAGTTGTAATCAAATAAACACAGACACAATTACACACTTTGTACTCGAGATTATCCTTTCATTAGGACTCACTCCCACTTACAAGTTGTAATTGTACATCCACACTTAAGGTTCCACAACCTTAAGATTTAACAACTAAGATAATCAAATAGTGTTTAAACTCCTCACTGAGTAAATAAGTGATAATCACTGAAGTACAGAAAAATATCTGAAGATATTAAGTGAAACTAACGAAACAGATGATTGCAATAAATTCTAATTGAATGCATAGCGTTTCGGTAGTTGGCGAATTCAATGCTTCTGGTATTTATAGTTGTTGCAATTTATGACCGTTGGTGAAGCTTGAAGATTAACCGTTGTAACTCTTCAAAATATAGCCGTTAGATTGAAGAAGCTTGGAAGCCACATTCGTCGTTTAATAATCCAGGTGGATTTGTGCCGTTACCACATTCTTTCATTCCTTCTGTTTTGCCCGTTGTGAAATAGCATTTATTGCGAGATAGGAATGGCAGGAATGTCTTTTGAATGACCAGAGATATGGTTGCTGTGATTGTGTCTCGATAAGGTAACCTCATTTAATGCGTCTGACACACAAATTGTTTTACAACAATTTGTTGTTAATCCTTTGTATAATTATCTGAAACTCATTAACAAACTAATTAAAAGTATTTAAGAATAGTAATGAGTGAAGATATGAAGTAATGAAATCACACCGAATGATTTTTGGTTTCCGAAGACGGTGATTTTGAAATTGAGAGTGTTAACTTCAAGTTAAACTAAAGTTAACTCGAGTTAATGACTCAAGGTAGTAAAATGCTTGACTCGAGGCAATTGCATTTAAGAAGATAAAGTCGCAAGATGAAAGAGTTTGAAACATGACTTGAGTTGAAAAATAATTGACTTGAGTCAATGACTTGAGGTGCTAACTTAATATGCAAGAGTCAATGACTTTCTCTTCGAAACGCACAAGTTTAAAAACTTTAACTTGAAGTCAAATATTAATTGCTTTGAGTTGGTGACTAGAGTCATTAACTTGATGAGCAAAAGTCAAGAATAATTTTATTTCAAAATACTCAGGTTTAATTTTCAACTTGAAGTTAGAAAGTCATGCCTTGAGTTAATGACTAGAGTCATTAACTTGATATGCAAAAGTTAAAGTCAATGGCTTTGAAAAATTTGCAAGTTGATCTTTTAACTTGAGGTCTAAAAGTCATGGCTTGAGTTAATGACTAGAGTCATTAACTTGCTATTCAAGAGTCAATAAGTGATGCCTTTGAAAATCGCAAGTTATAAGGCTTAACTTGATACTAGAAGTGAATGACTTGAGTTGGTGACTAGAGTCATCAACTTGACACCCAAGAGTTAAAAACGATGACATTGAAAAAGAAGCAAGTTGAAAGGCTTAACTAGAGTCAATAAGTATTTGCCTAGGGTTGGTGACTAGAGTCATCAACTTGACATTCAAGAGTTAAACCTGATAGCCTTTGAAAAATGCAAGTTTGAAAAACTTAACTTGATATAAGAAGTTAATGGCTTGAGTCATTAACTTGAGATTCAAGAGTCAAAGTCGATGCTTTCCAAAAGAGTAGACAATTGAGAGTTTAACTTGAGTCAATAAGTGTTAACTTGAGTTAATGACTTGAGTCATTAACTTGAGATTCAAGAGTTAAAAACGATGCTTTTGAAAACAATGCAAGTTGACTTCTTAACTTGAGGCAAATCGATTTTAACTTGAGGCAAATATATCTCAAACTTATTAACTCCAAGTCAAACACGTTTTAACTCGAGGCAGATGATATCAAAACATTTTCCTTTTAAATAAAAGAAATCTCATGACTCTAGGCATGCGACTTTAACTCGAGGCATCCAAGGGCAATCTTTCAAACCATTATAGATTCATGTTAACTATATAAAAACATGATTTAATATTGAATCTATTAATTTAATTACATTATAATTGTTATCATCAAAACTTCAAAAACATGAGAACCAACATAAATTACACTAGAAACTATATCTTATATTTAAGACTGGAGGTACTATAAAATAGAGTTGATTTTTTTTTTAGAAACTAAGGAAGTTATAAATTACTTAATCATATCATATGTGGTGTATTATTAGATTATATATCAATTTATAAGCTAAACAAAATAATTTAGAGAAAAAATTATAAATATAAATATAAATATTTTAAAGTAATTTAATTAATTTTTTAAATATCTGCAAAAAAAAAAACAATTATCTCTATCTTATATTTATGATAAGAGGAAATAACCGTAAATTGTCACAATTGTCTTGAGTCTTTTACATTGGTGCTTGAAACTCATTATTATTTTATTATAATCTCATTTTAAATAAAATTTAATTTAATTTACTCTTTATATATTATAAATTTTAAAGAAAGATAAATCTATGTATAACTTATTTAAGTGATAAATCTTATATAAATTCGAAGATTTACATGAATGAAAAACTTCATAAATTTTGTATTTATTGATTCTTCAAGGGTAAAGTAGGATCCAACATTTTAATCTTATTTATCGTATATTCTAATGTCAATTTTCCCCCTACTTCCAACATCCAAGTTTTATTTAAAGTATATCTAACACCCTAAACTAGAGCCGGGAAATCAGGTCAAGTCCATTGGGCTGGCTCGTCAAGGGCCAGACTTAAAAAATGGATGAGATTTTTGAAATTGGCCCTACAGGGCCAACCCTGGAGGGTTCTGGGTTTAAACGGGTCAGCCCTAGTCGGCGTGTTAGGCCCTTTTAACTGTAGCGCCTAAAAATAAATACATTCATATAAAAATGATAACAAGTGAAATTACTTTAATTTCAGTATATTATAATTGAGATAATAGAAAATACTGAGTTTTTTTCAATTAGATTCATGAAAACATTCCTCACTTCAATTAAGATAGAAGGCCAATAAACTTAGTATATATAGGGCCAAACAACTAAAATCTCTTGAAAGAATCGTAAATATTGTTTACAGTGTTCATGTTAAAATAACCATTCAATGATTAACATCTTGTGTATGTGGAGCTGAAAATAACACCTACCATTTACTTATATTGTTGTCAATTCCGTCTTGACCCAATTACATTTTTATCCATACCTTACATTATACGGCTTGCTAAAGTTGAATGAGATATTTTTCAATTTCTATTTTTTCCCTTATTTTTAATCTTTGACATTACCTCAACATACAAACATACCCATCGTCTTTTTGTTTATTATCTGGCCTAATCAATCCGACTTGTAAATGTATGAGGCTCAAAACAATTTCTACAAATAAATAAATGAATCAACTTTGTTCCTAATGTGTAAGAGGATAAGCAAAGTGTAAGCGGATAAGCAAAGCTAGTTAATTTACACATGCTTTTCATCCTTTCTCATTTTCTATTTTGTGTGTGTAATTAATCAAAATGATAAAAAATTCTTGAATATAATATTATTTAAATAAAAATATCCTCGATACAAGAAAATAAAAACAAAGAAAAGACCAATATCATATTATATTTCTTTGAAAAAAATAGAGGAAAAATAGTTAAAAATTGAAATAGTAACTTCCGGGCCCTGGTCCTAGTGCTATCGGGCTGGGCTTTAAATAATAAATGTTTTTCTTACTTCAGGCCTTGGAGGGCCGGCCCTAATTCTCAGCTCTACCCTAAACTCTTAATAAAATTGGGGTGAAGATAACTCATGCTAGTTTACCCATTTTTTAAAATTAAGGATTAAAGTGCTAAAATAACATTCAATTTTGATTAAAAGTATAAAAGTAACCATAAACTTTTGAAATTGAAGTAAAACGGTTAAACCCAACTAACATCCATATATTACAATGGGAAAATTAATCTTTTAGCCCTTAAAGTTTTGATTCTCTAATAACTCAATTCATGAACTTTTGACTCGTTTGCAACTCGCCTATAATGTTTCGAGTCATCCTATAAGGCAAAAATATGTTAAAATATTGTTAAAATTTTCTAGGTGGATTTTACATAAATTAAAAAAGTAAAAAATAGTGCCTTTTTCCACCAACTTGCATTCTCATCCACCTCTATTTTCCAAAAATCTTGATGGGTAACAAATCCCTATATATATATAATATATATATATATATATATATATTTTCAAACTTTATTTAGGATTTTTTCCCATAATTATTTAGCTTAAAATGTCTTTCTTTAAAAAACACCATGGAGTTATTCGAATTAATAATTGTTCGCAGAAGCAAAGTATCACCCATTTTTGAAAAAAAAAATTCTCACATGTTTGTTTGATCAAAGGAACAATATTCATAACAAAGGTATTTTTGAGTCAAACTAAAATGTGTAGTCTCATTTTTGTTCTCCTATGTTGAGAAATGGGACCGAACCTTGCTGAAAATTTCACCAATAAAAAAAAAGTTACACCAATATTATATGAACTCATTCGGTGATCCACTGCCAAGTCACAAGAAGGATGAACCAACCATGAATTGTAGCACACATATTAATATTATAAGGTGATCAGTTGTGGGTTTGGCATGTGGAGTGTGGGGTGGTAATTATGACCCTAAAACTTGTAGGCTTTCTGTAATTTACAATTTTGGGTGATAGATCCCTATTTTATTATATATTTTAAAACTTTATTTAGAGATCTTTCCTAGTGAAGTTTTTGGAAAACATAGACAAAAGAGGATCGAGTTGGTGGGGATTCGGATCTGTTTTTTATTTTGTAATTATATAAAATCCACTTAATTTTTTTAAAACAGTACTTCAACATTTTTTGTCACATAGAATGACTCATAAGCATTAAGGACTATGTTGGCAAGCGAGTCAAAAATTTAAGGACTGAGTTATAAATGAATTAGAACTTTAAGGGCCAAAAGATTAAATTTTTCCATTATAATAAATAAAAGTTAGTTGGAGTTAACGCTTTTCGCAAATTTTAAAAGTTTATAATTACTTTTATTTTTTTTAAAATAGATTATAGTTTCTTTTACACTTTAATAAAATTTAAAAATAAAGAAAAAAAAATCCAAATTCTCAAATGCACATGAAATTAAAAACAGGATCAAACTCTTAGATGATGTTTTATTGGCTAACAAATAAATAATAGGGAAAATCTTCTTTAGGGTCCAAGTAAGTAACATATTGTAAAAAAAGACTCAAAGAAAAGTCACACATCATAAAAGGTCCTAGGGCCTTTTTTGGTATTATTTCAGAAATGTTAACAATTATATTAGTACAACATTAACAACTAAATCAATACATGTTAACAACTAAATCAGTACACGTTAATAAATAATAACCATATCAGTGTAACATTAACAACCAAATCAGTACACATTAACAACTAAGGCTTTTTCTGATATGTGACTTTTTTTAGACCTTTTTTGACAATATGTTGCTTACTTAGGCCTGAGGGGAATTTTTCTAAATTATATCAATACAGTTCCAACTAACCAGCAATTCAGCAATATTCATTAACATTATAGAAATAACATTTTCTTATTCAATCTTCTATCTAAAGAAACTTTTCACTGAACAAATTAAATAGAAATGGAGTCATATCCAACCCTTCTCGTTGATAAAACCCGAGCAGAGCTAGTGTTGCAAGTTTTCTTGCTGTTGATCACAGGAGAGGCAAAAAAGACTCTCAGAATACACTACAGCGTCTGCATCAAACCCATCCCAATTCACACTGATAAATCTCAATTTTAATATATTGTATCCCTCCTTATTCATTTATTTTAGGGACTATTTTAGGCTAATTTAGAATTATTAAATAATATTTAGATTGTTAGCCAATTTTAGGAAATAATATACATCAGAATTAATTATGAGATAATTGGGTTAAAATTATTAATATTCTGATTGATATCTTGTGATTGAATAATATGTCTAAATATATGATAGATCACGATTTTATTTAATTCTTGCAGGACAAGGAAAAACATGTTAGAAGATCCTACGATGCAGAATTGACCTTGAATGCTGAAAAGAAGATCTAATGGTAGAATTTTGTTGGGCTTCTTAAATTTTAATGAGCTTAAATTGGTACTAAAAACTCTCCCCTCCTTAAATAAATAGACCTAGCCGTCCAACAGGAGAGATACGCTCTCATTGAGAGCCGAAACACGCACGAACGCGGAAAAGAAAGACGCAGCCACAGATCAAGTATTTCAACTCATTAAGTGCTTCAATTGATATTCCTCCAGTGGGTAGACGCGTGGTGACCAAGGGAATTGATTTAATCAATTCTTCTCTTCCTTTCCTCATGTCTGTGATGGACTACTCGAGATTTGGAGGAAGGATCGTGATAGCAGAAAATTTTCATCATGAAGGGTGAGGAAGCTTACAGTGAGAAAGGAGACTAAGTCAAAACTTGTCATTGTGTAACTAAGGAGGACAAAAGGCATCAGAGGAGGGATTAGGTTCGTGACTTACTCTCGCGTGGCTGTCATCATTAAGGAAAATGACAAGTTCACTTAAGAAAATGACAAATTCCGTTATGAAAATGATAAATTTACTTAAGGAAATGACCACTTGAGAAAATAAGAATGCAGGTTTGGAAGAATTTTCACACTAGACATGGGTTCACTACTAAAAAAAAGGCTTTTAAGATCAATAGAAATTGGCTATGAAGACTTGGTTTAGATTCGGTCTTATATCGACTTGGTTTAAAAAGTTTCCATTTATAATTTAAGAAATGCATGCTTTTTAGATCAGGTAATTTCATATCTAGTCTAGAAAGTGGGCCTTTTTTTTCAATGTATGATTTATTTTGTTTCAAATAAACACTGTTAGATATTATTATATCTAAAAGTTATATTATGCAATATAAATTATACAAACATCCCTAAAAATACAAATGCAATGGATATAAAAAATAATTATAACTAATAACCATGAATCTAAGCCTTATATTATGAGATAATCATTGAATCTTAATTCTGACATTTGTTTTTTTAAGGTTTACTTCTTCTTCTTTTGCATTTTCCCCACCTCAAAAGGACTTTGATTATTTTTTTAGTGTTGGATTTAGTGGATGCAATTATGCACATCTGCATGTTGTTAACGCATGATTCATATTGTGAGCATCCCTAAAGTTGAATGTTGCTACTCATGGATTAGCTGCTAAGCTGCTACCATATTAATGCATTTTGACTTTTTCTGAACCTCAAATATAAAACATGCTTATGCACTAACCCAGTATTAGATGATAAAGAAGAAGATTCTTATTTAATGATGCTGAATAAAATAGAGTTAATTATACAAGTATGAGAACTGAGGTATTTGAACTCTCAAAAGAGGCAAAATGCCTAAGGTTGTCAACTTAACTCCCAATCCAAGGGTTGCAGCAATCAACTATAAGGATGTCCCGCGATATGAACTAAGCATCAACAACATCCACACATCGGGGTTAGAATTACAATCGACAATCCTACCCAAAACTCAATAGTGATATAAGCGCTTTTAAGGAGGGGGCATCCAAACAAAAAAATCTTGAGAAGAACAAAGCCATGGCAAAAAAGATTCAATATTATTAACATTCGTGTACTATTGTCCATGGAATTCACAATGTTTTTGGATTTATGAAACTTTTCATTATGAAAATGATACAATGAAATTTAATTATTGTAATAATCACAAGTTTTGTAATCCCAACCATTATGAATTTCGTGAACAAAAGTTTGCATACACTAACTATAACAAACAAAAAGAATATACATCCATCAGAAAAAATGTAAGCTTTCATGTATCACCAAAAAAAAAAACATACAATAAGCATAAAAGGGATATCATATTAATACATTTGGAAGGAATGCTTTTTTCCGTCTTCCACGTCCTAGTGGAAGGGCTTCCATGTATCTGCAACCTCAAACAGTGTTAATCTGATCCCCTGTTTTCAATTACAATAAGTTACATATTAAATCAGATTATTTAATGCTCTTCACATGTGTACAAAACATAAGTGATATCTACAAAAAATCACTCAACTTGGCACTCTTCACATGTCTTTTCGGACCTCTTCAAACCCCTTTCTGTAATTAAAAAGAATAAATTTGTCATAAGAAAATTAAATACAATTCCACTATAAATAGATAAATATGATGATTATGAGAATGATACAATTTCATTAAACATTAACATATAAACTATATGCTTCTAAAGATGTATCAGAATGTGATAACATGTTATATGATATCGATGTCGTGTTATATCGTGAAAAGCATCAAGATATGTTCATGTTTAATGAAATTGTATCATTTTAATAATGACAAGTTCATATTGGTATGTCATGAACATCTGTTTTCTATAACTACAACAGCCAGAAAGACCATACAATAAGTAAGTACAAAAGGAATATCATATATATACTCGTAGAAGGAAAGATTTTTTTCTTTTTACAAGTCCTACAAGAAGGGCTTGCATGTATCTACAACATCCAATTGTGTTCATCTGATCCTTTATGCTGCAAATGCAATGCAGCTCGAGAGCATGTGTACTACATAACAGAATTGTTGCATATGAAATGTACTACATAAGTTCATGAACTGCATTTTATTTGGAGCAAACAACAAATGAAATAATAATGGCCTCTTCATAAATTCTTCACACTCATGAATATATGATATGTTTTGGCACTCAATCCCACTCAACTTTGCTTTTTGCTCCAAATGCAATGCAACTCATGAATATATGTTGTACATAACATAATTATTGCATATGTAATGTACTACACATGTTCATGAGTGCATCATATTTTGACCAAGGAGTAAAGTAAATATTTTTTACAACAACCAGAGAGAAAATCGATCAAGCAGAAAATTTTCATTATTGAAAGTTCATAATTAGAGAAGCATTTTCTAGACTGATTCTCACTATTGACCGGTGTCCACAACATTTTGTAGACTAGTTCTCATTAAAGCCCGATGTTAATATGTTAAAAACATTTTTAATTCATAATGACACCGTCTTTCAAATCATCCGGTCTAAAATGTAATTTTTAGAACAGAGTATACAATTTTAGAAATATACAAGAATTTTCGCCTAAAGGTTTTCATTAACAACAAATTAATAACATGAGATAGATGATGATCATCAACAAGAGCTATCAAAAGACATAAAATATAGAAAATATTTTATTAATCATCACTTAAAAACAGTAGTATACGTGATTGAAATAAAAAATTACATCAAAATATTGTGTGTGTGTGTAATACCCGGATTTTAGCAAATCTGGAATTTCTGAGATAAAGGAAAATTAATGAATATTTTAATGAAGTAAATTCATGAGATAAAACTATTATAGAAAATTGTTATAATTATAGAGTAAATTGTTGAAAAAGTTACGGAAAATCGATGAACGTAATGACTAAAAATGATATAATGGTGATAAAAACAAATCTAAAAATATTATGATAAATACTGAAAGATCATGAAAAATTATGAGAAAAATATGGAAGTGTTATCCCTAATTATGAGAATTTAATAAATTATTTCAGAGGAAATAACATGAAGAAAAGTTTAAAAAGCATTTCGAACCATAAAGAACTTTGATGGGGTAAACATTTTAATATTTTACATAGGATATAAAATGACAATATCAAGTATAGAAGTTTGAAAGATAACAATATACTGTAAATTAGTAAAGATAAATATATGAAGAAACCTGATCCTGAAAAGATCACTAAACGAAGAAATTAGGCCCGATTAAGCCCTAACGGGCGCGGGGGTAAAACGAGAATTTTTGGTAAAAAATATTATATTTTTAAAAAATGGAAAAAATTATAGAAAAATAAATAAATATGAATTTTTAAAAGAGGGGGCGAAATTCTTAGTATTTTTAATTAAAAAGAATTGTTTAAATAATTAAAATGGTAATTAGAATAAAATAATAATATAATGCGGTGAGTCGGCTTATAGGCGGACCAGGGGAAAAGTTAGAAATAAATTCTACAGGTAAACCAGAGGTAAAAGTCTTTTCGGACTGATCAAATTAAGAACAAGTGAATTTTTACCCGAAGAAAGAATTTACCAGACGTCGATTCCGCAACCGAAAACCCTAATTCCTAATAAGACGGAAAGGCGATCGGATAGAGTAGAGCCGGATAGGCAAAGTGAGAACCTATAGAAACAATTGCGTGTTTTCAAACACGAGATTAAGTTAGGCAACAACTGAACGTTTTACGATTCAGCAAATTATTGTCCAGAAGTTGGTTCTATCGGAAGCGATTTCCGTAACCGGACGCGTTTGTCCGAATATCTTCCGACGCACCGGAGAATAGCTGGATATGATCAAAAAGAGGATCAAAATAGATAATATGAAAGAGGATGAAAAGATCTTCAAAGTTACATGCCCGGATTTTTGAGTTTTACGCGAAATCGCGCGAAACGGACACCGATCGGGTAGCTTTATCGGACCAGGAGGCCATAAAGCAAGATGACAACTCATTCTTTGACTTTTTGGGCCAAAGAGGTCGGCACCTATGGATGGAGGGCCAAGATTGCTCCTCCCAAAACCCTAGATCTAACGGTTCAAAAACAAAGCGAGAAAATTCCCTTTACGTCCCGAATTTTTTCTATAAATAGCACCCTTCCCTTCTTCATTCTTCACACCTTTTCTTCTCTCTACCTTGGCCAAAACTTAGAGTGAGAAGCTATGCCAAAGTTGTGCCTTAGCCCCGAGTAAGTTCTTCTGTCCTTAGTTTTTAGTTTCCGTAGTTCTTTCGGTAGTTATAGTAGAACTGTTGTTTTGATCTAGGAAGTTTCATAATTTGTTCCTATGCTTGTTTTTATGCCTCATTGCATTGAAAGATGCCTGACGAGGTAAAAACATAGTGGGGATAATTTTGAAATGGAATACGGTCAAAGTAACGAAGTTACGCGAAATTCCGCCAAATTAGGGGTAGAAGGGCAAAATGGTAATTTTTACCTAAAATGCCGTTATGATGTCAAATCACTAATGAAAGTGATATTACTCGATAGGGCATCGAAACTCGATTTGCTTTGCCGTTACGCCCCGACGTGCCCGTCGAACATTTCACGTTTTTCCGTAAAAGTACGTTTTTCCGCGAAGTACCTAACGTCGTCAACGAAGGTACGGACGCGTCTTGTAACACTAATCTTGTACTTCTTAAATGCATATATATGTGATAGATACATTCGTAGACCGATATACGAGACGCTTTTACACGGGTTATAGTCATGATAACGCCGTATGTTTTTCTAGCGCTGAGAACACGAGTGGTATCGTGGCACTGGTGAATAGTGCAAGCTGTTATTGTTGTTTTACATTGTGGGGCTTTACATACTGCGTAATGCTTATGTTTTGTCGGCATAATGATCATGCATCTGCTGTATGCTTATGTAGTGATATACTTTGTTGTATTGTCTAGAATATCTCGTTATCCGTATACTTGTATTGTTTGGGTTTGAGATTAATCAGTTACCCGAGATTCAATGCGGTGAATTGAATCTCGCTATAGCATCGATCCGGAGGAATACGGATCGAAGATCGAGGCAAGCAGCGAGACATACAACCAAAGACTTATCTATTTTTATCGTTTTCGGTTATCCAATTTCAAACTCTAGGATTACTATAATCATTACAATGTTACACTATGGTTGATGTTTGTTATGAATCAGTTACTCACTCGCTCCAATGCTCTACTCTGACTACTCTGCTTGAAATATTTGGAAACGTTTAAAAAAAAAAAAAAAAATTCCGCCGTTTTGAATGGGATGTTACATTTATGGTATCGGAGCGTGAGTCCGGCATTGATATGACTATGTTATTACGGATAGTATGGTAGGACGAGTTAAGGCTAGTCTATGTGGGTGTGGCCAACCAGTCGCCATAGAGTTGGTGAGGTCCCCATGATAGACACTTATCTGGCCATTCTGTTCGGATAACAGAGTTATGTTCAAAATGCCTTTTAAATTGTGAGCACATTTTTGAAAATGAGTACTGATATAGCCCTGAGTCGGTGTACCGGTCCCTGACTGGTATACCATTCTGAACCGGTGTACCACCCTCTGTCGGTACATCATTCTAACCCAGAATCAGTAAATCCATCGTCCATATTCATATTTGATATCAGTTTCTTATAATTCTGATAATCGTCAGTTTGTACTGGACGACTATTCTGTCCTAGCGCAGCTTATATGTGGGCCGGGCCACGCCGGATGAAACTCCGAGACCAACAAGGATAGATACATGTAGTATTTGACTCATGTAGAGGAACTCTTGATACGAAATTCCGTACCCGTTTCTAAGTAGACCGAATCAACGAAATCCTAAACGAGGGGAAATAGTACGAGTGTCCGTTCGTTTGTAGTATTAGTGTGATAAAGTCTGCGATAGACATGCCTATAGATTTCCCATATGGTTTGATAAATAGTTATCTTACTTGCCACAAAAATTTTAGTTTCCGATGCATATCTCCTAGTTACTACAACCGGACCGCGATCGTGTCATTGAGTAGGAGGTATCTTGTGTTGTCATGATGTATGGGCGCCATGGAAACATTTAAGGTATCTTGTGTTACCATGGTGTATGGGCGCCATGGAGACATTTTGATATCTAGTGTTGACTACGGTATATGGGTGCCACGGAAAACACTATATATCAAAGTACGACATGACAAGATCTTTACGGTCAATCCTGAGCGAATTCTCGATCACCAAGAGGAGCGGCTGACGGATAGAGTAAAGTTCCGGAGCGTATAGTCCGAAGTGTAGTTTAGTACAGAGTCTAAATTAGCAGAGAGCTCTCATAGATGCACTCTTGGCAAGGCAACATCAACAGGATGAAGAAGCCCAAAGACAATTGGAAGCACGACAACGCGAGGAAGAACGTGATGAGGAAAGTGACAATGATGAACCTAATGATGAAGAAAATGAATCTGATCGATCCCGATCACCTCCACGACATGGAAGAAGAGAAAGAACCACGGAAAGCTGGGTCAACCAGGTTAAAAGCTTAAACCACCCGGTTTCCGGGGAAAAGTGAATTGGCTGAGGATTGGCTTCTGAGTCTGGAGAAGATATTCGAAGTCATTGAGTGCCCGGAAAACTGGAAGGCTCAGCTGGCAATCTACAAGCTAGAGGGCGATGCCCACAGGTGGTGGAAGAGTGTTTCCACAACCCTTCAAAGCCCTGTTACGTGGGAAGCATTCCAGGAACAGTTCAACGAACAGTATTTTCCTCCCTCGGTACAGGTGATTAAGGAAGAAGAATTTCTTCACATCCAAAAGGAAAAATGAAGAATCATTCGACGACTACTTCGCGTTTCACCAACCTGTCTCGTTATTCATCATATCCGAACAGCCACAAAAATGAGAGCCGGAAGGCGAATCGACTAGTGACTGGACCGAAATATGACATAAGGGCGAGGCTAGTATCACAACGCTTCCGAGAATGGCCCAAGCCGCGGAATCCCGCAGATTGACTGAGCGCAATTTGAAAGAACTGCACAAATTCCGAGGCCAAGAAGGAAACAATGCAACCCGCAGTGGGTTTAACCGCGGAGGCTCCTCACAGAAAAGGAAGGCGCCTTGGAGCGATAACCGAGGCGGAAACAAGAGACCCTACCAAACTGGACAATTGAATTACCCCAAACAGCCGGGATCCCGTACGTGTCCAAAATGCAAGAAGTACCATCCAGAGCCAACCGCGTGATGGGAAACAAGTCTGTTTCGGGTGCCGAAGTCCGGACACATTAGCCGGGATTGCCCCGAAGGCCGCAGGCGAGACCTCGGAGCGCTGGCCGGATCTTTGCGTTGACAAACACCGAGGCCCGACATAGGTCTCCGAAAAATGGTCCAAGGTACCATCTATCTTAATGGGAATAAATTGCAAGCATTGTATGATTCGGGTGCCGGTCATTCGTTTATATCTTATGATTGTGCAAGTCGTTTAGGAATGCATGCCCGTAGTTTACCCGTTGATGCAGTAGTGTCTACACCTCTGGGTGTAAAATCTTTAGCTTCGACGCGTGTATGAACCGTACCGCTAACGTGGATGGACGAGTGTCAAAGATAGATCTCATCCGTCTACCTCTTCACGCATCGACGTCATTTTCGGTCGAATTGGCTAACGGCCAACGGTGCAATGATCGATTGTGGCAAGAAGAAGATATCATTTCCCGGAGACAAGGTTGATGTGAGCCTGAGTTTTCTCTCCGCTACAGAAGTTGATCGATGCGTGAAACAGGGATGCCATGCCTACATGGTATTCTTTTCGGTTAAAGCAGAAGCTGAATTTTCACTCCAGGATATCCCAGAGGTGGATGATTTTCCCGATGTATTTCCGGAGGATCTCACTGAGTTACCTCCTATCCGAGAGGTGGAGTTCAATATTGAATTGATGCCTGGCACAGGATCAATATCAAAGGCGCCGTATCGTATGGCTCCAAATGAAATGCAAGAGTTGAAGAAACAAATGGAAGAACTTCTGAAGAAGGGGTTCATTCGACCCAAAGTGTATCACCCCGGGGAGCCTCAAGATCTTGTTTGTGAAAAAGAAAGATGGAAGTTTTCGACTCGCATCGATTATCGTGAACTAAATAAAGTGATCAAAAACAAATATCCACTTCCCGGATTGATGATCTTTTGGATCGGTTATCCGGTTCCACTATCTTTTCAAAGATTGATTTGCGTTCGGGATATCATCAGTTACGAGTCAAAGACGATGATATTTCCAAAACGGCTTTCAGAACCAGATATGGGCATTATGAATTCCTTGTGATGCCCTTCGGATTAACAAATGCACTGCGGTATTCATGGATTACATGAACCGTATCTTCCGACAACACCTAGACCAGGTTGTGGTGGTGTTCATTGACGATATACTCGTCTATTCCAAAAGCGAAAAGAGCATGAAGAACATCTACGCCTAGTGTTGAGCATACTAAGAGAGAAGCGGCTCTACGCAAAGTTGAGCAAATGCGAATTTTGGTTGCCGGAAGTGAGATTTCGGGCCATGTGATATCTAGCGGCGGAGTTGCTTGTTGACCCGAGCAAGGTGGAAGCGGTTACGGACTGGAAGAGGCCGAAACAAACGGTGACGGAGATACGTAGTTTCCTAGGTCTAGCGGGATATTACCGCAGATTTATACGGGATTTCTCGCGTCTTGCCCTACCATTGACAAAGCTTACGAGGAAGAATCAACCCTTCATATGGGGAGATGATCGGAGGAGAGCTTTCGAGATCGAGGGAGAGGTTGACTACGACACCCGATTGATAATCCCGCATCCCGATGAGACATATGTTGTCTACGGTGATGCCGGTGGGCAAGGATTGGGTTGTGTCCTAATGCAATTGGGCAGAGTGGTGGCTTATGCCTCTCGTCAGCTGAAGCCGCACGAGTCGAACTATCCTACACACGATTTGGAGCTTGCTGCCATCGTGTTCGCTTTGAAAATATGGAGGCATTATCTGTACGGTACGACCGTAGAATTATACTGCGACCACAAGAGCCTGAAGTATCTCTTTGATCAAAGGGAACTGAATATGAGGCAACGTCGTTGGATGGAATTGCTGAAAGACTACAACCTGGAGATCAAGTATCACCCAGGGAAAGCAAACGTCGTTGCAGATGCTCTAAGCGGGGAAGAAGGTGCAAGTGTCATACATGATGATACAAGAGCGAAATTACTTGAAGATTTCGAGACTGAATCTTTCAAACCGAATCTGCATGGATTTCAACGCACCAAGTGACGCCTACCTTGCAAATCTTTTTGTGAGTCAAGGGGAGTACGACCTGAGAGATGAAGTTGATAAAGCTCAGAGACAAGATGATTGGGCAATCTCCATGCGGGAGAAGATCTCTCAAGGTGAAACCCAAGACCACGACCTTTCATCTAGTGGATTGGTCGACACAAGGGGCACATTTACATACCGCCGCCTTGATGAACTGAATCGGAAGATCTTGGATGAGGCTCATAAGAGTAAGTACACTCGCATCCAGGGAATGGTCAAGATGTACCAGAACTTGAAGGCCGAAGTTTGGTGGCCTGGAATGAAAAGAGACGTAACTCGCACGTAGGCCGGGTGTCTAACTTGCCGTAAAGTAAAGATCGAGCACCGGCGACCCCCGGTCTTCTCGCAAGGACTAGAACCGCCGGAGTGGAAATGGGAGAATGTGACCATGGATCTTGTGGTAGGTCTACCTAAGATCGTGCATCACGATACCATTTGGGTGATCGTCGACCGATTAACCAAGTCGGCACATTTCATACCCATTAGTATCCACTACTCTCCCGAACGATTGGCCGCAATCTATATCAAAGAGATCGTGAGACCGCACGGAGTCCCTAAGAGTATTATCTCTGATCGGGATACTCGATTCCAATCCCGCTTTTGTCAAGCACTACATGAAGGAATGGGTACCAAGCTGAAGTTCAGTTCGGCTTATCACCCTCAAACCGACGGTCAATCAGAGAGGACGATACGTACACTTTGGAGGATATCTTTGCGAGCATGTGCCCGGATTTCAAAGGAAATTGGGACGAACACCTCTCACTAGCGGGAATTCGCGTATAACAATAGTTATCATTCAAGCATACAAATGGCCCCGTTCGAGGCTTTGTATGGGCGAAAGTGCCAATCGCCTTTATCTTGGACAAATGCGTCTCGAAAAGCGGTTGCTTGGACCGGATATGCTAAAAGAGACCTCCGAGCGTATCGCTCGATCAAGAAGAGACTCCTTGCCGCACACGGTAGACGAAGAGTTATGCGAGATAAGAGGAGAAGACCGTTGAAGTTTGAAGTCGGAGACCATGTGTTTCTAAATTATCTCCGAACCGGTGTCGGCGGAACACCGAAGAGAAAGAAGCTTAGTCCACGTTACGTTGGACCAATTGAAGTGTTAGCCGAGCGAGGACCGATTGCGTATCAACTAGCGTTACCCCGAACCCGAGTAATCTCCACGATGTTTTTCACGTGTCACAACCGAAGAAATACCTACCGGATCGAGATCATGTCATAAAGTACGATGATGTTGAAGTACGGCATGATAACACCTTTGTAGTCGAGCCGGAGCAAATTCTCGAACGCCGGGAGAAACGGCTTAGGACTAAAACTATACCGATAGTGAAGGTGGTCCGGAAGGGTTTGTCATCAAACGAGGCAACTTGGGAAACCGAGAGTGACATGAAGGAGAAGTACCCAGAGTTTATGGCCCGTAGTCTAGTGAGTATAGATTAAATTTCGAGGGCGAAATTTTGTTTAAGGGGGAGAGAAATGTAATACCCGGATTTTAGCAAATCTGGAATTTCTGAGATAAAGGAAAATTAATGAATATTTTAATGAAGTAAATTCATTAGATAAAACTATTATAGAAAATTGTTATAATTATAGAGTAAATTGTTGAAAAAGTTACGGGAAAATCGATGAACGAATGACTAAAAATGATATAATGGTAATAAAAACAATCTAAAATATTATGATAAATACGAAAGATCATGAAAAATTATGATAAAAATATGGAAGTGTTATCCCTAATTATGGGAATTTAATAAATTATTTCGAGGAAATAACATGAAGAAAAGTTTAAAAAGCATTTCGGAACCATAAAGTAACTTTGATGGGGTAAACATTTTAATATTTTACATAGGATATAAAATGACAATATCAAGATAGAAGTTTGAAAGATAACAATATACTGTAAATTAGTAAAGATAAATATATGAAGAAACCTGATCCCGAAAAGATCACTAAACGAAGAAATTAGGCCCGATTAAGCCCTAACGGGCGGGGTAAAACGAGAATTTTTGGTAAAAAATATTATATTTTTAAAAAATGGAAAAAATTATAGAAAAATAAATAAATATGAATTTTTAAAAGAGGGGGCCGAAATTCTTAGTATTTTTAATTAAAAAGAATTGTTTAAATAATTAAAATGGTAATTAGAATAAAATAATAATATAATGCGGTGAGTCGGCTTATAGGCGGGCCCAGGGAAAAGTTAGAAATAAATTCTACAGGTAAACCAGAGGTAAAAGTCTTTTCAGACTGATCAAATTAAGAACAAGTGAATTTTTACCCGAAGAAAGAATTTACCGAGACGTTGATTCCGCAACCGAAAACCCTAATTCCTAATAAGACGGAAAGTGTCGATCGGATAGAGTAGAGCCGGATAGGCAAAGTGAGAACCTATAGAAACAATTGCGTGTTTTCAAACACGAGATTAAGTTAGGCAACAACCGAACGTTTTACGATTCACAAATTATTGTCCGTAAGTTGGTTCTATCGGAAGCGATTTCCGTAATCCGGACGCGTTTGTCCGAATATCTTCCGACGCACCGGAGAATACCTGGATATGATCAAAAAGAGGATCAAAATAGATAATATGAAAGAGGATGAAAAGATCTTCAAAGTTACATGCCCGGATTTTTGAGTTTCGCGAAATCGCACGAAACGGACACCGACGGGTAGCTTTATCGGACCGGAGGCCATAAAGCAAGATGACAACTCATTCTTTGACTTTTTGGGCCAAAGAGGTCGGCACCTATGGATGGAGGGCCAAGATTGCTCCTCCCAAAACCCTAGATCTAACGGTTCAAAAACAAAGCAGAAAATTCCCTTTACGTCCTGAATTTTTTCTATAAATAGCACCCTTCCCTTCTTCATTCTTCACACCTTTTCTTCTCTCTACCTTGGCCAAAACTTAGAGTGAGAAGCTATGCCAAAGTTGTGCCTTAGCCCCGAGTAAGTTCTTCTGTCCTTAGTTTTTAGTTTCCGTAGTTCTTTCGGTAGTTATAGTAGAACTGTTGTTTTGATCTAGGAAGTTTCGAATTTGTTCCTATGCTTGTTTTTATGCCTCATTGCATTGAAAGATGCCCGACGAGGTAAAAACATAGTGGGGATAATTTTGAAATGGAATACGATCAAAGTAACGAAGTTTTGGCGAAATTCCGCCAAATTAGGGGTAGAAGGGAAAAATGGTAATTTTTACCTAAAATGCCGATTATGATGTCAAATCACTAATGAAAGTGATATTACTCGATAGGGCATCGAAACTCGATTTGCTGCCGTTCTGCCGCCCGACGTGCCGCTGTCGAACATTTCACGTTTTTCCGTAAAAAGTACGTTTTTCCGCCAGAAGTACCTAACGTCGTCAACGAAGGTACGGACGCGTACTGTAACACTAATCTTGTACTTCTTAAATGCATATATATGTGATAGATACGTTCGTAGACCGATATACGACAGCTTTTACACGGGTTATAGTCATGATAACGCCGTATGTTTTTCTAGCGCCGAGAACACGAGTGGTATCGTGGCACCGGTGAATAGTGCAAGCTGTTATTGTTGTTTTACATTGTGGGGCTTTACATACTGCGTAATGCTTATGTTTTGTCGGCATAATGATCATGCATCTCGTTGTATGCTTATGTAGTGATATACTTGTTGTATTGTCTAGAATATCTCGTTATCGTATACTTTGTATTGTTTGGGTTTGAGATTAACCGTTACCCGAGATTCAATGCGGTGAATTGAATCTCAGCTATATAGCATCGGATCCGGAGGAATACGGATCGAAGATCGAGGCAAGCGGCAGCGTAGACATACAACCAAAGACTTATCTATCTTTATCGTTTTCGTTATCCAATTTCAAACTCTAGGATTACTGTAATCATTACAATGTTACACTATGGTTGATGTTTGTTATGAATCAGTTACTCACTCGCTCCAATGCTCTACTCTGACTACTCTGCTTGAAATATTTGGAAACGTAAAAAATTACGCCGTTTTCAAATGGGATGTTACAGTGTGTGGCTACAAAATAACAACCACATCAAAATATTATAACACTGGGGGTTCTTGAAACTCAAGCCTTCAAAAGATCATCATTCTAAGAGACTCGCCGCGCCTAGTTCAAATGGTTGACGATGTCGTTCAACACTATTGCTAACTCCTCCAGTCATTTGGAAAAGCGATCTTGCCTTGCCGACCTCCAAAACGGTGTCCTTAAGGTGAAAGATGACGTCAGCGATTTCCTCCAATGTCGGGGGTGGAGGGGGTTGAGAAGAGGAGGAATGTTGCCTCTTTGATCTTGCTATCAGTGGGAAGTTTTGCCACTCAAACATGAAAGAGAGGAGTAGAAAGGAACTTTTGAATTTGAACTAAGGAATTGAAGGCGTCATGGTATTTATAAATGGGGCTGATAACTGGATAGTTCAGTTAATACTGTTGAGACATGATGATAGGCGTTAGAAGTTGAAAAGTTACATATTTAGACTGGTTGTATTTGAAAAAGCGGTCTAAATAATAATTATGATACCAGATGCACAACTTATCCGGCTTAAAAAAATGTAATGTTAGAAATTAATAAACGACATTTAGATCGTTAAAGACTTAAGCGACAATTCAGATTATTATACTTAGACCTTGTGCTACTACAACCAGTTTGAATGTATTCAAATTATATTATAATTTAATTTACTAATAAAGTGAGTGAGTGGGTGATCGTGATAGGAAAATTAACATATCAACCCAAAGACAGAAACAACAACAGAAAAGATTAAATATGCAAGAGACATGAACAAGATCAAGACAAAAATTAGAAATAAAAAAAAAATATTTCATTACTAATAATATTTTTTATGCTGCCTTCATACATTGATTTTAAAAAATTATTAATTTACATAATAAAAACCCTCAATCTTCCTCTTTTTCACCGGAGGAAGAAGAGGAAGGGGAAGAGTGGTCATTCAACAGATTGTACTTGATGTTATTGGCGTCGAGTAAAAGGTTGAACTTGCTATTGATAGTGCCGAGTATCACCAAGAGTCTTCTAAGGCGCATGTGGATATGATCCACCTTTGCATGGAGGTGTTGCAAAAGGTGCTTTGCTGAAGGTGTTAAAGGAGGTGATGGAAGTTGTAAAGGAAAATGAGGACGAACAGAATTAGCCCTAACGTGTACCATATTGATATTCTAGATAAGAGAGGAAGAAGAGTTGCATCTGAAGAAACGAAAGCAATGAGGAGTTTATAATGGACAAGACAGATGAAGATTTCAACAAGACGTGTAGTTGGGAAATTTACCTTAGAAGCTGAATAAACTCTGAAACATTTAACATCAGGCATAAAGAAACGATAGTATCTAAAAGGATATTTACACCGGATGTATAAGTGTCCAGTCTAACAATAATTTAAAATTAAAAATTTTCTTAATATTTAATACTTATTAAAACCACATTACATTACAATATTTATGAAAATGCCACAAGTCATACTTTTTAAACTATCTCCGCCTATAGAGGTCTAGGTGTGGCGGTCATATAGGCCTTTTTTCTAGTAGTGATTTACCAAGTTTAAATTTTAAAATGACAAGTTCTAATAAGAAAATGGAAAATTCAATTAAGGAAATGACCACTTGAGAAAATAAAAATGTAGACTTAGAAGAATTCTCACACCATACATAGGTTTACCAAGTTCATATTTAAAAATGACAAGTCCACTTAATAAAATGACCACCGGAGACAATGAGAATGTAGGCTGGGAAGAATTCTCACACTAGACATAGGTTTACCAAGTTCATAATTAAAAATTACAGGTTTCAATATGAAAATGACAAATTTACTTAAGGAAATGACCACTTGAGAAAATGAAAATGCAGGCTTGAAAAAATTCTCACACTAGACATGAGAGTTCACTTTAGGAAATACCAAGATAAAAGCAAGGCAATGACAGTACAAAGGTTAGGATTTTTGCATGCCCTCACATCACCAAACAATGCCTTCTTCGATTTCCCCTGCAACACTCGACCCTTCGTCAACTTTGAGCCTGGAGGCATACCTTAACCCTGATAGGATACGGGTGTCTAGAGCTGAGAATCAGGGCCGGCCCGCCCCGACAGGGCCAGGGCCTAACAGGGATGGCCCTATAGGGCTTGGGGGGGGGTAAGGAAAACATCTATTTTTCAAAGCCCGGCCCGATAGTACCAGGGCCAGGGCCGGCTCTACCGGGCTTGAAAATTACTATTCCAAATTTTAACTATTTTCCCTTTGCTTTTTTTCAAAGAAATATAATTAGTAAATTGCAACCATTAAAGTTCTAATCTATCAAATAAATGTTATCAATATTAATATCTAAACAATATAAATCATTCAACAAATAAACACATTCATTAATTCATAATAAAAAATAAATAAACACAAAGAATATGTTTTTTCCTTTTTTTCAAAAAATATTAAACAAAAGAATTGCTTTATGTATGCCCACGACGAAATGTCTTTCCCTCTCGTAATTTTATGTGTGTCTGCAGATTCCTTCGGTTCATGCATGATTTTACTGACAGGTAAAAATAATTTATAATTTATTACTTATATAATATTGTAATACCAAAGTATGTGTTTATTTAATATGAAAACATCCATTCTTTAAAATTTATAATAACTAATTATGTATTTTAATACAAAATAATAATAAACATAAAAAAGGGTTATAGTTTAAACTAAAAACAATATAAGTAATTACAAATAAACACATTCACTAAGTGGAAGTCTAAGTAATTAATTATTATTTTTTTAAAAAAGCTACAGTTAAACGGGCCTAACGGGTTGGCCCGATTAAACCCGAGGTCCTGCAGGGTCAGCTTCAAATTTCTGGCATATTTTTCAAACTCGAGCCCTACAGGGCCAGGGCTTAAACGGGTTGGCCTGACGAGCTCGGCTCGATTTCCCGGCTCTACCAGTGTCTACCCCCACCTAAATTTTTTATAGAAAAAAAAAAAAGAATCAGTCCTATGAAGAATTTTCTCAGAAGATGCTTTGTCAAATGTAAGGGTTAACAACTGGTCACTGCCGTGGTGTCAAATAGGGATTTTTCAGCCATTGGCTTAGGTTCTTAATATAAACTATGTTTGTCTAATTTGATTAGATAAAGAAAGTTATGCAGGTTAGTTAATAAGATATATATTTTCTAAAATACTATTGTTATCTTCCTTAATTCCTTCTTTTCCTTAATTATTATTGAAAGAACGTCAACATGAGTAAATTAAGAAAATATTGACAAATAAGAAAATTATTTCTTATATCTAGAACCAATATCAACTCTATAAAAATGTCGTATATCAAAAAATGGAGGAGTAATTAAAACAAAGGATTGTGCTCACTCCACTTTTTCATCTTTTAATTTGAAGTTCAAAGATGAGATATATACTATATGCTCCCTCCTATCTTTATAGGATCTATTTAGAGAGTTGATTTTGATTCTAAATATAACATATTTTTTAAATTTATAATTTTGTTTTTGAATTTACCCTTATTTATACTTACTCAATAATAATTAAAGACGAGGGGGAATGATGGAATTAGGAAGATAACTAGGTGTTTTTTTTTTTTTTTTATTTTTTAAATAAAATAAAAAATAATATTAACTAATTTTTTAAATCTAATTAAATTAGGTAAATACGTCTTATATTAAGATTCGGAGGGAATACCATATTTCTATTCAACTATAGTTGAATTTCGATGACTACTTATGAATTGAATCGTATGATAATCATATGCTGAATACATCCCTACAAGAACAAACGTTTGCACTGCCAGTTTGGGAAGCACAAAAAGGTGTTTTTTAAAACATTTTTCCACAAACCGACACAAAACTTCTCTCACATACTTATCTCAAACGCCTAAAAAAACTTCTAAAAAGCTAAAACAAATAGGACCTAAGAATCCCGTTCATGATGATCCTTTGGGTAATCTAGATTTAATTTATTTTTTATTTCAAAAGATTTAAAAGATACAAAATTAAAAATACAAAGATATTTTGTAAGTTTCCATTTTTTGGAAAAAAAAAATTATCATCAAAATTATAAATTTAAACTTAACATTTGAAAACTTAGAACGATCTTTTTTTTTTTTCAGAGATAAGTTACTGTGCTCATTGGCGCAATATGAGCCTAAAAAATATGGGAAAATTAGTGAAAGATCCCTCAATAAAAATTCTAGAATTTTATTAGTGAGAAGAAACTGATATTAGTACTACAATTTTTTTACTTACAAAGTATAATACTCTGATTTAAGTCCTTCTCAATAATAAAACTTTTAGTGGGTGACTTCCCCAAATTCTTCCTAAAATTATTGAATACATAAGCTGAGTAAGCACTAAGCAGACACTAAAAAAATGCCGAGTGAATCATTGAATAAATTCACCTAACAAAAACCAAAGTGCTAATCCAAAGTTCTCACATCATCTATAAATTTATTTACCCCTCTGTATCAATATGCCCCTTTACTTAATATCATCTTCAAAGGGCAACCAAATAATTAACTGGGGTGGCTCTGTCTCCTATCACACAGGAAAACTCCATTATCATTTTCCACCTGCTAATCCAAAAAATGAGGAATAAAAGTGACTTATGCATATATACATACGTATACATATAACATTATATATCTATAATGCTCTTGCAAAACTCAAAAAGAATTACATTATATATACCTATACTAGACAAGGTAGCGTTCAGACAGAAGGGCTGCTCCTATGAGAACTGTCAAGCACAGCAGCGATAAGATATCAGCCGCTCCGAAAGATGGTTCTGACAAGAAGTAGATCTTATGAGAGCCACTGTCCCCTTTAAAACCTCTGACTATCATAGCCTGCAGTAATTTATTTGTTCAGCTATCAGAAAGACAACTCAACAATCTTTCACCACTGATTTGGCTAAAGAACACATGAGTGAGACTGAGACATGAGTTTTTCTAACATGTTCCTTAGTAAGATTAGTTGAAATCAACCAACTAGGGAAAATGTTTAAACTGTTTTTGCAGCTTAGAATTAAAGAGACCTAATTGAGCTTACAGTTTTAAGATGTGAATCAGTACAAAGTAGAGACAAGTTAAAAAAAATTATTACAGAAAGATAAAAAGGCTAAATGACCATGTTGATGATTGAAACAGATTAATGGGGAATGAATTAAAAATATGATAAGCTAAAAATGACCAATGAGATGTAAATTTAACATACCTGAGAAATTTGCTCTGCATGGCTGAAGATATTTTTGAATATGCGCCGGAAGTACTTAAAAAAAACTGTGATCATGAACCCAGGAAGAAAAGAGGAAAGGAAAAAAATCATTACAATGAAGAAATATCTTCGTTAGATCATTTAAAAGTTGTGAATTGAAACTGCATTAAACATTAACCTAGGTTTTCTGACAGAAAGGAAATCATAGACTTCAACTTTAGCTATTTTATTCAGTTTTAGCTATAGCAGGCCAGGATTACAAAGCAGAGAATACTATTCCAAATATTCAGTTCAGGATATCAAATCATGATCCAATTACCTACGTATCAGTTGCTAATGCATACATGACAATGATGACAACAACAAGACTTATCACACTAGGTGGGGCTAGTGCTAACTGCTAATGCTTAGACATTCTATAAAAATCAATGTTAAACCTAGAGAATCTAAGTAAGATTAATGAACAGGACAATTTTAGATGATACCCATCGATTGGTAAGGTGAAAAGTAAAACATCAAAACGCAGTACCACGCATTCCTCTGTCTGCTAATGCATTGAACCAAGAGCAAGAGCAATAAATATTTACTTACGATCAATTGTCTCCAAAACAGTTAGCTGTTTCCAATTTATCCTTCGAGATATAATCCCCAAAGCAACATTCCGGACCTGCAGCAAAATAGGGAGAGAAGGGAAATCCGATTTCATGAGTTTGGCCAAATCCTATTTCAGTCCTTCCCTTGCAATGTGATAAAATTAGTGATGATTATATCCTTTAGAAAGTTGCCACATCAAAAGTCAAAACGCTTTCCTTTGCACCAACTGAATCATACATGATATTGAAAGCTAAAAGTTAAGACTAAACCTTACACTATCAAATATTGATGCAAAAACCTTCACTATTCTCTTACCTCATCAAAAACAAGACTGACAAACCTCAATGAGAGCAGAAGGGTAAGCACAATTTCTGACACAGAGACACCTATGTGTCTTAAAGGGAGCAAAAACCATCGCAGCGCGTATGCTAGTTGCTCTGGGGTTGTGGTAGCAAGGCAGAGGCTCGCACTTTGAAATACCTTTCAAATAAATAAAGAGCCCATTCTCATACACAAGTCATGACTTCTGTATAAAGTGAAAAACAAATGTGTGCTAGCTTTCAATGTTTTGCCGCAACTACATTTTAAAAGTCCATTTTCTTTCCCAATCCAAATTTAATAAGCAAGAAAAATTAAACGCAAAATATGTTAAAGGTAAAAGAAAGTAGAGGTAGAAGTGAGGAAAGTCTCTTACAATGAAAGTTAAACATGCAGCAGTGCTTGCCACAGATAAGCCTTTCCTTGTAAAGGTTAGTGGACCTAACTTCATGATTACATAAGAATAACCTCTTAAAGATAGAGGAAGATCAGGAAGCCCCATCATGGCAGGAGGTGGGGTTCTTGACTGGACAAGTGGGGGCACACCATCTGAACCAAGCCCTAACGTTATGAATAACAATCCTGAGAGTAAATACACTCTTCCCAATTGATCCTGCACAATTGTAGAATTAAGAAATTCCTTAACTTAGCGCATCATCCCAATATGTAAACAACTGTAAATATGTCGACAAGTATCAATGACAAGATAAAAGAGGGGAAAGGGAATGTTGTGGTTGATGCAAAAGGTCCTTCATTTACAATATACTAATTTAAGTAAAATCTCAAGGGCATCATCATCCATCTTCAGGGACTAAGAGAAGTAAGAAATCAAATGGGTTAAATTATTTCATGAAATAAGCAATCAACTATGACTCCATGAAATCATACTTGAATAGGGAACACAGGATCAATACCATTAATGAAGGCAAAGGGGGGAAGCGGTGAACATCAGGTAGAGCATCAGACATATACAATTTATAAAGCAGTAGACAAACCATCTACATATGCATATGGCATAATGGCTTAAGTATAACCACCTTAGCTGGCACAGTGAACTTGGCAAAGCCATGATATGTGCACATGTACTGTGGCGATGTTGAGTTTGATAGAAATCTATCAGCAGCATAAGTTTGAGAGCATCAATACTTAATAATGACTAACCGATACCTCTACTCCCCAAGCCAGAGGAGTCAATAGATTCAAAGTACTTACCTTCCAAACATCTTTTGGCAGCGTCCAAACTGATAGCAGAGTCAAATATATAACTAATCCAAATCGCATGACTATATGTGACCTTGCTGGCAGAACAACCAAAGCCAAAAGCCATACCTGTAAAACTTGTCTGATTTAATTATTAAAAAAACCCCACACGTAAAAAAAAAAAAAGGAGACAATCAAAGAAAGTGAGCAAGGCAAAGATTCTGTAATGTTAAACAATTGCTCATCATTCCACCATGATTTATGGATAATGAGAAATCTTCAACATTTATTTGTAGACTATATCAAAAACAATCCAGCATGTATAAAAGAAAACTTCATTACCATGTTCAAATAGCTTTATTCAAGACCTCAGCTAATCAAAAAAGTTAATTGATGCATCGCCATTTCATATTTTATGAAACGGATGGAAATTTATGTTCTCATTGATTTATTCTTATGTTTCAATTGTGGTAATTAGATTGTCCTCTATCAACGGCTTCTAGGAGGATACCACAAATTACACTGGGCAGTAGCACACTAAAGCTATACTTTTCTTAATAAACATAAAAAGATAAAGCGCGCCATTGCTAAGTTTATGAAGGTTTGCTATTATCCATTCATCAGTAAAATATTGCAACCTCAATAAAATCCTATACTTACAACCGAAGAATTGATATCAAAGTCACTCACCAATTTTATTCGGGGGTCTACAGAATGGAGAAACGTGGTGGGTGAAGCTATGTACTGACCAACTGGGCTAGCTGTGGCACCTGCAATCAATCTGAGAACTTTATCAGCAGCGAGAGCGCTGGTGGGTATCCACTTAGACCAATTTTCTGTGTCACCATTTTCACCAGCTGACGCTCTAATTTGAAGCCTCGCCTTCTTCACCAGCCAAAGGGTCGTTTTCGCCTGAAGGAACGCACAAGGGGTTGGGCGAAATTTTGGGTAAATTACACACTTAGGACCAGAATTTAGAGGTAGAGACGGTGGGGAAGCGACCAAAAGAAAAGCGCCATGCTTACAGTTCATGGGTGAGTGTGAAACTGTAAAGAAGAGGGAAATGAAATGAAGATAAAGTGTGTCGAGATAATCCAATCTGACAATTTCTACGATTTGTAGTACAACTGATTGTTTGCCAAGGAACGCTTCGATGCATAGCTTCAATGTTTCATGCTTCCTTGTTAGCGTTTCTATGTCCGCGGCTGAGACTGGAGAGCTCCCAGGAATCCTGGCGCAACTTCAACCGGCGGATAATGATATTCTATTTTTCAAGCCAACAACGATTTGAAAATAGTCACGCTCAGAGAACAAGTGAACAACTAAAAACGAAAAATATAGAAATTATTGCCCATGAATCTTTCTCACCTGGAATTTTTTCTTAAACCGAATTGATTTTTTTTTAGAGATTAATAGAACTAAATAAATTATTTAATCATATCATATGATGTACATCTTTAGATTATATATTAGTTAAACTAATTAATTTAGAAAAAAATTTTTAAATAATTTAATTAATTTCTTTAATCTTTCTAAAAAAAATCAACTGAAGTTAGTGTTTTTTACCATTATTTAAATAGTTTTGACAAGATTATGAATAGTATCCATTCTTTCCCAAAAAAACTTGTTTAAGTTGCTCATCTTGTTTTGTTGCACAGGATAAAGGATCTGGACCACATTATTGAAAAATATTTTTTAATTAGAGCATTATTAAAAAAATTATATTCATGGTAATCGAACCATTAGGCGATAACCTAGTAATTTAATGAAATTACATGGGTCATGTTTTTCTCATTTGATGTGGAAGACTTCTGTCACAATTACAACAGCTAACCACTGGTTTGTTTAATTAAAAATTTGCTTTATGTTTTCTTTATCCTTTCTCTCAAACTTTCACTTTTAAGTCTTCGCATTGTGTTGCTGCTTTTGTGTTAATGAAATTATCTTTTTCTGATGGCAAGAAAAAAACATTGTAACCTAATGATTTTGTATTTTTGTGCATGTTTTGAGTGTCTTTTAAGCCAGTAGGTGAATGGTGGGAAAATAAAAGTACATAATTGGACATAATGATTATTTTCAATAATTTTTCTTTTTAAAATGGGAATAAGTTTTGTTGATTATCCATATAAAATGGTATTATTTTAGTTATTTTTCTAATTTTTAGAAAATATAAAAATGATTAAGATCAGATGATAAAAACCTACGGATAGCTTTTAAGTGGGCATTTGGTCTAGTGGTATGATTCTCGCTTTGGGTGCGAGAGGTCCCGAGTTCGATTCTCGGAATGCCCCATTTTTTCACGTGATCCTACTTCCTACCTTCCCCAGTGATTTACTTTTTCATTCATCGAATCACTGTCATGTGCAGTACTTTTCTGATCGGTCTTCTGTCTCACAGTCATCTTTTTGACTGCTTCACCACACACACACACACACACACACGATACATAACTGAAATATGGCAGTGAGTGGTGGTGAAAATGTTCACAAACGAATTACAATATATCAAATCCATATATACAGTCACTCATACGTCAAATAAAAGAATAAAAAAAAGTTGTAAAAGTAAAGCAATGGTGAAAGGTGATCGATTTGTAGAATATATATTTTCCCAGGACTTGCTATATGCGATCAATCTGTATAGCTTACTTATTAGAATTAGCCAGAAACCCCAGCATGGATAACACCAGTGCACAACAGTTGTGTTCCAGTCACAACTATTGTGATAATCTCCAAAGATCGCTGCAAAAAGTTAATGCACATCTTTGTTATCTCTCTACCCAAGTCTTAATTTGTTATCAAGATTGATAAAGTAAATGCTTATACTATAAGTTCTAAAGAACTCATTGCGCGCAGAAGAATATGACCTTGAGAGATTCTTTTTATTCTTTACAAATAAGACTTGAATATATTGTTATATAAAAATGATGAATCTTTAACGCATTTATCAAACAGTTTGAATTCTCATTGTTAGATGAAGAATAACTCAAGTGAAAAATCAATCATCTCTTAATTTTAAATATTATATTCAGTGTAAAACTCCACACTGCCCTTTCCAAAAAAGTATTCAATGTAAAACTTGAAATCCATAACAAGTACCACATCCAGTTCTAATAATAGGACATAGTTTGTAGTGCAATTTGCATTACAAATTATGTCTTATATTAAGGATTGGAAGAGTATTATTTATTAAGTAATAAATAATACGACATTTTTTTCAAACTTCTCATGCCCAACCTAATGGGAGCTTTGTGCTGTCCTCCATATATACATACATATATATACATTTAAAAGTGTAACTATACATTTATATATTATAAGGAACAAATTTTCAAGCGTTTGAAAGTTGAGGAGGCTATTTTAAGGAGCTTACCAGACTAGAGTCAGTCCAGCCAAGTTGAATCTCTTTACAAGCAAATCTGCAAAATGATGAAAGTAATTGATTGAAGCATGTGAAAATGACCTCAAGTGAATGAATACACACACACACAATAAACAAGAGTGACAAGACTGACCCCATGGCAAGTAAAGTGAGAGCCCAAGATGTGAATGAAGAAGTGGCTGCTGCATACAAGTTAGAGACATCCCAAATGGAAACATTTTGCAATCCAGTGAGGGAAGTGGTGAATCCCACCACACCAGCAATCAGAGAGAAGATTATGAACATCCCAGTTGCTGCATTCCCTATTGGGAAATATATCGGAAATAACTGTACCGGAGGCGACAGATTTGATGCTGCATTTTCGGCCACAACAAACAATACGTCAGATTCAAGCATTGTTAGGTCAACTCTCATAAATGTAATTGTTTATACCGTATCAATAGGTTATATTCAAGCATTGTCAATTCAATTGGGAATATAACTCAATGACAAAGTTCAAACCCTTGGACTTCATTTAAAGGGAAGTAAGTATACTTGACCCAACCCATCCACCATTGGTGGTTAAACTTAAATCAATATCAATACATGAAACAATAAAATCTATTAGGAGTCACAACAAACTAGTGCAGCTCATTACCAGCAGATGTGTATAGGTATGTGTATCTATATATATAAAACAGTAAGATTTCATTGGATGATATGATGTACATGAATAACTTATAATTACCTGTTTCACGAGACCTTTGAATGCCATGGTTGACTGCCCAGGAAGCAATTACTGTGACAATGAAGTACAGAACTAGGTTTAGTACCAAGAGGATGGAGGCTACTGATGATCTTTGTCCTCCGGAAGCCATGATCTTAAGTATAAAAGCTTGAACCTAAAAGCCCTACAAAATCTGAACTTGTTTATGCTTTTTATGGAGTTCAATCGACAAGTATATAATAGACTGCCTTTATTTTGACAGCCATGATATGTAAGATTCTTTGCGGTTACCATTGATATTATTTTCTTCAATAGGAAGAAAAGACTTTAATTTATTCCTTTCCTTCAATTCATTCTTTAGCTAGCCGCCTGAAAGGGAAAAGAATCTTCCCTCCCATAAAAGATTAGGGAGAATCGGGGAGAAGGAACGATAAAATAAAATATTTATTAATAAGGAACCTAAAAATTGTAATTATTTTCAAGGACAAAAAATTAATGTATAAATTTTTAGTTACGAAATTAACCTCCTCCCTTGTTTGATTGTTACTTATCAAATTTGATGATATCTCCATGTATATTTTGATAAAAAAATAGTATCTATATTATCATCAAATCTAGCAACTCAATATTTTCATGATATTCTCTCTTGTATACATCAGATTATCTTAAAATCTAGTTACCTAAATTAAAATAGCCTCTAAAATTTATAAATAATTATAATTCTACCTCTTTCTAGATTTTGATTATTAATAAAAGCTTATAAAAAACCACAAACAAATCTTATAATGTATTTATGTTAAATATATATTTTTTTTTATGGAAAAAAATCTTCACTGCTTAAACAAACGGGATGCACATAAAAAGAGTGTTTTAAAAATAAAAATACTAAATTTAAAAAAGCTTCTTAAATAACCAAACGGGATGCCAATATCACAAGAATCTGAATATCTAAATAAAAGTCAATTTAAAGACATAGTTGAAGAGGAAGAATCAAATGCAAACTAACTGTCAAATAGTTCAGAATTGAGATGGGGCTAGACAAAATGTAGGGAGTTTGGTCAGATTAATTTCGTAATTAAATATTTATATTTTTTATTCTTTAAAATAATTAAAAAATTAAAAAGTTTTAATGTCTTTATTAATAAAAATTTCCTTTTTAAGGAGTTCAAAATACATATTTAATTTAGCATTTTAAGTTATCCAGTGTGTAGGAGGATTTAGTATTAAAATTTTTACAATAGATTTTTAGCTTTATATTTTAAGGGTTAATTAAAGTACATCTAGTACCCTAAAATATTTTTTCAAGTGCATCTAGCGCTCTAAAATATTTTATGGTGTACCATGAAATATTTTTTCAAATGTGTCCAGCACATAAACTATTTTTTTGGCACATATAACACCTTGAAGTATTTTTCAGGTATATCCATCACCCTAAATCATTTAAATTGTTAAATATGAAATTGTACAAAATAGCATTTTAGGATAATGGGCGCATCTGAAAAAATGTTTCAAGGTGTTGAGTGCACTACAAATTACTTTGAGGCACTAGATGTACATAAAAAAATACTTCAAGATATTGCTTGCCCAATCACCCTTTTAAAAATGAATAAGAAAGTTATGACTGTACATCTCGGAAGTTATCAGCTATAGTTGAATGTTATCAGCTATAGTTGAATGTTTAATATTTAAGTTTAACTAATAAACTAATATATAATTTAAGAAAACACAACATATGAAATGATTAAATAACTTTATATCTATAATTAGGAGCGGAGGTAGATATCTCTAGATCTGATTAGGTGTAGCTGAATGTTTAATATTATATTTAAGTTACGCTACAAAAAATAGAAATAAATTACAAACGGAGCTTTTTTTCATAGGTCACTTTTGACGGACGTCACTAATATTTTTTGTCGGTTGATAATTTTATCAACAAATTGGTGATGAAATTTACTGCCGGGAAAATTCCCTTGTAAATACAACTTCCGACAAAATTAGTGGCGGAGTTACTGATAAAATTTAACATAGCATTTATAGATGCAATTTTTCAGTTGATAAAATTTTCTATAAATTTTAATTATTTATATAATATAATAATTGACTAAAATAGAAAACCAGTATCTGAAAACACTCACTATCTTAAACTAATTAATTTTTAGTGCAAGAAATATTTTTTCTATATATAAAAAAAAACCTTTTTTTTTAATGAGCATTCCCTACTCATCTTTTGGATGAGTAAGGAATGTGGATTCTTGTGCTAAGTGTGATATTCCAGTCAAACTAATGGTCAAAGTTAACAATTGGACAACATTATTATGATTTGAACACTTTCGAGACAACATTACTTCTCCAAAAATCTCGATGGCAACATTACTCTTACGTGACAACTTATAAGGTAAAATTAGATCTTAAACCCAATTATATATAAATAGTTCTTCTCACGCACTCGTGTGGGAGCATTGTTCTCTCCACCAAGCGTGAGAGAGGTAGGGTTGGGGATCTATAACTAGAGCGGTATGGCTGGACGGTGGGCCGGCGATAACACAATTGTAGTATCGGAAGTGGAAGGGAAGGTACATCGAAGTCAGAGGTTAATGGTCCAAGAGATCGAGAATGGAGAATAACCTAGTTTTGAAACAGTTGAAATGGAAAGATGAGGCAGAGGAGAAGATTTTGGTTGGCAAATTTTGTCTAGTAAACCTTATACGAGGGTAGCGGTCGAGGCAATCTTACGTAAAGCGTGGAATCTCCAGGTTGGACTTGATGTGGTTGAAGTCGCACCTAATGCTTTTTGTTCAATTTTACGGAGGAGGAGTATATCAGAATTTTACGAGGTCGGCCTTGGTCTATGAATGGCTGCCTTATGAACTTGTTGGAAGGACGAGGTATAAATCATGTGAGGAATTTGACTTTAACCGTAGTCTGGTTTGGATCCAGATGCACAACATGTCGTTAGAAGCGATATGTCGGGAGAATGCAATCACTATTGGAGGTTACGTCGGGGAAGTCATGCTGGTTGAAGATCCGTATCATAATGGCAAGTATCTTCAAAGCTTTTTGCTTGCGAGAGTGGTGGTAGATCTTAGAAAACTACTAGCATATGGCTTTTGGTTGTCTAGACTTGATGGAAAGGAAGTCTGGATCTTAATCAGATACGAGAAATTGCAAAATTTCTGTTACAAATGAGGTAAGATAAGTTCATAATTATCGTGCTTGTAGATCTGATATGTTGATGTCGGTGTTCAATCCGAGTGAGCTTCGGTTTGGATCTTGGCTAATGGTTAAATAGTGCTGTAGTTGGGATGAAGCTATGGTTGTGGTAAGAGATGACTGGTCCAAGGCAAAGTATGTTGTCCATAAGAAGGAGGAGGCGGTTTTGAGAAGGAAAGGGGAGGCTAATCAACAATCTGGTATGGATTCTAAATGTGATGAAGAGGACTTGTTTCTTATCAAGGTAGTCAAACCTCTAGTGCATAGTCTTGAGAAGAGGTCAAGTGATGATACAGATGTAGAAATTCCAAAGGAGGCTGTAGTTGTAACACCCCAAATTCAACACCCGAAATCTTGGCCAAAATATTTGAAATACCTTCAACATGGATGATCATTATCCAAATCATTAAATTATATAATCATTTCAAATAAAATTTATAATACGAAGTCAAAATAAGTTTCCAAAATGTTTGAGTTAAATACAATGCGGAAGTCCTAAGATCATGGCAAATAAAAATAACATAACGTAAGTTACAGGAGTACAAAAGAGCCTTCAAAATTTACTCCATAGGTGTTTTCCCTTGCTCCTTACTAGAATATTCACTTGAAAAATGTTAATATAGGATGAGATTTCACGTCTCAGTAACTACTAAAAGTTTCTACCGTACATAAGCAAATTATATGACAAAAAACAGGAGTTTATTACACACACACACACACACACACACATATATTTGTATATATCAATTTCTCATACAAAATTCTTTTCCAAAAGTAATCATCATTATGTCAAATTGTGAACTATACAATTATACAATATGCAATATGCAGCCTCCCTTATATCACCGTCCACCCTTGTACCGCTGGCTGGACCATAGGCTAACATATAGTCCAATAGAAACTCATTCATTTAACTGGATGGTTCCAAGCTCATCAAAACCTAAGATATACCCGACCAAAGGTATAGAGCTTAAGTATGGATTATGACTCCCTTCCTTAAAAATAACAACTAAGGAGGTGTCACGTGTCCCACAACTCCAATGTAATCCCGGCCAGAGGAAAACATGGAAGATGGGGCCCTGACAAGTACCATCCACTATGCACCGAGTGGTGGCATAAATAAATCTTATCATTTAAGTTCCTCTTTACTCCAACCCATCACACATACAACCGCCATGATAATTATAACAATAAAATAAAGTATATTAAAACATGCTTCCATTTATATCAAATATCATAAAAAGGTAAATCAAACATATCATAAAACCTCATCGGACCAATATGTCATTTTGAAATTCGGGACTAAACTGTCATTTTTAAAATTCAGGGGCAAAATCGTAATTTTTGTTGGGCACAAACTGTAATTTTCATGGGCACAAAACTGTAATATTCTATTATCATAATAATAATATTATAATACATATACATATAATTATCATATATATAAAAAATAATATAATTTATAATCATACACAATTAACAAATATATGGAAGAATATTTAGAGTTACTTGTTACTCTAATTCCCAAGTAATCATCAAAAAGATACTACCGGTCTCCTAAATAATTATCTCTACGCTTTCTCTCTCCATTTCTTTCTCTCCTCTCTTTATTTTTCTAACGCTCGGATTGCTTTGCTCGAACACACACTCGAAGGTGTTCATTTATAGTGGTTGGGGGGTGAAAATGGGTAATTTGGGTGAAATTTGGGGGGGGGTGAAAACTATCACCCCTTCCAAAGTCAAGAATGAGGGCAACCTGGCCACTTTTTCCGAACCACGTTTTAGAAACATGTGTGTATATATATATCATTATAATATATTATAATAAAAAAATTATTATAATTACTTATTTTTTTATTCTAACATTAGAAAGTTTTACTCCTATACTAAATATTCTTGGTAAATTAATTACCATTAATCTATCCTATTATTATTTTAAATAAATTTCAAGATGTTATAGTAGTCATGAGTCTGGGCAAGGATCGTTTGACCTATGATAAAATAAGGAAAGGTAGGCAGAGGGCCAGAGTGGTGACAAGGGGGGAGGACAGGAACGCGAGTGAGGTATACGATGGAATGAATGGCAAGATGATTGAGGATATTGAAGTACCTATTGCTCTAGGTAGGGAAGTGGAAGAAGAACCTCCCATCAACATGAAGGTAGCTCCTGCTAAATAGAAGGAAGAACACCTAGCCATGGTCTTGTACAGTGGTTAGATTCTAAATGATGTGGTAAATGAGTTAAATGGATTGGGGCTGAAGAGACATGCGGAGGAGGATTGGAATTCATCTGAATCCAAACGTTGTAGAAGAAATGAGGAGCAGATTAGCCTAAAACCAGCTATCTTGGCATATGTGGATAATCTGAAGGGTATAAAGGCGAAATTGCATCGGGCTACTAAGAGGAAGGGGAGGAGTGGGAAGGAAAATAGTCCAAAGGAGGGCGCAAAGCTAGATAATGTCATGGAGGAGGACATGAATGTCACCTCATTGGAGAATGAATTTGTGTTTCGTGTTGAGAGAGGTAGAAGGGCGAAGGGATTGGCTATAGGTGCCGATGGCTGGCCTTTAACAGCCACCAAGGCACCATGAAGGTTATTTCATGGAACTGTCAAGGCATGGGAAGAGCCTTGATAGCCCAGAACTTGAGGGATATGGTGAGGAAGCATAGTCCCTTAATAATCTTCTTAATGGAAACCAAAGCTAGTTCTAAAAAACTGAAGAAACTTAGGGTAAGATTTGGCTTTGTTCTTGATCTAAATGTTGAGCCGAGGGGTTTATCGGGTGGTTTGGCAGTTTGGTGGCAGGCCAATTGATGACTTCCCATTTTTAGTAGATTTGAGGTATATTTTGATATATTTGGGAAGTCATTAATCCTAATTTAAAGAGATTTTATTGAGATTTTAAGAGAAATCAATTTGGATACATTATTTGGGGGATTTCAATTTAAAATAAAGTTTTTGAGTTTAGGAAATAAATAATAGTAATAGGAAGTTTTCTTAAAGAAAAGAAAAGAAAATAAGAAATTAAAATTTGTTTATTATTATTATTATTATTATTATTATTAGTATTATTGTTATTATAAAATTTCCTTTTCTTTTTTTACAATCAGAGAGCACGGGGACGATTATTATTTCTAATTCATTCAATGCTTTGGACTATCATTTGGAGATTGAAGGTAATTGGGCCCACAAAATTGAAATACGGGAAGACCTAAAATCAAGAGGCAGGGACGAGTTGAATAAAGAGGAACAGAGGCGGCATTATTTGAGAGGAATATCGCTGGACACAAAAACACGACTAAGAGGAGGGAGGAGAGGACGTCAAGACGCAAGGCGCAAAACGAAGCAGACACCAGCGCAGACGCCTTGACAATGGAGGAGTGCTGAGAATTCATATCTTCTTGTTCTTTCTTTTACTCCATTCTCAAATTTGGAATTTAATTTATCTGTTATGGATTGTGTTATAGCCATGTGTGGCTAATTGGTTTTGCAACCTAGAGGGCATATGAATTTGTTTGGGTTCTAGAGATTATTCCCACTATTAGTTTTGCTTAATTTTATTTCAGTTTATTTAATCCTGTGTTTATTGCTATTGCTTATTGATTGATCACCATTGAGCATGTTTTGGGGATTTAGGATTAAACTTGACGAAGGGAATCTTAAATTGATCTTAGGATTAAATAATGTGGAATTAGGTTTAAATTTAATGTAAAATTAGATTTTAATCTAATTTGCGTCTAGGATAGACATATACCTAGAAGCTTCGCATAATCAAATTAGAGTGAGCCCGATTTGAATTGCGTCTTAATTAATTATGTGAGACATTGCATAATTATTTGAGGTAGGTGTATAAGTGGACCGACAGGCATTTACAAACATTAATACTCTAGATTAACTGGTGAGGTTAAGTTAGAATTAATTTAGTGGGGATAAAATCTAGGAAACTAATAAGGGATTAGTGACTCTGGGTTGCTCATTTAATATTTGTGGTAGTTTGCTTATTTTGATTTTCTTTTCTTTTCCTTTAATTAAATTCAATTTGGTTTGCTCAACTTAATCGAAAGTGTAAAATTAATATTTAACTGAAGTTGTGGGTACAAAGTCCTCGTGGGAACGATACCTTTCTTATCACTTTATTACTTGGTACGACCCGTATACTTGCGGAGTTTATAGGCTTAAAGTTTTGTCCTATCACCAATATTACTCTTTCAGTACTTTACAAGTCTAGGAACGTTATTCATGCTCTAGTGGAATTTAGCAATATAATGGTGCCTAGTTTAACCTTTGTCTATGGACCGCCAAAGGAAAGAGAGAGGAAAGAGGTCTGGGATGCAGTAAGGAAACTTACGAGTGAATATTATTGATCCGTGGCTGCTTGTTGGGGACTTCAATGACCTATTGACTCAAGATAGAATGAAGGTGGGAACCAGAGGTCTATAAGGAAGATTATTAACTTCCAAAGTTTTCTGTCGGATTGTTAGTTGATGGATTTAGAATTCAAAGGTGCAAAGTATACTTGGTGTAACAAGAGACTTGGAAGTATTGTGCGGGAACGATTAGATAGAGCTCTAGGGAATGTGGAGTTTAGGGAGGCTTTTGTCCGTGCGTTGGTATTCCATATAGATCCTGTTGGATCTGATCACCATGCTCTATTGGTGGATTGCTGCTATTATGAGGCAAAGGGGCAGAGATCCTTTAAGTTTGAAGCAAATTGGGTTACTCATGAGGATTTTCTATGGATTGTGGGAAAGGGATGGAATGAGGTAGTAAGGATTGAGGAAGATCGGATATTGGAGTTGGTTAAAAGGTTGGCTGCTTACCGAAAGAAGCTCATCCAGTGGAGCAAACATGAATTCCCTAATTTTAAAAGGGTTATTGATCATTTGAGACACATGTTAAAATTTTGTCACCAAGGAATTATTACGGTAGAAAAGATGATGGAAGCAGAGCAATTGGTTAGTCAAATTGAGGATGCTTGGAAGAAAGAAGAAACCTATTGGTGGCAAAGGTCCAGAATTGCGTGGTTGAATTGTGGAGACAAGAATTCCAAGTTTTTCTCATAACAGTGTGGTTCACGAAGGCAATGAAACAAGATTTTGAGGCTAAAAAATGATAATAGGATATGGTTGGAGAAGAAGGCTGATATAAATAAGGCTTTTAGTGAATTTTATGGGAACCGGTTCAAATCTGGGGGAGTTAGGCAGATAGATCATGCCTTATTGTATGTGAAAACCGTGGTCACAAATGAAGACAACGCTCGATTGATGGATCCTATCTCGAATTAGGAAATAGAAAGGGCGGTATTCCAACTTGGGGCTAATAAGGCTCTAGGCCTTGATGGCTTTTTTGCCTTATTTTATCATATGGCTTGTCAAGAGGTGAATGTGGAGGTGAGTGGGATGATGAAGGGGTTTGTTTTTTTTTTTTTTTTTTTTTTTTTTTTTTTTTGCAGGTGTGGCTGATCTGTCTTTAGTTAATGGTACCAATATTGTGTTGATACCTAAGGTAGGGAAACCAGAAGGTGTGCATCATTTCCGGCCTATTGGATTATGTAATGTATCTTATAAGATTGTTTCTAAGATCATGACAAATAGGATGAAGGATCTGATGTGTCGGATCATAACACCAAACCAGCTTGCATTCTTAGCCGGTAGAATGATTGAGGACAATATTCTGTTGACACATGAAGCTTTTCATTATCTGAAACATAAAAAGATCGGGAAGAAATAGGAAGTAGCGTTAAATATTGACATGAACAAGGCCTATGATCGTGTCGAATGGGACTTTTTGGAAGCAGTGATGTTAAAGATGGGCTTCTGTTCAAAATGGGTAGCATGAGTCATAAGTTGTGTCTCAATAGCGAGGTTTAATCTCCAAGTGGATGGGAAAATATTGATTCCTTTAATCCTAGTCTTGGAGTAAGGCATGGTTATCCCATCTCTCCATATATGTTTATCATTACTCTGAAGGTTCTGTCTCTCATGATTCAAACACACATTGAGAGGAAGGATTTAAAGGGAGTAAAGTTGGCTCGAAAAGCCCCAATCTTATCCCATTGTTTCTTTGCAGACGATGCGATACTATTTCTAAGTGCTGATGAATTGAATTGTAAGGTATTGAAGAGAATTCTTAATGTGTATTGCCAAGCCTTAGGTTAGTTGGTAAATTTGGAAAAATCAAGTCTATTCTTTTCCTCTAATACTCTAGCCAAGGTTAAGGATAGGATTTTTGCATGTCTGGCATAAAACATTCGGAGCTAGCGGGGAAGTATTTAGGGTTATTGGTTGTTTGGGGAGATCTAAGGCTGCATCCTTGGCTTTCGTGAGAGATAGAATTGGGATGAAAATGCAGGGGTGGAAACAGAAGTTACTTACCTTTGTAGGTAGGAAGTCATGATTAAGGCAGTAGCAAATTCTATCCCTACTTATCCCATGACGTGTTTTTTATTTCCCAAGAAGGCTTGCATAGAGATTGATAGTTTGGTTTCCAACTTTTGGTGGGGACAACAAGGCAGGAAAGGGGCTATCCATTGGAAAAGTTGGAAGCATATAACATCGAATAAAAAGGAGGGTGGAATGGGGTTTAGGGATTTGCTTTGTTTTAATAAAGCATTGCTTGCCAAGACGGCGCGGAGGATTCTTGAAAGACCCCAGGATTTATGGTGTAGGATTATCAAAGGGATTTATTTTCCTAAAGGGGATTTCTTGAATGCTAAGAAGGGGAAACGAGCATCATGGGCATGGTCAAGCCTTTTGGAAGGAAGGGATCTTTTACTTAAATAACTATGTTGGAAAGTGGGAAATGGGAGAAGTATCAAAATCTGGAAAGACCAGTGGGTTCAAGGGGTGCACGGGTTTAAGCTAAGAAGTGGGGCTCTAACGGATGAGGATGATAAGGCTTTGGCGGCTAAGTTGATATGCAATGGTCGATGAAATCTGCAAGCCATCAGTGAAAGAGTTAGTGATGAGGAGCGAAATATGATTCTGAAAATTCCAATACCCACTAACTTGTGTTTTGATCGTACAATATGGATGGCCAACAGAGAGGGATGTTACTTGGTGAAATTTGGGTATGCAATAGCTAAACGAGGCATGGAGTGTGTTCAAATCCGTGATCCAGGTATGTCTTATTCAACTCCTAAGATTATGTGGAAATGTATATGGAGGATATCAGTACCTCTTAGAATACATCAAATTTTATGCAGGCTTGGGGCTGGGGCTATTCCTACTAGGGAAGCCCTTTTAAACGAAGATGTCCTCCTGACCCTCTTTGTCCTATCTGTTTATCTGAGAAAGAAACTATTGAACATCTACTTTTTTCTTTGCCCCTGGACCAAGCATTGTTGGTTTGGTAGTTCGCTTGGTCTGTCTTTTAGTAAATGGGCTATGAAGAGGTGTGAGGAATGGATATGTGATTTGCTGCACGGACATGCCTTGCTGGATGAATATAGTAAGTCAGTATTTACTACAATGTGTTGGTGGATTTGGAAAAAACAATGTAGTTGGGTCTTTAAAGATGAAAAACCAGATGCCAAATTAGTTGTTGAGATGGTTATTAGAGTGTAGGTGGATGAATTTTGGTGGTGTAAATATCAAAGGGCGATGTAGGCAAAAAGTTGTTTGAATACGTGATTGTAAGACATCAATAAGATATTGGCTACAATTGAAAAGGTCTTATCAATAAAATTTCCATTTATCGAGATCTAGTCATAGGTAGCAATCCATTCTAGAATTTAATTATCTCTGCAGAAAAATAATCCCACAAAGTGGTGCAAAGGAATTGTACAATGAATGTACTGTTAAATAAGCAATAAAAATAAGGACTCATTAAAAAAACTGTTTATGAAGTTTCTTTTTGAATTTAGTTTTTCTATTTTTGGCATAGTTAAATTTGATTGAACGATTCTATCCAAAAAATGAATATGAATGACTTACTATTCACTTTGGTTTCTAGAGAGGCTTTATAAAGTGCTTCTTTAGGAGTTAAACTTCCATTTGTCCATATTTCGAGAAAAAGTATATCTTGTTTAAGCACAATTATGATCCAGGACTTCATCAGCATAAGAATTGCAGTGATAGTTTTACTGATACAAAAGATAGAACTGTGTGGGTTAATAGATTGTAATAGGATACTGATACATTAGGTGTTTTGTTGGTATAGGTTTATTTTGGTAAGCAGTGTGATAGGTTGTAATTGTAGGGCTTTTTGAGTGTTTATTTAGCTTCGGCTATTAGTGTTTGTAATGGATGTTTGTTATTAATAAAATCTGATTTTTTTGGGGGAAAAAAACCCAATTATATAGTCGATCTTTTCAATTACCATCAAAATAAAGAATGGACTTAGCTTGGATCCCATTCTCCCATTCTCCAGCTCGATCGCTGCTTGAGAGAAAAATACATCACCCTCTCTACATATATATCCCAAAACATTAGGTCTTTCCCTCTTTGTTTAAACTTGATTATCAAGGCGTTTTCCTTCTTTTTTAATGAAATTCTGTTCCACTTCTGAATAATCAAACCATGAATTTTAGCTGATGCATTACCTAAAGAATTAATCATGCATGAAAATGTAGTAAGAGAATGAACTTTAATTATTATCCAATTAAAATTACTTTAAACGACTATAAGTCAAAACTCGAGAAAATTAAAAGGAAATTGATAGAAAAATACTGTCAAAATATGTAAGAGACAAATAAGGGTGGTGGATTTCGATAATTCCAATTGATTTATTTGGAATTTTGAAATGTTGACAAATGTGTGAAATTACGTAAATGCCCTTACTTTTTTTTTTAAAAAAACAAAATTCCTAAAACCCCTTGCCGGCCGACGATGGCCCATCAACGAGGCTCCGATGTCCTTGCCGGAAACCAGTGACTGGAGCTCCGGTAGCCGAATTTTTTTTTTTTTTTGAATTTCTCAAGCAAAAGTTGTTAATAAAGATTTTAATTATAAATAGTAACACTAAAGTTGTAAACGACGGCGTAATATATATATTTTTTTTTTATATATATATATATATATATATATTGAATTTCTCAAGCAAAAGTTATCAATAGAGATACTTGAGTTATCAATGGCGATACTAAAGTTGTAAATGAGGTATTTATCTGTTTACAACTTTAGTATTGCTATTAACAACTCAAGATCCATATTGACACCTTTTTTTGCCTAAGAAATATAAATATATATATATATATATTAGACCGCCAGAGCTCTAGTGATAGTTATTACAAAATATTCAACAAATACCTCGTTTACAACTTTAATATCACTATTAACAACTCAAAATCCAAATTAATAACTTTTTCTTGAGAAATTTTAAAAGTATATATTATGCCAGCGGAGCTCCAGTTATTGGTCGTTGGCGCCAGAGCTCCGGTGGCTGGTCTCTGGTAAGAACACTAGAGCTTTGGGGACGGGCCGCCGTTGAAGCTCTAGCGGCCGACAAGGGGTTTTTAGGGATTTTTTTTTTAAAATAAAATAAAAAGTAAAGGCGCTTATGTAATTTCACACAATTGTCAACATTTCAAATTTACAAATCAGTTGATTCGAGATTACTAAAATTCACTACCCTTATTTTTTTCGTTGTTGTCATTTTCACTAGTTAAAACTTAATCAGTAGAAGATAAATTTATATATTAGTAGATGTATAAACGGGTATTCCCCAACAAAAATCAGCATGATGAATGTGCATGAGTTGCAGAAAGATTAAAATTTAATTATATAAATGAGGCGGAATCATAGAAAATTAGGAAAATAAACTTCCTGAAGAGACTAGTACCACAATATAATGTTGATATTATTCCTTCAGCATATTATAGTTACTTGTAGTACAAGAAAATAATCCTCTGGTAAGTCATTCTATGCAAACAATTAAAGTTGGTGACTCTCTTGATTAGCTGCATGATAATTGTATCACATCATGATCAACATCATAAAGGCTAGGTAGCCACTAAACTGTCCTGCATAATTAGATTTGACAATAAGTTTGTTATATAAATAATATGATTCATAATGTAATTTGAGTTACAAATGTATACTGCTGTGTTCGTGGATCAATTAGAATAGAGCAAATTTGCACTTTAAATTTTGAAGAGCAAGTTCAAAAGTATAGTGACAAACAAGTGAAGTGTTTAAGTTGATAAATATCAAATTACATCGCTAAACAACGAAATTTTGTCCTTGATAAATTAGTGACTTACTTTATGATGGGATCATCAAATTCCGTCTGTTTTTTTGTAGCAGTATTTTATGACGTCAAGATTAATGTGAGATCAAAATAAAGATCGAGTACCTAATCAAACTAGTCTCTCAAAAAGGGAGGGAGAGTAAAGTTTCAGTATAGGCAATCCAAGGTTTTCAATATACGATAATCTAGTAGTTCTCCTTTGTTTTCACTTCATTTTGTTAACACTACACCAGAATGTGCTGCAAGAACCTCCCCATGTTTGGCCAAGCATAATGGTAAAATGCCAATTCCATTACAAAACAAAGACACAAACTGGGTCCAACAATATGACTTCACTCCATTTTCTCTCATCCACCATATCTCAATTCCACCGTCATCCTTGTGAAAAGTGTTAAGAATAAATAGGAATAATTATGTTAATCATGTATAAAATAATCCAGAGATGTATGAGCTATAATATTTTTTAATTGATCAAGGGTTTCCGCTCAAGATTTTATGGACAAAGGATTCTCACCTCAAGATATATATTTTGGATATTTCTTAAAAATCAAGTTGCTTATAGCATGATTATGTCAAGTGTTTTATTCAATATCTCCAGAGATATTTTGGAACGTGTTATATTCATTATGTCAAGTTTTCAATCACATTTTGATATAATAATAATAAAAATAAAAATTCTCAATCTCGCTTGATTATGTGTCTTGTTTGAAATATTACCATTTAATTATAAACTTGTAAAAGGAAAATATGACACATGCCATGTATGATTAGAAAACATTTGACACAATAGACATAAAGGAATTTGCTTGAGTATTTTCTCTATATCTATTTTCAAATGCGTGAACGTTATTTTATCGATAGTAAATGACTAATTCATTTCATCGAGTTTTTTTTTTTTTTTTTTTTTTAACCCAAAATTTCATTGAGGCATTGAGATGATAGAAGTTTTACCTCTTGTAGGAGTAGGAATGTCTTTTTTGGTTTTTTAACACACATGGCCAATGATCCAATCCTTAATTAACTACATACTAAAAAGAAGCTAAGTAATAATCAATTATCTGTTAAATGTGTTAAAATTTCTTATTATCATTAGAAAATATATATTTATAAAAAGAGAAGAAAGAAAAACATCTAAAATTGGAGCAGATCGCAAAACAATTTCTTGAAGTATTTTATATATGACTTTTTTGTGGTTGAAAAATTACTTGGAAGGTGCAATCTAGTTAACGCTTTATCAATGGAAATCCACATAGTGAATACAACAAAAACAATATAAATATTTATTATTTCAGCACTAAATATCTAATGCAACCCAAAAACATAATACTTTATCAATTGTGCTTCATTGTATATCTCTAAATCTATCTATGAAACCTGTATTGAAAAAAAAAAGGATAAGAAAATGGTATGGTGCAGTTGGGATTTGTCACATTCTAAATCAATTCAATTTTGGGATTCCAATTTGAAGGATGTGCGAGAGCTAGATCTTCAGATTGCGAGGAACATTAGGATTAAAAGTGATAGTAGTAGATTTCGTATTAATTTTTTTTTACCTGACCAACAGAAATACACCAATATAGTCATTTGAATCCTAATACATCCATTCTCCGGTATGGTATTAGAGCCAGACGAATTTTCTAGATGGATAAAATAACGTTCATGCATTTGAAAATATATATAAAAAATACTAAGCAAATTTCTTTATGTCTATTGTGTCAAATGTTTTCTATTCATACATGGCATGTGTCATATTTTCCTTTTACAAGTTTATAATTAAATGATAATATTTCAAACAAGACACATAATCACACGTGATTGAGATTTTTTTTTTTTATCAAAATGTGATTGAGAACCTGACATAATGAATATAGCACGTTCCAAAATATGTCTTGAGAATGTGTGTTCTATAATTCTTCGCAAGTCTTGTCACTAGACTGTGCTTTGAAATGACAAATCAAAGAGGGAGTGTGTGTGTTCTGTGCCGGTACACTATGTCAATGTGTGTGGCGTGTTGTGTACTGTGTAAATTAAAAATAAAAAATGAAAACAATATTCACGTCCAACTAGATCAGACTAGGGGATCTGAGGCCTTGGTCCAGCCCGGCTCGAGAAGACCAATCACGTCTGGTCCGCCCAATACTGTTTCAAGCCAATTTTTTTCACCAAACTGGGTTTGGTCGAACCGGTTACCTAGACCACTGAGTATTTTTCTCATCCGTGTATCAAACTATCAGGAGCACAATGAAGATGATGGGCATCATCATTATTTTGGTGGTTATATAATGGCATATTCGCCATCAATGACAATAACTGCACCTATGCATACAAAGCCATAGAAAATATCGATCTGTGTTAACTGTGGCTCCTCCACCCCCGTTCAAGTCGGTAATCGGATGGCAATTTCTGATATGAACTCTCCACAGTTTTCTCTTATTCAAAATCCTCTCTCGTCCTCAATTCCAGCCAATACATCTTCAGTCAACATCCTTTCTACAGTGAACTACGTCCTTTACACCACTGCACGCCTTTCTTACTCTGAATTCACTTACTCATTTCTGGTCACTGAAGGCCCCAAGTTTGTTCATTTTCACTTTTACCCATCTTCATACTCCAACTTTGATCACTATTCCTCACTCTTCTCTGTTAAATCAGGCCCCTTCACCCTTCTGAAAGACTTTAACGCTTCACTAATTGTAGACAGCGATAATGATTCCAGAATAATAGTGTTCCCAGAATTCCGTATCAATGTCCAACCTGATGATGAGCAGAGACTGAATATTACCTTCAAAAGGCTGGTGAAGTAATGTTTCAAATCTTCATTGCTGATGTTGTGGTTGATGTGATGATGTGGGTTATCTAACTCCTTACTATAAGGACTAGGCAACGTGGATGTTGAGCAATGATCAAAAGTTGAAGAAACTCAATCTTTCCATTAAGTTACAACCATATAATTAGCAAGGACATATAATAAGCTCATACACGGATGTGATATTGAACGGAATTGAGATATTCAAAATAAGTGATGGCAATTCCAATCTCGGGGGTCCCAAACCTGGCCCACGCCTAAAGCCATACTCAGTTACTCACCACAGATTGACTACCAAAAGTCAAGAAGCTCAAACAAAACGACATTGATTTTCGTCGTTGCGGGAATGACCTTAGGATTAGTTCTGCTACTATCGATCATTTTTCTCTTTATCTGGAAACTTAGAATTAGTAAACAGAAACCCACAGCCAAGTTGGAAAGAAGCAAGAGTACATATGGCTCGTCATCACTGCCATCCGATTTGTGTCGACACTTTTCAATCGCTGAGATCAAGGCAGCCACAAATAATTTTGACGATGTCTTCGTAATAGGTGTTGGAGATTTTGGTAATGTGTATAAAGGCCACATTAACAACAATACAGTACAAGTCGCAATCAAACGGCTCAAATTAACCGGGTTCGCAACAAGGGGCTCAGGAGTTCCTGACTGAGATTGTGATGCTCTCTCAACTTCGTCATGTTCTTTTGGTGTCCCTCATCGGATATTGCAATGATGAAAATGAGATGATTCTGGTTTAGAAGATGCCATCATGAAGGAGTGATTCATGTGGTGTGGGGCTTAGAGTTTGCGATGAAGCTGCAAGAGGAGAGCATGGAGGGACCAATTATGGATGAAATTAGTGAGACCCAAAAAGAGGAAGAAGAAGAGACATTGACGAAGAAGGGGGTCGAAGATGAGGAACTGATATGAGATTCACAGGTCAATAAGTATAGACTCTATTCCTAAATCCTACACGTGTATGAGTGTGTATTTTTATTATATGTGTGTATATATTTCAATCTTAATTCTTCTGTATACATGGGGTCAATACATACACTACCTTTGACCTTAATTTAAGAGTTGAATAACTAATTTTTGGATATTAAAAATATTAGTTTAGTTATTAGTAATAGAAATGTTTGTTTTTCTCTAAAATATCATCTTCAATCATGGTCATTATAATTACTCCTTCATAGAATATATTCTTTGATATGTCGAATCAACATAGATTTTTTTTTTTAGAAAAATTATAAATTTAAAGGATAAAGTGAACTGAAATCTAATTACATTCAAATGAAAAATATGATTTGATAAGGGGTTGAAGATCGGGAGGAATTGAAATGAGATTCACAAGTCAATAATTAAATATTTGTTTCTTAGCATGAATTCTAAGTGCTTATGGAAAAATCACCGAGTTTTCAAGAAACAAATTTAATTAGCTAAAAACTCCACAAGTAAAAAGTAACAAGTAAACAATATAAACTTGTTATCATTTCCTACACGGAAGCACTGTATTGCATGCTCTCACCTGTGATCACTTTTTGGTGATTACATTTATTCATTGAAATCTGACAGTGATTTTCTCATCTATTAATAAAAATCAACTCTGTTACATACAATCCTCAATTCTATATGTATATATGTGTGTGTATCAATCTTGATTAATTCTTGATTATGTATGCACTCAATACACATATTCTAAGAAAACATTTATATTATTTCTTATATTCATTATTGATAGATATATCTATCAACAACTAGATTACAAAATGATTGCACCTTAGGCAATTAATTCAACTAAATGATGCTACAAGAAGATGATGTTTTCGCATTTTTGCCTTTCAAAATCAGGACTTTCTCCTTTCTGTATTTCTTTTCTCAATACTTTCCTCACGATCGATCACCATCTCCTTAAGTCATCAATCACGAAAGCGACTGGACTCCAACTCAATTATTTCGAAACGAAATTTTCATATGCATGCATTTGTATTTGCATTTGAATTAGCGAATAAGAAAAAACATAAAGAAAGAAAAAACATAAAGAAAGAAAAAACGAAATGTGACTATCCGTGTGGATTCCACATGTTTCTCACTCTTGCTCTCTTTTTTATCCATTTCTTTCCAACGTATCTATATATTTATGCTGTATTCCATTATAATGAATTTTGTTTTTTTTTTTTTAAAAAAAACAACTTAACGCACTACTACAAAAAATAGATATGGCATCCCTAAAAAATTCTTTTTTAAAAAACGGAAGTAAAAAATAAATGCGGTGATATTTATCAAAAATGACTTTTTTTGTGGTCGAAAAATTACTTGGAAGATGCAATCTAGTTAACGCTATGTCAATGGAAATCCATATAGTGAATACAACAAAAACAATATAAATATTATTTCAGCACTAAATATCTAATGCAACCTGTTCTGTTGTAGAACAGAGATGTCTAGCCTCAAAGGGCTAGTATATTGATATTGAATTGAATAGCTCTCTTTTAGGTATCCATGGATGAGATACCTATGAGAATAGAAGATCATTGTGCACAAATATGAAGGCTTTCGTCAAAGGGAGTGGGGTGTGTGCACAGTGTAGGCAGCATTGTAAAATGAGAGAAAGTAGAATCTGTGTACCTTAGGGTTTACGCTCTCTTTATAGAGTGTACCTTAGGGTTAGGGTTTGACTGCTAGGCCTCTTGTGACTCCAAGCCCAAATATTGTGTCATCATATCTGTGTCATATTGGTTGCCTTTTGTTGGGCCACACCTTGAATGAGTCTCATATTTGAGTCCATAACAGTTGCTCCCCAGCTTGGTAGTTCAGGTCTCTAGGTTGCCGGGATGCATTTATGGTTTAACCTGAATCTTTTATATGGACATTCCACAAAACTTTACACGGAGCCCAGATTTTAACTAGATTCAGTTTAACCGGGGTACGCCTTCTATTCTTATTTCTCGCAAAACTTTACACCGAGGTCGGATTTTAACTAGATTCAGTTTAACCGAGGTCTACCTTCTATTTTTGTTTCCTACAAAACTTTACATGGAACTTGGATTTTAACTGTAATCAGTTTAACTGGGTTTTGTCTTCGTTCCCTTTTGTAGGGACGGACTCTATACGGAACTCATATTTTAACTGTAATTAGTTTAACCGGTTTCCGCCTTCGTTCCCTTTCGTAGGAACGGACTCCATACGGAACTCGGATTTTAACTGTAATCAGTTTAACAGGTTCCGCCTTCTTTCGAGTTTTATTTGATGACTGGGCCAAAGTCAAAAATATATTACGCATAATATTCATCTGGTGCCAGCCGAGAACTATACGCTCCGACATGGTTGACCAGGATTTAATTTCAGTTTTACTGGGTTCCAATGGAAACATGTTTTAACTGTTATTTCAGCTTTACCGGGTTCCAATGGATACACGTTTTAATTGTTTTCTGTTTTACCGAGTTCCAATGGGAACATGTTTTAACTGTTATTTCACGGAGCTCGGATTTTAACTAGATTCAGTTTAACTGGGTCCGCCTTCTTTCCTTTGCCGTAAAACTTTACACGGAGCCCGGATTTTAACCAGATTCAGTTTAACCGGTCCGCCTTCTTTCCTTTGCCACCAAACTTTACACGGAGGCCGGATTTTAACTAGATTCAGTTTAACCGGGTCCGCCTTCTTTCCTTTGCTGCCAAACTTTACACGGAGCCTGGATTTTAACTAGATTCAGTTTAACCGGGTCCGCCTTTTCTCCTTTGTTTCCTGTAAAACATATATACTACATTGCAAAACCGGTTAGAGCAATTGGCCTGGAAAGGATTGTGGAGATTCAATATTGAGGGCTTCAATGTTTTTATTTCATTCCATGTCAAGCTAAATGCAAATATGTCGCTGCCAGGCTTGATCTCTAGGATAACTTGTGAAATTTTGAAATTTGATTGAGAGGCTATTGTACTCTCTGTAAGATTGATAAATCTCCAACGAAATGGTATTCCATCCTTAGATACTTGAACAGGACAGTCAATAACATCTGCACCATCTGATATGGCCATTTTGTATGTCAAGTCCGTACATGCATGCTGGATGTTTTTACTGATTCCCTTTGCGGAGTGGAAGGTATTGAAAATTCATCAAGGGCAGATAGCCAATCAAAAGAAACATACTCAACCAAAGTTGATAACATGGTTGGATTCAGAAAGCAGACAAGTATTGAATCTGATGCTATTCTCCCTGAGAACATTAATGCAACTACTTTTGAAGAGCCAAGCAGTGTAGATAATTGCTGTGAAGTGGAACTTGAACCTGTTATTAAAGATGAGATAGATATGCAAAGTGTCCTTGAACCTAGTCATGAAGAACCTGCAACATGGGTTGGCTATCTAGCAACTGATAGCTTGTTTCCTGAATGGAAAATATGGTCTCAATTTCTTCATGAAATTATTGAGGGTCTTAAGCTATATGGCCTTGCAGAATCCCAATCCACATTCGAGAGAAGAATAGAATACATTTGCAATGCAATAAATAAAGGCTTTCATATGCTTTTCCACTTTTGTTTGTCTTTCTAAAACCATGTATCATTCCACGAATGTCCAAACTCAAGTAAAAGTATTACCTAAACTAACAAAAACAAACCTGGTCAAAATTTAATAGTAATCCATATATTAGGATTACCACATTTAGAAGGAAGGAGACAAGGGAGTTCTGAGCAATGACATCTAAAGTCAATACCAGTGTTGTTAAAACGTAGAGTCTACGTAGAAACGGTAAGGGTGAGCAAAAACATAAAATCGCAAAACGTAAACGAAACGTAAGAGTTTACTACGTACTACAAAAAAAATAAAATCCAACATATATAAAACAAAAACACACCAATACATTAAAGTCATCACAAATTTAAGTCCAAACACTCAAGGAAATAATTAAGTTCAAACTCAGTCATCATAATACATATTAAAATCAAAAGATCAAGGCAATAAAATTATAAAAGAGATCAACATCTCTAATTTAAGTCATTGGAGTCAAAGTCAATATCTCTAATTTCTGAGAATATTTGATGTTAGATTAATTATTTTGGATTGTAGATGCCTGAAAATATTAGATCAAATTTGAAAATAAAAGTTTGAACCCAAGTTGCAAAAGTTTCTGTTTAGTCCCTCTATCAAAAAAGGTTTAAACTTTGCAAATTGGTCCCTGGTCCAAACTCTGCGTTTTGACCCGGAACCAATTAATCAATTAGGTTTAGCTGGCACACAGAACACAAACAGAGACTGAAAAGAGAGAGCGCCACGAACATAGCCTTCGACCTTCGACCCTGCAATTCTTTTTCGTCTTCTTCTTCCTCTCTCACCGGCGGCGTCATTCACCACCACTAGCCGCCGGCGGGCATCATCCCAACGGCCACGTCTCCTTCATCTTCGGCGGACTGAACCCAGAAGAAAAGAAACAGTTCCGCGAGACCTGGGAGCATCTGTCTCCTTCAGAATGGTAAACTCGCCCATTTCGACCAATTTGAAACGGCGTTTTGACCGTTTCAGATCAATTTCCGTTTCAACCACCGTTCTGACACGATTTTTCGGCGAAAAACATAAAAACGTACGTTTCAACGTTTCGAAACGACATTTTAACAACATTGGTCAATACTTGCTTTAATACATAACTATAGATTGAGGTTCCCAAATTAAAATATCCCAATTGTGCATAAGCTATAATCACACTTGCCATAGTAGCAATGGATGGCTTGACCCTAAATTTTAGCATTTGGCGAAAGGCATCCAATGCCTTATCCATTCATTCCATTGATGCAGCCACAAACAAAATCTTGATAAATTTTGTATCCCGAGTAAGAGGTGGAGGTCTCATAGTACTAGGATTATATGCAATCCATCCTTTTTGTGGCTTCTTGTGTGCAAGAATAGTCCATGGTTTATTTAAATTGAGGCCACGAACCCAAATTTAACTAAGAAATCAAATACTAAATCAAATAAACATAATCATAATCAATCAGTGAGAAGCATGCCCATGAGGCACAATCTCTGTGAGAAATTTCTTCGAACAATTTAATAGCAACCTCAGCTTGATTCACGTTGAATTTTACTAATAGCACCATCACTTCTTCTTCCCATAACAGAAAGTTGAAAACCCCAAAATAGATCAAGAACGAAAATTCCAAATAACAGTCTAGATAAAGTTTATTATAATTGCATGTGGTTAAAGAAATTGAATTCAAAGTCACCCAGACCTTCTTGGGACATTCTTTCAACCATTGTTTGCAAATGCCCTTGATTCTGATGCGATGACCATGCATCATCATCATATTCCCAGGTAGAAAGCAATGCAGCCCATACAACATTCTCAGAGAAACTAAATAAAAGAAGCCGACATGTACAAAGCAAAGCCTACAATTCATAAAAATGTTATGATCTGACCTTGTGGGTGTTGCTTTAATAAATAAAGCGGTGGATCAAGCGCTCTCACGAACAGATCTAATATCGCCAATGGGCTAGCCAAGCTTATTCCGAACATATGATTTCGAGTTAAGCGGATCCCGGAGAGATTATATGATTATAGGAATTGTATGAATTCCGGTTAACCTGATCTAACCCTGGCCACTCCAATCCCAGCCATTTCGTGAAGATGATCTCGACCACTGCATGAAGAGAATCTTCCGAATTGGATCCCAGCCACTCCATGAAGACAATCATTCCGAATTGGATCCCGACCTCCTTGTGAAGTATAGGTTCTCACGTTCATTGAAGGGAAAGTTCCATGACTGATCTAAGCCGACTCTATGGTTGGCTGATTTGATCTGACCCCGGCCACTCAAATCCCGGCCGCTTCAAGAAGATGATCCCGACCATTGCATGAAGATAATCGTCTGAATTGTATCCCGGACACTCCATGAAGAGTATCATCTCGAAGCATTGCCCTCCTCTCGCTTTGATCAACAAAACCAAACCGAAGTAGAGTTCGCACGCTCGCCTGCAATGGGCACCGAAGTAGAACTTATTGAGATTTGAATCAGAAATAAAGCTCCCAAATAATCTTTGTTCCTTCGAGGCCGATAATCTATAGTATTCAGCAGCTTCAAAACCACAAACTCCTTTGATTCTTCCTGTCACCATAAAATCGAGAACGAGACCTGTCAACGAGAATGACTTCTCGTGATCCGGCGTCCCCTAAATCCTCTAAACGGAGCTTCGACGAACATCGTTGAACCCCACGACTGGGCCCTCGTCGTCGTTAATCGATGGAGCCTTTGAATGGAAGATCGAAGAACATTGTCGATCCCCGAAACCAAGCTCTCGTCGGTGTAATCAAGAGAAAAAGACCAGAAATTTAACGTCTTGACAATAAGGCTTTAGCCTATTAGGGATTAGAGATCATAAGCATAATGCATATAGGAGATTGAGTCTTTTGGTTTTAACGAATTTAAATCCAATGTTTGGTACTAAGGCTGGACCTGGTTATGGTCTTCTTGATTTGACTGCGGTTGATTTTCCCCCACTCGAACTGGGTTTTCCGACAACAATCCGAGCAAAGGCATCTGACTACTTCTGGTGGTCATCTTTGGTCATGGGAATCAAAATTTACTGAGTCCCCACGGACAGCGCCAATGTTCTGTTGTAGAACACAGATGTCTAGTCTCAAATGGTTAGTATATTGATATTAGATCGAATAGCTCTCGTCCATGGATGAGATACCTATGAGAATAGAAGATCACTGTGCACAAATATGAAGGCTTTCGCCAAAGGAAGTGGGGTGTGTGCACAGTGTAGGCAGCATTTAAAATGAGAGAGAGTAGAATCTGTGTACCTTATGGTTTACCCTCTATTTATAGATTGTACCTTAGGGTTAGGGTTTGGATTGTTGGGCCTCTTGTGTTTCCAAGCCCAAATGTTGTGCCATCATATCTGTCTCATATTGGTTGCCTCTTATTGTGCCATATCTTAAATGGGCCTCATATTTGAGTTCATAATACAACCCAAAAACATAATACTTTATTAATTGTGCTTCATTGTATATCTCTAAATCTATCTATGAAACCTGTATTGAAAAAAATAATAAGAAAATGGTATGGTAGAGTTGGGATTTGTCACTATCTAAATCAATTCAATTTTGTGAATCCAATTTGAAGGATGTGCGAGAGCTAGATCTTCAGATTGTGAGGAACATTAGGATTAATAAAAGGAGCAATACGCCAATACATACCTTCCATATATTAATAAGTGAAAATTAATTAAATGAACAAGATTTGCACACCTTCCATATATTAACAAGTCAATAATTTGATTAACAACATTAAAAAAATAAAATGCATTTTAAAATTTAAAATATCCAACGTAATTCTAATCAAATGTTATTTCAAATACAGTGAATAATCTTTTTTTTTGGCCAACAAATACAGTATATACTATTTAGTCAATAATTCAGTATTATTAGTTGGGGGAACCACCAAAGAGTGATAATTGTTTGATTTATTAATTTCAACAATCAACGGTCTGTTTGGGCAAAAGAAATAAAAAAAATCAACGGTCTGAAGATGCAAAGACGCTCCGCTGAACCACCCTAGGGTATATCACGCCCTCTTCCCGTCATCGCCTTTGTTCCACTTCACTTCACACCCTCAACTCTGGCCCACAACGGTTTCCTCAAATCTTTCAATTTAATTTACTTTCTCAGTTCTCACTCCCCCCAACGGCTACACCCTAGGGTGCGTGTATATCACGCCCTCTTCCCGTCATCGCCTTTGTTCCACTTCACTTCACACCCTCAACTCTGGCCCACAACGGCTTCCTCAAATCTTTCAATTTAATTTACTTCTCAGTTCTCACTCCCCCCAACGGCTACTTTTGCTTTGGCGATTTTCTGAAAACTAAAATCCCTCACCTTCTCCCTATTTTCTCAACCCTCAATCTCCCCGCTTTCTCGCTTTATGCTTCCTTCTCTGTCTGTTTTCTCAATCTGCTGTCATGGATCCACAGAGAAATCATTCTCGACTTGAAAACGTGAGGCGATGCTCCCTTTTTGAAAAAGAAAAATCATTCAAGGTTTGAATATTAACAGCCACTCTCCTCCTCCTCGCTTTCTGCTCTCTGTAAGGCAAAGAGAATCGTGCTTCCTCCTGGCGACTGAATTCACAGTTTTGAGAATTTTTCAAGAGAAAATTGGCTGAGGCCCTTGCTGTGAACCGCACCAGAATAATGGCCTTCATGAACATGCATCTCCTACATTTGACTGCAAATCCTCAAAGCGCTCGGGAGATAAGCCTCAGGTTTGTTCTTAATTGAAGTTTTCTAGTTATATTTGCAGTTTTTCCTGTACTTATTAATTGCTCGAGGTAATGAGTCTTAAGTGCCTATTAAAATGATTTCAGAAACACATAAGATATTACATGTTCCTTATCGCATAGATAACCTCCTCATTAAATTTACTGGAGAATCTTGCTTCCTCCTGGCGACCGAATTCACAGTCTCGAGAAATTTTCATGAGAAAATTGGCTGAGGCCCTTGCTGTGAACCGCACCAGAATAATGGCCTTCAGGAACAAGCATCTCCTACTTTTGACTGTAAATCCTCAAAGCGCTTGCGAGATATGCCTCAGGTTTGTTCTTAATCGAAGTTTTCTAGTTATGTATTTTTTGCAGTTTCCCTTTACTTATTAATTGCTTGAGGTAATGAGTCTTAAGTGCCTATTAAAATGATTTCAGAACCACATAAGATATTACATCGTCCTTATGGCATAGACAACGTCCTCATTAGATTTATTGGACAGGGGAAGCAGCAATATCCTTTGTGTTGTCCTTGAAGATGCTATAGCTTTTATGAATTACGACTCTGTTTTAGAAGTATTCTTATGCGATGAGGAAGATGATCCGATTACTTGTGGTAGCTGGATCCTGATGGATGGCATTCAGCCATTGTTCTTAACGATTCTTATGTACGGTTATAGGGTTCTATCACAGATAGGAAGTTATCATATTAAAGTTCAGCCATTGTTCTTCCACTATTGATTTTGCACTGTTTTCTTGATTATCAACCCAGACTTTGAAAATAAGCTTCTATAAAATATATTAGCTACATTAAAAAACGTTGAATATCATCTTTAAATACTTTCAGTTCAGAGTTTTGCAGAAAAATACTAATGGATAAAAGTGTGCTTTTATTTTACAAGATGTTTAAACGGCATATTAGCAGTGAGATAAGTGACATAGAAATTTCCCTGGAGCGCATCATTTTTTGTTCACCTTCATATTGTGAAAAGAGTGCTTACTCGTCTTTGGTAAGCTTTTCACGTTTATCCTTCATATATTTTGAATATTTGATTTCATATGGGAATTGATGAGTGGGACTTGATGATCCTACTTACTTGTAGTGCCCATAAGGTCCAGTATCTTTCAAGCGTTATGATTGAAATCCTGTGGATTTTCCTGGAAGCTTATGTCATCAAGTATATTAAAGCATTGTTATTATAGTTTAGTATTTGTATACGGGTAAGATCTTCTACTGTCTTGACCTTGGTAACTGGTCGAATATTTCAAGCGTTATGATTGAAATCCTTGGATTTTCCTGTTTATGTCATCAAGTATATTAAATATTGTTATTATAGTTTAGTATTTGTATACGGGTAAGATCTTCTACTGTCTTGACCTTGGTAACTGGTCGAGTATCTTTCAAGCGTTATGATTGAAATCCTGTGGATTTTCCTGGAAGCTTATGTCATCAAGTATATTAAAGCATTGTTATTATAGTTTAGTATTTGTATACGGGTAAGATCTTCTACTGTCTTGACCTTGGTAACTGATTAACCTGCAGCCAAATGTGCTTGCAGATATTCCAATGTTTGGCCAGTATGCCTGTTGAGCTGGAGGGTTATATCGGCCCTGGGAGTACAATTCTGACAGTTTTTGTAACTATGCCTAGATTTATGTGGAAAACTGTAAGGATTAATTGGTTATCCTTTATCTTATATCTCTTATATTCTTAATCATGGAGATGCCACTTCGTTGTTTGAAGAAAGACTTTAAGAAGTTGATCGTCATGTATAATATATTACACTTCCAAAGATTCTTCTTAACCTTCCTGAACTTGCCATGGTTTCTTTTGTTCATTCTTTCTTATGGACTGTGCAGTTACTTGAAGACCCTCTGTATTACTTGCAAGACATAGTAGCTCCGGGAAAGATGCTATTTGGAAGAGGCACCATATTTGTTCATCTATGTTTTGAAAAGTCTGTTGATGTTCTACCATTTCATATTTTAGTTAAATAAATATATTTTTGTTTAGGTTTACATTTCATTGGTAATGCATGTGAGATGCAAGATTAGGGCTTTTCCCCCTCTCAAAATTGTTGTCTTTGTTTAGATTCCTCAACTTCATTGAAAATGTTTTCATCAGCTCATGAATAAATCCTGCAGCTTGGGCGCAGGAATTTCCAGCATAAATTTTAAGCTTTTCAGGTTTTATCCATTTGTATTTTCCTGCTAAATCGTGAACTGGAAGTTTGTATATATGGTATTCAACTTTTTTGAATGTAGCTAATATATTTACTGGTCATACATCCAATGTGTTATTCATGTATACAATGAGTTGCTGCTAATGAGAGCTTGCACATTTGGGACGTGTTTGGAAACCAATAAAGACGTAAAATAGGATTTGTTTCCAATATGTTATAATTGCTTCAGTTGGTCATCTTTTTATCCTCAGTTATATCCTTATAATAGGATTGCTTCACTTGCAGAGAGAGGATTTTTCCCATACTTGAACCGAATGAATGTCCTGAAATTATTTTTCCAAAGTGAAGTGTCATGAACCCTTGGTTTCTCATACAACACCATCAAGTTCCTGCATGTTAAAACAATTGATGTAATTATGAAAAAGTTCAATGTCTTATTAGAATGGCTTGGAGAATCTATTGTGTTGTTATACTGATTGGCGGAGACCTAAGCAAACAGGCCAATCTTGCCTTTAAAACCAACTTGTAAGGTGAAAGAGCAATCCCTTGAAGAGCCACATAGATTACTTACTATCCTAAAAGCATATAAAATTATGATGTGATACCACCATCTATTTGCATATAGTTTCCAAGCCTCATTCAGGAATTTCTTATACTAGTGTAACATCTCAGATATTATCCGCTTTGGGGCCCATACCTTTTCACCCCATCACAGCTTTAAACCGCGTTAAGAGAGAGAGGTATCTAGACCCTTATAAAGGATCTACCCACCTTTGGGCCCATCATCCTCCTCGTTGGCACAACAACCAACATCGACCCGAGCCTGGCTCAGGGTGATGGGCCTTAAAGCAGACAATATTGAGAGCTAGGCAATATCGAGAGCTAGGCTAGTATTAGAGCCGGGCCCATCATCCTCCTCGGTCGACCCGAGCCCGGCTCGGGGTGACGGGCCTTAAAGCGTGGGAGCTGATGTATTAAAGCCGAGCGGGTCGACGGGTTGATGTGCCAGCGAGGACATTGGGCGCAAAGGTAGGTAGAGTGTTATCCCACATCGGTTGTTGGCACAACAACCAACATCGACCCGAGCCTGGCTCAGGGTGATGGGCCTTAAAGCAGACAATATCGAGAGCTAGGCTAGTATTAGAGCCAGGCTCGGGTCGATGTGGGTTGATGTGCCAGCGAGGACGCTGGGCGCAAAGGTAGGTAGAGTGTTATCCCACATCGGCTGGAGAAGGGAACAAAGGACCCTTTATAAGGGTCTAGATACCTCTCCCTCTCGGCTGGTATAGAGGTGGTTGGTTTAGGGCCCAAAGCAGACATTATCGAAAGCGAGGTGATGGTATCAAGACACATAGTAGTGGTATCAGTACACAAAGTGGTGGTATCAATACATATAATAGTGGTATCAATATTATCCAAATTCAAACATGACAGACCATACAAATTCATCCCTAAAGCCTTAGTTTATATATATTAAGGGGAAAAAAACACTTACCCCGCAACTTCGCATAGATATATCTCATTTCCATATCTTCAACCAAAGACTTTTCCATAACTTCAACCAGAAAGGGGACGTAGCTAATGTAAGTCATAGAGCAAAATTCAATAAAGCCGTCAAGGATCTTGTCCGCCATTAGGGTATACCTTTTTACTATGGCTAGTCTGTCTTCGATCTACCCCAAGCTACCTTAATCTGCTCCCTCCTCGTATCCTCCTACGACACCAACGAGAATCAAATATTATAAATGATGGGACGGAGAAAATATCATAAGATGATTTAAAAACAATACAATACATACCTCGATAGCCCAGGCTTTAACAAAGAGGCGGGCGAGGCTACCTTGTGTACCAATACCACCACCTATGCATGTTGTTTTGTTAGGGGTTAATTATATGGATGGCATCAAAATTTTCAGAGAAAAAACTAACCAATTGTAAGGGCACTAATGTGGTTTATAGAGAAATATTTTGAATCTCATTGGTAATAAGATGTTTTTCACCTCACTTCCATTCTCCTCTCCTCTCCTCCACAGTTCGGTCGTCAAATGCATACCGGACTCCATCATGTTTTCCTTCTTGGAGAGGGCCCTCTACTCTGCCTATAGGCACGCCTACGGCACTTCCAATGTTGCTAGGAACATCGATGACGTCCCTAGAATTGGAAGCATCCTCCACTCCTTGCTCTGTTGGGATTCCTTTCTTCCCTTATATCCTCCCCAAAAGGACTGATGCAGCCTTAATCCCCCCGCCTGTAGGTCTGGGTCCGAGAGCAGTCGGAATAGATATGAACGGTTCTATATGGAAAAGCTACGTTAAACATCACCGTCCGGTTAGTTGCTACACAAGGAGGTGATGACGACCTTCTGACCCATGCCCTTTCCTGCGACCTTAAATGCTTGCGAGCAATGTCACGGAGGGTTCATTTTTCTAAATTCATAGCGGAAGCAAAGTTTCTTTAGTCTCGCCCGCCTCGGGCCTAGGCTATCGAAAAGAATGTATTGTATTGTTTTTAAATCATCTTATGATATTTTCTCCATCCCATCATTTATAATATTGTACGCCATCAGGTATACCTTTTTATTGGCTAGTCTGTCTTCGATATGCCCCAACGCTACCTTAATCCATTCCCTCCTCGATAAGATGATGGGACGGAGAAAATATCATAAGATGATTTAAAAACAATACAATACATACCTCGATAGCCCAGGCCTCAACAAAGAAGCGATGAGACAGAAGAAACTTTGCCTCGGCTATGAATTTAGAAAAATGAACCCTCCGTGACGTTGCTTGCAAACATTTAAGGTCTCAGGAAAGGGCGTGGGCTAGAAGGCCGTCATCACCTCCTTGTGTAGCAACTAACCGGACGTTGATGTTAAAGTAGCTTTTCCATATAAAACCGTTCATATCTATTCCGGCTACTCTCGGACCCGGACCCACAGGGGGGGGATTAAGGGCTGCATCAGTCTTTTTGGGGAGGATATGAGGGAAGAAAGGGATCAGCCAGACGAAGAATCCCGATAGAGCAAAGTGGATGATGCTTCCAATTCTAGGGACGTCATCGCTGTTCCTAGCCACATTGGAAGTGTCATAGGCGTGCCTATGGGCACAGTAGAGGCCCTTCTCCAAGAAGGAGAACATGATGGAGTCCTGTAAGCGGATTGCAGTTTAAGTAAACTAACTCAGATTGCATCTGCATTTGACGACCGAACTGTGGAGGAGAGGGAGCATGAAGGTGAGGTGAAAACATTTTATTCTCTATAAACCACGTTAGTGCCTTTACAATTGGTTAGTCTTTTCTCTGAAAATTTTGATGCCATCCATATAAAAAGGGCGTTGATGGCAGACAAGATCCTTGACGGCTCCATTGAATTTTGCACTATGAACTGAGATATGAGAAGTTATGACAAGATATATCCTTGACGGCAGACAAGATAAATCCTTGACATTAGCTACGTCCACTCTCTGGTTGAAGATATGGAAATGAAATATATCTATGAGAAGTTGCGAGGTAAGTGTTTTTTCCCCTTAAAATATATAAACTGAGGCTTTAGGATGAATTTGTTTTCACCCCTGCATAGGTGGTGGTATTGGTACACAAGGTGGTCGTATCAGTAAAAATAGTTGTGGTGCTAGAGACGAGGTGATGGTATCAGGACACATAGTGGTGGTATCAGTACACATACTAGTGGTATCAATATTATCCATATTGAAACATGATAGACCATAGAAATTGGTCAGAGCCAAGCTAGGGTCGATGTAGGTTAACGTACCAGCTAACGAAGGGTGGTTGGTTTAGGGCCCAAAGCGGACAATATCGAAAGCGAGGTGTTTGGATGTTACAATTGGTATCAGAGCCAAGCTTGAGTTGATGTAGGTTAACATACCAGTGAACAAGGATGGGCCAAGCTTAAGTGTTATGGGCCAAGCTTGGGTTGATGTGCTAGATGTGGGTTAATGCGCTAGCAAGGACGCTAGGCCCAAAGGTGGGTAGAGAGGGCCCAATGGCTGGGGAGGGGACGAAAGATCCTTTTATAAGGAGGTGATAGGCTCCAAAGCGGAGAGCGAGGCGCGGATGTTACAATTGGTATTAGAGCTAGGCTCTAGTCGATGTGGGTTGTTGTGCTAGCTAGGACACTGGGCGAAAAAGTGTGTAGAGTGTTATGTCCCACATCGACTTGGGAGGGGAACGAAATATCCTTTCTAGGGTCTGGATACCTATTCCTCTTAACGCATTTTAAAGCCATCACCCTAGAGGGACGCGTTAGGATGTTACAATTGGTATTATAGCTAGGCTTGGGTCGATGTGGGCTGATGTGCCAGCGAGACGCTGGGCCTAAAGGTGGTTAGAGTGTTATGTCCCACATCGGCTAGGGAGAGGAACTAAAGATCCTTTATGAGGGTTTGGATACCTCCCTCTCAACGAGTTTTAAACCCATTTTAAAATCGTGAGGGGACCCAAAGCAGAAAAGCAGACAATATCAAGAGAGATCATAGCCATGTTTGGGTTGATGTAGGTTAACGTACCAGTGTGGAAGCTGGGTCCATAGGACGTTGGGCCCAAAGGTGAGTTGAAAGTGTTTTGATACCTATCCTTTGATACCTATCCCTCTCGATGCGATGTGTTTAAAGCCGTGAGGGGCTGATGGGCCCAAAAGCAGACAATATCAAGAGCGAGGCGCTGAGATGTTACATGTTACAATTGCTATAAGAGCCAGGCTCAAGTTGATGTGGGTTGAGGTGTGAGCGAAGACGCTGGGCCCAAAGGTGGGCAGAGTGTTATGTAGATTCCGTTTAAGCCCTAGCCTTACAGGGCTCGGGCTTGAAAAATAGGCCAGAAATTTGAAATTGGCCCTGCAGGGCCTCAGGGCTTAATCGGGCTTAAGCCAGCCTGCCCGGTTTAACTTTAGCTTTTTTTTTTAAAAAAAATTAATTACTTAGAACACTTAATGAATGTGTTTATTTGTAATTACTTAGATTATTTTAGTTTAAACTATAACCCTTTTTTTATGTTTATTATTATTCTGTATCAAAACACAATTAGTTATTATAAATTTTATAGAAGAGATGTTTTCATATTAAATAAACACATACTTTGGTTTTACAATATTATATAAGTAATAAATTATAAATATATTTTGTGTAAAATAAGTATAATTATTTTTACCCATCGGAAAATCTGTTGGAAATTATGCCCTAGGGGCAAGTCCAAACGTTAATGTCATTTCTCCATTTAGTTATCATTTCATTTGCATGTTTTAGTGATAACTATATCCAAAGGATATATCTTATAAATTATCCTAAATGTCCTTGGTCGGTCAACTACACGGGAGCGAAGATGAAATAAGACCAATATGACTTTGATGAGGTATGAAGATACGAATCAAAGTCATAGGCACTTGTAAGAGAGCTGCATGAATTAAGTCATAAGCTTTTCTCATGTATACAACCGTGTCACAATGCCCTTTGACTTGAGATCATCATGGATTTCTACATGATGAGTCGCTAATCTTTGACCTAGTCAAAAGTCACCTTTGACCGGGTGATGATAAAGGATTGAATCGGGATCAGTGTTTTCATGCAGAGGAATGTGAATGGTCAAGATAAAATTTGTCCCTCAATTCGTAGAGAGATATACTGGGCCCCTCGATGAGTGAGTCTGAGAAATGTATGGTCATATTACGATGGAAAGGAGTTTCTATTACTACTCAAGAATCGAGAAAGTTGACATAATCCATGCCTCATTGTTAACCAAATTATCGCGTGACAAAAGGGACGTGACATGGTTGTATGATAGGTTGTATCGTATCATCGATCCCCATATGAATTGGGCTGTTACAGTATTGGCCCGTTGCCAATCTCATGTGGGCCTGCAGTCGCACACAAGAATAGCCCAACACGAGCAATAATGTCCAGATTCATTGAATCTTAGATATGTCTAAGATTTAATGAATTCAACATTTAATCTAGAATTTAATACATATTATTAAATTCAAAAATAATAATGATATTATTTATAGATAATAATATTATTATATAGCATTTAATTTATTCAAACATTTATTTAATTTATTTGATAAATTAAATAACTAAAATAAATTGAGATATTGTATCTCATATTTAATTTTCAAATAAAGATATAGTATCTCAGATTTAATTAAATTGATCTTAGATTTCTCAGATTTAATTTATTAGATTAGATCTGCTCGACATATTTAATTAATATATTATTTTAATCCAAATTCGAATTTCAAGATTAATTAGATTAATTTTGAATATTTTAATACGCATTAAGGTTTTAGAAACTCTATAAGGGATCTAGTCATATTAAAAGCACGAATGAATTAAACGAGCCGTGAAAAACCCTAGAGAAAAGAAGAGATGCGAAAATACTGAAGGCACTAGTATGCTGCTGTGTGGATACCGGTAAGGAAGTGGATTCGTAGAGTCGGCTTCTAACTGATCGCATAGACACACACTAGTTTGCAAAGCAGCTACACGAGTTTGAAAAGGTATGGTTTCTAATGAACTCGATTTAAATGCCGTTGATAGATCCTCTTAATGGGATTCGTAAGATTTTAAATGGATGAAATCCTTCCACTGCGTGTACGGATCCCAACAAAATCATGCATGAACCGAAGGAATATGCAGACACAAAAAAAGCAATTCCTTTGTTTAATATTTTTTGAAAAAAAGGAAAAATTTGGTGTTTATTTGTTTTTTTATTACGAATTAATGATTGTGTTTATTTGTTGAATGATTTATATTGTTTAGATATTAATGTTGATAACATTTATTTGATAGATTAGAATTTTAATGGTTACAATTTACTAATTATATTTCTTTGAAAAAAATTGAAGGAAAAATAGTTAAAATTATAATAATTTTCAGGCCCTGGTACCATCGGGCATGTTTTCCTTACCCCTGTATGGCCGGCCTTATTTGGCTAGTAAGGAGATGGTTGGTTTGACAGGGAGGGGAATGAAAGGGTTTTGGATACCTCTCCCTCTCAATGCGCCCTAAAGTGGACTATATCGAAAGCGAGGCGCTGGGACATTACTATTGGTATCAGAGCTAGGCTCGGGTCGATGTGGGTTGATGTGCCGGCGAGGACGCTAGGCCCAAAGGTGGGTAGAGTGTGATAGGGTGGTAGGCCCCAAAGCGGACAATCAATATCGAGAGCGAGACCCTGGGATCTTATAATGAACCATGCTCGGGTCAATGTGGGTTAACGTACCTCATCGAGAAAGGTCGCTGGGGCCCAAAGGTGGGTAGAGTGTTATGTCATGTCCCACATCAGCTGGGGAGGGAAACGAAAGATCCTAGAGGCGCTATGATTTTATGATTTTACAATTGGTATTAGAGGGCTCGGGTCGATGTGGGCTGATGTGCCAACAACGAAGTTGGGCCCAAAGGTGGGTGGAGAGGATGTTGGGTAGAGTGTCATGTCCCACATCGGCTGGGGAAGGGAACGAAAGATCCTTTATAAGGGGTGATGGGCCCAAATGCAGACAATATCGAGAGCGCGCTATGAATTTACAATTGGTATTAGAGCCAGGCTCAGGTCGATGTGTGTTGGTGTGCCAGCAAGGAAGTTGGGCCCAAAGGGTAGAGTTTTGTCCCACATCGACTGGAAGGGTGAGATTTCCCTCTCGGTTGGTTCCAAAGCAGAGAAGTACTGGGATGTTATAATTGGTATCAGAGCCAGGCTTGGGGCGATGTAGGTTAACGTACCACGCCCGAAGGTGTGGATACCTCTCCTTCTCAATGCACCCCAAAGCGACCAATATAGAGTCGATGTGGGTTTATAAGGCCCAAAAGTGGGGTAAAGAGGACGATGGGCCCAAAGGTAAAATGATCCAAAAGATCCTTTATAGGGGGTGATGGGTCCCAAAGCGGATACAAAAGATCTCTAGATATGTCTCCTTTTTGACGCGTTTTAAAGCGTGAGGGGCTTGATAGGCCCTAAAGCGGACAATATGAAAAGCAAGGCGCTAAGATTACAATTGGTATTAGAGCCAAATGTGGGTTGATGTGTCAGAACCACATCGAATGGGGAGGGGACCGAAGGATCCTTTATACGTATTTTAAACCCGTGAGTGGATGGTGGACCCAAAAGCGAACAATGTCGAAAGCAACCCTTGGATGTTATAATTGGTATCAGAGCCATACTCGGGTCGATATAGGTTGATGTGCCAGTCTGGAGGACGATGGGCCAAAGGTGGGTAGAGTGTTATGTCTCATATCGGCTAAAGAGTGTTATGTCGAGAGCAAGGGCTGAGATGTTACAATTGGTCAGAGCCAGGCTCAGATCGATCGATATGGGTTAACGTACGTTGGGATCGAAGGTGGGTTATCCCTCCCACATCGGCTTGGGAGGGGAACGAAACAAAAGATCCTTTTATTATCTGGATACCTCCTTCTCAACGCGTTTTAAAGCCATGAGGGGGTGATGGGCCCCGAAGCGGACAATATCGAGAGCAAACCTGAGATGTTACATGGATGAGTTGGGAAGAGGAGAAAATGAATGTTGAAGTAATGGAGACGGAAGGAGAGTATTCCGTGGAATAGAGGATCTTTGTGAAGTGTGTGCCATATCAGTATGCCGTGTGGCTTGCATGTGTGTGTATTTGTGTCATTGTGTGTGAAAGCTATGTCTGGTGTGTGTGTGTGTCACAACTAAAGAGGGAGGATGGGAAGTGAGATCTTATTTGTGTGAGTGTGTGGTGTCATGTGTGTATGGCACCATATGTCAAGTGAATGTGTGTCCATAGCAAGAAGGGAAAAATAGTATGAGAGCTTAAATTTCAGGGTGAGGTTGTCCTTGGGTTGTGTAAGTAAGACCAGAATATGATTTAAGGGGCAAGTTGGCAAGATTTTCAGGGTGTACGAAGATTTTTCGGGGAGGTGTCCTGAGCAGAAGGGCCACAATATCCGGTGTTGTGGGAATAAAATCCTGAGGGTCAGAATGAGGCCGGTGTAACCAAGCGCTGTGAAGTAAACCAGTCTTGTGCATGAATACTACATTGGTAAGTATGCTATGAAAGGAAGTTTGGTGGTTTGAGACGATATCTCCCACTAGCAAAATGGGTATACAACTGCAACTACAATTACAACAACAACTACAACTACAACAACTGCAATTTACAACGCCAACTTGCAAAGCTTCCAAGATGTAAAGCGTGCGGGCATTGATGCATTCGAATAGCTCCATTTGAAGAGATGTATGGAAGAAATGCCAGTCGCCGTACTGGACAAAGTTTTCTGGGAAAGGAGGTTTTTAGGTCAAAAAAATAGACCAAACTTTTGAACATATAAAGTTGATCAAGAAGAGGCTCTTAGCAACACAAAGCAGACATAAGAGAAATGCTGTCAAGAAAAGGAGACCTCTGGAAAAGCACTAACTAAAAAGTAGGAAGTATCAGCCCAACAGGGACCAGTCGCGTATCAAATAGCTTTCCCCTAAATCTGAGTAGGCTCCATAATGTTCATGTCTCTCCATAATGTCACACCCCTTTCGGTACACCGACATTCGTTAGAGATAAATGTACAGCTTAATAAACATACTGGTTCCAGCATAGTAATACTGATCACAAAGTCTTGTTACATAACCGCAAACCATAAAAAGTTCAAATATTACAAACTTTCATAACAGCCAAAATACACAACATATAAAATAAATGACAGATCTTGGCTCGGCCCAGCACCATCAATTACCGGTATCCACTGCCTTACCACGTGAGCCACGTCCACTATTGTGTTCACGTCCTGAACTTTGTGGAATATCTGGGATTCAAACGAATCTCAGTAGTAACGTTAATCACTCACATAAAATGCATGCACAGTACATGGTAGATAACCAGTTGTAATAAATTCAATATTCAAATAAATTCAAAATTCAAGTTCAAATTCAAAATTGCAGTTCAACCATAATCAAGAACCTACCGGTTCATTCGCACAACGCTGGATATTCAAATAGGTATTTACCCTTCTTTCCATAAATACAACAATTCCCTTATCGAACTATCTTATCATCATTTAGGATCCTTATGACCCAAAATTGATAATTTATCCAACTTAAACCTTTATTGTATCAATTTTCGGATTAACTCCTTTTCTATTCAAAATTTTCACCGATTTTCAAAATTCATAATTAAATGCACAAAAGTCCAATTGATGTGCTTCCAAAACTCAAATGTCCATTAACATGTCTATTGTCATGGAAAAATAGTCCCATAAGCCCAGAGAATCTAAATCATTCCTAGTTTTAATATTTCCCAATACTGTTCAGGTTTCACTTCCAAAAACGTAGGTCATCTTATAAAATTAATTCCTCCTTGTACAGAGCTCTACTAATTACATATTATATATCAATAGAAAGCTTAAGATGTGTCCAGCCGCTTGGGCTAGTACGTTGATATTGGATCAAATGGCCCGTCCGGAGTATCTATAATGGAGATATCCTAGGAAGGCATTGGATCACCGTACACGATGAACTCCTCTCCATTGGGGGACGAGGGTAGTGTTCGGTGGGGATGGTGCATGGTGATATAATAAGTAATTAGGGTTGAGTTAGAACATGTGCACCTTATCGCCGTATTCTTTGTATTTATAGGCTTTGCCCCTATATCCTAACCATATGATCTATCTTATCTGATCGTCAGTAGATATGATAGATTCCCCATCATTATCGGTGCTCCTGGATACAGGATATTAATTGTGTTGGGCCATACCCCTATGTGGGCCGTTTGGCCGGACCGCAATAGTTGCCCCCAGCTCGGTAGTTTAAATGTTTGAACTGCCGAGATGTATCGTGTCCTGGCTCTTCCTATCCGAGGTGTTAGTCCGAGGCTGTTTGGATCCGCTGCTCTGGTATATCGAATTTTGGTTCGATTAAGCTTGACCTAGGTTTGTTATCTAGGGCCTACGTAGTTCAAAATGGTTCGTTAATTCCGGGTGTCGTACCACGGAGGCCAGCGTCGTCTTTACGATTTACCTCGGTCCTGACACTTCCTTCTCTCCGAGATCCGTGGCTATGTCTCTGGATCCGAGGTAGTTGTCGGTATGCCGAGCCCGTTACGATGCCAAGTTTGTGTTGTCCCCGCCTTCCGTGGGTTAAAAACCCTTCAGTATTCTCCATCATTGCCCCTTGTCGTGGCATATGTGGATCGGCCAGATTTCAACCGCCCCGCTTCACCGTCATTGGTTTTCGTGCGCGTTTAATGCTATTGATGCACGTCGCACGTCGCCCCGTAGGTAATTTTGACCTTTTTACCCCGACGTTTACACTTTCGCTTCCCCTTCTCCCCATATTCCCCTTCTTTTCACCATTTCTTTCACTTTGAACTTCGCTCTCGTATTTTCTCGACTCTCTGCTACCGCTTTCCTCCCGCACCATCCTTAAGCCTTTCTTGCCGTTCTTCGAGTTTCCTCAAGACTTCCTTTTACTCGGTACTTTCTCTCCCCGTTACCGTTGTTTTTAATCTTTCTCAACGATTTCGATCGGTAGTTCCGCATTTTTTTTCCCGGCATTGTTTCTTTTTGAATTTAGGAAATATTAAGCTTCTTTCGGGTTTCGGGTAATCGTAGGAGTTCTGCGTGTCTTCTCGTGTCATTTCGTAGGGATATTTCCCCTCGGTTTGAGTTGTTCCTAACTCGTATCCTTATTGCCTCCATTTCTTCTGTCATAGATGGTTAGACCTACTTCATCATCTTCTGTAACCTCAACTGATGACAAGGCTATTCGTGCACGTTTTCCTTGGGCGAGTTATTGGGTCCTGGGTTTTCCTCTGACTGAGGAACAGAGGTCCCGATTATTGCTTCATGGTGGGTCTAGAGGGGAAATGTTGGGAGGTCCCGTCCTTCCTTAGTAAGAAACTCATCCCCACGCCCCGTTCAAAGGTTACTCGAATCGGAAGCCGAGATGTCTCCGCCGGCATTCGGGTAGATCCACCGAATGTTTATGAACCTCCTGTGCCTTCCCGAGTCTCTACACCTATGCCCGCTTCATATTATGGACCATGCTGGAACTGTCTTGCTGACAGCGCGTACTTTATCTCAACTGGGGATGATGTCCGGGCCAAATATGTTCTTAGTTCCTGTCGGCATAGAGCTGACGTAGCTTCTAATTCTGGGATTCAAAATCCAAGTCCTTCAAATCCCGTTGCTTTCCCATCTCGGCTCTTGTGCCTTCTTCGTATGACAATAGGTTCTAATTTCAGTTTTCTTTTTTTCTTTTTAGGTATAGATGGGCTCTCCCTCGTCTTCCGACCGAACGCCCTCAGCCACTGGAGAGTCGACTTCGGGTAGTATTGATCCCGCCCTAGCTCACGATATTCGTGGGTGGCTCACAATGTCTTGACCACCCACTCCTTGATGTCCCGTGCCGACGTAGATAGGCTCGAGTTGGGTAACATTGATAACTGCATCGTTTGCCCTCCATCCGACAACGAACCGATATGCTCCGTTCGTGAAGGAAACCAGTCCTCATATTTTTTCTTTTATCGCGAATTTAACACTCGTCTGGGTATTTGCTTTCCATTCACCGAGTTCCAAATCTCGGTCCTGACTTATCTTCGTCTCACTCCTTCTCAACTTCACCCAAACGGGTGGGGCTTCATGCGGGCCTTCGAAAAGCTCTGCCATTCCTTTCCTAAGCCCATTCCTTGTACTGCTACATCTTTCTTCTATTACTTTGTCCCCTTTACGCCGAGCTCTGACAAAAACTCTTCAGACTTGAAGGGCCTGACCTCCATTAGGGGGTAGCCGGTACAAAACTATTCACCGCTTTCTCGCATTCTTTCAAACATTTCAAAGCTTCATTTTTCAAAATTATCGCCAAACCCGTACCCAACCGTGGTTCCTTCTTGGGCCGGACGCTCCAAAGGTGGAATGGAGGTTCCCACTTTATCGGTCCAATATCCACCACGATCATCTTCCTTCCAACTATCAAGTAGATCCGCACGATCTTTCCCCATAGGATGTCGTCCATGTATCTCGCTAGGATCTTATGCTCGCGCTACGGAGTGCGGAGCGTTTCTTTTGTTCTTTCGGCTACTTTCGTCGAACTTCATCCTCCTCACCGTATATAACTTTTAACGATTCTCATCCTTTCTTTTTCATCCGAAGTCCTTTATTTTAGAGTGGTTTTACTAACGTTTCCTTGATTTTTCCGTGCCCGCCTATGGAGCAACCGCCGAGTTATTTGACTCACTCCAAAAAGGCCCAAGCTACCAAAAAGAAAAGTGTTGGCTCCTATGTTTTGATGATAACAAATGTTTAAGCATTTAGGTTTTGAAACTATGATTGAATTCTGTTTTGTGTGCTCCAGAATAACTCTCGAGAATTATATCTTGTATTCTCGAGAATAGCCGCAAAACCGTGTTATTTGATTTCCTTCGCAAAGAAAGCATTCCCGAGAGTGGATATTGGATTCGAAGAATGATTCTCGAGAATTCCAAGCAATTCTCGAGAATGATCGGATCGAACAAATGTAAATATGTCACTCAAGCGATTCTCGAGAATTGAGAGTCAATTCTTGAGAATGATTCTCGAGAATCAGAAATTGTTTCTCGAGAATGATCGTAAGCTTCAGTTCTGTACTCTCTGGTTTACAAGTGATTCTCGAGAATGAGAAAGTAATATTCGAGAATGATTCTCGAGAATGGGAAAATGATTCTCAAGTATGCTCGACTACATCAACTGATGTCTGCTTCTGTCTACTGGATTCTCGAGAATTGGAATGCAATTCTCGAGAACGGTTCTCGAGAACCAATGGGTAATTCTCGAGAATGAACGAGAATTGTTCAATCTGCAGTTGATTCTTTGAGCGATTCTCGAGTATGGCTTCAAAGACTCTCGAGAATGGTCGACAAAGATCGCTCGACGAAACTAGATTCTTTGTAAATCTTATTTAAACCATCCAGTTAATAGTTTTTAGCTTCAATACATCTTTATATATTAACTGTGATATTATTGATCATCTACCTAAGTGCTTTACAGGTTCATAACCAAAGTTGACAAGATTAGACGAAGGATACCAAGAATGCTCATTATGACTTAATTGCTGATCTGAGATTTATACAATGACATACTGCTTGCTATTACTGATTTTAACTATGTTTAACAAGTTTGCTTATGAACCTCGAAGTTCAAAGTTTTGTTTTTCCGAGCTTAAGTTCTTGACAGTCGGCGCATTAAGAATATCGCAAACGAGCCGACAAAAAGAATCTTATCATAATGGTGCCCATACAAAAAAGCTTCCGAATCATTAAACTATCTTGATCTCCATCCAAGAACAAGTGAGTAACATGTTTAAAAACTAAGCAAACACTCAAACATGGGCAAGCGTATAAGCGCGAGTGCTCCATTAACGGACATATTCAAATATCCCAACGGACACATTCAAATTCTTCAACTGCTTCAACTTCAATCGACATATACACGAAGGATTGAATTCGACAACTATGAACCAAAGCATACATTGATAAAGCTTTCAAATAGTTTAAATTGTATTCGATTATATCTTCTGGACATACTAAGCTTCAAAGGTGTTCATCATTCTATTTACTCGTGAGAGTTTTCTACAACTTGTTTTTACAATTCGTTCAAATTCTCAAGATAGAGGTATCTTGAGTGTGGGTGTATTGATTACAACTTGTAAGGGGGAGTGAGTCCAAGAGCGAGAGGATCATCCTTCGTTTACGTAGTTTGTAATTGTATTTGTAAGATAATGGAAATCCCGAGAGCGCGTCGGGATCGGACGTAGGTCAAAGAGTTGGACCGAACCAGATAACTTCTCTCGTCTGTCATCTTTACTTTACCGCCTTCTTTGTTTATATATCATACAGCGAAAAGATTTTTGAGATCACCTATTCACCCCCCTTAGGTGATATTCCACCTTCAAAAAGGTCGGCCCTAGAGCCTCCTGGCAAAAGGACAGTAGCCGATGCCTTAGCTAAGGCTAAGAAGGCAAAAAGAGCCCCGCGATCTTTGAACAAACAACAGACTGTACCCTTCCCGGCCTTCACTGTTCCGAATCGATTGGTTCGAGTTCGCCTCCCCGCGGAAATCGGGTTGTTGTAGTGCCTAAAAATATTCCCGCCTTCTTCAAAGATCTCTACCTCCTCCTCCGTTACCGCCGCCCGCGTTGACGCACTTGCAACCACGGTCGGACCAAGGAACTATCCGTCGCTTTTCTTCCGCCTCGGGCGTACACCGAACCGCCCCACCGACCGAAGTGGAAAAGAATGAACCGTGGGACATCCAAAAAGCTAATCTAAGGTCAGCTGGGGTAGTGCAGGGGTTCGAAATACTGAAAACCAAATATGTTAACGCCAATATCGCCTAGAACCGGGCTCAGGAGGAAAATGACCAAGCTGATGAGGCCTGGAAGAAGGCCGAGGAGGCTGCTGAGCGGGCTGAGGATGCGAGGAAGATTGCTGAGATGGCTAAGAAGAAAGCCGAGGACGCCGTGTCCGGGCCGAGGTCGAGAAGGGTAAGCTTGCTTCGAACTCCAAATGACTCAAGCCCTCGATCCGGCTAATCAAGAGTTGGTGAAGGCTGCAAAGCCCGTACGGCGTGACATTGACGCTCTTCGGGTGGTCCACCACACGCGTGGGTCCCCGGCGAACGATTTGGCCATGGGCTAAAGCCGACTTGGGGGAGCCGGAGAAAGCTTATGCGCCGAATGCTCCGAGGCTGTCCTGGACATAGCAAAAGACACCTTCAAGATGGCCTTAGCGCAGATCCGCCACTTGAACCCTAGTGTTACCCTTAACACTGAGGGATTCCATCATCTGGCCTCCATTTTGAATGGCGAATTTGTCCATGCTCCAGCTTCTCCCGAGGTGACTTTCTTGCCGACTCGACTACGATGACGTGAATCGCCGGTGACGGGGGGCACTCATCGGGCCGCGCCTAATCTCGAGGATCCTTCCAAGCCCTCGGCTCCGGCCCCTTAGTTAATTTGTGGGCGTTTTATGCTCTTTGTGTATTTTAATGGATATTGCCGCTTTAGTTCGGCTTAACAATTTATTTAATTAACTGACTATTTTTTACTTATTCAATGTCATTCTGCATTTATCTTCCTGATGTGGAGACTTTGGGTAGTTACCCTTAGCAAAAGACGTTTTTTCCTGATCGCTTGGATGCATCGGTATCTGGTTGTATCCGGAGTATGCGTCCATGAAAGACAATAGCTGAAAACCTGAAGAGTTGTCGACCAGCTGGTCGATGTTGGGCATCGGATAATAATCTTTTGGGCATGCCTTGTTCGCATTAGTGTAACTGTGCATACTCTCCATTTTCCGCTCGGTTTATGACCATGACGACGTTGGAGAGCCATGTGGTGTCTTGTATTTCCCGATGAATCCGGCCTCCAAAAGTTCTTCCACATGTTTCTCCAATGCCGCACGTCTATCGCACCAATATTTCTTTTCTTCCGTGCCACCGGTTTATACCCCTACTGGACGGCTAACTTATGACAAAGAAATTAGGATCAATCCCGGGACCTCGGAGGAAGTCCATGCAAATACATCTTGATTTTGCCTTAGGAATTTGCTCGTCTGTCTTTTTAAATCCTGGTTGATGTTTCCCCTATCTTCATAATTCGAGGGATCTCCACCCAGACTAAATCTTCGAGCTCTCCTTCGGTTCCGGCGTGGAACACCGGGGTTAAATCCCTTAGGTCGAGCTCTACCATGCTAACAGTGTCGTCCATCTCCTCTTTGATTATCTCGCAATCGCATCCGTTCATCTTCCCGAATCCGTGGTAAGGACGAGGGTCCTTCTTTAATGTATCTGATCGATTCAAAATAGCATTGCTCGGACTCCTTTTGATCTCCGTATACCACCACAATTTTATTTTTGTTGTTTACCATTTTCAACTTCCGGTGTTTTGTTGATACGATCATATCCCAACCGTGGATGGTTGGTCGTCCTAATATAATATTGTACGAAGAAGGAAATCGCCACTATGAACCTCACCCTTCGCATTTGAAAGCCTCTCTTGTTCCCAAAGTTAGTCGTAAGTCGACATACCCCTTGGGAGGTGAATGTTCGCCATCAAGCCTATCAAGGTGGTTTTGCATGGCTTTAAATCCTCAATATCTATCTTCATTCTCTTATAAGCGTCCCAGCTAATGATGTCGGCTGAACTCCCTGCATCAACGAAAATTCTTTTCACCCGACATTGAGCCAAGGTTGCCGTGACTACCAAACCATCTTGGTGTCCTGGTACCACATCTTTTAGTTCTTCATGAGTAAATACTAATGGCGGTGTCGGCTCGGTAGAGTCCTTTTTAAACTTTGAGGATCTCGATGGAGAGTACCTCTCTTAAGTATTTCTTCCGCTGGCTAACAGTGTCTCCACCCCAACCAAAGCCACCACTGAATACATTGCAATGAAATTGCGCATCCGGGTATTCATCATCTTCGTCAACCGACTTGCGATACTTCTCAAATTTCTTGGTATCCTTAGTCGGGCTTCTACTTCGACCTCCTGTCTTTCGTTTACGACCTTCTTTACGCCCCTGTGTAAGTATCACATAACGACGTAGCTTGCCCTCTCTAATAAATTGTTCGATGGCGTCCGGAGCTCGATACATTGATCTCATCATATGTCCCGGTCCATCGTGGAATTCGCAAAATTTAGAGCGATCGCTTGTGAACCGGATCCCGTTTGGGCGAGGTCTATTTACTCCTTTCATTTCGGTCTGGGCCACTTCCTTCCAGATCTGGGAGCGAGTAGTATTTAACGGGGCATATCTGTCATATTTCGCTTTGGCTTCGTGCTTTCTTTCCTGACCGGGTGCATCTCGGCTCCCGAGTCGCTGGAAAACATCACTCTTTGATTTACCCTTTTGCTCCGGTGACATGTTTCCTCTTTTCTCCATTCCGATACCATTTGCTATCTCCATCTGCTCCACATCTAAGTATTGCTTAGCTCGGGTGTGGAATTCCGTGAGCGTGTCAACTCGATTTTTGAAGATATTTTTAGCTAATCGGGACGAGGGATCCAAGCCATCAACTATACAGTGTACGTGGACGTCTTCTGGGAGTGATAGTACCCGTAACACCACTTCTTTAAACCGATCTAAATATTTCGGGTTTCCCCCTTCTTCTGCCTGATTTTTCCCAAAGTAAATTGAGACTTCAGCTGCTTTTTACTTGTTGCAAAATTCAACTCAAATTTTCGTCCGAGGTCTTGAAAGTGATGTATTGAATCGACGGGCAAAGTATAAAGCCATCTCTGGCCGGTCCTACTAATGTAGCTGCGAAGATTCGTGAGATAATCGCCCTTGATTGATCGAACCCACATGCCCAAATCAAAAGTTTCGAGATGAACACGCGGATCCTGACTCCCATCATATTTTGGGAGATGTGTTAGATCCAAGCGTTTTGGATATGGTGCTAAAGCAATTTCCTCAGAAAAAGGTCCCTGGCTGAAATCATCTAAGTACTTCATCTTGTATTCCTCTGGCGACCTCCGACATCGAGTCCTTTTCTCTTCGGGCGACTTCCTAGTCCTTTTCTCAGTGTATATGTCTTCATCTTGAGCGATCTTTTCCAAGCGTATCCTTTTGGCCTCTGAGGCCAACATACGAAGTCGACCTTGCCTAGATTCACGAAAAGTCCGACTTGCATCCCAGTGTTTCAACCTGATACGTCTACTGGGAGATGGACTATTTGTGTATGGAGGTGTCTTTTCTGACTTTTTCGGTGAGTCTTCCCGTCTCCTTCTTCCTTTTATCTTTTCGGGTTTGTCCACCCGCTCTTCAATCATTTACTGCATTACCCTCAGATATCTTCTTGGCGCTGGAGGTTGTTCTGCTTTTCATTATTCTCCAAGCGCCTCAGAATTGACTCGTGTTTTTTACAGGAGGACGATATCAGAATTCTGGATTGGGATCTTTGTCACAGCCAATTCATGGGTTTTGGGAACTATCGAAGGGGAAGATGCCGTATCTGAAACATTACCCTCTTGGGGTTCCTCCGGCGGCGGTGGAGGTGGAGCCTGGTTATTTTGAGTAGTGTCAACCTGTGGTGGATTTCTAGGTTGAGTATTCCGACTACAACTTCTTGTGTTGGCCATCGGTGGTCACGTGGATCAAAATTTACGCGTCCCCACGGTCGGCGCCAATGTTCTGTTCTGTAAACAGATGTGTCCAGCCACTTGGGCTAGTACGTTGATATTGGATCAAATGGCCCGTCCGGAGTATCTATAATGGAGAAATCCGGGAAGGCACTGGATCACTGTACACGATGAACTCCTCTCTAATGGGGGGATGGGGGTAGTGTTCAAATGGGATGGTGCGTATGGTGATATAATAAGTAATTAGGGTTGAGTTAGAACTCCGTGCACCTTATCGTTGTACCTTTTGTATTTATAGGCTTTGCCTCGATATCCTAACCGTATGATCTATCTTATCTGATCGCCAGTAGAAATGATAGATTCCCCATCATTATCGGTGCTCCTGGATACGGGATATTAATTGTGTTGGGCCATACCCCTATGTGGGCCGTTTGGCCGGACCGCAACAGGTATTTACCCTTGTTTCCATAAATACAACAATTCCCTTATCGGACTATCTTATCATCATTTATGATCCTTATGACCCAAAATTGATAATTTATCCAACTTAAACCTTTATTGTATCAATTTTCGGATTAACTCCTTTTTCTGTTCGAATTTTCACCGATTTTCGAAAATTCATAATTAAATGCACAAAAGTCCAATTGATGTGCTTCTAAAACTCAAATGTCCATTAACATGTCTATTGTCATGGAAAAATAGTCCCATAAGCCCAGAGAATCTAAATCATTCCCAGTTTTAATATTTCCCAATACAGTTCAGGTTTCACTTCCAAAAACGTAGGTCATCTTATAAAATTAATTCCTCCTTGTACAAAGCTCTACTAATTACATATTATATATCAATAGAAAGCTTAAGATGTCTACTTCAAATCTGGAAAATTTCATAATTTATAGACATCAATAACTTGATCGAAAATGGTGTACAAGTCGATCCTTTCAAACCGTTAAAACTAGCGCTTTTAACAACTTGCACAATTTATTCTCTTTGGTTCTAAAAATCACTTCTAACCTTATTCTCACTCCATTTTAGAAATTCGAAAGCAAGATATCCCCTTAAAAGTTCTCGCCTTCAAAAACTAAGGAGATAATAGATAAACCATATTCCAAATCATAAAATAACACAAGACAAGTTAAAGCCTTTACTTACTTGTCTTGATCCTTTGGACTTAGCAACTTTTTCTTGCTTCTGCCTCCTTAAGACTTTCAACCTTCACTCTCCAAAATATTTTAAGAAGGTGTTTCACTCGTAGCTCTCACTCTCTTTCTTTATCCTTTGGACTTAGCCGATAGCAAATAAATATAAAGGCATACATTTGCATATATTTATTTTGACGCAAGTGCGTTTTGACAATGATTATTTCGGATGATTGAAGAGTATTACACCGTCCCGAAATAATGCTTCATTTTTCAAAAAAGAGAGAGGATAATTGCTGACTTTGTGAAAAGTGGTTAAGTGTGTGTCGGCCCTGGACACTCACGGAAGAAAGATTGATTGAGAGAGTGATAGAATATTTTAATATAAATGAGAGTCATGTTTTTCCATCACCTTGCTCATCTTTGGTTTACAGAGGAAAGAACAATTGAAAAAGGATTACACATATGGACTAGCAATAGTGTATGAAATGGAGAAAAATGGATGAATGTGGGTACGTGTAGGTTGTCTTGCTTTTGTCCATTGCAAGAAAAAGTATGCTAATTAAATAAAGGAAGGAAGAGTGGTTGATTGTAGGCTAGCCGACACATTTGAAATGGAGTGTAAGATGGGAATATAAAATGAATTGTTATAACTTTATGGCATTAATGCGTTTGAACATGAAAATGAGAGAGATTAATTAATTAAATTGGGAGACAAATCAAAAAGTGGATGATTAAATAAAGTAGACTTTGGTGCCTTACGCATGTGAATGAATATATAAAGATCAAATGAAGTTGTTGAACCAATATTGATATTATGCTTATAATGGAAGACACATGGTCCCATTACATTGAAATGAAAAAGAAGGTGTGCCACAATACCAGAATGGCGGATGTTACATTTCTCCCCCGTAAAAGAAATTTGGTACATACTTTGACATAAAATCTGGATACTGCTCCCTCATGTCTTCTTCTGTTTCCCAGGTTGCTTCCCTAGGAGATAATCCCTTCCAGACCACCTTCACCATTAGAATACTTTTATGTCTGAGCCGCTTCTCCTGACGATCTATGATTCGTTCTGGCTCAGCTGCATATGTAAAGTTATCTTGTACTTCAATATCTTCGTCCTTGATAACATGTTTAGGGTATGGTATGTACTTCTTTAACTGTGACACATGGAAGACATTATGAAGCCTACTCAAATTTGGGGGTAAAGCTATTTGATATGCCATTGATCCAAATCTTGCGAAGATTTCAAACGGACCAATGTAACGAGGACTTAGCTTCTTTCTCTTAATCGCTCTTCTAGTTCCAGTAACTGGAGATACCTTTAGGAATACATGATCCCCAACCTCAAACTCTAAAGGTATTCTCCTTTTGTCAGCGTAGCTTTTCTATCTACTCTGTGCTGCTAGGAGCCTCTTTTTAATAACCTGTATTTTCTCTGAAGTTTCATCAACATATTTCGTCCCATGCAATTTTCTCTCAGACAATTCTGTCCAACACAAGGGTGATTGACACTTCCTTCCATATAGTGCTATATATGGAGCCATTTGAATGCTCGCATGATAGCTATTGTTGTAAGCGAATTCAACAAGTGGAAGGTTACGATCCCAACTTCCCTTGAAATCTAATACACACGCCCTTAACATATCTTCTAGCGTCTGTATAGTTCTTTCCGATTGTTCATTTGTCTGAGGATGATAAGCCGTACTAAACCTCAATTTTGTACCCAGAGATGTATGTAAAGCTTTCCAGAATCGAGAAGTAAAGCGAGGATCTCTATCAGAGATAATAATCTTTGGTGTACCATGAAGTCTTACTATCTCCTTTACATAGATTTCCGCCAGCTTTTCAGGAGAATAGTTGACACCGATGGGAAGAAAGTGTGCCGACTTGGTAAGACGATCGACAATTACCTGTGATTGCATCATAGTTCCCGATCTTGGGCAATCCCACCACTAGATCCATGGTAACGCTTTCCCACTTCCATTCGGGAATTTCCGGACTTTGAAGAAGTCCCGGTGGTCGTTTGTGTTCAATTTTAACTTTCGACAAGTAAGACATCGAGCTACGTATTTGGTCACGTCGCTTCTTCCCCCGGCCACCAAAATTCGAGACTTCAAATTCTGGTACATCTTGACCACACTTGGATGAAGAGTATACTTGCTCTTGTGTACCTCATCCAAAATCTTTAATCTCAAATCAGGCTTTGGTGGTACATACATACGCTTCCTGAATCTGATTAGTCCACCCGGTGAAAGATCATAATCCTGAGTTTCACCGCGTGAAATCTTTTCTCGAATGGACATTGCGAGTTTGTCTTGCCTTTGAGCTTCTTCAATTTCTGCTCTCAAATCACTCTCTCCTTGACTAACACTAAGGTTAGCAAGAGTTATTTCATTGCGCCCTTTCGAGTTTAAAATTATTCGATTCAATAAATTTAATCCCGAAATTCTTCTAGTAGATTTTGTTCTTGTATTATAACATATGCCACCTGCACCGCCTTTCTACTCAGAGCATCTGCAACGACATTAGCTTTTCCTGGATGATATTTAATTTCCAAGTTGAAATCTTTCAGTAACTCCATCCATCTACGCTGTCTCATATTCAACTCTTTCTGATCGAAAAGATACTTGAGACTTTTGTGGTCGCAAGACAATTCAACAACAAGATCCGTACAAATAATGCCGCCATATCTTCAAAGCAAACACGATGTACGCAAGCTCCAGTCATGAGTGGGGTAATTCAATTCATGAGGTTTCAAATACGAGAGGATACGCCACCACTCGCCCCGATGCATCGACACATCCCAATCCTTGCTTACTACCATCACCGTACACCACAAAGGTTTTACCGATCGGGATAATTAAAACCGTGCGGACGTTAATCTCTCCTTAAGCCGTTTGAAACTTTCTTCACAACGTTCATCCCACACAATGATCAAGGGTTATTTCTTGTAAGCTTCACAATGGGAAGGCAATTCGAGAAAAATTCAAGATAAATCGCCGAATATCCAAAGAAGTCCCGAAAAACGTATTTCGTCCACGATCTGGGTCTCTTCCAATTCAAGATCGTTTCCACTTTACCGATCTACGAAACCCCTTCTTGTGAGATAACATGGCCAAGAAATTTAACTTCTTGAAGCCAAAACTCGCACTTGCTCAACTTGGCGTATAGTTGCTCGTTTTTCAAGATATTCAACACGATTCTCAAGTGATTTTCATGCTCTTCACTACTCCTTGAGTAGATCAGGATGTCGTCAATGAAAACTACCACGAAATGATCCAGATACTGACGAAAGATTCGGTTCATGTAGTCCTAAATATGGCAGGTGCATTGGTTAAACCAAACGGCATTACTAAAAATTCATAATGTCCGTATCTGGTTCTGAATGCTGTCTTTGGAACATCCTCCGCTTTTACTCGTAACTGATGATAGCCTGAACGCAGATCGATCTTCGAAAACACGCTAGAACCAGGTAACTGATCAAGCAAATCGTCAATTCTGGGGAGAGGATACTTATTCTTGACGGTCACCTTGTTTAATTCTCGGTAGTCAATACACGCCTCTCGAGACTTCCGTCTTTCTTCTTTACAAATAACACTCGGAGCTCCCCATGGCGAAACACTGGGTCGTATAAACCCTTTCTCCAGTAACTCTTCAATTTGGTTCTTCAATTCCGCCATTTCATTAGGTGCCATTCGGTATGGTGCTTTGGATATTGGTCCAGCTCCAGGCATAATTTCAATGCCAAACTCCAGTTCCCTTTCTGGAGGCAATCCACTAATATCTTCTGGAAACACCTCAGGAAAGTCATTAACTACTGGAATGTTCTCAAGTGCAGTCTTAATTTCTGTCTGTACTAAGGAAAACGCAACATACCCCTGGCAACCTTTTTCCAAACACTTCTCAGCATCAGCTACTGAGAGAAAAATCATATTCATATTTACATCAACATCTCTTCGCGGATTCAGATATATAATCCTTTTACTACCACAGTCTAACAGCACATTGTTTGCTATTAACCAATTTAAACCCAGTATGACATTTATACCATGAAGTGGTAAACATATCAAATCTACCACAGACTCATGACCCTCAACATTCACAATACAATTCAAACAGACATCAGCGGTCACAAATTTTACACCAAATGGTGTTGACACAACTAGGTCATATGGCAGTTTATGGGTAGTTAATCTTAGTCGTTCAGCACAATCATACGCAATAAAAGAGTGACTAGCACCCGAATCAAATAATGCTTGTAAAAAATTCCATAAAGAAGAATGGTACCTTGAATCAACTCTGGAGACTTTCTAGCCTCTTCATGTGTCATAGCAAATATTCTTCCTTGATTCTGTGGCACGCTGTGGGCAACCTGAGCTGTAGTGACCCGGCTTACGACAGTTATAACAGATAATCTGCCCACTACAATTCCTGCCCTGATGGAATTTACCACACTGGGGACATGGTCGAGGTTCTGTTGGTCTTTGGTTGGCACGATCTCCAGACTGAGAGGGTCTTTTATTACTTCCTTGAGATTTAAATCCTGGCCCTTTTCTTTTCTGGAAAGAATTTCTTTTACTGGACTCGCCTTGGTTCATGGGTACTCCTGGTCGATTGCAGATCCTTCAAATTTCGCTCAACCATCCTGCATTCCTCAATTGCTTGGTTGAATTTTTTAAATTTACTACTGGGATTCGTTTGAATCCCAGATATTCCACAAAGTTCAGGACGGGAACACAATAGTGGACGTGGCTCACGTGGTAAGGCAAGTGATACCATAATTGATGTCTTTGGCGAGCCAAGATCCGTCGTTTATTTTATATGTTGTGTATTTTGGCTGTTATGAAAGTTTGTAATATTTGAACTTTTTTCACATGCGTAAGGCACCAGAGTCTACTTTATTTAATCATCCACTTTTTGATTTGTCTCCCAATTCAATTAATTAATTTCGCTCATTTTCATGTTCAGACGCATTAATGCCATAAAGTTATAACAATTCATTTTATATTCCCATCTTACACTCCATTTCAAATGTGTCGGCTAGCCTACAATCAACCACTGAATTGTTATAACTTTATGGAATTAATGCGTCTGAACATGAAAATGAGAGAGATTAATTAATTGAATTGGGAGACAAATCAAAAAGTGGATGATTAAATAAAGTAGACTCTGGTGCCTTACGCATGTGAATGAATATATAAAGAACAAATGAAGTTGTTGAACCAATATTGATATTATGCTTATAATGGAAGACACATGGTCCCATTACATTGAAATGAAAAAGAAGGTGTGCCACAATACCAGAATGGCGGTGTAATAAATTCAATATTCAAATAAATTCAAAATTCAAGTTCAAATTCAAAATTGCAGTTCAACCATAATCAAGAACCTACCGGTTCATTCGCACAGCGCTGGATATTCAAATGGGTATTTACCCTTCTTTCCATAAATACAACAATTCCCTTATCGGACTACCACCCCTACTCAACCGTGATGGCATCCAGGGTTACCCCACATTCTAGGGCACTACCTCCCGCCTCAACCTATGATAAGGTTAAGTATTCACAATTCACATATCACAATGGTACATACATGCATATAAAGGCATACGAGTATGTTACTACCGAACTCCAATTAGCTAAAAATAATTCACCTAAGCTTGAACCACTTGGAAACCAATTCCTAAAATAATATCATCATAATATTAATTTCCCTTATTCTATAAAGTACTAGAATTACCACTTTATTCTATTATCCAAAATATTCAAAAGGGTTCTTATCATCATTTAGGATCCTTATGACCCAAAATTGATAATTTATCCAACTTAAACCTTTATTGTATCAATTTTCGATTAAATCCTTTTCTATTCGAAATTTTCACCGATTTTCGAAAATTCATAATTAAATGCACAAAAGTCCAATTGATGTGCTTCCAAAACTCAAATTCACAAGAGCAGAATAGAACGGAGCAAAATCCTCCTGATCAAATGCAACAAATGTTGGATATGCTGACGGAGCAACGAAATATGATGAATGAACAATGGAATATGATAAACAAACTTCAAGAAGAATTGCGGAGGTGAAGGCTAAACGAGAATGAGGATAGAGAGCGAATGGAAACTACAGAAGAAGATAGGTCCTCACAGCCTGAAATTCAGCTTAATGAACCGGTAGCTGATAGGGTGCAACCTGTTACAAAGACTCCGCAATACTGGATCACCAAATTCTGTAAGCACCATCCTCCGATTTTTCGCGGGGGTTTTGACTCCCAAAAATTCGAGAATCGATGCGAGGATGGAGAAGATATTTTGTGTAATGGAGTGCCCCACAGAAAGGAAGGCTTAAATGGCAATTTACAAGTTAGAAAGGGATGCTGATAGATGTGGAGGAATACAGAATTGATTTTGCAGACCCGAAATGTCCCAATCACCTGGGAGGTTTTCAAAGATAAATTCAACGAAGAGTATTTCCCCCAATCTACCAGGGATGCCAAGGAGTCTAAATTCTTAACGTATACAACAAGGTAATGATGAGACATTTAATGACTACCTGACTCGCTTTAACCGTCTATCTCATTACTCCACAACTTTGAGACTTGATAATGATGAGAAGTGGAAGTTAGGAAGGTTAATTAGGGGACTAAGATATGAAATGAAAGAAAAGCCGGTCTCCGTCAATTTCAAAAATTCACCAAGCAATTGAGGAATGCGGCATGGTTGAGCGAGCGAAATTTGAAGGATCTCGATCGACCGAGTACCATAAACCAAGGCGAGTCCAAGAAAAGAAATTCTTTCCGAAAAATAAAAGGGCCGGGATTTAAATCTCAAGGAAGTAATAAAAGACCCTCTCAGTCTGGAGATCGTGCCAACCAAAGACCAACAGAACTTCGACCATGTCCCTAGTGTGGTAAATTCCATCAAAGCAGGAATTGTAGTGGGCAGATTATCTGTTATAACTGTCGTAAGCCGAGTCACTACAGCTCAGAATGCCCACAGCGTGCCACAGAGAAGAGGCCACATAATCAAGGAAGAATATTTGCTATGACACATGAAGAGGCTAGAAAGTCTCCAGAGTTGATTCAAGGTACCATTCTTCTTTATGGAATTTTTTACAAGCATTATTTGATTCGGGTGCTAGTCACTCTTTTATTGCGTATGATTGTGCTGAACGACTAAGATTAACTACCCATAAACTGCCATATGACCTAGTTGTGTCGACACCATTTGGTGTAAAATTTGCGACCGCTGATGTCTGTTTGAATTGTATTGTGAATGTTGAGGGTCATGAGTCTGTGGTAGATTTGATATGTTTACCACTTCATGGTATAAATGTAATACTGGGTTTAAATTGGTTAACAGCAAACAATGTGCTGTTAGACTGTGGTAGTCAAAGGATTATATATCCGAATCCGCGAAGAGATGTCGATGTAAATATGAATATGATTTTTCTCTTAGTAGCTGATGCTGAGAAGTGTTTGGAAAAAGGTTGTCAGGGGTATGTTGCGTTTTCCTTAGTACAGACAGAAATTAAGACTGCACTTGAGAACATTCCAGTAGTTAATGAATTTCCCGAGGTGTTTCCCGGAAGACATTAGTGGATTGCCTCCGGAAAAGTGGAACTGGAGTTTGGCATTGAAATTATGCCTGGAGCTGGACCAATATCCAAAGCACCATACCAAATGGCACCTAATGAAATGGCGGAATTGAAGAACCAAATTGAAGAGTTACTGGAGAAAGGGTTTATACGACCCAGTGTTTCGCCATGGGGAGCTCCAGTGTTATTTGTAAAGAAGAAAGACGGAGTCCGAGACCGTATTGACTACCGGGAATTAAACAAGGTGACCGTCAAGAAAAAGTATCCTCTCCCAAGAATTGACGATTTGCTTGATCAGTTATCTGGTTCTAGCGTGTTTTCGAAGATCGATCTTCGTTTAGGCTATCATCAGGTACGAGTAAAAGCGGAGGATGTTCCAAAGACAGCATTCAGAACCAAATACGGACATTATGAATTTTTAGTAATGCCGTTTGGTTTAACCAATGCACCTGCCATATTTATGGACTACATGAATCGAATCTTTCGTCAGTATCTGGATCATTTCATGGTAGTTTTCATTGACGACATCCTGATCTACTCAAGGAGTAGTGAAGAGCATGAAAATCACTTGAGAATCGTGCTGAATATCTTGAAAAACAAGCAACTCTACGCCAAGTTGAGCAAGTGCGAGTTTTGGCTTCAAGAAATTAAATTTCTTGGCCATGTTATCTCACAAGAAGGGGTTTCTGTAGATCCCAGTAAAGTGGAAAGATCGAATTGGAGAGACCGAGACCGTGGATCAAATACGCAGCTTTTAAAGGGACTTCTTGGATATTACCGGCGATTTATATTGAATTTTTCTCGAATTGCCTTCCCATTGACGAAGCTTACAAGAAAGAACCCAGTCATTTGTGTGGGATGAACGTTGTGAAGAAAGTTTCAAACAGCTTAAGGAGAGATTGACGTCCGCACCAGTTTTGATTATCCCAGATCCCGGTAAAACCTTTGTGGTGTACAGTGATGGTAGTAAGCAAGGATTGGGATGTGTCCTGATGCATCAAGGCAGAGTGGTGGCGTATGCCTCTCGACAACTGAAACCTCATGAATTGAATTACCCCACTCATGACCTGGAGCTTGCAGACATCGTGTTTGCTTTGAAGATATGGCGGCATTATTTGTACGGTACTGTTGTTGAATTGTACTGCGACCACAAAAGTCTCAAGTATCTTTTCGATCAGAAAGAGTTGAATATGAGACAGCGTAGATGGATGGAGTTACTGAAAGATTTCAACTTGGAAATTAAATATCATCCAGGAAAAGCTAATGTCGCGCGAGATGCTCTGAGTAGAAAGGCGGTGCAGGTGGCATATGTTATGATACAAGAACAATATCTACTAGAAGAATTTCGGGATTTAAATTTATTGAATCGAATAATTTTAAACTCGAAAGGGCGCAATGAAATAACTCTTGCTAACCTTAGTGTTAGTCAAGGAGAGAGTGACTTGAGAGCAGAAATTGAAGAAGCTCAAAGGCAAGACAAACTCGCAATGTCCAATCGAGAAAAGATTTCACGTGGTGAAACTCAGGATTATGATCTTTCACCGGGTGGACTAATCAGATTCAGGAAGCGTATGTATGTACCACCAAAGCCTGATTTGAGATTAAAGATTCTGGATGAGGCACACAAGAGCAAGTATACTTTTCATCCAGGTGTGGTCAAGATGTACCAGAATTTGAAGTCTGAATTTTGGTGGCCGGGACTGAAGAGCGAAGTGACCAAATATGCAGCCCTGCTGTATCATGTCGTCAATGAAAACTACCACGAACTGATCCAGATACTGAAGAAAGATTCGGTTCATGTAGTCCTAAATATGGCAGGTGCATTGGTTAAACCAAACGGCATTACTAAAAATTCATAATGTCCGTATCTGGTTCTGAATGCTGTCTTTGGAACATCCTCCGCTTTTACTCGTAACTGATGATAGCCTGAACGCAGATCGATCTTCGAAAACACGCTAGAACCAGGTAACTGATCAAGCAAATCGTCAATTCTGGGGAGAGGATACTTATTCTTGACGGTTACCTTGTTTAATTCTCGGTAGTCAATACACAGTCTCAGACTTCCGTCTTTCTTCTTTACAAATAACACTAGAGCTCCCCATGGCGAAACACTAGGTCGTATAAACCCTTACTCCAGTAACTCTTCAATTTGGTTCTTCAATTCCGCCATTTCATTAGGTGCCATTCGGTATGGTGCTTTGGATATTGGTCCAGCTCCAGGCATAATTTCAATGCCAAACTCCAGTTCCCTTTCCGGAGGCAATCCAATAATGTCTTCTGGAAACACCTCAAGAAAGTCATTAACTACTGGAATGTTCTCAAGTGCAGTCTTAATTTCTGTCTGTACTGAGAAAAACACAACATACCCCTGGCAACCTTTTTCCAAACACTTCTCAGCATCAGCTACTGAGAGAAAATTCATATTCATATTTACATCGACATCTCTTCGCGGATTCGGATATATAATCCTTTTACTACCATAGTCTAACAGCACATTGTTTGCTGTTAACCAATTTAAACCCAGTATGACATTTATACCATGAAGTGGTAAACATATCAAATCTACCACAGACTCATGACCCTCAACATTCACAATACAATTCAAACAGACATCAACGGTCACAAATTTTACACCAAATGGTGTCGACACAACTAGGTCATATGGCAGTTTATGGGTAGTTAATCTTAGTCGTCAAAGACAATCATACGCAATAAAAGAGTGACTAGCACCCGAATCAAATAATGCTTGTAAAAAATTCCATAAAGAAGAATGGTACCTTGAATCAACTCTGGAGACTTTCTAGCCTCTTCATGTTTCATAGCAAATATTCTTCCTTGATTCTGTGGCCTCTTCTCTGTGGCACGCCGCAATCTGAGCCAGAGTGACCTGGGCCACGACGCTATAACCGAATCTGCCCACTACAATTCCTGCTTTGATGGAATTTACCACACTGGGGATATGGTCGAGGTTCTGTTGGTCTTTGGTTGGCACGATCTCCAGACTGAGAGGGTCTTTTATTACTTCCTTGAGATTTAAATCCTGGCCCTTTTCTTTTCTGGAAAGAATTTCTTTTACTGGACTCGCCTTGGTTCATGGTACTCCTGGTTAACTGCAGATCCTTCAAATTTCGCTCAACCATGCTGCATTTCTCAATTGCTTGGCTGAATTTTTGAAATTGACGGGAGACCAGCTTTTCTATCATTTCATATCTTAGTCCCCTAATTAACCTTCCTGACTTCCACTTCTCATCATTATCAAGTCTCAAAGTTGTGGAGTAATGAGATAGATGGTTAAAGCGAGTCAGGTAGTCATTAAATGTCTCATAATTACCCTGTTGTATAGTTAAGAATTCAGACTCCTTGGCATCCCTGGTAGATTGTGGAAAATACTCTTCGTTGAATTTATCTTTGAAAACCTCCCAGGTGATTGGGACATTTCGGGTCTGCAAAATCAATTCTGTATTCCTCCACCATCTATCAGCATCCCCTTCTAACTTGTAAATTACCATTTCAGCCTTCCTTTCTGTGGGGCACTCCATTACACGAAATATCTTCTCCATCCTCAGCATCCAATTCTCAGCTGCTTGGGAGTCAAAATCCCCGCGAAAAATCGGAGGCTGGTGCTTACGTAATTTGGTGATCCAAAGATTGCGAGTCTCCGTAATGTGTTGCACCCTATCGCCCACGGTTCATTAAGCTGAATTTCAGGCTGTGAGGACCTATCTTCTTCTGTAGTTTCCATTCGCTCTCTATCCTCATTCTGCTTAGCCTTCACCTCCCGCAATTCTTCTTGAAGTTTGTTTATCATATTCCATTGTTCATTCATCATATTTCGTTGCTCCGTCAGCATATCCAACATTTGTTGCATTTGATCAGGAGGATTTTGCTCCTGTCTATTCTGTTTTTGTGTCAGGATGTATTTTACATATCCATCCTGATGCTACTGTCATAATTGAGATCAAGAGTATGCTCCTCAGGGAATGGGAGGTTGAGATCCATTGGACTCCTAGAACTGCGAATATAGCTGCTGATTATGTTGCGAAACAAGCTCTAAGCGCTTGGCCAGGTCATCACTACTTCTGCACCTCCTTCGATTGCTTGTCTGAATTTCTGGTTGAAGACAGTACGTTGCCAGTAGATTAGGTTGAGGGTCCTCCCTCCTCTTCTTGTATCAAAAGAAAAAAAAAAGAGAGGCCCAATACACATACACATTTCCCTTTTCTTTTTCCTCTCAAAATCGTGGCGGATTTTGTGAAGGCCTAATAAGTCACGGCCGAAGGAGTGTAAAGAGAGGCCCAATACACATACACATTTCTCTTTTCTTTTTCCTCTCAAAATCATGGCCCTTCTTGCACTCACACATGGCACACATGTCACTCATACACACATGACACCACACACTCACACAAATCAGATTTTAGCCGTGACCCACACTTCCACAAAATGCAAGCCAACATGCCAACATGTGGAACTCATGCAAGTACTTCAACATTCTCCACGGCTCTCTGTTCCTCTCCATACTTCAACACTCATTTTCTCCTCTTCTCAACTTCATCCGGCATTCCCTCTAAACCTCACGACCCTTCTCAGAACACTAACATCCTTCAATCAATCCCTCTCCATGGTTAGCAACACTTCCACCATCATTAAGAAATCAAAGAGAAAGGAAGAAAATAAACTATAAAAGGCAAGTAAGTTGCAATCTTACTAGCAAAGGTTTCTTTTATTTCTTCTATCTTCATGCATGTCATCATTATCAAGTAAGTGAAAGCTACTAAACCCTCTGTTGAAATTTTGGAACTTCCATGTCTTTAAGATTTTGAGGTAACCAAAGTGTTCACCACGAAAAATGGAGTGGGAATAAGGTGGTGAATGAGTTTTTAAAATCATCTTGAAGCATCAAAGATGCGAAAATTTCCAGTTTTTGGTTTCGGAGTCAGTCAGCTTGCATGCGTGGTTTGACTAAGTAAATGACCTCTAAAAATTAATTTTCCAGAAACACATTAGAAGTTATAGCTTTAATATGGTAATATGGTGGTGGGTCATGGGCATTTTGTAATTTTTGAAGTTATACACAAAATACCAAAGTTTTTTGGAAAATTAAACAGGTGTTTGACTCAGCAGCTTGCATGCGTGGTTTGACTAAGTAAATGACCTCTAAAAATTAATTTTCCAGAAACACATTAGAAGCTTTAATATGGTAATATGGTGGTGGGCATTTTGTAATTTTTGAAGTTATACACAAAATTTTGGAAAATTAAACAAGTGTTTCATTGGGTAAATGAACTCAAAAATTATGAAATTTTCTAAAGATTAATTTGATAGAAAGAGGACACATAGAGATTTAATTTAATAGGTAATTTGCAATTTTTGAGGCTCTGTGCAGTGAGATATTGATTTTTAAAGTTAAGCAAAGTTCTGGAAAGTTTCAACTGGCATTGAAGGAACTTTCTGAAATTAGGAATGATATTGGTATTATTTTGAGTAAATACCCTTTTTGGTCCTTTACAAAAAAACGTGATCCCTATTTTGGTCCCTTACAAAAAACAAAGTCTCATAAATACTGGAAAAAGGGGGCAAGGAATGAAAATCTTCCTACCTAATCCATGTCTATGATAGATGAATGGTAGGGAAAATTCCCGAATCAAACACCTCCCTTTTTTTGTTGGTCCCCTTACTTAGACGCGAAGGGAGTAAAAATCTCTTGTTATTGTAGTTAGGTTTAAGTCTGACGAGAATAATATTCTACAACCAACAATTCATTTATTTTCAAACCAACCCAATTACTATCTATTATTTGATTGACTAATCCTTTATATTGGAATGGTTGAAGAGTCAAATGTTTTGGCAATTCCTCACGGGGATGAATCAAGATAATTTTGAATCGAGTTCTAGACTTTTGTTCATCCCTCGTTGTAATAATATCTTGGGGTTTGCGGCGATAACTTGGTATATCTACTATACGACCATTAACTAAAACATGTCTATGGTTAACTAATTGGCGAGCTTGGGGAATAGTCGAAGCCATACCCAATCGGAAAAGTATGTTATCCAAACACATTTCGAGTAATTGTAGTAAAACCTGACCAATTGACCCTTTCGCTTTTATGGCGATACCAACGTATTTAAGCAATTGTCGTTCTGTAAGACCATAATGAAAACACAATTTTTGCTTTTCTTTTAAACGAATACGATATTGAGATTTTTTATCCAAGCGCGCCGTTTCTAAGCTCGGTCCTTATGTATCGTCTTAACAATCGAAAGATGGTCGAAAGAAAAAATCTCTATGTGACAGGGCTTCTTCCTATACCTATGAATTCCACTGGACCCAGAAATGATATACATTGGAAGAAGAGTAAATGCCCTTTTGGGTCCCTGAAAAAAAACACGGACCCCATTTTGGTCCCTCATACAAAGAAATGCCTTTTTAGTCCCTAAAAAGGACGAATAAGGGTCAATTTGTGAACATTTTGGTCCCTCGCAAATTTCCAAAAAGCCCTTTTTAGTCCATAAAAAAGTCTCATTTTGGTCCTTAGGGACGAAAATGGGGTCCGTGTTTTTTATCAGGGACCCCAAAAGGGTATTTACTCTTGGAAGAATCTTTTGAGTCTTCCAATATCAATAGGTTGATTGTTTCGCTCCTGTATATTCCAAAAGGAAAAAAGATCTCTGAGAGCTCTTTCCTGGATCCGAAAGAGAGTACTTGGGTTCTCCCAATAACTAAAAAGTGTATCATGCCCGAATCTAACTAGGTTCACGGTGGTGGAGGAACTGGATCGGAAAAAGAGGGATTCTAGTTGTAAGATATCTAATGAAACTGTCCATTTGGAATTGAGATCTCATTCAAAGAGAAAGATATCAAATATCTCGGAGTTTCCTTTTGTATATTATATGGATGATCCGATCCGCAAGGACCATGATTGATAATTGTTTGATCGTCTTTCTCCGAGGAAGAGGCGAAATATAATCAACTTGAATTCGGGACAGCTATTCGAAATCTTAGTGAAAGACTGGATTTATTATCTCATGTTTGCTTTTCGTCAAAAACATACCAATTGAAGTGGAGGGTTTCTTCAAACAACCAGGAGCTGGGTCAACTATTCAATCAAATGATATTGAGCATGTTTCCCATCTCTTCAATACACTCAATTGGTTGACATTTTGATCCCTCACAAATTTCCAAAAGGTCCTTTTTAGTCCATAAAAAGGACAAATAAGGTGGATTGTTTTGTAAGGAACCAAAATGGGGATCGCGTTTTTTTTGTAAAGGACCAAAAAGGGTATTTACTCTATTATTTTTCTATGAAAGTAGGTTTTGGAAACACTCAATTTTGATTTTTGTGCAATTTATAAATGTTTGAAGTTAGTGGACTTTTCTGGTCCATACAGGGTTAATCTGAAAATGGTAGTTAGGGTAGTTATACCCTAATTTGATAAGGGTAAAAAAGGAGATAAACATGATAAATAAGACCCATGTTTGAATGGTTATCATCCCAAATAATAGGAATTTCCCGGAGCACAGCACACGTACCGCAACAATTGCCATAATTGTGGAATTGTCATAATTGTGGAATTGTGTATGGTACACATGCTTGGTTGCTTGTTGTTTGGAATTCGGAACCGGGTAGGTTCTGCGGTAGTATCCTGCTAGACCCAGAAAACTACGTATCTCTGTCACTGTCTCTGGTCTCTTCCAGTCCAAAACTGCTTCCACTTTGCTGGGATCAACAGCAACTCCGTCGCGTGATATGACATGGCCCAGAAATCTAACTTCCGGCAGCCAAAACTCACATTTCCTTAACTTAGCAAAGAGTCGCTTATCCCTGAGTATACTCAATACTAGTCGCAGATGTTCTTCGTGTTCCTCTCTACTTTTAGAATAGATAAGGATATTGTCAACAAACACCACTACAAACTTATCTAGGTGTTGACAGAAAATACGATTCATGTTGACAGAAAATACGATTCATGTAGTCCATGAACACGGCAGGTGCATTTGTCAAACCGAAAGGCATCACAAGGAATTCGTAATGCCCATACCGTCTCCGAAAGCCGTCTTGGGAACATCACTAGCTTTAACTCGTAGCTGATGATATCCCGAACGCAAATCAATTTTTGAAAAAATACTGGAACCAGATAATTGATCTAGCAGATCATCGATCCTGTGAAGTGGGTACTTGTTCTTGACAGTCACTTTGTTCAGCTCGCAATAATCGATACAAAGTCGAAAACTTCCGTCTTTCTTCTTCACAAACAACACTAGGGCTCCCCATGGTGATACGTTGGGTCGGATGAACCCTTTCTCTAGAAGTTCTTCAAGTTGCTTTTTCAACTCTTGCATCTCGTTTGGTGCCATACGATACGGCGCTTTTGATATTGATCTTGTGCCAGGCATTAAATCAATGGCGAACTCGACTTCCCTTTCCGGAGGTAGCTCAGTGAGATCCTCTAGAAACACGTCAGGAAATTCATTCACAACAGAGAACAAAGATGTCTTTGAGTGAAGGTTCGGCTTCCATTTTGATTGAGAAGAACACCATGTACGCTTGGCATCATGCTTCATGCATCTTTCAGCTTCCGCAACAGAGAGAAAATTAAGGCTCACATCAATCTTGTCTCTGCCGTGTGAAGGTGAGAACGATATCTTCTTATTACCACAGTTGATCATTGAATTGTTTGCCGTTAGCCAATCAAGATCGAGAATGACGTCAATGCCATGGAGTGGTAATTGGATAAGGTTTACATTCAAATCTCGTCCATCCATACTCGCAATACAATTTAAGCATGCATCAGAAGCTAAAGATTTTACGCCAAGTGGTGTAGCTACTACCAAATCATAAGGTAATTTATAGGCATGCATTCCTAAACGTTTTGCACAGTCATAGGAAATAAACGAGTGACTAGCACCTGAATCATACAATGCTTGCAGTAAATTCCCATTAAGAGAGATAGTACCTTGGATCATCTCTGGAGACTTTTTGGCCTCCTCGTTTGTCAGAGCAAAAAGCCGGCCTGGGTTCACGCTGATGTGTCCAGGCCTTTGACACTTATAGCATACTTGCTTCCCATCGCAGTTAGTACCTTGATGGTACTTCCCACACTTTGGACACGGTCGAGGTCCCTGTGCCCTTGGAAAGTTTGACTGGTCAGACTGAAACGGCCTCTTGTTTCCACGGAAATTACCCCAAGGTGCTTTCCTCTTCTGAGCGGAGTTTCCGCGGTTAAATCCGCTACGACTAACGCTGCTGCTATTGAAGGGTCTGGACTTCCGTAGTTCTTTCAAGTTCCGTTCAATCAGCCGACATGCTTCTACGGCATGAATTAATTCCTGGAACTGCTGAGACACAAGTCTTTCCCTTATCTCGTACTTCAGCCCGTAAATCAGTATATTTGCCATACTGCTCTCATCATCATTCCTTCTTAGGTGCGATGAGTATCGTGATAGGTTGGTGAATCGAGCAAAGTAGTCATCGAATGACTCCTCTTGACCTTGTCGGATGTGGAGGAATTCCGATTCTTTGGTCACGTGCACAGAGGGAGGAAAGTATTGCTCATTGAATTTCTCCAGAAATTTTTCCCATGTGACGAGACAGTAGCGTGCCCGTAATGTTGACGCCATGTTTCTCCACCATCTATCTGAATCTCCTTCTAATTTGTAGATCGCAAGTTGAGCTTTGTGATTCTCAGGGCACTCCATCACTTCGAAGATCTCTAACCTCATTATCCAATCTTCAGCCGAGTCAAGTTTACCTCGGAAAGCTGGTGGTTTCCGCTTGCAGAATTGGGTAACCCAATATTGTGTAGTCTCAGCTTCTCTACGAGGTTGAGGTAAATTCACCATTGCTCTTTCGAGTCTAGGTGGTGACTGGGATCTTTCTGACCCCTTAGTATCCTCAGTATGTCTCTCATCTTCTTCTCTTTCAGCATTTTGTTCCCCCTCAGTTTGTTGTTCCTCTGCCTGTCTTTCCGCACGGAGTTCTTCTATCATTGCTCGTTGCTCATGTAGCATAGCCATCACTTCTTGCCAGGCATTTTGGTTTGGCTGGTTAGGTTCTTGAGCGATGCTATGAGGTTGAAGCAAGGAAGGAGGAACTCAGGAAGAGTTCTTTTATTTGTTTTGTACATATCTATTTTTGATATATTTTGATAAGATGTATAAGGAGTTAATTTTGAAGTTATTTTGGATGATTGTGTTGGGGTTGAAGTTTTTGTTTATTGCAAAGTTATGTTTTATTTACATTAGCAATTACTCTTTCGTCCAAACCAAATCCGCATGCTCCACTGTGTAAAAACTTTGATATAGGACGGTAGTAATAAGGGGGCGTTACACTTGTGGTATCAAAGCATGGTTATATGTTTGGACAAATGTTTATCTAATTGAGTACTGATATAACTTGGTTTTATGGTGATAGTAAAATGAACGGTGGAAATGGAGGAAAGGAAATGCCCCAGTCAACCCTAACCAAGCCGGCCTTGAGAACGTTAGGGATTAAGGTAGACTGAGGATGAGAAGAACCGCTAGGAAAAGTGTAGTCCCTAGATCTAACCAACCCTCTACATCTGCTATCCCTCAACCCAATGCCCCAATCCTTATGGAAGCTTAAAGGGCTGTACCTTCCCCGGTAAGGAATGTAAGCCCGTCCAGAATGTAAGCTAAAAAGGCCGAGTCTTTCTGAAATTTTTGAACATGATTTATGGAATTATTTATATGATTTGCATATACAGGAAAGATTGGAGATAGCTCGACAGGCTGAGCAGCATAAGAAATTCCTAATGAGGCTGGGAAACTATATACAAATCGATGGTGGTATAAATGGGAGTATAACATGGAGATATGGGTGCGTGCAACCTTAAGTCTTTTCCCCCAGACAATTGCTTGGGTTGATAAGATGAATGAAGTCCTTAATAGTAATGTTATAGATGATTATGAAATGTTTGTGGTTTGTATGAGCTTAGTGGTATGCTCACATGTAGTAGGGTAGCCCTGAATCTATTGAGTTGAATTGTAATCAAGGGCTATAAGATTTCGACTGTTGATTGTCATGATTATGAACAATTTGATTAATGGAATATTTGAATTGTGTTTATAATAAGTGATAATCGTCATACCCCTGTTATTAAGTTATTTCTTCTAGGTGTATTGTAGTAAATTAAAAGAAAATGGTTAACATTAAAAGGAAAAGTACTAACAGAAGGCAGACGATGTCAGAATCACAACCTAATCAAGTGCCACAAAAGATGAGTAATCAGGTGCCTGATGAAGTGCCAAAGGCTAATTAGCTTGAACAAGATCCCCTATAGTAAATTTTGGGATGTTAAATGAGCATCAGGGTATCATTAATGACCTCCGAGCCGAGAGGTCCAAGAGTTAAAGAGGCACAAAGAAATTAAGAAAGGCAACAAGCCGAGTCCGGGGAGAGCGGATAGAAGAGTCCGCACATCATGAGGAACAACAACAAGAGGTTCTACCCCTAAATTACGATTAAACAAAGATGCGGAATCCACCCAATACTTTGGATCTCTAAGTTTTGTGAGCATCAACCCCCAGTGTTTGTGGGGAGGTATGATCTTGAAGTGTTTGTGATGAAGTGCCAAAGGCTAATTAGCCTGAACAAGATCCCCTATAGTAAATTTTGGGATGTTAAATGAGCATTAGGGTATCATTAATGACCTCCGAGCTGAGAGGTCCAAGAGTTAAAGAGGCACAAAGAAATTAAGAAAGGCAACAAGCCGAGTCTCCGGGAGAGCGGATAGAAGAGTCCGCACATCATGAGGAACAACAACAAGAGGTTCTACCCCCTAAATTACGATTAAACAAAGATGCGGAATCCACCCAATCTTGGATCTCTAAGTTTTGTGAGCATCAACCCCCAGTGTTTGTGGGGAGGTATGATCTTGAAGTGTTTGTGATGAAGTGCCAAAGGCTAATTAGCCTGAACAAGATCCCCTATAGTAAATTTTGGGATGTTAAATGAGCATCGGGGTATCATTAATGACCTCCGGCCGAGAGGTCCAAGAGTTAAAGAGGCACAAAGAAATTAAGAAAGGCAACAAGCCGAGTCTCAGGGGAGAGCGGATAGAAGAGTCCGCACATCATGAGGAACAACAACAAGAGGTTCTACCCCCTAAATTACGATTAAACAAAGATGCGGAATCCACCCAATACGGATCTCTAAGTTTTGTGAGCATCAACCCCGGTGTTTGTGGGGAGGTATGATCTTGAAGTGTTTGTGATGAAGTGCCAAAGGCTAATTAGCTCCGAACAAGATCCCCTATAGTAAATTTTGGGATGTTAAATGAGCATCGGGGTATCATTAATGACCTCCGAGCCGAGAGGTCCAAGAGTTAAAGAGGCACAAAGAAATTAAGAAAGGCAACAAGCCGAGTCCACGGGAGAGCGGATAGAAGAGTCCGCACATCATGAGGAACAACAACAAGAGGTTCTACCCCCTAAATTACGATTAAACAAAGATGCGGAATCCACCCAATACTGGATCTCTAAGTTTTGTGAGCATCAACCCCCAGTGTTTGTGGGGAGGTATGATCTTGAAGTGTTTGTGATGAAGTGCCAAAGGCTAATTAGCCTGAACAAGATCCCCTATAGTAAATTTTGGGATGTTAAATGAGCATCAGGGTATCATTAATGACCTCCGAGCTGAGAGGTCCAAGAGTTAAAGAGGCACAAAGAAATTAAGAAAGGCAACAAGCTGAGTCTGCCGGGGAGAGCGGATAGAAGAGTCCGCACATCATGAGGAACAACAACAAGAGGTTCTACCCCCTAAATTACGATTAAACAAAGATGCGGAATCCACCCAATACTGGATCTCTAAGTTTTGTGAGCATCAACCCCCAGTGTTTGTGGGGAGGTATGATCTTGAAGTGTTTGTGATGAAGTGCCAAAGGCTAATTAGCTGAACAAGATCCCCTATAGTAAATTTTGGGATGTTAAATGAGCATCGGGTATCATTAATGACCTCCGAGCCGAGAGGTCCAAGAGTTAAAGAGGCACAAAGAAATTAAGAAAGGCAACAAGCCGAGTCTCGGGGAGAGCGGATAGAAGAGTCCGCACATCATGAGGAACAACAGCAAGAGGTTCTACCCCCTAAATTACGATTAAACAAAGATGCGGAATCCACCCAATACTGGATCTCTAAGTTTTGTGAGCATCAACCCCCAATGTTTGTGGGGAGGTATGATCTTGAAGTGGCAAAGAATTGGATATTGAGACTGGAAAAGATCTTCCAAGTCATTGAATGCCCTGAAGATAAGAAGGCCTAGTTGTCCATATAACAAATTGAAGATGACACAGACTCGTTGGTGGCAAAACATGGCCATGACTCTGCAAACAAAGTAATTCAATCACCTGGGAAGTATTCCAGAAAGAATTTGACAAGAAATTTTTCCCTCGTCTGTTCAAGCGAAGAAAGATACGGAGTTCTTAACTATCCAACAAGGTCCAACTGAAACATTTGATGATTACCTTTCTAGATATGTCGGTTGGTCTACCTCTATACTCAGTCCTACTTCTGAAGGCAAGTGACAATCAAAGCTGGAGCGCTCATAGAATGACCAGGGGCTAAGGTATGAGATTAAAGAAAAGCTGGCGTCCCTACAATTCCAGGAGTTCTACCAAGCAGTGGAAAAGTGTCGAGTGATAGAGAACAACCTGAAAGACCTGCGCTCAGGAAAGGTCCGTGTGACACAGAGCCACAAAAACACTTCCCAGAAAAGGAAGTGATCATGGTACAAATCTCGAGGTAGCAATAAGAGACCCACCCATTCCAGAGTTCCACCAAGTGGTGGAAGAGTGTTGAGTGATAGAGAACAACCTGAAAGACCTGCGCCCAGGAAAGGTCGGAGTGGCACAGAGCCACGGAAACACTTCCTAGAAAAGGAAGGGATCATGGTACAAATCACCACCCAGGTCATAGGGTTACCAAAGACCACTTGAGTTTGGGAGTTGCATTAAATGCATAAAGCACCACCCAGGTGTGAGTTGTAATGGGAAGTTGGACTGCTTTGCATGTCACCGGCCAGGTCACTTCAGCAGAGAAAGTCCCCAAGAGTTGCGGAGGATAGGCCTAAAAAATCGGGGAGGGTCTTCGCATTGACAAGCGATGAGGCCAGAGAATCTCCAAATATGGTTCAAGGTACAATTCGTTACAAGTTATGTTTGAATTGGGTGTTAGCCATTTCTTTGTTGCATGTATTTGTGCTAGATGGCTAGGGATGCAAACTTGTAGATTGCCATGTGATCTGATTGTATCTACTCCACTTGGATGTGGGAGAATACCCGATAGGTAATGTTAATATGTTTGAGGTTGGGAAAGTTGAGTACATTCATGGTGAGAATGTGTGGTGGGCAAAGAAACCTAGTGGACCGGTATTGTCTTTAGGTTTGCAAGTTTGATATTTGAAGCCCTAAGTCTTGTGAGACTGGTATGTTCATAGGTTGGCTGAAGCCATCAGATAATGGATGATGGATCACAAACAAAAACCGAGGGGGGTTGTAAAGCCTAATAGATACAGTTAATGTCTTGAAAGTGGCTGAAAGGCTGAGATAGAATACGTTTAGCAGTGATGACCTTCTAAGATCAATTGTCTGGTTATGCAACCATGGCTCCTAAAGGACTAACAGTATTGTTGTTAGAGATAAGCATTTTTTTAAGGCGGTTTTAAGATAGGAGAGTGACAATAGGTATTTTGGTAGTTTTAACTAACTTGATTGATTGATTAAATACAGAGAGATGATACAATGCAGTTTGTCAGATTGCCTACCTCTTATCAAATGGTACAGCTTCCCTATTAGATGCAAGAGAAGATGGCCTTGGGTTAGAATGAGAACTTACAATTTGTTGACCTTGACCATCCATTATAGCATAAATGCGCTGCCAACCATATTAAGGGATCATTAAATGAAAATTGAACATGGTCATTGAAGACGGTAAGAGATAAGACAGAAACAAAAACAAAAGGAATCATTAAATTGCATAAACTGAGGGATCATTAAATGAAAATTAAACATGGTCATTGAAGACGGTACAAAATGTGACAGAAGCTCAAAGAAAAGGGATCAAAAAATTCTATATTATAATTTGTTCAAGGTATTGTGTCATCATAAGGAAAGTAAATCTTGAATTGACATTTTTTAAGCCAAAGATTATAGTGTTATATAGTAGTACATTAAATATAGAAAAAACACCCTCCACCAACCAAGTATAATAGTTTAGTAGGAGAACATTACAAAATATCAATGACAGAAAATATGATCATAATTCAAAATGTTCAAAGTTCATATCACATCACAATTTTATATGCTTTTAGGATAGTAAGTAATCTATGTGGCTCTTCAGGGGATTGCTCTTTCACCTTACAAGTTGGTTTTAAAGGCAAGATTGCCCTGTTTGCTTAGGTCTCCGCCTATCAGTATAACAACACAATAGTCCAAGCCATTCTAATAAGACATTGAACTTTTTCATAATTACATCAATTGTTTTAACATGCAGGAACTTGATGGTGTTGTATGAGAAACCAAGGGTTCATGACACTTCACTTTGGGAAAAAAAATTCAGGACATTCATTCGGTTCAAATTTGTTACTTTGAATGTTTATATATAGTCTTAAAGATCATGGGAAAAATCCTCTGAAGCAATCCTATTATATGGATATAACTGAGGATAAAAAGATGACCAATTGAAGCAAATATAACATATTGGAAACAAATCCTATTTTATGTCTTTTTTGATTTCCAAACACGTCCCAAATGTGCAAGCTCTCATTAGCAGCAACTCATTGTATACATGAATAACACATTGGATGTATGACCAGTAAATATATTAGCTACATTCAAAAAAGTTGAATACCATCTATACATACTTCCAGTTCACGGTTTAGCAGGAAGATACAAATGGATAAAACCTGAAATGCTTAAAATTTAAGCTGGAAATTCCAGTGCCCAAAGCTGCAGGATTTATTCATGAGCTGATGAAAACATTTTCAATGAAGTTGAGGAATCTAAACAAAGACAACAATTTCGAGAGGGAGAAAACCCTAATCTTGCATATCACAAGCATTACCAATGAAATGTAAACCTAAACAAAAATATATTTATTTAACTAAAATATGAAATGGTAGAACATCAACGGACCTTTCAAAACATAGATGAACAAATATGGTGCCTCTTCCAAATAGCATCTTTCCTGGAGCTACTATGTCTTGCAAGTAATACAGAGGGTCTTCAAGTAACTGCACAGTCCATAAGAAAGAATGAACAAAAGAAACCATGGCAAGTTCAGGAAGGTTAAGAAGAATCTTTGGAAGTGTAATATATTATACATGACGATCAACTTCTTAAAGTCTTTCTTCAAACAACGAAGTGGCATCTCCATGACTAAGAATATAAGAGATATAAGATAAAGGATAACCAATTAATCCTAACAGTTTTCCACATAAATCTAGGCATAGTTACAAAAACTGTCAGAATTGTACACCCAGGGCGGATATAACCCTCCAGCTCAACAGGCATACTGGCCAAACATTGGAATATCTGCAAGCACATTTGGCTGTAGGTTAATCAGTTACCAAGGTCAAGACAGTAGAAGATCTTACCCGTATATAAGTATAAACTATAATAACAATGCTTTAATATACTTGATGACATAGCCTTCCAGGAAAATCCACAGGATTTCAATCATAACGCTTGAAAGATACTCGACCTTATGGGCACTACAAGTAAGTAGGATCAGCAAGTCCCACTCATCAATTCCCATATGAAATCAACTATTCAAAATATATGAAGGATAAACGTGAGAAGCTTACCATAGACGAGTAAGCACTCTTTTCACAATATGAAGGTGAACAAAAAATGATGCGCTCCAGGGAAATTTCTATGTTACTTATCTCACTACTTATATGCCGTTTAAACATCTTGTAAAATAAAAGCACACTTTTATCCATTAGTATTTTTCTGCAAAACTCTGAACTGAAAGTATTTAAAGATGATATTCAACTTTTTCTAATGTAGCTAATATATTTTATAGAAGCTTATTTTCAAAGTCTGGGTTGATGATCAAGAAAACAGTGCAAAATCAATGGTGGAAGAACAATGGCTAAACTTTACCATGATACCTTCCTATCTGTGATAGAACCCTATAACCGTACATAAGAATCGTTAAGAACAATGGATGAATGTCATCCATCAGGAGCCAGCTACCACAAGTAATCGGACCATCTTCCTCATCGCATAAGAATACTTCTGAAACAGAGTCGTAATTCATAAAAGCTATAGCGTCTTCAAGGACAACGCAAAGGATATTACTGCTTCCCCTGTCTAATAAATCTAATGAGGACGTTGTCTATGCGATAAGGACGATGTAATATCTTATGTGGTTCTGAAATCATTTTAATAGGCACTTAAGACTCATTACCTCAAGCAATTAATAAGTAAAGGGAAAACTGCAAAAAATACATAACTAGAAAACTTCGATTAAGAACAAACCTGAGACATATCTCGCAAGCGCTTTGAGGATTTACAGTCAAAAGTAGGAGATGCTTGTTCCTGAAGGCCATTATTCTGGTGCGGTTCACAGCAAGGGTTTCAGCCAATTTTCTCATGAAAATTTCTCGAGACTGTGAATTCGGTCGCCAGGAGGAAGCATGATTCTCTTTGCCTTACAGAGAGCAGAAAGCGAGGAGGAGGAGAGTGGCTGTCAATATTCAAACCTAGAATGATTTTTCTTTCTCAAAAAGGGAGCATCGCCTCACGTTTTCAAGTCGAGAATGATTTCTGCGTGGATCCGTGACAGCAGATTGAGCAAACAGACAGAGAAGGAAGCATAAAGCGAGAAAGCGAGGAGATTGAGAGTTGAGAAAATAGGGAGAAGGTGAGGGATTTCAGTTTTGAGAAAATCGCCAAGGAACAAGTAGCCGTTGGGGGAGTGAGAAGTGAATTAAATTGAAAGATTTGAGGAAGCCGTTGTGGGCAAGTGTCGAGCGTGTGAAGTTGAACGGAGGCGGTGACAGGAAGAGGGCGTGATACGCACGCACCCTAGGGCGGTTCAGCGGAACGTCTTTGCATCTTCAGACCGTTGATTGTTGAAATTAATAAATCAAACAATTATCACTCCCCAACTAATAATACTGAATTATGGATTATATACTGCTTTTGAAATAACATTTGATTAGAATTACCTCGAATATTTTAATTTTAAAAATCATTTTATATTTTTATTGTTGTTAATCAAATTAATGTTGCAGCCCTTCTGTTATGCTTATTTTGAATTGGGGTGGTGGCCGCACTAAGGTGTGCATGGTTGGAGGGAAGGGGAGGGAAGGGGAAAAATTTAATGGAGAGGAAAACTTTGTGGGCCCCACTACACTAAATTTTGGTACAATTTTCTCCTCCCTCTAAATTTTTCCTCCTCCCCTCCCTTCCCACCAACCATGCACACCCTAAAGGCTCATTTGATACGGGGAAGATTTAAATAGGGAAAGGAATTTAAAGGAGGGAAATGAATAGAATGGAAGATTGCGAGGGAAATTAAAAAGTTGAGCTGTTTGGTAGACATGGGAAGGTAACTTAAGTTGAGGGAAAATGAATGGTTTGGTATGAAGAATTGGGTGTTAGTTAAGTGGGAATGTGCGGTGAAATACCAAAAATGCCCCTAAATTAAAAAAAAAAAAAAAATCCTGTAATTGAATTTTGTTTTTTTACAATGGCAGAACAACAAACCCTAAAACCAGATGGCGTGAATGTGCAGCTGGAAAACTGAAGTAGAGGTGGATGCGAAATGAAATTGCCCCGACGACTGGATTTGGGATGTTTGAAGGACGACGCACATGAAAGGAATTAGAAAGTGACAACTCGAAAAGACAAAACCAGCAGCGACAATTCATATAAACAGATGAACAAGGGAAAAGCGATTAAAAACTTTGAACCCAGCGGATGCACTGATAGAGAAGGCAAAAATAAATGGAAATAAACACTCATAAGAACCATGAAAGGATTGAAGTGGATGAAAAAAGGAGTTGGTTTGTTAGGAAAAACAGAGGTGAAGACTGAAAACTAAGAAAAGAACTCATTGGACACGTAAATTAATTCATAAGCACTATAATTCCACATCGAATAACGATTGTGACCTGTGTTGCGTTAATTGTGTTAGTTCTCGATGTTTTTGATGATAACAAATATAATGTAAATAAGTTAATAGATTCAAGGTTAAATCATGTTTTATATAGCCAACATGAATCTATAATGTTTTTGGAAGTTTTGCATTGGATAACTTGAGTTTGAGTCGCATGCCTAGAATCATGAGATTTCTCTTATTTAAAAGGAAAATGTGTTGATTTCATCTGCCTCAAGTTAAAACGCTTCCAACTTGGAGTTAATAATTTAAAATTTATATAACTCGAGTTAAAGTTGTGATTGTCTCGAGTTAACTACTTGAAATGTTTTAATCAGGCGTGTTTTTAACTCCAGTGAATAAGTTACCTACCTCGAGTCATATGTATAATCATAAGGTTTGAAGCTATCGTTTTTAACTCTAATATCAAGTTAATAACTCAAGTCATTAACTTCTTATATCAAGTTAAACTTTCAAATTGTCTATTATTTTGGAAAGCATCAACTTTGACTTTTAATATCAAGTTAATGACTCAAGTCATTAACTCAAGTCATTCACTTATTGACTCAAGTTAAGTGATTTCTTCTTATACTTATCGTCTTTGACTTTCACCCATATCAAGTTAACTTTCAAATGAATATCAAGTCAACTTCTTCTATCAAGTTAACTTTCAAGTGAATATCAAGTTAACTTCTTATTTCAAGTTAACTTTTACTATTAAACTTAATAACTTGAAGTTAAATTACTTATTGCCTTGAGTCAACAACTGAGTATATCAAGTTAAATGTTTTCTTTTACACTTATCGGCATTGACTTCCTCAAACATCAAGTTAACTTTCAAACTCATATCAAGTTAACTTCTTATATTAAGTCAACATTATTTTAACTTGAAGTTAAACACTTTTCTCTTCTTAGATCTATCATGTTTGACTTTCTCAAGCATCAAGTTAACTTTCAAGCCCCATATCAAGTTAACTTTCAAGCCCCATATCAAGTTAACTGGAGTCATTCTTTACTCTGTTAGCCTCTGTTTTTCTTCTTTTAAACAAAGTCCTGCAAAAATACAAACTAGAAGCTCCTATGCTTAAATTAGTATTTGATTATCATCAAAACAAAATTTAATAATAATGAACTAAAGTAACCATGCATTCTTTCAAACATAAAATGCAGACGTATCAAAGGCTTTTTTTCACTTTCATTAACTTGTTCCCGATTTACATACATATATGTTGCTGCATATACATTTGAGAGACCACAACAACACAAAACATATTCAATTACATTGACGAAAGACACAAAGTGTATCCCATGTCAAACTCTAATTTTCCAGTAAGTTAACATGGTTTACACTTTGTTGTCCTAGACATACAAAAGGCAGAGTTGTTGCCAAAAGTGAACGACACACCTGCAAGATATATGGTTATACAAAAAAAATACAAAAATTAGGCCATTCTGCATTATATATGGCTACTTAAAAAAAGACAGTTTTTAGGCCATTCTGCATTAGATATGGCTATACAATATCTACTGCTGCAGCAATGTTTGGATCCATGATGTCTTAAACTCAAGAGGCATCTTGGAAAATGATCTCAGGAGTTTGTCACACGCTAGTATCTTCATATGAGCCAAATTTCGCTCATTAAATGTCAGGTCCTCAAGCTCAAGCAAGTCCATGAATAGATCATCCCCCTTCGCAGCAAGTTCTGCTTGCCTTTCTTGTGTGGACATCTTATTCCCTAGTTTCTCAAATACAGTCACCATGGTCTTGTCAAGCGATGTTACTATCTCTCGCAGAGCCTCAGCTATCACTTCTGAGTGGTTCAATCGGCGCTTCGTCCTTGGACACGCAGACATTTCAGCTGGAGGGATTTGTACGAAACCAGTGTCAAGCAGTGTGGATGGGAACTCACCATTAGTAGCAACAGTATTGGGTGTTTCTGGGAGATCATCATCTTCAAGATTCACATCATCCTCCATCATACCAGGGGATCTACCTTCGTCACCAACAGCCCTGTCCTTTCCCCACACGATGCATAGAGCATCAAAGTTGGGTAAGGTCTTGGTGCGAAAATGACAAGCCCTTGGATGAGCCTACAAAAAACACGGATTATGTTAGTACACATGAAATGTCATGCATGTCAGTTTGTGAAGTAAGCTAAGATCAACACAGCAATGTTATGACATACCTTGAGATACTCTTACCAAACCGCTGGCTCTGCAGTGACAAATTTGGTGTCCGGATCCCAACCAAATCCAGAAGTGTTGGGACCATACATCATGTCATAAGCCATTTGCCACAGTCGTTTCAATGTCTTTATTCTAGAGGTAATATGTGGAGTGGCTTTTATGCCACAGCCTGGTAGCCTTTCTTCCATCATCATTTGTAGGGCGTTGGCAAATCTAGACTTGAAGCCATTATCAGCCATCCATTTTTGCTCGACTCTCAGATTGAGTAAGCAGTCAATCAACATTTTGTCCTCCTCAGCAGACCACATTTTCATCCTCCCTCCCCTAGTCGCCTGATCAGCCGACGCCATCTAAAACAAAACTCATGCACACAAAACAAGTTAAGGTACAATAGTATCGACAAAATAAGAAACAAAGGATAATTAAGCATTAATGTAACAAGTATTACAGGTAAAGCAACACATAAACCAATGTCACTGAATGGCATTACAATTAAAACATAACAAAGCATTGTTTTTGCCTCACTCTAATTGGAAGGCCATTGTCTAGAAATAGGAAATAATTGTTTGCTACATAATCAATTATCCCTATGCGCCCCAAAATAAGCAAACATGTCATTTGCAACATGCTCCCTAGAATTATTCCAAACGTCGTTAGTTTCCATAGCCATAATGGGAGTGTTGTCATTTGTAGTATTTGCAGGTTTAAACGAATGAAGTTGCTGATCAAGGGGATCTTGAACATTCTCTCGACGAATCAAGTTGTGTAACAAACAACATGCGACGATGTATCTGTTTTGGATCTTCATAGGGTAATAGGACGCGCTCCTCAGGATGGCTCAACGCAACTTTAGTATGCCAAAGCACCTTTCAATAACATTCTGAGCATATGAATGTCGCATATTGAAGCACTCACGCGCAGATTGGGGTTGGTGTCCGTGTCTCCAATCATTAAGGTGGTACCGTTGCCCTCTGTATGGTGCCAACAAAACCCTGGCAATTCGTGTACCCCGAATCAACCAAGTAGTAGTTTCCTGGGACAAAAGAGCAACTGTGTTAATTGGTTTTTCCTATGAAGTACACATGAAGAAAACCATTTAATTTCAACATTTCGAACCGCATTGTAAACCCATACCTTGCGCAACTCGTAAGCCATGTGGTCTCCTTATCGCATCCCTCAACACCCTCCCATCCGCAGGTGACCCTTCCCACCCAGGCAAGACATAAATGAATTGCACATCCGGTGAGCATGCACCAAGGACATTGGTTGTTACCTCTCCTTTCCTATTTCGGTATCTACCCTTGTGTGCTGCAGGTACTTGTACTCGTATGTGAGTACCATCTAATGCACCAAGGCACCCCTGAAAACACAACCACATTGTCACCGGTTAGGTTAAACCACAATTTGTTTAATTATTATGAAGTAAGCGAGTCACACTAACACATTCTATGTACCTTGAACCACTTCCAGAAGTGATCATTTGAGTCCTCCAGAATAGGCTCCGATTTCTTTAGAAGCAATGATTGCAATCTAATTGTAGCATTGAGCACCAATTTAAAGTATCTACTAATGGTTTCCCCTGACCTTCCAAACTCAAACTGAATTACTCTATTCTTCACATGATGCCCCAAGATGTGAAGGAACATTGTCACTTGCTCATCAACTAGCATATGTTTAGTTGCTTTCAATCCACCAATTGTGTCTAACATGTAACACAATTTATCAAACGTCATTCTAAGACATCCTAATTTGATTGAAGCAAGTGGTGTCACTACTATATATCATAGCCCTCAAATTCGCTCTCTTCGCATGAAAATCTAATCTACATGACCTCTCCGGTAAGTGCCTTGGTCTACCTCCTCCCACTACCACTATCATAATGACAATCAACCTCCTCACTGCTAGAAGCAAAGCTAGGCACCCCGCCAACATTGCAACCATTTCCTGAGAGTGTGGCTCCATACCTACACAGTTTGTGTGCACACCCATTTCTTTTTCATTATAATCTACTACTCCTCTAAACAAACAATCGCTATATACATCCAAACATATTTTCAGCCAACCCAGTAATTTCATCGCAGCACTTATGACCCAACAATAGACATCACACTCTCACTAAAATAAACTCACATGAATTCTATAATTCAAAAACGTTAGCTTTGTAATTCAAGGGTTACCAAATATGGTTTAATTGTTAAGTATACAGAGAATGTCATTAATGCCCACAAGCAAGTTTCATTTATAACACACAACACATTAATGTGCATACCCACCCACATTTCAATTTCATTTATAACACACAACACATTAATGACCACATTAATTGTACACACTCAATAATAGAGACACGTGTAGAGGAAGTTGTCTCTCTCATTTATTTCCTCACTCACATTAACCAATGAAGATACGTATTATGCCGCCAAATAATCAACACAGGGCATCGGACGAAGCATCAAACAGAAAACTCAAACCCATCGGAACTCACCTAGTGTTTGCACCGTTGAACTTGTGCTATGTCTCCAACTGCCCTGTCGTCGATTTCAAGTGTGCGTTTTCGTTCAGCTCCTGTCGTCAATTTCAGCTTCGTGTGCTTCGTTGAGCTCCAACCTCGATTCGCTTTTTTAATAAACAGGTCAACTATTTACAGGGGCATTTTTGTCCGTCAAAAACACTTTCCCGGGAACAAAAATGCTATCCCGCCACTTTTGGAGGGATTCAATTTTCCCACCACAGTGGGAAGATCGAGCTTGGCGGGAGATCAAATTTCAGGGAGAGGGGCACGCCAAACAGTTTTTGATCGTGGGAACCGAGTCATTTTCCCTTTCCCTCACCTCAAATCAGTGTACCAAACGGGCCCTAAGATTTTGTGTTGATTGTTACCCATCAATAATGATATCTATGAATCTGAGATAAAGATTTGATTCCATTATCTTTAATATTTTGTAGATTTAAAAATTATTTTTTATGTTACTGTTTTTATATATAAAATTGTGTTTTATATAGAGTATCTTACTGTCATATAGAAATAGATTTATATAATTTTGTGTACTAAAATAATTAGACTAATAGAAAACATCTCTAAACATTTTTTTTTGGAACAGACCATACATAAATAAATAAAAATGTTGGCAAAAAATTAATTTGTAGATCTTTATAGTTTTATATAATTTGTTAAATCCCTGGATTTTTTTTATATTTCCTTTTTAACCAAAATGATTTTTTTTTTATAGGATCTTTATTGTTTTTGCCCGTCTGCATTGTTTTGGCCTATATAAATTTAATAAAATAAATAAAACACAGTCATGAAATATAATATTTTCACATGAAAATCAATGAGTCGTTCGTTCTATTTATCAGAGTGGGAGCATCCCTCAGAGTGCCCTCTATCTCCATACTCTTATATCTACCTACCAATATTTTATCTTGACTCATAAATGACTTACAATTGGCTTGTTAATATATGGAAGTCGTGCAAATCTTGTTCATGTATTTAATTTTCCTCTTGTATATATCGAAAAAAAAAGGGTGTGCAAATGAAAATAGAATCCCTAGCTATCTCTCACCTATGATCGGTAGATAATTCATATATGGAAGGTATGTATTGAATTGGCGCATAAAAAAAATTAATACGAAATATACTACGTACTATCACTTTTAATCCTAATGTTCCTCTCTGAAGATCTATCTCTCGCACATCCTTCAAATTGGATTCCCAAAATTGAATTGATTTAGATAGTGACAAATCCCAACTCTACCATACCATTTTCTTATCCTTTTTTTCAATACAGGTTTCATGAGTCCACATTACATGCTAAGATTTAGGTGCTTTTAAATTTTTTTTATATATTTCATTTATTTAGATTTAAATTATATCTTTAACTTTCGATATGTTTTTTGCACCCAATATCTCAAATTAATTAATTTCTAGTTCTGCATTTGTCTGTAACACCAGTATTATGAAAATTAATTAATTAGAGATACTGGGTGGAAAAAACATATCAGAAAGCAGCATATAATTTAAATCTAAATAAATACAATATAAAAAAAATATGTTTATACCTCTAATTAGAGGTATAAGCACCTAAATCTAAGCATATAATGTGAACTCAGGTTTCATAGATAGATTTATAGAAAAATTGTAGTGCACCCAAAATGAAGAATGCACTACAATTACGAATGACATGTACAATAGTTGGTTCGAAACCAAAAAGGAAGAAAATATAGCAGAGGCGAAGAACAGATTAGGAACTTGAAGTATACCTTGCAGCGAGAGGATACAGGAGGCTTAAGCTTGGTAGAGAGGGCTCTGTCAAACTTTTTGCAGGAGAAAGCAAACTTGTGTAAAGTGGTGATGAGAGGCAATGCGGGGTATTTATAAATGCGCTAGAGTCTTGATGTTTGGGAAACCAGTCGTCTCGTCAGTTACGAGGAGATCAAGGGAAAAACCCTAAAAAGGAGCAATCATGACGAGTATGAAACGACGTGAGAAATTAATGAGCACGATAACCAATGGCGGCTCTTAAGGGTACGTGGCTTTAAGTGTCAGGAATAGCGGTTATACGATGCGACGCGGGCAAGCGAAAAGACACCTTGTTAAGTGAATAGTCATGCCCGCGGGAATCTCGGTACTTTTACGTAATACCCCGGATAGAGAAGGAAAGTGCATAAAGGTCAGCGAGAGGAACTCGGATAATAATCTCGGCGGAGTGAGATCGAGACGTCAAGAGATCAAAAGGAAAAAAGAAGTCATCGAATAGTTTGACACCAAAATCTGACCAAGTCGGTTAACACCCGAGGAGAGGGCCAAAGAGGACTCTCACCCAAAAAGTCGAGATCTTGTGCTTGAACAAACTCGGCAGTTCGGAAACCCGAGCAATCGAGCTTGGGGGCAACTGTTATGGATCCGAGTAACGGGCCTGGAAAGGTCAGACCCAAACAAGGACACAATGGCAGTTGTCACGATATATCAGGGAAGAACCCATTATCCCATACCTCGATAGTGCAGGTATTGGGAGATGGAACATGCTAATGATGGGAACGTGCAACCAGGGGAATTGGATCCTCTTGACCTCACTATAAATAAGGAGATATTCTCCAGGTGAATGGTAGACAAAGCTTTCTCCCTGACTATTTACATTCTATCACACTAAGCACACACCACACCCCTCTGACGGAATTCCGTCTTCGTGTAGCTTGGTGATCTTCCTATTCGAAGTTATCTTATCTATAGATAGCGCCGGATAAGCCTCTCTTGGGTGTTTAATCACTGGTATATCCTTGGGAGCCATTATATCCTACATTAATCATCAACTAGCCCCTAGAGGTTAGACATTTGTGTTCCACACCGGAACATATTCTATATGATTTTTTTGTGGTTGAGAAATTACTTGGAAGATGCAGTCTGGTTAACGCTTTATCAATGGAAATCCACATAGTGAATACAACAAAAACAATATAAAGGTTATTTCAGCACTAAATATCTAATACAACCCAAAAACGTAATACGTTATTAATTGTGCATCATTGTATATCTCTAAATCTATCTATTGTATTGAAAAAAGGATAAGAAGATGGTATGGTAGAGTTGGGATTTGTCACTATCTAAATCAATTCAATTTTGGGAATCCAATTTGAAGGATGTGCGAGAGCTAGATCTTCAGATTGTGAGGAACATTAGGATTAAACATGATAGTGGTAGATTTCGTCTATTAATTTTTTTTGACCCAACCAAGAGTAATACTCAAGATTGTCAAACTCACGAGTTTAAGGAAACTTGTAAAAGTAACGTAAACTCATATTGTTAACTTGTAAGAGTTTACTTTTATCATTAAATATGTATTAATAGTGTATAATTAAATAATTAAAATATAAAAAATGACAACAATTTGATTTAGATATATTTTAAATCCAAATAATTGAAATTAAATCTATCGACATTAATAACTTATCATATTTAACAAAGAAATTACTATAAAATTCATATATAAAGCCGCTAAGCATAACCGAATCGAAAAAGTTAACACAAGTTTAATAGTTAGCGAACACGATTTTTGAAAGTTAGAAACGTAAAAACAGTAAACTCGATGTATAAACTCATAAGTTTAACTGAGTTTATAGCTGACACGAGTTTATCAGTAACTCGACTTGATTTAATAAGGTAAAAACGTAAAAACGGTAAACTCTGAGAGTCAACTCTTGATGATTTAATGAGGAGAACTTTCAAAAAAGAAAAGAGAATTATCTACCTATCAAAGGTGAGAGATAGGAAGGGATTCTCTATTGATTTGCACACCCCTTTTTTTCCTGATACAAGAGGAAAATTAAATACCTTCCATATATTAACAAGTCAATTGTAAGACATTTATGACTTATGAGTCCAGATAAAAACATTAGTAGGTAGAATATAAAAGTATGGAGATAGAGGGGTACTCTTAGAAATGCTCCCACTTTGATAAATAGAACGACTCATTGATTTTCATGTGAAAAGATTACATTTCATGACTGTGTTTTATTTATTTTATTAAATTGATATTGGCCACAACAATGCAGACGGGCAAAAACAATAAAGATCCTATAAAAAAAAATTCATTTTGGTCAAAACGAAAATATTTTTAAAAAAAATCAGGGATTTAAAAAATTATATTAAAGATCTACAAATTAATTTTTTTAAAATATTTTTTTTCCAACATTTTTATTTATTTATATATGGTCTGTTCAAAAAAAGGTTTAGAGAAGTTATCTATTAGTCTAATTATTTTAGTACACAAAATTATATAATTCTATTTCTAGATGATAGTAAGATACTCTATATAAAACATAATTTCATATATAAAAACAGTAACACAAAAAATTTAAAGCTAGAAAATATTAAAAATAATGGAATCAAATCTTTATTTCAGATTCATAGTTATTATCATTATTGATGGGTAACAATCAACACAAAATCTTAGTGCAGCCACCGCCCAAATTCAACATAAGCATAACAGAAGGGCTGCAACATTAATTTGATTAACAACAATACAAATATAACATGATTTTTAAAATTAAAAATATCCGAGGTAATTCTAATCAAATGTCATTTTCAAATACAGTATATAATCCATAATTCAGTATTATTAGTTGGTGAACCACCAAAGCAAAGAGTGATAATTGTTTATTATTAATTTCAACCATCAACGGTCTAAAGATGCAAAGACGCTTCACTTCACACCCTCAACACTAGCCCACAACGGCTTCCTCAAATCTTTCAATTTAATTTACTTCTCACTCCCCCCAACGGCTACTTGTTCCTTGGCGATTTTCTCAAAACTGAAATCCCTCACCTTCTCCCTATTTTCTCAACTCTCAATCTCCTCGCTTTCTCGCTTTATGCTTCCTTCTCTGTCTGCTTTCTCAATCTGCTGTCACTCCTGGATCCACCCAGAAATCATTCTCGACTTGAAAACGTGAGGCGATGCTCCCTTTTTGAAAAAGATAAATTATTCTAGGTTTTAATATTAACAGCCACTCTCCTCTCCCTCGCCTTCTGCTCTCTGCAAGGCAAAGAGAATCTTGCTTCCTCCTGGCAACCGAATTCACAGTCTCGAGAAATTTTTAAGAGAATATTGCCTGAGGTCCTTGCTGTGAACCGCACCAGAATAATGGCCTTCAGTAACAAGCATCTCCGACTCTTGACTGCAAATCCTCCAAGCGCTTGCGAGATATTCCTTAGGTTTGTTCATAATCAAAGTTTTCTAGTTATGTATTCTTTTGCAGTTTTCCCTCTAATTATTAATTGTTTGTGGTAATGAGTCTTAAGTGCCTATTAAAATGATTTCAGAACCACATGAGATAATACATCGTCCTTATTGCATAGACAACCTCCTCATTAAATTTACTGGACAGAGGAAGCAGTAATATCCTTTGCGTTGTCCTTGAAGACGCTATAGCTTTTATGGAATTACAACTCTGTTTCAGAAGTCTTCTTATGGGATGAGGAAGATGGTCTGATTACTTGTGGTAGCTAGGCTCCTGATGGATGGCATTCAGCAATTGTTCTTAACGATTCTCATGTACGGTTATTGGGTTCTATCACAGATAGGAAGGTATCATATTAAAGTTCTATTAACAAAAACCATTTTATTTATTCTAGCTTGACTGTAAATTCCGACCTTTCTTCCATTATTGATTCTGCAGGGTTTTCTTGATTATCAACCCAGACAATATATTAGCTACATTAAAAAAAGTTGAATATCATCTTTAAATACTTTCACTTCAGAGTTTTGCAGAAAATACAAACGGATAAAAGTGTGTTTTTATGTTACAAGATGTTTAAACGACATATAAGCTGTGAGATAAACGACATAGAAATTTCCTTGGAGCGCAACATTTCTTATTCACCTTCATATTGTGAAAAGACTTACTCGTCTATGGGTAAGCTTCTCACGTTTATCCTTCATATCTTTTGAATATTTGATTTTGTATGAGAATTGATGAGTGGGACTTGCTGATCCAATACGTACTTTTAGTGCCCCCATCAGGTCGAGTATCTTTCAAGCTTTATGATTTGAATCCAGTGGATTTTCCTAGAAGGCTATGTCATCAAGTATATTAAAGCATTGTTATTACAGTTTAGTATTTATATAAGGGTATAAGATCTTCTACTGTCTTGACCTTGGTAACTGATTAACCTGCAGCCAAATGTGCTTGCAGATATTCCAATGTTTGGCCAGTATGCCGGTTGAGTTGGAGGGTTATATCCACCCTGGGTGTACAATTCTGACAGTTTTTGTAACTATGCCTAAATTTATGTGGAAAAGTGTAAGGATTAACCGGTTATCCTTTATATTATATCATTCATATTCTTAGTTATGGAGATGCCACTTCGTTGTTTGAAGAAAGACTTTAAGAAGTTGATTGTCATGTATAATATATTACACTTCCAAAGATCCTTCTTAACCTTCCTGAACTTGCCATGGTTTCTTTTGTTCATTCTTTCTTATGGACTGTGCAGTTACGTGAAGACCCTCTGTATTACTTGCAAGACATAGTAGCCCCAGGAAAGATGCTATTTGGAAGAGGCACCATATTTGTTCATCTAAATGACATGGTCTTCTGTGTTTTGAAAGGTCCGTTGATGTTCTACCAGTTCATCTTTTAGTTAAATAAATATATTTCCTTTTTGATTTACATTTCATTGGTATTGCTTGTGAGATGCAAGATTAGGGTTTTTTCCCCTCTCAAAATTGTTGTCTTTGTTTAGATTCCTTAACTTCATTGAAAATATTTTCATCACCTCATGAATAAATCCTGCAGCTTGGGCGCTGGAATTACCATCTTAAATTTGTAGTATTTCTGGTTTTATCCATTTATATTTTCCTGCAAAACCGTGAACTAAAAGTATGAATGGATGGTATTCATCTTTTTTGAATGTAGCTAATACATTCACTGGTCATACTTCCAATGTGTTATTCATGTATACAATGAGCTGCTGCTGATGAGAGGTTGCACTTTTGGATGTGTTTGGAAACCCAAAAAAAAAACATAAAATAGGATTTGTTTCCAAGATGTTATATTTGTTTCAATTGGTCATCTTCTTATCCCTAGTTATATTTATAAAATAGGATTGCTTCACTTGCAGAGAGAGGATTTTTCCCATGATCTTTAAGACTATATATAAACATTCAAAGTTACATATTTGAACGAATGAATGTCCTGAATTTTTCCCTTGGTTAAGTGTCCTGAACGCTTGGTTTCTCAAACAACACAATCAAGTTCATGGTGTTAAAGCAATTGATTTAATGGTGAAAGAGTTCAATGTTAAAGGCTTGGAGCATCTACTGCATTGTTATACTAATTGGCGGAGACCTAAGCAAACAGGGCGATCTTGCCCTTAAAACCAAGTTGTAAGGTGAAAGAGCAATCCCCTTAAGAGCCACATAGATTACCTACCGTCTTAAAAGCATATCTAATTGTGATATGATATGAACTTTGTACATTTTGAATTCTGATCATATTTTCTGTCAGTGATATTTTGTAATGTTCTCCTGCTAAACTATTATACTTGGTTTATGGAGGGTGTTTTTTCTATATTTAATGTACTACTAAATACTACTATAATCTTTAGCTTAAAAAATGTCAATTCTAGATTCACTTTCCTTATGATGGCTCTACCTTGAACAAATTATAATATTCAATTTAATGATCCCTTTTCTTTGGGCTTTTGTTGTATTTTGTACCGTCTTCAATGACCATGTTTAATTTTCATTTAATGATCCCTAAATTTATATTATGCAATTTAATGATCCCTTTTGTTTTGGCTTCTATCTTATCTCTTACTGTCTTCAATGACCATGTTCAATTTTCATTTAATGATCCCTTAATATAGTTGGCAGGACATTTATGCTATAATGGATGGTCAAGATCAATAAATTGTAAATTCTTATTCTAGCCCAAGGCCATCTTCTCTTGCATCTAATAGGGAAGTTGTACCATTTGATAAGAGGTAGGCAGTCTCCCAAACAGCATTGTATCATCTCTCTGTAATTAATTAATTAATCAAGTCAGTTAAAATTACCAAAATACCTATTCCCACTCTCCTATCTTAAAACTGCTTCAAAAAAATATGAAATGCTAATCTCTAACAACAATACTATTAGTCCTTGACGCGCCATGGTTAAAACATAGCCAGCTTAATTTTTGTGGGATAGTACTTAGGCTTGATGTTTGTGGGCATTTTCTCACGCTTGTTTTGGAGGTTAAGTCACACTTGATTGGTTATTTACCCTAGTAGGCTGTGTGTTGATGCTTGTCCTTGTGGTTTCAAGGCATGCTTGATTGATTACTTACCCTTGTGGATTTTATGTCCATACTTCCTTAGTTAGTTACATGTGGACTGTGTGACCATGCTTGGTTGCTTCATTATGAGTCATGGTGGACTGTGTGTCTATGCTTGCTCTTGTGGTTTTAAGCCATGCTTACTTGATTACTCACCCTAAAGCATTATGTTTCCATACTTGGTTAGTTACACTCGTGGTCCATGTGTCCCAACTATTTGATTTGTTCTGAGTCATTCTTGATTGGTTATTTACTCTCGTGGACTGTGTATCCATGCTTGTTCTCATGGTTTCTTACACTTTAGTTGATTAGTTACTCTGGTGGACTATGTCTATATGCTTATTACTTTGTTTTGAGTCATGCTTGATTGGTTTTTTACCTTGGGAACCGTGTGTCCATGTTTGTCCTCGTGGTTTAAAGCCACGTTTGCTTGGTTACTTATCGTTGGGCTTTTTGACCAATTTGCCCCTTATTAAATAACTAATTACCAAAATGCCCCTGTCAGGAAACTATTCACCTATATGCCCATGTTTAGTCAATTACACCCCTCATGTATGTAATCGACTAAAACACGGGGCCTTCTTTTTTTTGAATTTCCCCGCGATGTAGTCGACTAAGCTACAGTGCTTAGTAGATTACATCGCGACAGAGGGGTTTTTTAAAAACCCCAATTGCGTCATAATGGAACCCTTATGACAATGCACCCCTTTCCCCTCCAATACTCTCTCTTTTCTCAGTTTTAGTGCGGCCCATCAAGGTTTAATACCATCCCACCTTGTTGAAGGTATTATTGTTGTGTAATCTTTGTAGTTTCACTTTGTTAAGCTTTTGTTTTTATTTGTAATCTGAAACCCTCTCTTTTGCAGCTCCCAAATTCTGGTGTGAAGGATGAGTTGAAGTCCAAGCACGCACGTTACTGTAATCTACCATAGTGGGAGGCATTTTGTAGGTCTCAATGGTGTTCAATTTGAAGGAAAAACGAAAATGATGAAAATCAAACGGGGCAATACATACAACGAGCTCAAAGAAAGAATTTATCAAAAATTGGGGCTACATGGAAGCCAATGCATTCATCGGTTAATTGCCAAAGTAGAGAGACTATAGTGGGTAAGGACATTGTATACTACATTAGTAACGATGTATGTGATGATGAAGACGTAGAGTGTGTCATAGATGCATTTGCTAATCGGAAATCACAAAATTTTATTGAGATATATGTTGAGCTTGAATTTGGTGAGTCATCATCTGTACCCATACATACAAGATCTCTTTGTATTTTGGTCAAGAAGAAAGACCTGTCGGTTTATCTGCACCTTCACAAGTCTTAAGTCAAATAACATTGATGGAGGAAGAGGAGAATGAAGAAGACGAGAATATGCACAGCGATGAGGATGAGGAGAGTGAATTTGAGAGGTTCATTCCACTAGGTGACACCTCAGATACTGATGTGGAGGGTGATTTTGATGCTCGCATGAACCCAGCAAACCCGAGGACCGCAACAATGCCACCGCTTCAAGTTGACCCAGTTAGCAGTGGTAAGTTAGTAAACTTGTATTCGTATTTGTGATTTTTATTTTGTGTTTCTGAAAAAAAAAATGACAGATGTAAGGCCTGAGATTGAGCCATTTTGGAACGAAAGCCCGCACTTTTCGCAAACCCGAGGACCGCAACAATGCCACCGCTTCAAGTTGACCCGGTTAGCGGTGGTAAGTTAGTAAACTTGTATTCGTATTTGTGATTTTTATTTTGTGTTTCTGACAAAAAAAAATGACAGATGTAAGGCCTGAGATTGAGCCATTTTGGAACGAAAGCCCGCACTTTTCCTTCATTAATTGGGCGCACTGTGATGATAACATGGAGATGTTGTATGGTGATGATGATGGGCAACGTGGTTAGCATTTTGGTGATCCATTATATTTGTATCAGTAGTTTCTTTCTAAGTATGAAATGCAACATGCCGTGAAATTATATTGCATGAAATCTCATCGTACAGCCAAAGTTGAAAAAAGTGATGAGCATAGGTTTGTGATGAGGTGTCAAAACCATGCTGACGGTTGTCTGGTATATGAGGGCAATTCTCCCCAAGAATGGAAAAATAGTTGGGTGGTGCGTAAGTGGGGTAAAGATCACACCTTCCTAAACCAGAGTCTCGCCCGGGATCATAGACAGCTAGATTCATATGTTATATGTGCATCCATTATCAGTAGGTTTTTCATTATTATTATTTTAGTTACATTTGATTTGTTTATTGACAGTACATTTAGAATTTGCTTTGTTTCACTAGGTATGTTAAGAGAAGATCCAGCTTAAAACCAGTGCTGATACAAGAGAGGATACAGCGTCTGTATGGATATAATGTACATAGAGGAAAGCTTGGAAGGCGAAAATGAAGGCCATTGTGAAGTTATTTGGTGATTGGGAGGAATCATATATGCATTCTTGCCCAATTGGTTGACATACATGACGCAGTGTAACATGGGTTCTATTTTCAGGCTTGATACAGATGAATGTTTCTCGATGAGCGTCATTTTTATAGCGACAAATGCGTCTTTCGTAGGGTTTTTTGGACATTTAACCAGATCATTGAAGCCTTCAAATACTGTAAGCTCATATTGCAAATTGATGACACCCACTTGTACGGAAAATACAAAGGTACTCTTTTGATTATAGTGACAAATTGATGGCACCCACTCCGTCCAGATGGGAGCCGTCACCAATATGTCAACCCCGCAGACGCGAGACTGTAAATCACCATTTATGTAGCTCAGGTTATGGTAGAAAGCTCTCACCATAACCTCTTCCAAGCCTCTCAAATGGGAAACCTCCAACATCGGCACTATCTCAAATCCCTCCTTCGCAAAGAATGTGATATCTAATGACTTCGGCTTGCAAATGGCTCTGGTAGCAAAATTTACCATGAATCGTTCATGCTCTTCTACATTATTATCAACTAGATAACCGAAAGGGAGATCCACAACGGGCTCAGGCCGCTTAAGCCACGCTTAATCGCCGTCGGCAATTTTACTACCGAAGATTTGCAAGCCGGGTCATTAGATATCGCCCGATGGGGATTTGAGATAATGCCGATGTTGGAGGTTTCCCATCCGAGAGGCTTGGCGGAGATGACTTGTCCCTATTCATTATGGTGAGAGATTTCTAAGAGCTAAAAATGGTGATTAAGGTGACGTTGCCATCAATCCGAGTTCCCATTGTATATTTCGTACTTAATCCGCCATCCCACGCTTAATGGGCTTACGTATTTGAAGGCTTAATCTTTTGCTATATGTCTAAAAAAACCCTACGAAAGACGCGTTTGTCCCTATAAAAACGACGCTCATCGAGAAACATTCATCTGTATCAAGCCTGAAAATAGAACCCACGTTACACTGCGTCATGTATGTCAACCAATTGGGCAAGAATGCATATGAGAGGCTTGGCGGAGATGACTTAAGCAGCCTGAGCCCATTGTGGATCTCCCTTTCGGTTATCTGGTTGATAATAATGCAGAAGAGCATGAACGATTAATGGCGAATTTTGCTACCAGACCCATTTGCAAGCCGAAGTCATTAGATATCGCATTCTTTGCGAATGAGGGATTTGAGTTAGTGCCGATGTTGGAGGTTTCCTATTTGAGAGGCTTGGCGGAGATGACTTGTCCCTATTCAGAGGTTATGGTGAAAGCTTTCTACCATAACCTGAGCTATATAAATGGTGATCTGCAGTCTTGCGTCTACAGGGTTGACATATTGGTGACGGCTCCCATCTGGACGGAGTGGGTGCCATCAATTTGTCACTATAATCAAAAGAGTACCTTTGTATTTTCTGTACAAGTGGGTGTCATCAATTTGCAATATGAGCTTATAGTATTTGAAGGCTTCAATGATCTGGTTAAATGTCCAAAAAAACCCTACGAAAGACGCATTTGTCGCTATAAAAATGACGTTCGTCGAAACATTCATCTGTATCAAGCCTGAAAACAGAACCCACGTTACACTGCGTCATGTATGTCAACCAATTGGGCAAGAATGCATATGATTCCTCCCAATCACCAAATAACTTCACAATGGCTTTCATTTTCGCCTTCCAAGCCTTCCTGTATGTTACATTATATCCATACAGACGATGTATCCTCTCTTGTATCAGCATTGGTTTTAAAGCTGTAACTTCTCTTAACATACCTAGTGAAACCAAAGAAAATTCTAAATGTACTGTCAATAAACAAACCGAATGTAACTAAAAAAAATGGAATAACATCTGAATCTAGCTGCCTATGATCCCGGGCGAGACTCTGGTTCAGGCAGGTGTGATCTTTACCCCACTTACACACCACCCAACTATTTCCATTCTTGGGGAGAATTTCATATACCGGGGACAACCATCAACATGGTTTCGACACCTCATCACAAACCTATGCTCATCGCTTTTTTCAACTTTGGCTGTACGATGAGACTTTATGCAATATAATTTCCCGGCATGGGCATGTTGCATTTCAGAATTAGAAAGAAACTACTGATACAAATATAATGGATCACCTAAATGCCAACCACCTTGCCCGTCATCATCACCATACAACATCTCTATGTCATCATCACAGTGCGCCCAATTAATGAAGGAATAGTGCGGGCTTTCATTCCAAAATGGCTCAATCTCAGGCCCTACATTTGTCAAAACTTTTTTATGTCAGAACAACAAAATAAAAATCACAAATACAAATACAAGTTTACTAACTTACCACTGCTAACTGGGTCAACTTGAAGCAGTGGCATTGTTGCGGTCCTCGGGTTTGCTGGGTTCATGCGAGCATCAAAATCACCCTCCACATCAGTATCTGAGGTGTCACCTAGTGGAATAAACCTCTCAGATTCGCTCTCCTCATCGTTTTGCATATTCTCGTCTTCTTCTTCCTCCCCTTCCTCCGTCAATGTTATCTGACTTAAGACTTGTGAAGGTGCAGATAAACCGACAGGTCTTTCTTCTTGACCAAAAATACTATAGAGATCTTGTATGCATGGGTACAGATGATGACTCACCATATTCAAGCTCAACATATATCTCAATAAAATTTTGTGATTTTCGATTAGCAAATGCATCTATGACACACTCTACATCTTCATCATCACATAAATCGTTACTAATGTAGTATACACTATCCTTACCCACTATAGTCTCCACTTTGGCAATTAACCGATGACTGCATTGGCTTCCATGTAGCCCCAATTTTTGATAAATTCTTTCTTTGAGCTCGTTGTACGTAGTGCCTCGTTTGATTTTCATCATTTTCGTTTTTCCTTCAAATTGAACACCATCGGGATCTACAAAATGCCTCCCACTATGGTAGATTACAGTAACGTGCGTGTTTGGACTTCGATTCATCCTTGACACCAGAATTTGGGAGCTGCAAAAGGGAGGATTTCAGATTACAAACAAAAACAAAAGCTTAACAAAGTGAAACTACAAAGATTACACAACAAAAATACCTTCAACAAGGTGGGATGATATTAAATCTTGATGGGCCGCACTAAAACTGAGAAAAGAGATAGTATTGGAGGGTTGCATTGTCATAAGGGTTCCATTATGACGCAATGTGACTAAACTAAGCAAGGTAGCTTAGTCATATAATTCGAAAAAAAAAAAGAAGGTGAATAGTTTAGTCAATTACATACATGAGGGGGTGTAATCGACTAAACAGGGGCATATAGGTGAATAGTTTCCAGACAAGGGCATTTTGGTAATTAGTTATTTAATAAGGGGCAAATTGGTCAAAAAGCCCTTATCGTTGTTTACTATGTATTCACGCTTACATGGCTAGTTACTCATGGACAATGTGACTATGCTTAGATGCTTCGTCCTGAGTCACGCTTGATTGGTTATTTACCTTGGTGGACTATGTGCCCCAATGCTTGCCCTCATGGTTTCAAGCCATGTGTTCTTGGTTACTTACCCTCGTGGACTATGTATCCACGCTTGGTTGGTTAGTTACCCTCGTAGATTGTATGTCCTTACTTAATTGGTTAGTTACCCAAACTATGTATTCACACTTGTTGCTTTGTTTTGAGTCATGCTTGGTTGGTCATTTACCCTCGTGGACTTTGTGTCCACGATTCTTCACGATGTTTCAAATGCTTGGTTTGTTGTTACCCTCGTGCACTTTGTGTCCACACTTGTTCTCATGACTTCAAGCCACGCTTGTTTGGTTATTTACTCTCATAGACTATATGCCTACACTTGTTTGGTTAGTTACTTTCGCGGATTTTCTCCCCATTCTTATTGACTTGATTAGTTATTTATATTGGTAGAATATGTTTATATGCTTGTCCTAATGGTTTCAAGCCACACTTGCTTGGCTAATTACCCTTGCCAATTTGTATGTCCTTGCTTGTTTCTTCATCCCGAGTCTGTTGGTTATTAACCTTGTGAACTATGTGCCCACGCTTGTCCTCGTGGTTTCAAGCCATGCTTGGTTTCAAACCTTGTGACTATCCATCCACGCTTGCTTGGTTATTTGCCTTCTGGATTGTATGTCCATGCTTGCTGCTTTAAGTCCCATTAAGGAATCAAATTTCAAGAACATTTTGATTTGCAATTCATGTACAAATAAAGTTTTGGTACATGTTTCTTTAATGGTTTTTACACAAGTACTTTGTTATATATTTTCATACATGGAAAAGGCAATTGTTTGAATATGTTATGTTGATGAAGGTAAATTCATTACAAATTTATATTTAATTTACTTATGTTGTTATTCATGATAAATTTATTTATATCTATTTATTCATAATTTATCCCACTTGGAGGGACAAAACTTTGTTATTTTGTTTATTTATAATTGTTTATTTTGGTGACGTTATTTACCAGTAAATATTTTTTGGCTTTAAATATTAGAGAAGGACTTGCCCTTCCACAAGTAGATCTTTGAAAGGCATTATGTTGACAACTTGATATGAAATTTCTGTTTTGACATGGTCTTTTTAGTTCTTACGTTTTATTTATAAAGTTTTGAACATTCTATACATATTGTTTGTATCAAAGGTTGCTTCACATATTTTATAGGCAGATCCTCCTCTTAGGTATTATGTGAATCTATACTTTATCCTTGGAACCATTATGCTACTGTAACATTTTCCAAATGAGCTTTTTGGTTTTATACAGAGTAGTAATTTTCACGCTATAGCGGAGTGATAGCAAGGTTACAGTGCGTAACAGTTGCTAGGCTGCCACAAAAGCTCCTTCACATAACATTTTGAGCATCGTGGTTGTAGGGCAAGTACAGAGCGCTTGGTCGCGCGCTGTTGTGCCTGCATCACATGTAACAACCCAAGTGTTCTGTTGGTCGATTTCCTTGATGGCAAGTGAACCAGTCAAACAAGTAATAAAGTGAATGTAAAGTATCGTCCCACAGAGACTGAGATACCAGAGAGTGACGCTCAATTGCTATGATAGTTGCAACTAGAAGGTAGATGTAATGGGTTTGAGAGGTTTTTGGTGATTATCCTAGAAAACGGAATTTAACAAAGTAAATGGAAGAGATTATCATGAGAGATTAGACAACTCAATTCCCAAGTGTTCGCTTGTTACCCAATACTATAGCATCATTGTACGGATACGGCTTCCGCAATTGCTACAAAGATAGATACTGACTGCAAAGCTATTCAATTAACCTACCGCTATGATCTACCGAAGCTTCTGCGTCCGATACATTTGATATTAACTATACTCCTTCCATATTCCTATGACAACTTTCTAGCTTTTATCTGCATTGTTCTCAAGGTGTACTGGTTATGAGAGGTAGACCCATTCTTGAAGCCTACAATAAATAGGTCACGCCTTGCACCGGCGGCCTAGCAAACACTGTTTCTTAGAGTCTAGCCTCGACTCCTTGCCAGTAAGCCGAGACCACAGATCTAGCCCTTAGATTCCTCTAACCGACTAGTAATTAATCTACTAATACACAAATTGAATCTTTAATTAAAAACTTGCAACTGGGTTCATACACGCTTAAAGATTCATCCTTGTTCAGCCATCAGAGAGTTAGTTCATGACTGATAAGGGAAACACAAAACAGTTGAAAACAGAATGACCCATGCTCTAACTATGAAAGGTAAATGTAAAATAGGAATATTATCAACATTGGCACACAAAATTCCTCTTTCCTTTTCAATCGGTTTTGTTTTGCAATCTATAGTGTTGGCTTCGCGTTAGGCCCATCAAAACGCATCCACAATGGGAAAGGTCTCCGCATAGTATCCCTTACATTAACTCCTTCCTTAGCACATTGATGTGGGTCCACTTCAAATAATCCATTACTTGAATTATTTTCACTTTATACTCTTATTCGGGTCATGACTCTAGGGAAAACATGGCATATTCTGCACATTGGGATCTTGTCAACGTTGGCAACCTCACGACTTGAGCCTTGGCTCTAATACCAACCTTACATTCGCCTTTTCGCGATGTGGGATTTCATAATCCAAGCACTCACTTATGGATATTGTCCACGTTGGCACACAAGGTCTCACGGTTTTGTTTTCAGTTGGGCTTCGTTAAGCCCATCAAAACGCGTACACAAGGGAAAGAGGTCTCTGCACCCTTATAAGTCATGCTTCATTTGCCTTTCCAGTCGATGTGGGACTTCACAATCCACCCCTTAGTGCCCAGTGCTCTGATACCAACTATAACAGCCCAAGCACTTACTTGTGGATATTATTTGCTTTGGCACACAAGGCCTCACAGTTTTATTTTCGGCTGGGCTTCGTTAAGCCCATTAAAACGCGTCCATAAGAGAAAAATCTTTGAACCCTTATAACGCATGCTTCATTCATCTTTCCAATCAATGTAGGACTTCACAATCCATCCCTTGGGGCCCAGCATCCTCACTGACACAAATGACTCGAGCCCTGGCTTTGATACCAACTAAAATAACCCAAGCGGCTGTAACAACCCAAGCACTCGTTGTGGATATTGTCCACTTTGGCACACAAGGCCTCACGATTTTGTTTTCAACTAGGATTTCGTTAGGTCCATCAAAACGCATCCTTGTTGGCACAATGACTCGAGCCTTGGCTCTGATACCAACTGTAACAGCCCAAGCGCTCGCTTGTGGATATTGTCCGCTTTGGCACACAAGGCCTAATGTTTTATCTTTGGTTGGGCTTCGTTAGGCCCGTTAAAACACGTCCACAAGGCCTAATGATTTTATCTTTGGTCTTCGCACCCTTATGATGCTTGCTTCGTTCGCCTCCCTAGTCGATGTGGAACTTCACAATACACCCCCTTAGGGTCCAGTGTCCTTGTTGACACAACGACTTAAGCCCTAACTTTAATACCAACTGTAATAGCCCAAGTGCTCGCTTGTGGATATTGTCCGCTTTGGCACACAAGGCCTCACGTTTTTATTTTCGGCTAGGTTTCGATAGGCACATCAAAACGTGTCCACAAGGGAAAGGTCTACGAACCATTATAAGGCATGCTTTGTTCACCTTTTGTAATACCCCAACTCTTGTGATATGTGTACAGACATGTATTAATATAGTAATGAGGAATTTTGATTCGTATTTGAAGCATTTATCTTCCGGGAATTATGGAATAAATTACTTAAGGACCCTAAGATGGAAAAACCATTGGTTATAATTGAATGAAAAATTTACTGAGTCAAAATAAGAGGAAATCATGACCAATGGTGAAGTAACTTGTGCATGAAGTAAGCTCGAGGGAGTATAAGTCGGAGTAATGTACAAGTGACAAAGGTCATTAGTAGGACAGGAACACTGACCCTGTGGGACAGGGTATGCATGTTCAACCAAGGAGGTGGAAGAAAATATGTATTTGGACCCAGTACAGAAGGAAGAGTCAGTAATAGTAGTGCTATGTCGGATACGTGGCATTTCGGGGTCAGAAGTTGGATTATCGGGTAGCACGCAACACGAGGTGGTTACGAGATACTGAAGTATGGGTTTCTTGATCCCCAAGGTACTATATTCCGTCTACTTATGGTTAGGGAGAAGAGACTAATGATTTGGGCCCACACAAGTCCAGTTGAAGGGAACAAGTTACGAGGAAAAGTGTAACCGGCAAAAAGGAGCTAAGCGGGACCGGTTAGGGTTTTCCGGAGTCGGACCCGGACCCCTGGACACAAAGGGAGGGTGAAATTGGTGGGCTCAAAGGAGAGAGAGAAAGTGACTTGGAGAGAAAGAAAAAGGTCACATCATGTAATTATGAAGAGAGACAAGAATAAAATAATCAGAATTAATCTAGACCGCACAATTTGAATCTGACGTGACCAGTTGAAAGACATGTAATTATAACTCTCAAAGGTCATTAATGGCGCATCCAAGGGTAGATTTTTTGGGCCCCGCTAGTTGGAAGAATAGCAATGTAAATGATTGTTTTACCCCTAGACCAAAACCTACACCTAGCAACACCAAAACCACCATCAGGGGCAGTTTTGGAAATCTGATTTTTGGGCATATAAGGGCGCCATTTTCAGCCAAGAATTCTCTTGAGAAATAAGTCAAAAAAAATCGTATTTAAATCCGAGACATTCTTTCATCCAGTGGATAATAACCAAAGTTGGACAAAAGCCCTCACCCTTAAAGCCTATATAAGAACACCTCCCCCTTCATTTTCCACTTGCCAAGCAAGGTGAGGAAGAAGAGGGTTCAGCTGAAGGTCTTGATCCATGGGAAGAAGAAGGCACACGCAACCGAAATTCTAAGGTAAGCTTCTCACCCACAACCTAGCAACTCTTATTTCTGCCCTATGGTGTTTTCGTGGATATGCAGTGGGATTTCCATATTTTTGAGGTTTTCATTGAGTCCAAAACATGTTTTTGTGTAAGGACAAGTGGGATCACCTTCTTCCAAACCCGAAAGAGCTTAAGTCTTTAATATACGAAAATCTGCCAACTCTTACGGTTTTTGGGCAGCAAAGAGAAATCAATTGTTTTGAAGTAGTAAATGAAGTTCAAATGCTTTGAAACTTTACATGGTAAAAGTAGACACCCTAAGAATGATTTTTGTATAATATTTTGAGTCATTTGGATTTTCCAAAAAAGAGTTCTTTAAGGCTAAAAATGACCTGAAAACATGGTTTTTCTCTCGGACTAGTGGCCAAAGTTTGGAAAGTAGAAAAGGATTCGAACCCATTTGACCTTGGAAACTATTTTTCCTATAAAATAGACATCCTAAGGGTTCTAAGTCCACTTATTTCATGTCAATATGATTTTTCTAGAATTTATTAAAAAATCCTTGAAGTTGGATCACCGATTCTGGAATTTTTGGACAAAGGGGCGAATTTCATCTTTTGGAAAAGGGAACCTATATAAGTATTGTAATGGGTTCTGTTTTGCTGTATTTAGGGAGATAGCACGTGTGAAACATATCTCTAATGATAAGTGAAGAGTTCACTATTTTACGAGGCGTGCCATGTAGTAACTGTTAACTCACGTATTCTATGTTGCTGATGTATGTCTGTTTTCCATGATTGAGGAAGCAAGGCAGTAGGGCCTAGTGGACTGTGTGTCCTTAGGTCGCTAACGAGCCTGATATGCATTCGGGGTAGTTGGGGTTAAACTCCCTAGCTACTGTGTTGATCCTAGCGCTGAGGATGTGTGCATCCGGGGTCGGTCTTGAGTGACGAATCGACGACACACAAGCGTCTGAGGTTTGCCTCGTGGGGTGACTCGACGGTACGCAGGTGTCCGGGGCTTGCCTTGGTAAGGTAGCTCGACAACACGCAGGCGTCCGGGGCTTGCCTTGGTAAGGCAGCTCGACGACATGTCGTTGTGTTTGTGATGTGATTCTGAATACATTTGTGATATTTGATTTCCTGATTATGGTTACTTGCATGCACTGTACACATATTGTACTTGAGTTTAACAGTTACTCTAGCGTTCAACCTTGAACTCCAGATCATTTTGGAGACACATGGGGAAAGAAATAGCGATTGGAGGCTTGGCGAAGGTAGGGCATGATGCAGAAAAGATGAAGAACTAGGGGATGCCCTAATGTCTTTTGGAATATGATATTTTGAATAATTGTTAGTTATGATCAGTACTCTTTTGGGATGACTGTATTTAACCCTTCGGGGACTTACTTACGTTGGATATTGTATGTTTATCAGTACGTTAGACTCGTCCAAACCAAGTCTCGTGCTCTGCTGCGTTCACTCTGTTATAAGATAAATGGACTAAGTAATAAGGTAAGGTAAATAAAGGAATCCCTCTAACCCGCCACCCGAAAGGGTGAGGCCGGTAGGGGTGTAACAGTTTGGTATCAGAGCCACGGTTTGGACAGTACTGATAAACAATAGAATAAGGTGATAAGGAGTACTAACAAAGTTGTGGGTGATTGTAGTAGGAAAGATGGAGCGAAGATTTGGACGGGTGTACCGAAGGAAGGAAGCACGAAGGAATGGAACCTAGGAACCGGCTAGGCATCAAGGAAACCCACCTGCACCTGAATTCCCGCCAGCTAGTGCGCCTATGTCTACGAATGTGACACCGGCACTTCTACCCCCACCTGTCTTTAACCCCAGGCCAGCTAGGGAACCTGAACCTGCAATGAATCCTGACCCAATACCCCAGTTTCCAATACCACCCGAGATTCTTGTGGAGCCAAAACAAGAACCCTCATCTCCCCCACAGGTGCCTGAATCCCCACAAAGGATTGGATATCCATCTCTTCCTGACATACCACTTGATCCTGAATTAATATACCAGTTATTCCCATTTTTAGCGCTTAACCCTGAAAATGGGGCGATCCCTGCCGCTCCTCTGGCAATTGTACCTCTGGTCGAGCATGAACCAATGCCTGAACCCGAGCCAGAGTTGGAACCTGAATGGGAACCGGAAGAAGAAGAAGAAGAGGAAGAAGGAGAAGAAGAAGTGGCGGAAGAGATGGAAGAAGATGATGTGTCAGTCATTTCTTCCTTAGGGGACAAGACGGACTCCTGAATGGGGAGAATGAACTTGATAATCTAACTTTTCCCTGGGAGATTGATAAAGGACTATTTTTTGTGGCCAGGGAGGAGTATCAGGTGGCTGGTATGGAGAGAAACACCTCAATCGCCCGATACCGTCAGTATATGGCCCGGATGCGAAACATCTATTATAACAATGAGATCAATGGGGTGATTTACCCACTTGAACAGTGGAAAAGGGTGCTCCTGTATTTTCTCCCAAGAACTCTTGAATGGATACAGCGAATCATCGAGATCATTGAGAGTGAGCAATATTTTTACCTTGACATTGGAGCTTACATCACTCTCGTAGAGATCTGTGTGTACCCTTATATGTAAAGCCACGCTGGTAGAAGAATGTAGTAGTTAAGTATATATGTAAAATAGTTGTATAAGGAAATGTACGGTGTAGAAGCAAGAGAAAGGTTAAGGTAGAACTATGTAAGGTGTAATATCTATAAGGAAGTGTTGTATACGAACGTTAGTAATGCATAATGGATGTATGGTTATTATAAGTGTAAATTATACTCCGAAGAAGTTGGCGGAGATTTATATCAAAGAGATTATTTGACTTCATGGTATCCCAAAGAGCATCATTTCTGACAAAGATCCCCGATTCACTTCCTAATTCTGGCAAGTGTTACACGAGTCAATGGGGACGAAGTTGAAGTTCAGTACAGCTTATCACCCCCGCACTAATGGACAATCAAAAAGGACTATCCAGACATTAGAGGATATGTTACAAGCCTATGTTTTGGATAGTAATGGGGACGAATCCCAACTACCCTTGAAATCCAAAACACAAGCTCGTAACATATCCTCTAATGTCAAGATAGTCCTTTCCGATTGTCCATCAGTCTGTAGGTGATAAGCTGTACTGAACTTTAGCTTTGTCCCAATTGCCTCGTGTAACGCTTGCTAGAATCGGGAAGTGAATCGGGGATCTTTGTTAGAAATGATGCTCTTTGGGATACCATGAAGTCGAATAATCTCTTTGATATAAATCTCCGCCTACTTCTCCAAAGGATAATTTACACTTATAATAACCATACTTCCATTATGCATTACTAACGTTCGTACACAATACTTCTCTTATAGATAATACACCTTACATAGTTCTACCTTAACCTTTCTCTTGCTTTTACACTGTACATTTCCTTATACAACTATTTTACATATCTACTTAACTACTACATTCTTCTACCAGCGTGGCTTTACATATAAGGGTACACACGGATCTCTACGAGAGCGATGTAAGCTCCGATGTCAAGGTAAAAGTACTGCTCACTCTCAATGATCTCGATGATCCGCTGTATCCATTCAGGAGTTCTTGGGAGAAAATACAAGAGCACCCTTTTCCACTATTCAAGTGGGTAAATCACCCCATTGATCTCACTGTTATAATAGATGTTTCGCATCCGGGCCATATACCGACGATATCGGGCGATTGGGGTGTTTCTCTCCATACTAGCCACCTGATGCTCCTCCCTGGCCACAACCAATAGTCCTTCATCAATCTCCCAAGGAAAAGTTAGATTATCAAGTTCATTATCCCCATTCAGGAGTCCGTCATTGTCCCCTATGGAAGAAATGACTAACACATCATCTTCTTCCATCTCTTCCACCACTTCTTCTTCTCCTTTTTCCTCTTCTTCTTCCCATTCACGTTCCAGCTCTGGCTCGGGTTCGGGCTCAGGCATTGGTTCATACTCAACCGGAGGTACAATTACCACAGGAGCGGCAGGGATCGCCCCATTTTCAGGGTTAAGCGCTAAAAATGGGAATAACTAGTATATTAATTCAGGATCAAGTGGTATGTCAGGAAGAGGTGGGAGATCCAATCCTTTGTGGGGATTCAGACGCCGGTGAGGGAGATGGGGGTTCTTGTTTTGGCTCCACAAGAATCTCGGGTATTGGAAATCTCCACGGGACTCTTGCGGTTCGGTTCCCTAGCTGGCCTGGGGTTAAAGACAGGCGAGGGTAGAGGTGTCGGTGTCACATTCGTAGACATAGGCGCACTAGTTGGCAGGAATTCAGGTGTAGGAGGGTTTCCTTGATGCCTAGCCGGTTCCTGTGTTCCATTTCTTCGTGCTTCCTTCCTTCGGTACACTCGTCCGAATCTTCACTCCATCTTTCCTACTACAATCACCCACAACTCTGTTAGTACTCCTTACCACCTTATTCTATTTTTTATCAATACTGTCCAAACCGTGGCTCTGATACCAAACTATTACTCCCCTACCGGCCTTGCTCTTTCGGGTGGCGGGTTAGAGGGATTCCTTTATTTTAATCACCTTACCTTATTACTTAGTCAATTTATCTTATAACAGAGTGAACGCAGCAGAGCACGGGACTTGGTTTAGACGAGTCTAACATACTGATAAACATACAATATCCAACAGTAAGTCCCTGAAGGGTTAAATACAGTCATCCCAAAAGAGTACTAATCATAACTAGTAATTATTCAAAATATCATATTTCAAAAGACATTAAGACATCCCCTAGTTCTTCATCTTTTCTGCATCATGCCCTACCTTCGCCAAGCCTCCAACTGCTACTGCTTTCCCTCTATGTCTCCAAAATGATCTGGAGTTCTAGGTTGAACCCCAGAGTAACTGTTACACTCAAGTACAAATGTGTACAGTGCATGCAAGTAACCATAATCAGGAAATCAAATCACATATCACAAATGCATTCAAAATCACATCACAAACACAACGACGTGCCATCGAGCTGCTTTACCAAGGCAAGCCCCGGACGCCCGCATGCCGTCGAGCTACCTTACCGAGGCAAGCCCCGGACGCCTACGTGCCGCCAAGTCGTCACTCAAGACCGACCCGAGACGCACACATCCTCAGCGCTAAGATCAACACAATAGCTAGGGAGTTTAACCCCAACTACCCCGAATGCATCTCAGGCTCGGTAGCGACCTAAGGACACACAGTCCACTAGGCTCTACTGCCTCACATCCTTAATCATGGAAAATAGATATACAACAGCAACATAGAATACATGAGTTAATAGTTACTACATGGCACGCCTCGCAAAATAGTGAACTCTTCCCTTGTCATTTGAGATACGTTCCACATGTGCTATCTCGCTAAATATAGCAAAACATAACCCATTACAATACTTATATAGGTTCCCTTTTCCAAAAGATGAAATTCGCCCCTTTGTCCAAAAATTCCAGAAGTGGTGATCCAACTTCAAGGATTTTTTAATAAATTCTAGAAAAATCGTATTGACATGAAATTAGTTGTCCTAGAACCCTTAGGATGTCTATTTTATATGAAAATAGTTTCCAAGGTTAAATGGGTTCGAATCCTTTCTTCTTTCCCAACTTTGGCCACTGGTCCGAGAGAAAAACTATGTTTTCAGGTCATTTTTAGCCTTAAAAAACTCTGGTTGGAAAATCCAAATGACACGAAATCTTATACCAAAATCATCCTCAGGGTGTCTAATTTTACCATGTAAAGTTTCAAAGCATTTGAACTTCATTTACTACTTCAAAAGAATCGATTTCCCTTTGCTGCCCAAAAACCATAAGAGTTGGCAGATTTTCGTATATTAAAGTCTTAAGCTCTTTCGGATTTGGAAGAAGGTGATCCCACTTGTCCCCACACAAAAACATGTTTTGGACTCAATTAAAACCACAAAAATATGGAAATCCCACTGCATCTCCACGAAAACACCATGGGGCAGAAATAAGAGTTGCTAGGTTGTCGGTGAGAAACATACCTTAGAATTTCGGTTGCGTGTGCCTTCCTCCTCCCATGGATCAAGACCTTCATCTGGACCCTCTTCTTCCTCACCTTGGACTTGTGCTTGGAAGGTAGAAAATGAATGGGGAGGTGTCCTTATATAGGCTTCAAGGGTGAGGGCTTTTGTCCAACTTTGGTTATTATCCACTGGACGAAAGAATGTCTCGGATTTAAATATGATTTTCTTGACTTATTTCTCAATAATTCTAGAGAATTCTTGGCTGAAAATGGCACCCTTATCTTCCCAAAAATCAGATTTCCAAAACTACCCCTGATGGTGGTTTTGGTGTTGCTAGGTGTAGGTTTTAGGTCCAGGGGTAAAACGGTCATTTTGCACTGCTCTTCTTCCAACCAAATGGGGCCAAAAAAGCTGTCCCTTGGATGCATTAATGACCTTTCAGAGTCATAATTACATGTCTTTCAACTGGTCACGTCAGATTCAAATTGTGTGGTCTAGATTAATTTTGATTATTTTATTCTTCTCTCTCTTCATAATTACATGATGTAACCTTTTTCTTTCTCTCTAAGTCACTTTCTCTCTCTCCTCCCGGCCCACCAATTTTGCCCTCCTTCTATGTCCAAGGGTCTAGGCCCGACTCCGGAAAACCCTAACCGGTCCCACTTAGCTCTTTTTTGTCGGTTACACTTTCCTCGTAACTCGTGCCCTTCAACTGGAACTTGTGTGGGCCCGGATCATTAGTCTTTTCTCCCTGACCATAGGTGGATGGAATATAGTACCTTGGGGATCAAGAAACCCATACTTGAGTATCTCGTAACCACCTCGTGTTGCGTGCTACCCGATAATCCAACTTTTGACCCCGAAATGCCATGTATCCGACGTAGCACTACTATTACGGACTCTTCCTTCTGTACTTGGTCCAAATACATATTCTCTTCCACCTCCTTGGTTGAACACGCATACCCTGTCCCATAGGGTCAGTGTTCCCGTCCTACTAATGACCTTTGTCACTTGTACATTACTCCGACTTGTACTCCCTCGAGCTTAATTCATGCACAAGTTACTTCACCATTGGTTATGGTTTCCTCTTATTTTGACTTAGTAAATTTTTCATTCAATTATAACCAATGTTTTTTCATCTTAGGGTCCTTAAGTAATTTATTCCATAATTCCCGAAAGATAAATGCTTCGAATATGAATCAAAATTCCTTATTACTATATTAATACATGGATGTACACATATCACAAGAGTTGGGGTGTTACACCTTTTCAGTCCATGGAGGACTTCACAATCCACTCTCTTGGGCCCAGTGTCCTCGTTGGCACAATGATTCGAGCCCTGACTCTAATACCAACTGTAACAGCCAACACATAAAGCATCATGGTTTTGTTTTAGGTTGGGTTTCGTTAGAACCATCAAAACGCGTCCATCAGGGAAAGGTCTCCCTTATATTATATGCTTCATTCCCCTTTCCAGTCGATGTGGGACTTCACAATCCACCCCTTTGGGGACCAAGGTGCTTGTTGGTACAACAACTCGAGCCCTAGCTCTGACACCAACTTAACAGCCCAAGCTTTTTCTTGTGGATATTGTCCACTTTGACATACAAGGCCTCATAGTTTTGTTGTCGGCTGGGCTTCGTTAGGCCCATCAAAACACATCGACAAGGGAAAGGTCTCCGCACCCACATAAGGCATGCTTCGTTTGTCTTTCCAATCCCTTTGGGACTTCACAAACCACTCCCCTTAGGGCCCAACGTCCTTGCTGGCACAACGACACGAAAGGTGAAAGAAGCATGCCTTAGATGCCTTAGAAGATTGCGGAGACCTTTACCTTGTCGATGCATTTTTATGGGCTTAACGAAGCCCAGCCAAAAACAAAACTGTGAGGCCTTGTGTGTCAAAGCAGACAATATCCACCGATTGGGCTGTTACAATTGGTTAGGGATGGAAATACGTCAGGCCAGGCTTTGGATAAACGGCATGATCCTGTAATGGGGGTATAAGGCCTGAGCTTGAATGCAGACTTTTTTAAAGGCTCAAGCCTGAGTTTTTGTAAGGCCTAGTCAAGCCTAAAGCCTTTTCGAAGGCCTATTTACAATGTAGGCCTTTAAAAGACCTCATGTTGTAGGCCTTAGAGGCCATAAATAGGCTTTGTGCACTTTGAGCCTATCAAAAACTATATAAATGTAGGCTTTTAGTAGAATATAAGAATAAAATATATTATATTATATAAATATAATTATATTTATTTGATGTGTAAACAGGCCAGGCCTTAACTAGGACTGGCCTATTTATACATTTAGACCTTTAAATAGGCCTTGGCCTGACCTTTTTAACAAACAAGTCAGGTCAAACCAAGCCTTAAACAGGCCAGCTATAGGCCGCCTAATAGGGGCCTTGCCTATTTCCACCCCTACAATTGGTATCGAGTCAAGGCTCGAGTTGTTGTGCCAGCGAGGACGTTGGGCCCCAAGGGTGTGGATTGTGAAGTCCTAGATCGACTGGAAAGACGAACGAAGCTTGCCTTATAAGGGTGCGGAGTCCTTTCCCTTGTGGAAGCGTTTTGATGGGCCTAACGAAGTCTAGTCGAAAACAAAACGTAAGGCCTTGTGTGCCAAAGCGAGTGTTTGGGCTGTTACAATTGGTACATCAACTGGAAAGGTAAACGAAGCATGCCTTATGAGGGTGCGGAGACCTTTCTCTTGTGGACGCATTTTGATGAGCCTAATAAAGCCTAGCCGAAAACAAAACCGGAGGCTTTATGTGCCAAAGTGAGCGCTTAGGTGTTACATCACGAGATTTAGGTTTTGCATACAGTAAAAAAAAAGCATTCCCAAAACATAGCTATCACACGACCAATCCATTCCTGAAACGTAGACTCCTACCATTTTTGGCCTCCTGCAAAGTGCAAAATCACCCATCGTTCCCTTCTTGCCAGTTTCGGCCAGCCCCTCCTGCCATTTTCTATTTTGCTTGCTATAGTAAAAATGGCATGATCTCAGTCCCAATCACAGCAACCACAAACCTCAAACGCCCCAATCTCTTCTTGTGCAATGGTAAAACCTACGGAATAGATTGATATAACATGGCAATGGAATAGCTTGAGAGATATAAATAATACGAAAAGTATGACATGTGATTTGTGTGGCAAAGTGACTACGGGTAGGATTACTCGAGTAAAAATGCACCAAATAGGAATAAGAGTATATGTGAATCCTTGTTTGAAATGTCCACTTGAAGTTAAAAATCTACTCAAGGAAGCTGCTGAGAAAAAGAAAGTTGCTTAAAATGTCATTGAGTTGCAAGATGATAATGAGGAAGAAGATAGGAGAAATTCTTAACTTACAAAGTGGAAAAAGGCCAATAACATCAAGTGATCCATCTACCAAGAAAGCCAAAAGTGTGAAAGGCCCTATGGATTTACTTCTTTTTAAAAGTCATGAAGCAACTATCAAATTGGGAAACAACAAGAAGCAAAAAAAGTATAAATGATGCTTGGGATAAAGAAGCAAGGGCACCTGTTAAGTCAATTTTTTATAGGAATGTAACAGCTCTCAATGTTTCTCGTAAAAGAAGCTTCAAGTTGATGCTTGAAGCTGTTGGAAACTATGGTCCACATCTAAAGGCTCCAACCTATCATGAATTGAGATTTCCATTCCTTAAAAAGGAAATTGAGCGAACAAATGAAATGTTGAAGAGTCACAAGGAAGAATGGGTGGAATTTGGATGTTCAATTAGGTTGGATTCATGGATGGATAGGAAGAATAGGACCTTGATCAATTTCATGGTGAATTGTCCATCTTAGACTATGTTTGTGAGAAGTGTTGATGCTTCAGCATATATGAAGATTAGGGAGAAGATATTTCAGCAATTGGATGATTTTGTGGAGGAGATTGGAGAAAGGAATGTGATTCAAGTGGTAATTGATAATAGCAATAACCAAGGTTGTCAAACTCGTGAGTTTAAGCAAACTCGTGAGAGAGATGTAAACTCGGAAACGTAAACTCGTATCGTAAACTCGTAAGAGTTTACTTATATTAATAAATAACAATTAAAATTATATGATAAAATAATTAAAATACTAAAAATGACAACAGTTTGGTTTAAATATATTTGAAATCTAAATAACTAAAATTAAATTCATTAACATCCATAATTTATCATACTTAATATAAAAAACGAAATTCATGTGTTAATATAAAATCACTAAACATAATTAAATAAAACTAATTATAAATTTAACAAAGATCATCAAATGTTGGATTATCATTATCTCCATTGTCTTCAAATTCTTCACCTTCACCATTGTGATCTCCATTTGTATCTCCTACGTCATCAGTATCATTATAATTTGCCCTAACATCTTCAATGTTAAAATCAGCATTAAGGTCAACACCAAATAATGGATTAGTCATATTCTCATCAATTTCATGAGGTTGAAGAACCTCATCATCCTCTTCCTCCACGTCGTCTCCTTCAATCCTTCCTTCAGTAATCCATTCATCATCAGAATATATATCATCAAAATCATAATTGAAAGCTCTACTCTTTTGCTTCCTTATGAGTTTCAAATTGCACATGACAAATGCTAAATCGTTCATCTTTTTTTGATGCAAACGGTTTCTTTTTTTTTTGTATGAATCTACAAAAAAAAATGAAGAATTTTTGTTTTTAGCATCATTCTAACATTCAAACAAAGTTACTTTAAAAAAAAGTAGAAAAAATCTTACCATCTCAAAAGCACTCCGATTACGTTCACATCCAGAAGAGCTGCAACATAAGCTAAGAATACGAATTGCAATTCTTTTAAGTTCTGGACATCCATCTCCATAAGAATCCCAACATTCTCGCCGAGGTAGTTTTTTTCTTAATGCTTGTGCAGTTTCACGCCCAAACATATCTCTTTTGTTATGAAAGTCAGTCAATTGAAACTCAATTTTGTTAAGCTCACCTTGATCCCCAACCATCCTTGACAAACAATCATATAACCCTTGTTTGATCATATAATGAGGCTTAAAATTAGTGTCATAATGGAAATGAGGATTGAGGTAGTATCTTTGCGCATGTAAAGGCTTATGTAGTTGAGCTTCCCACCTTTCGTCAATTATATTCCATATAAGCTCATAACTATCACAAATCATAGTCAATAAAAAAAAAAGTCATTCCACCAAAAGAAATTCAAATTATTAAAAATGTAAAACTTGCATAATAAAATTAAGTACAAAAATTTAATTTAATACTTGCCTTTTTTTAACACTATTAAAATTTTATTTGATCTTTTCCTTCACACTTTCCATAGCTTCATATATGAATCCCATAGCTGGCTTCTCTTCTGAATCTACTAAGCGAAGAACTTTAACTAGAGGGGCAGCACCTTTAAGGCATGTCACAATATTCTTCCACAAATTATTGTCCATAACACTTTTTGCTACTTCTTTTCCATCTTTGGTAGATGAAAATTTGCTATCCCTCCAATGTTGAGAATTAAACAAATTTACCAGGGTTGCTCTATGCTCATTTAGACAAGACAAAGTCAAATATGCAGTGGCAAATCGAGTTGCAGCTGGCCTAATTAAATCTTTTCCATTCGTGTATTTTCTCAAAAGGCTAAGGAGCAATGATCTTGCATAAATATATGTTGTGATTTTTCTACCTCTGCTAATAGTCTCCTTGTGCAATATAATTTTTTTGTCAAGGTCCTCCAACATTAAGTCAATACAATGGGCTGCACATAGAGTCCAATACAAATGTTTTCTTTTCTCCATTAATTGTTGCCCAGCTGCTTTATAATTTGCAGCATTATCGGTTATTATCTGCACCACATTTTTTTCACCTACCTTCTCCACAACCTCGTCAAGCATCTCAAATACTTTATCAGCTGTCTTAGAAATCTCAGAAGTATCTAATGAATACAAAAATACTGTTCCTTTGGGACTATTTACTAGAAAATTACAAATTGAACGCCTTTTTCTATCGGTCCACCCATCAGACATTATGGAACAACCTGTTGTTGTCCATTCATTCTTAAAGTTCTCAAGCAAGGCCTGTGTGCCTTTTAATTCCAAGTTTAAATATTTTTCTCTGATCTCATGATAAGAAGAAGGCTTAAATCCTTGACCAAATCTTCCTATAACTTCACACATCTTTGTAAATTCGGGATTTTTTATACAATTAAAAGGTATAGCACTTGTATAAAAAAATCGACCTATTTGTTGACAAACCTCTTCCCTCAAGTCTCTCTTAAACATATGATTAATGGTTGATTGTGTGTTGCCTACCCCTTTGTTATTATTTTTTTTATTTCTCAAGAAATTTGTCAACCCTTTCTCTGAATTCTGAGACTCAACTTGTGTATGTGCACCTTGATCATCTTCATCACCGATATCAACCCATACTTTTTTCCTTTTAGATGAAGCACATTTTGCATCATAAACAAGTTGCAGTATTGTAGTCTTTAATTCTTCAGGAACATTGACACAAGCCTCAACATCTATTTTAGTGCATGCTAGATGATGTTTGAATCTATAAATACCCCCATTAACAATTTTTCCACAATAATTACACTTCACTTTTTGGCCATTCCCATCAACATCCATCTCATGTTTCCATCCTATATCAGATCTATTACCTGGATAGTTTTTTCTTGCAGCAATAACTTTTTTTCCAATATTTTCCTTTGCACTTGAAGACATCTTCAATTTAATATACTACCTAATTAATAAATAGTAAAAAAAATTCTCAAATTAAGAAAAAAGAGATCACTAAGTAAAACATAAAAACTTCATAATATTGAAAATGTTGAAAAGGACGAAATACCTTATTGGTGCGTCGATTTAATCTTCACACTTAGGCTGCAGACCTTAATATTCAAAAAAGTCTCCTTTGTGGCCAAGTCAAAAAGTAGCATCTGAAATCTGATGGAAAGGACAAAAACCAAAAATAATATTTAGTAAAGAAGAAAGGGAGTTTATAGAGACTTTAGTCTACAACCACTCTAGACATCTAAATCACGTGAAGGCTCTTCACACGAGGAAATAAAGCAACTTGGAGTCCTGGACAGTGTTGGTAAAATAATCTAATTGACAACCTAAGGAAATAAAGCAAACCAAATAGTGTTGGCAAAGTAATCTAGTTGACAACCTAAGGAAATAAAACAAACCGAACAGTGTCGGTAAAGCAAACTGCATAGTGTTGATCACTTTATTAAAAGCAAATTGCAGTGCACACTCCTCAATCCTCACATATCACGAGAAAAGGTAGAGTGCAGACTGAGTCACACCATTGGCCACATTTCTCATATATCAGTAGAAACAAATCGAATGACACATTCATCTCTCTTATTTCAAAATTGAAACCCTCTCTCTCCCCTACCTCCGTTCTCTTTTCTTACTCTTCGTCTTCCTCCCACCTTCTTCTAAAAAACCAGCCAGAACAAGCAAAGCCACAACGCTAAGTGAAGAACGGAAAACAAAAGCTACAAACTTGGGAAAGAAGGATGGTAGGGCGGCGGTACAAGGTTTACAAACTTAAAATAGGGCAAGTTATATAAGTTATGTATTTTCCTCTTTTAACTTATTTTATTTTTATATATTTTTTTCCGAAGATTTTTAGTCTTTAACGATCCAGATCTCATATTTCTACTACATATCTCTGACTCGCTCAACTCGGTTTAGTCCACCAAGTTTGACCGAGTCAAAACCGAGTTTGACCGAGTGTGTGTACAGAACGATTTTACAAGTGAGTTAACTCGATTTCATTAGCTAAAAACGCAAACTCGTCAAACTCGGCGAGTTGACTCGCGTTTTTGACAACCATGGCAGTAACTATGTTTTAGCTAGTAAATTATTACAAACCAAGAAAACCAATCTTTATTAGACTCCATGTGTTGCACATTGCTTGGACTTGATGTTAGAGGACATTGGGAAGCTTCCAAAAGTTAAAACAACAATACAAAGAGGCATCAGCCTAGTAGGCTTTATTTATAACCACTCATTGGACTTGAATACTATATGAGGAAGTACACAAAGAAGACTGAATTAGTTAAGGTATGGTGTCACAAGGTTTGCTACAACCTTCCTTCCAAAAGTTAAAACGACAATACAAAGAGGCATCAATCTAGTAGGCTTTATTTATAACCACTCATTGGCCTTGAACACTATGAGGAAGTACACAAAGAAGACTGAATTGGTTAGGTATGATGTCACAAGGTTTGCTACAACCTTCCTTACATTACAAAGGTTGCACAGACTAAAAACAAACCTTAGAATAATGGTCACCTTGGATGAATGGTCTATGTTTAAGGGCTGCTAAAGATGCTAAGGGGAAAAGGGCAACTAACATTATACTTATGCCTACATTTTGGAATAGCTTCCTTGGAATGATGTTGTTTATTCTCTTAAGGTTATAGGGCCTTTTATGCATGTTCTTAGGCTTAATGATAATTGAAAAAAGCTTGAATGGGTTACATATATGAAGCTATCGATAAGGCTAAGGAAGCTATTCAAAGATCCTTTAATGGAAATGAAGACAAGTACAAGGAGATTTTTGCTATTATTGACAGAAGATGAGAGTGCCAACTTCATCATCCATTACATATAACAGCGTATTATAGCAATCCAAGAATTGAATTTGATGTAGAAGTGGTTGTAGGACTTTATCAATGCATTGAGAGGTTGATACCAACTGAAGAAGAGACAGATAAGATTACAAATGAGTTGGCATTATATAAAAGAGCTGGAGGCATCTTTGGTATGAAGCAAGCAATAAAATAAAAGACCATTGTGGCTCTTAGTAACTAAAAGCGCAACAAAAGACCATTGGGCCTCTTGCAATGGGTTAAATATATGAAGCTATGGATAGGGCTAAGAAAGCTATTCAAAGATCCTTTTATGGAAATAAAACAAGTACGAGGATATTTTTGCTATTATTGACAGAAGATGGGAATGTCAACTTCAACATCCATTGCATGTAGCAACTCATTTTCAAGAGTTGTATTATATCAATCCAAGAATTGAATTTGATGTAGAAGTGATTGTAAGACTTTATCAATGCATTGAGAGGTTGATACCAACCAAAGAAGAGGTAAATAAGATTATGAATGAGTTGGCATTATATAAAAGAGCTGGAGGCATCTTTGGTATGAAGCAAGCAATAAGATAAAGGACCATTGTTGCTCCCAGTAAGTAAAAGCTCGTTCCTTGATAAATTTAATTACATTATAATTCAAACTAGTGATTATGCTAATTAGTTCAAGTTTGCAAAAAATTACATTATTGCAGCTGCGTGGTGGAGGATGTATGGAGCATTTACTCCAAGTTTGCAAAAAATTGCCATAAAAGGTTTAAGCTTGACTTATAGTACATCCGGATGTGAGCATAATTGGAGTACTTTTGAGCATGTAAGTATTCATTTAAATGATTCTACTTTATAGAATTTCAAGTAGTGATTGTCAAACAAACATTCTTTTTTATAAATGGTTAAGGGGCAAAAATACACATGAACTTTTCTCCAAATTGCATCCCATACCAAGTATTTTTTTTTAGTGAAAAAAAATTGTTTGTTTGACAATCACTATTTGAAATTCTATAAAGTGGAATCATTTAAATGAATACTTACATGCTGAAAAGTATTCCAATTACGCTCACATCCGGATGCACTAGAAGTCAAGCTTAATACTTTGATGGCAATTTTTTGCAAACTTGGAGTAGATGCTCCATACATCTTCCACCACTCAGCTATAATAATGTATTTTTTTCCAAACGCGAACTAATTAGCAATTTAGCATAACCACTAGTTTGAATTATAATGTAATTAAATTTATCAAGGAATGAGCTTTTACTTAGCAGGAGCCACAATGTTCCTTTGTCTTATTGCTTGCTTCATACTAAAGATGCCTCCAACTCTTTTATATAATGCCAACTTATTTGTAATCTTATCAACCTCTCAATGCATTGATAAAGTCCTACAATCACTTCTGCATCAAATTCAATTCTTGGATTGATTTAATACAATTCCAGGTTTAGAAAATGAGATGCTGCATGCAATGGATGATGAAGTTAGCACTCTTATCTTCTCTCAATAATAGCAAAAATCTCATTGTACTTGTCTTCATTTCCATTAAAGAATCTTTGAATAGCTTCCTTAGCCCTATCCATAGCTTCATGTATGTAACCCATTGCAAAAAAAAAAAAAATTTATCAACAAGCCTAAGAACACACACAAAAGGCCCTATAGCCAAAAGACAATAAACAATACCATTCTAAAATGTAGGCATAAGTATATTGTCAATTTTTTCCCTTATACATGGACCATTCATCTGAGGTGACCATCATTCTAAGGTTGTTTTTTAATTTGTGCAACCTTTGTAATGTAAGGAAGGTTGTAGCAATATAAATAAAGCCTACTAGACGGCCTCTTTCTATTGTCGTTTTAACTTTAGGAAGCTTCCAAATGTCTTCTAACATTAACTCCAAGTTGTTAGTTCTCTATGTGTTTTGATGATGACTAACAATTGTAAGCTCAAGAGATCGCTATTGATTCAATTCAAAATGACTTAGTTTTTTAAAAAAAAATCATATTTTGCTGTAATAACTCGAGTTATCACTTAAAGACTCCAGTCGTGCATTGTACTTCAGCTTTTAAAAAGTGTCTTCGCGATAACAGCTTTTTCAAATCTGATGTGACTCGAGTCATTTTATGTTTAACTCGAGTCATGCGAGACACAGAGAGCTTTAACTAATTTAATTGACTAATATGACTCGAGTTGCCCTATATGACTCCAGTCATCTATTTGAAATGCCTCTCTGTATAAAAGAAATTACAATTATAACTACAGTTAGAAATGCGTAACTCAAGTTAACATGACTCCAGTTATGTTATATAACTCCAGTCATCTTGATTGAAATCTTATTTGTCTGATTTATTAGAACTATGACTCGAGTCATTGTGATATGACTCCAGTCATTGTATTTGCAAAACTTCTCTATTCAAAGTATGATAACTATGACTCCAGTTATATATATGTGACTCGAGTTAGAGTAACTCCAGTCATCACTATATGACTCGAGTCAATTGTGTCTGGATTTGAATTCCTCGTTCTCGTGATCTGAAATTCCATGATTAAGCTTTGGGTACTTCATATTATTGATTCTTATCATTCCTAACAAAGTTTAATCAGTTTGCTAATGTGTTTCAGACATGATTAACAAGTTTTAATCATCAAATTATCATAAAGCAAAATTATGTCAAACGCATTAAATGCTTAGCAGAGTTAAAGCATGAAAATAGAAATTGAGCTACTAAGCAACCATAAAGCATTCCGGCCATTCCCAGTCAACATTCTACCTGAGTCTCAACGGACAAATCGAATGAAGAATGTCAACGGAGAATAACGGCTAACTTTGGAAGAATACGAAGAGACGAAGCAGAGCTCAACTCAACGGATATATTTATTATTCTCAATGGTTTGATTAATCTCTCTTCAACGGTCATTAAATGCCATCAACTATAAATAGCAAAAGCATTCAATTCTCCAACCACCGAAACTCTGCGCATTCAATTAGCAACTAAAGCATTTACTGTTTCTACTCTTACAGTTAATATCTTCAAATATTTAAACCTTCAGTGTTTATACATCTGCTCTTTTAGAGAGATAATTATTGTTTATCCATCTTTGTAAGAATCTCAGAGTATTGGGACTTTGGGATGGGGACATTTGATTACAACTTGTAAGGGGGAGTAAGTTCTAGTGAGAGAATTACTCCGAGAGTTACAGAGTGTGTAATTATTTGAGTTAGTGAAATCCCGGAGAGTCTGAGGACTGGACGTAGGTCAAGGATTTGGACCGAACCAGTATAAATCTCTTGTGTTCAATCTTTCTCTTCCCTACTCTGTTCATCTCTAATTTGTTAACAACTAACAGAGCATTTTGGAAAGAAAATTTTAATCACCCAATTCACCCCCTCCCTCTTGGTGATATTCCATCTTTCACAAGCAATATGCATCACATGGAGTCCAATAAAGATTAGTTCTCTTGGCTTGTAATAATTTACTAGCTAAAACATAGTTGTTGCCGATTGTCAGTTTCCACTTGAACCACATTCCTTTCTCCAATCTCCTCCACAAAATCATCCAATAGCTGGAATATCTTCTCCCTAGTCTTCAAATATACTAAAGCATCAACACTCCTCACAAACATAGTCCCAATTCACTAATCTCCTCCACAAAATCATCCAACAGCTGAATTATCTTCTCCCTGGTCTTCATATATGTTGAAGCATCAACACTCCTCACAAATATAGTCCCAATTCACCATGAAATTAATCAAGGTCCTATTCTTCCTATCCGTCCATGCACCCAACATAATTGAACATTCAAATTCTAGTCATTCTTCCTTGTGACTCTTCAACATTTCATTTGTTCGCTTAGTTTCCTATTTAAGGAATGAAACTCTCAATTCATGATAGGTTGGATCTTTTAGATATGGATCATAGTTTCCAACAACTTCAAGCATCAACTTGAAGCTTCTTGTACGAGCAACATTAAAAGCTATTACATTCCTATAAAAAAATTGAGCTATGTATTTACAAGTTCTATCCCTTGCTTCTTATTCTTTCCCAATTTGATAGTTGCTTCAAGACTTTTAAAAAGAAGTAAATCCATAGGGCCTTTCACACTTTTGGCTTTCATGGTAGATAAATCACTTGATGTTACTAGCCTTTTTCCACTTCGTAAGTTAGAATTTCTTTTATCAGGCTTCCTCATTATCATTTTGCAACTCACTGAAAGTTTGAGCAACCTTCTTTTTCTCAATAACTACTTTGAGTATATTTTTAACTTCAAGTGGACATTTCAAACAAGCATTCACATCTCCTCTTATTCCCATTTGGTGCCTTTTTGCTCAAGTAATCCCACCCGTAGTCACTATGCTACAGTAATCATATGTTAGACTCTTCATATTATATCTCTCAAGCTATTGCATTGCTATGCTATATCAATATTTTCACCCGTAGGTTTTATCATTGCAAAAGGAGAAAGGGGTTGTTATGACTGGAACTAAGATGAGGCCATTTTACTATAGCAAGCAAAACAGAAAATGGCAGGAGGGGCTGGTCAAAAATGATAAGAGGGGAACGATGGGTGATGTTTGCAATTTGCAGGAGGTTACATTTCAGGAATGGACTAGTCACATGATGGCTGCATTTCGAGAATGCTTTTTTTACTGTATGCAAAACCTAAATCGGGCTACACAAGCGTGATAACACGCGACCAGGCACTCCGCAACTCGTGCTACAGCCACGATGCCAAAATGCTCCACGAAGGAGTTTTTGTGGCGGCCACCAACTGTTCCTCGCCGCAACCCCACTATTGTGCCGCTATAACGCGCGAAGTATTACTCTACAACAAACGTTTCTAGTTTCCGCTAAAAGCGGGATTCACAAGCCTAAATATCCATTTGTTGGGCTTTTATGTTCTAAGATCCCATCTGTTTAAAACACATAGCTGAACCTGCCACTATTACATATGCCCTCTTTTCCTCAGATTGGAAAGTTGCGATGATGGAAGAGTTCGACACTCTACAACGAAATTGAACATGGCATCTAGTACCATACAACGGTACTCAAAAGGTAATCAATTGCAAGTGGGTATTCAAAAATAAGTTTCATATGGATGGTTCTCTTCATAAATGGAAAGCACGACTTGTGGCTAAAGGGTTTCAGCCAATTCAGGCAACGATTATCATGAGACGTTCAATCTGGTGGTGAAATCGACCACGATTCACATTGTCCTCACTATTGTAACCACCTTTGATTGGGATGTTTGGCAACTTGATATCAATAATGCCTTCTTGAATAGGTTTCTCAGAGAAGATTTCTATATGCGACAACCCAAGGGTTTTGTTGATAAATCTCACCTGATTCATGTATGAAAACTTGATAAAGCACTATAGGGTCTGAAGCAAGCACCGCATGCCTAGTATGATCATTTACGTCTTACTCTGATTCAATAGGGTTTTTGAAATAGTAAGAGTGATAGCTCTTTATTTGTGTTGAAGAAGGATAATATGCTTGTTGATGTCTTGATCAATGTCGATGATATTTTGGTAACTGGAAATAGTATAGCATACTTGAATTTGTTTGTTAGTAAGTTGAATTGTTTGTTTTCTCTGAAAGATTTTGGTGCTCTTCATTATTTTTTGGGCATTAAGGTTTTTTGAGATATCTCTAACATCTATTTAAATCAAGGCAAATTCATTTTGGATTTACTTCGAAAGTTTGGAATGCTTCATACCGCTCCGATGCCAACACCTATGGTATCTGGAAAATAGTTTTCAATTAATGATGAAACATTGTTGCCTAATCCCAATGTATTTCGACAAGCAATAGGAGCTTTACAATATCTTACACTACTGGCCTGACATGGCTTTTTCAGTCAACAAGTTAAGTCAATTTTTATCTATGCCTTCTAATGTTCATTTCAAAGCTGTCAAAAGGACACTAAGGTATCTTAAAGGAACAGTATAGTGTGCATATCAAACCTTCTCCTGGTTTAAATCTGATTGGTTTTTCTGATGCTGATTGGGCTACTAATGTTGATGATAGAAAATCAATGTCTGGCATTTGTGTTTATTTTGGAGGAACCTTGGCTTCATGGTCTTCACAATAATACATGTAGTATCACGTTTAAGTGCAGAATATGACTATCAGTCATTAATTGATTCATCTGCTGAGATTATGTGGCTATGTTCATTACTCTGAGCTTGGTTTTAAATGTAGGAAACCACCTATTGACTGGTGTGATAACATTAGTGCAAAGGCATTAGCTTCTAATCCAATGCAACATGCTCGATCTAAACATATTGAACTTGATATTCATTTTGTGCATGATAAAGTGCTAGCAGGACAATTGGATTTTAGGTATATTCCTTCTATACAACAAACTATAGATGGTTTTACAAAGGCATTAGCTCATTCTCAATTTTCTGATTATCGAAACAAGCTCGGATTGGTTGTCACCTCTTCTCACTTGAGGGGGAATGTTAAAAATAAATAGGAATAATTATGTTAATCATGTATAGAATATTCTAGAGATGTATGAGCTGTAGTATTCTCTGTCGTACACACTATTTCTGTAAATGGATGGCAATCAGGTGCCTCATGTATTCACTGAAGCCATTGCGATTTTCTGTTCTGTAGCCTGATTTTATCCAAAAGAAGTTAGAGTAAGGCATCCTCCAAGTACTCCCAAATTATAGTTTATGTAATTATCATCATAAGGTGGTTTAGCTATTTCTTGTACAATATTCTTTGTTGTTATATCGAATGCAATGATTCTTGCTGCAATTGACATATCACCAGGCATAATCAACCAATGAATTGCGCCATTTAAGAAAGAATCGTTTCCAAGTGAGAAAGACATGGCAGCTATATCAAGAAGTTGGAAATTGAGAGAGAGATTTTGCCATGAATTGTTTCTTAGAGAGATCTCCAACAAACCAGATGGATCATCATAGCATCTAAATGTGACCACTAACACTAGGTAGTCATCGGTGGATTCATCATAACAAAAGCCATATAAATTTGTATATATGCATGGAAGTGGAGGTTTTGGGATCTGTTTGTGGTGACCACCTGTGGAGGGATTCCATAGAAAAAGAAGTTGTTCTTGGACGAGCTTGAAAAGAACAAAGCCTCTGCAAGAAGTAATGATATCAACATGAGTGTGTTTGATTTGAGGAGGAGTGGAAAATCAAGCCTGATAACAGAAGAATCGTCACGGAAGGAGGCGTTGATATCTCTGGAACATATTTGTAGTGAATGACTTGCCCAAAGGAATCGATGGGTGTATTAGGAAGAAGATCTCTGAAAATGAAGTTTGGTGAAATTAAGGTTTGAGATCAGTGAGAACCATGACTTGGACACACTTGAAACGGAGGACAGATTTGACAGGCAAGTGAAGAAGGATTTCCACCATCAAATCTTCTGGAAGATTCTCCATGTTTTTTTTTTTTTGGCCCGGGGGTGGGCGAGGCCTGTGAAGGTGGCTGGGATATTAAAGAAGGCGAGTGATGGTGTTTAAAAACCAAAACTAGATGTTTCAGTATTTAGTGTCTTTTTTGTTGGAAGCAATCATTTTTGTGGTATTGTTGGCAACTAAATATAGACAAAGATCATATTAATGATTGGGATGGGGAAATTGGGGGCAGCTGCTAGGGGTGAGTATGGGCTGACAAGGCAAGACCCTACTTAATGCCTTACCTAAAGGATTATTGGGCAGTAAAATATAGCTCGGTGTCTGATTTTGCCTGATAGAAACCCTAATATTTTCGGGCTGGCATGGTGGGCTTCCCTGCCTAAATGGTTATATCTCTTCACACCCTATGTGGAAAAAAAAAATAGTTTCAATCATACTTGATAAGCAATATTGTAAACTTCAAATATAATCCATATATAATTATACACTTTAGAATATTCTAAAATAAAACTACAAATTCAGTCTTAAAATTAAAAAAACTATCATATGTCAACAAATAGTCAAATATACATACATGAAGAATTAAATAACATCTATAGTCCATTATATACAAGGCATCATTAGTAATATAATGGACTAATGGTCAAATACTAAATCGATATATTAGAATATTAGTAAATATATAATGTAATATAATATAAGTATATTAACTATTATATAAAAAAATACTTATATCAAATATAATAATATATATACTTACTTAAGCAAGCCAAATGGGTGAGCGACATACCCCCGCCTGATGCCCCCCGCTGCCGCAAAAATTGCATAGCCCGGTTGTGCCTAATGTTTTTCGGGCTTCTTTTTTCTTGATTGGGTAGGGCGATTTCTTGCCGGCCTCGGATAGACGTATCAGACTCCTAAACTTCATGCACACCTCTAGAAGCTGCTGCGGCTTTGGGCCAAACCATGCTATAATTAAATTATTTATCATGGTTTAAGTGAATGCCAACAGATCCTGAGATCTCGTCAAATTTGAATTTTAAAATTTCAGGTTATTTATTTCCTTTATTTTGGTGGCTGTAATCTTGGTAATTCTAGAGTTATCCAATAATCTTGACACTAATCTATATGTATAGCCTACCATCACTTGAATGAACAAGATTTTATGGCACCAAATTACACTGGTTCTTAATTTATGACTTATTTTTTAAATTTGATTAAATTAAAGAAGTTAGTTAAGTTAATTAATATTAGTTATGTGATAGTTAATATGAAGGTTGTATTTTCTTTGGATAAAACTTACATCCAGTTCATTATATACGGTCCATCCAGTTATCCAATCAACATGTGCCACCTCATCAATTAACACCGTTTCTCTGCTTCATCCTCTCCTCTCTTATCGCCACTACTCCCCTTTGATTGTGATTCCCAAGTGCAAATTGCCTCCGTCCTCTGTTTGTGTAATCTTCTTTGGTCGCCAATCCTCTTTTCATGATGGCCGCTGCAACTCCTTCTCCTTCGTTGCCGTCCTCTCTTCATATCGCTGCTCATGAATAGAGCGCGGAAGGAGAGCTCCTTAACCCCAGGGACTGGTTACGGAGATGAAGCATAGAAACGGTGTTAATTGATTAGGTATTTAGTGGATCTAGGTGGCACATGTTGATTCGAGAACTGGATGTGAGTTTTACCATTTTCTTTCATTCTCTTTATCTTATCTCTTAATTATTTGGTTTGGGTAAATTAGAAAAAGATGGAGAAATATCATAAATTTATGAGAAATAAGTCTTGACTGTCCCTTCTTAAACCACGCGTTAATGTCAGGATCCTAACAGCTTCTTGCGAGGATTTCTGCTTCTGGGGCCTCAAAATGAAGACAAATTTTATCTATGAAATCCCACAACAAAACATGTCTGCAAAAAAAATCCCTCTGCGTCGTCCACATCAGTGTATATTAGCATTTGGCTTTTGTTACGATGAGTCCACTGATGACTACTTAATAGTGATCTTATCATCATATCTTCCTGATTATCCAAAACAGCATAGACCTATTGGCTTTGATCTCGTCTCTGTGAGAACCAATTCATAAGGAACGCTTTCGAGGTTTGGTTCTGTATCAAACGGCGCAATTCATTAGTTAGCTCGGCCGCTAGAAGCTGCAGAAATTACTGCATTTGATATCAGAACAAGAAATCTTCGAGAGTTTATACCTATTCCTTGTGGTGTTGACTCATATCACTTTGAATTGAGAGTACTTGAAGGATGCCTCAGTCTCACTCAAACCAAGCGTTATAAAGTTAACATATGGGTGATGAAAGAGTATGGAGTGGATAAGTCACGTTGGACCAAGCTTTTCTCTTTGTGTTGGTATAGGATAAGCTGGAAAGATTACTTGCAGCCATTATGCTTCAGCAAAGATGGTCAGCTTATTGCAGAAAATGGTAATAGTAAAATTATCAAGATGGGGTAAAAATGGAGAATTGCTAGAACATTATCATCCATGCTCTTGGCGTTTGAATGATTTAGCTACATACACTGAATCTTTACTCTCCCTACCTTAATTATCAACTATCAGGTGAATTATAGCTCTTCAAGGATTTTATCGAAAAGATTCCTTCTTGTTCACTCAGATTTTTTTGTTGAAGATCTTATTGCATTATATGGTTTTCAGTTATATATTTCAGACAATATTTCTTTCCTTTTGATATTTGATGCCTCTTTCTATAAAATAAGATGGGCTAAAAAAGTATCTTTTAGTCGCTTTAAGTTTTTACACAGCGTATCTTTTGGTCCCTTAACTTTATAAAGTATCTTTTGGTCTAAAATTAACACCGTTAATATTCTTTAACGGAAAACGCGCTGTATGGCGGAACTCAGTGATGATTAATAAGATTTAATTACACAAATTTTATATATTTTTCAATTTACCCATATTTTTAATTTAAGTTTAATAGTATTTAATTACACAATCATCATTTAAAATTACATTATTATCACTTGAGTTTGAATTTTCCGTTAAGCAAAATTAACGGTGTTAGAATTATAGGACTAAAAGTTTACTTTATAAAGTTAAGGACCAAAAGATATCCTCACGTAAACTTAAAGGACTAAAAGATACTTTTTAGCCAAATAAGATTTATTGCCTCTATCGTGGCATTTTTATGTTTCTTATCTTTTGTCATAGAATAATTGCTTGCATGTGACATCCTAAAATTTGGAATTAGGGAATTAAGAATATTACATGGAATTAATTATGGGAAGTTCCTAGATAAATGTTAAAATTAATATTTGGAAATTTAGGCATATTTTCCCGAAAATTAAGAATAATTAGTTAGTGGTTGATTCATGCCTAAATATTTTGGAGATAATATTTTAGGGCCTAAAGAAATTATTAGAGAAAAGGATAAATCCAAGGATTAATTACAAGGGATAGATTATGGTTCAATAATGTTAGAAAAGGAGTAGGTAGGAATTGGTAGTATTTTGTGGGTTGGATCATTACAAGCAACACACACACAAACATCCATAATACTCCCTCCATTCATTATATCCTTTTAGCTCATTATGTTTTCTTTGGCCTAGTAATAGAATCCAGTTCGTGCCTTCTCATTCCTCTCTTTATTTAAACTATAAATTCCCTCACAATAGCATAAATCTAAACCCACACACCCCATGCATCCAGACAATAAAGCAAAAGCCCAATACTCCTTAAATACTCAATAAACCCAACACACACTTTTTGTAAACACACACACCCAGACCCATGTAAAACGCACACACCATCCACTGATGTTTAAAAGCTTGACAGCTAATTCTTCATTCTGCAATCTTCCGCCACGTACGCACACTCCACCTTCAACTTTTTATTTCTCCAATCCGACTTAAACGTGCACACACATACGATTCCCTCTCCCTCCACCGTAAACTCCCTCTTTCCATTCCACCTCCCTCAACTGCATTTCCTCTCAACCAGACACGACACCATACACCCTTCTACTTCTGAATATTCATTCCAACAATTCACCTCTCCACCCCATACCATTCCTGCTGTCAACTCGGAGGGAACCGTGAGAAAATCTGAGAATCTGAGTGTGACCGAGGGAAAGAGACTCAGAAAAAGGGAAAAAGCTGAGACCAAGGATCACATGCAAAAACGTTTTGGAATTAAGGTGAGTCTCTTAAAACGTTTCCCATCTGGTTTTCTGAGATTATTGAAGATTTGAGAGTTTGGGGGTTAAGATCCATGGGTTAGTGAAAGAAAGAGTTCATGACAGCATTTTTCTGATTGCACGTTGGTTCTGAACTGATTTTCGGTCTTCTTTGGTTCTGGAAATAAGTATTCTTACCGTGCATGTCTTCTATCAACTCATGGTGTTCGATTTATGAAAGATATGCACTAAGAAATAAGCTTGAATGTCATGATTTACAACTTTGTTCAAAGGTTCGAAAATGGAGGCTCTTGTGCCTAACGTTTTTGTAAGTTAGAGGTTGAGTTTTGCTCTGAAAGTTTTACAGGAGATAGTACACCCATTAACCTTTAAAATGAGCTTTGAATCACTTAAAAACGGAGGTCTATAACTCCAGTTATAATTTTTGGAAGTTGAGCTATAAATCAGGGAAATTTTCTGGTAGTTTCTGGGCAGGACAATGACGTTCAGTTTCGACCCTAGTAAACAAAATCATTAAAATGTGAAATTTTCCAGTTAAATAGTAGACACATAGAGGTTTAATTTGATAGGTAATTCGTCGAATACCGATAAATATTGAAGGAGTTATAGTATCTCAAAGATAGGTCAGAAAATCTGAAAAACTTCTGGACACTGTTTGTGTTTTTGAATTTCGGGAATTTCTCTCAGCCATAAATCAACTTGGTGACTTTAATTTATGAAAATAGACTTATCAAGGTTTAAGTAGAAATTGGAATCACTTTATTTGGAGTTATATTGGTCGAGTTATGAATTTTTTAAATTCTCAGAAAAATTAAAGGCTGAATTTTTTATAAGTCTTTAGAATAGTCACATAAGTTAATTGTGTATAACCTTCAAAGTAAAGGTTTCCTTGGATATATTGAAGGATTAAATGGCTGAGATGATATTTATTCCATGGTAAATAGTATCTAGCTAGATAGGTCTCAATTGGTATTCATCCTTAGTCATAAGGATACTGAAGGACATGTATTTTGGGGTGGGTCTAGAGAAGAAATAATCTTAATTATGTTATCAAGATTAAATTGGATAATGACCTATCTATATATAAATGTAATTTATAGGAACTCCAAAGCCCGCTCGCACCGCAAATTACTTGGACGCAGTTAAGGTGACTAACACAGGTGGTAACTCTAACTCTCTATTTTTTTTTTGTATGTTTGTGTATGGTTGAATGTCATGATGCGTGGAGAGTGTTTTTATAAACATGTTTGATTGCATACAATATGTTTAAATGTTGGTCATTCACTTATCACTGTTGTGTGAAGAAATTCGGATCCAATTAATGTTGAACTATGTTTTAATGTTGTATGTATGCTGAGTTAAATTCTTGATTGTGGTAGTTAAACTATGCATATGTTTATACACCAATTATAGAAGTTAACATGTTACCCTGAGATTCATTCATGAATCTCATACTTGAACAAAGGTATTGGCCGGTAGTGGATCAGGACGGAAGGGGAAGGCGGTGCTGTAGGCAGTGGCAGAGGAAGGTTGGTCTCAAAAGGAGTTCTTTATTTTATATATATTTTTGGATCTATTTTGGATGGGTTGTATAAGGAGTTTTAATTTGCAGTTATATTTTGTATGAATGTAATTAAATATCCCAGTGGGGATTAATTTTATTTCAAGCCAAGTTCATATTTTGTTTAATTTATCAGTTACTCATTCGTCCAAACCGGATCTTGTACGCTCCATTGCGTAGCAACTCTGATTATATCGGGAGATATAAGGGGGCGTTCAATCCCATATTCATGGTTTCAATATTCTCAGCGCCTTGCTCAAGGGACAAGCTATCAATTCTTTTATCAAGAAGATAACAAAGGAAGTGGGAGGGGAAATAATTATTTTAATTTATTTAATTCCAACTTATTATACCGTCAGCCCAGGATGACATAAACAAAATTAAGGCCAAGAAATACCATATCTGAATTCATAATATCTTAGAATTCAATATGAGAATGCAAACATTAGTGGAAACATATTATTTAAATATATAATCAATCAGAATCCCAGTCCAACGAGGATTTCATCTGACAACACATAACAAAGATGACAAACTTTATTCTCAGCTATTGTCCAGACAAAATCGCCTTCTACACCTATTTAAATTGAAAATGAAGAGCTTTCCAGCACTTAACAAACCAATATCGGCTAATTCGAGTCCACCCAATATAACCAATGGACTTACTTAGACCTTTAATGCTAACTTCTGAGCTGCAAGAGCTTCAGCCTCCAATGTTGGTTCCCACAATAGTGTAGTTTCTGCCAGTAACGATGTCACAACATATGGGTCCATGTTTGAAGCCGGACGCCGGTCCTCCAAGTAACCTACAAGTCAAGAGGATTGGCAAGGCAAAGAAATAAAAATCTAGAACACTGGTAGATTTCAGAAGTTAAACAGCATCAGTATGACGAATTCTGGACATAATATAAGTTTAAAGCAATGAAAATGAAGCTCGTGACAATTAGAATGGGAGCAGTAAACAAAATAGGGCTTGTATATGCTGACATTTTTTGTTTTGGAAAAATCAAAATATTTGGTAGAAACCAAGGCATGTGATTTTGCAAAGCATAACTGTTTGCAAAAGGGGGTGGGAAGTGGGAACTAAGTGCATCTCAATACAAGAGTAACCCAGAAATCTTTATGGTATGCTTAGTTAAAAGAGAACTACTTTGAAATAAATCACTTGAGTTGGAAAAATAAGCTGTGGCATTAGCAATCATTCAGAATTCTTGAGCAATTAAAAGTTAGATAATGCATATTAGTACATCTCATAACTGCAGACCGATTAAGGAGCCTAATTGTTCCTAGTGGCCTAATGGTAAGCAAAACCAACTACAAATTGCAAAAATATCGCCGGCAACTTTACCTTTGCCTTTCGCCTCAGTGTCTCTTCCCACACGAATTGAGCAACCCCGATTAGCAACTCCCTACAAGTTAGATTTTATGAGACAGCTTCAAAGAACATCAACTTTCTGTTGTTTTTACATTATTAATTCAAAATATATTACTCCCTTCAGTCCTAAATGTAGGACCTAATTTGAAGAGCAAGTTGTACTAAAAACTAGGTCATACATTTATGACCAGAGGAGTAACAATTTTAAGTCATACCCAGGAAAATGTGTTAATGTCGGCTGTCTCATGCTTTCCTGTCAACCTTCTCTCGTTTCCTTCTCCATATGCACTAATGTGATCCTTGTGACGAAGTGATAGGTTCAAAATTGCCTTCTTTATCACCTCAAAGCCTCCATCTTCCCTCATACTCTTCGTACTGAAAAACCAATGAAAGTTCAGCATTTTAGCAAACTAGCAAGTTACTAGGGTTCACTGTCACAATTCATGATAGGGACGCGGCCAAAAACCTGTAATTGGAGTGGCATCCTGCACCATTCCAGTCACCCTATTGACAAAAAATGCAAAAACATTAAAGATGATTACCAGTGAAAAAGAGTTGCTATGAGTTATAGCATTATAGTACTAAGTACCTGTATTGGTTTTGGATCAAGCGAGAGAACAACTCCAGCTTGTTCAGTGATCCTCTGTCAGAACAGAGGAAAAAACAACATAACTTATCAGATGATACAGAGTAAATGGTGACTAGAACAGACACAAATAACTCTGTTCACAAAAGATCACAACAATGTTCAGTTACAAGAAAAGGGAGTATTCTTAGTCCATCATAGATCTATCCAACCGGGAAAGAAGAGTAAAGACTTGAGTAAACAAAAATCACATTGCACATCATTTCTCAGACAAACTAGCACGCAAATAACAAGACATCAAGCTTCCGTGACCCTAAAGAATTATTCCGTCATGACATCTTCAGCCAATTCATTTCAAAACTTAACTTTCCAGTTTCAGATGGTCCAAAGGTATATGTATAATTAAAAGTAGGTAAACTGAATTACCTCAAGGATGTACCTTGCGCACCAAATATGATCACCAGCATCAATACCTACACTAGGACCAACTTGGAACTCCCACTGGAATATTCATGAAAGAAAAGGTAAGGCAAAGAATAAGCTCAAAATTTTCATAAGCCATAAAAGAAAGAGAATGGTGGGAGAAAGACCTGCCCGGGCATGACCTCCCCATTGGTACCACTGATGTTAATTCCAGCATATAAGCAAGCCTTATAATGAGCATCCGATATATCACGACCGAATGATTTGTCTGCCCCAGCAGAACAATAATAGGGACCCTAACAGATTAAGGAGTAATTAGATTCTACTCATGTAAAAAATTATCGAAATCCCATAAATCACAATGAAAGTTGAAAGTAGATGCAGGAAATGCATTACCTGAGGACCAGGATAACCTCCAACAGGCCAGCCTAAAGGCCAGTTTACATTTGTTTGAAGTAAAGTGTACTCTTGTTCTATTCCAAACCTTAGAACAATCAACAAAAACCATTAGCATGTTTTCTTCTTCAAGATCATGATTCAACAGTTGACAACAAAGGTTCAGTTATCTAAGATTCATAGAATTGAGCAAGTAAAGGGAAAATCCCATGCATACACAAAACTAGACATTGCCAGAAGGGGTATGCCATATGCATTGGACTATAATTAAATAGGCAATATCAATGCTGAACTCAATAGGTGGTTTTCCTAAGAACGTGCCTTTAGTTTTATGCATGGAAGAGCTCCATGCCAAGCAGCAGAACTCTCAAATTAAAATAATAGTTGGTTAATATTTTTAAAAAAATTGCCCATTAAAGCATACATTTCGTTACCACAATGGTGCGCTTATCCTTTCCTCTATGCATGTAATGAAGTATTACAATGAAAACAAGAAGAATATATACCATGGAACTTCAGCTATGACCTTTGGGTTACTAAAGATTTGAGCAGCTCGGTGCCGCTTGTTTGTGGGGATAGGCTCGCCTGCTGGGGTGTATGCATCACAAATTACCTATGCAAAACAGAATAATACAAATTATCTTAATGATATTTGAATTGTATTTCAATAAATCAACATTGGACCCTTTGAGATGTCCAAGCTCTTACCAAAATATTGTTACCCCCACGGAAAGGATCTCTGAAAATTGCTTGAGGACTGAATAAAGTCACAAATATAAATGAAACTGTCAAAGCATAGATTACAGAATAATGTCAAAAGGAGTCTAAGTTTAAAGAGTCGTACTATAGGATTACTTCACTGTCTTCGCCAGGTGCTTGTCCAGTGCTCGATCCATCATAATTCCACTTAGGAAGCTCAGAGGGATGTTCAACAGGCTTTGGTATAGTCTGAAATTGATATAAAATCCATAAAAGCATGAGATTAGGTAAATGTCAGCTAAGATGAAATCTAGCCTGTTCACAGCATTAGAAATAACATACTCTTGATTTGCTGCGCACATCAACTCCTGTCCCCCCAATCCTGTTCCACAAAATAATATGACATTGGCAAACACCAGTAGTCTCATACAGAAGCATAAAAATGGAAATGGTTATTCATGAGTGGATAGTTTTGTTAGTAATACAACTACCCATAACGTTTAATTCAAAGGTGAATATAAAGACAAAGAAAAGCATGCATAAGAGAGAGGGAGAGGGAGAAAGTGATATGAAATACCAAATATACTCCGCAATAATCCTATCAGTGAATGGTGTGATGTCCAAATTAAGCAGATTCTCTAGCCTGTTGATAGTACCATTTTCAGACTTGATTGCCAACACTCTGAATTTAGAAGAGCTGGTAGATGCACCTTTCTTATTTTGTCTAAATAGCACAGAACTCCATGTTTTTGATGAAATGGGGCTTGCATTGGCAGAAGTTTTTGTGATTCTCATCTGCCATTGTGTAGAGGGAGCCAAAATCTGGGCCATGTTCTGCTCCTTACTGAACATAATGAAGCCATGAGATATATAATTTTGATTTTATAATTACAGATTATGATTTTATATTGAGATTGACCACAAGATACATAGCATTTAGTTTGAAAGCATTATGTTTATTTGTTGTTCTTCAAATGAATACTAATGATGCCCCAAACAAGATAATATTGATATGCAGAAGGTGGCTAAGCCTGCCATTTTCTGCTCACCCTCCGCCCTCTCCCCACAAAGTTAATGAATCAGATTTGACTTTAAAGACAATTTCACAATTGGCCTTTTAATATGCCTTGTTGCATAACATCAGATTAGATGCATAAAACTAACATAAATAATTCTTTGAGGAAATCAGGTAAAATAATGATTAGCTAGCCAGGTCAAACTTCTTTACATAAACAACTTGATCAAGAGTTCATTTATATTTTATTTTATTTTTAAAAAAAAAAAGAAATTAGTTCAGGCTTAATGCAACATTTTTTAATATATATATATATATATATATATATATATATATATATATATAGCATAATCTTTCTATTTTTTGCCAGCAACTATAGATATAGCATAATAGAACCTTGTCCTTGGCCAAAATAACGGCTACTCTAATTTTTCAATTCTTCCTTGTTTACACTACTAAACCACCTGGGTAAATTTTAAGAGATATCCAAAGAAGACATTATTATCCCACTTTATTTGCTAGTATCTAATGAAGATATGGAATCATAAAGTTCTTTTCATGTTTGTTTCTATAAAATATCAAAAATCAAAATACTAGACCAAAAAGTATCAGCACCTTTCGTTTATTATTATAAATCATATATGAGGACAAAAGATTGTGCTTTTTCACAAGGTTTACAGACTTAACGAAAAAAACGTTAAGCCTTAAGAGAGTTAAGACTTCTTTTTTTGCTGGGCAATAACCATATCTGGACTATCGCCGTTCATAGGACTCATTTCAAGCGTGCCTCTTGTGAACTAACTTCTGCTAAAGCAAACAGCAACATCAAAAAGAGTCATTTAAAATAACAAATGTAACCAACACAACCTTTTGCCTTTTTCTTCATTTATTACACACAAAACAAACCATCATCAACCAACCAAGTAAAAAATGAGGTATTTGCTGAAATCAGTTATAATCATGTTGCAAACAGTTTATCTGCCAAAAAGGTCACTCGCAAACCATCATATAGATCATACATTTCCATTTTAACTTCGCCTTTTTTCAATAGAAAGAACAATGGTAGGTAATAGACAAAAGCAAAAACAAACACTCACCAGAACACAGTCGCAAAATGGCTAAAGCTGAGACGCTGGAAATGGGTTCAACCCCAATCGCAGATTGGGTCCCTTTTAGTGCAGTGAGCAGTAAGTAAGAGAGGAGAGGCTCGTGTGAAATAGGGGCTGATGACCAAAGCTAGTGGCTTTTCCAAAATAGATAGGGATGTCACATGTGTGGATGAAATTTGGTTTTCGTCCCTTGAGGGACCCCAAAAGAAGCATAGACTCATATCATGACATTATACAGATAAGGTTCTAAATTTTCCATTTGCAAAGACTTTGGAATTAGTGGTATAAACTATGTTCTTGGTGATTAAAAATGAATTCATGGGATTTTCAAAGCTTTTGCTTTGCTGTTGATGACGTTTAGTTCACCAATAATTATAATTAGCCCTTTCTTAGTGTTGAACTCAAAAAGGAACAAACCAACTTCCTTGAACTTTTCATTTTCCTAACTGTATATCTTTTCTGTCTTTCTCTTCTTACTTGTATTAAATTATCATACTTGTCCTATTTGAGGATATTAAATTGTTTGAAGTCAATTGGATTATATAATAATTAACAGGCCAACAAAATCACGACAAACTGGCTCAGCATGGATTAGAGTTTTTGCAAGAAGACTGAAAAAACAAAGCATACTAATTGTGATTTATAAATATGCCACTTGTTAAAACGAAAATGATTTATTACCTCCTGTCTTTTATATAATAGATAGATAATTACTTAGTGGATATTAAAAAATTAATTCAGTTAGTTATTTATAATAAATGTGTGCTGGTTAGCTTAAGATACTCTCTTTTAATTAATCAAGTGCATTAGAATTGCTCGTTGGAAACCTTCTTAATATGTGCAATCAATCGGATTATTTTGGGACAAAAATTATAAATTAAAGAGACAAAATGAATTAAGGTCTTATATTTATGATCAAAGTAAATCCATTTTCTAAATCTTATATTTACGACTTGAGAAAGTATTGAGATTATATTTATATTATTTCATTAGATCTATCAATAGAAAGAACCATACTTACATCAAGTTCTTTAGATCAATTATATCAAGTTCTCCGATTACACCTAAGCATGTGTCCTATTTTTTTTTTCATTTGAGTTTGTAATTAAATGATAATAATTCAAAAATAAAATATATGGTTATATGTGATTGGAGAACTTGACAAAATAAATATAAGGAACTTGACTTAAGTATTTTCCCAATCGAAATAGGAAGTAGTTTTCTCTAAGAATAATCATCAAAGAGCGATATAATTCTTTTATAAATCGATTTGATTATAAAATATTAGTATGGGAAAGCAAAAAATGATGAGAAGATACCTCAAATGGTGTTCTCAATCTCAGTATGTATTTTGTGTTGAAAACGAGGCAGGTATGAGAAAGAGATGCAAGATGGTGTTCAATCTGACTAATCTTGATTTTGCTATGTACTGTGATTGCTTTAAAAGTTGGGAAAATTCTTTTTGGTCCGTAAAAATCCCGAAAAAAGCGCCTCCTTAAAAAATCTGAAAAGCGCCTTTTCGCGGGATTTTCAAAATCTCATGAGTTGTTAACGAGGTTGATATAGTTGTTAACGCAGAATCTTGATATAGTTGTTAAATAGGGCGATTCAACATTAGAAAATAGTTGTTAACGGATCCCGATATAGTTGTTAACGCAGAATGACGATATAGTTGTTAAATGGACTGATTTAGTTATTAGAAAATTGTTTGAAAATCCCCGAAAAGCGCAAAAGCCTTTTCAGGATTTCGATTTTTGAGGGCGCTTTTCTCGAGATTTTTACGCCAAAAAGAGGCGCGGAAAGGATTTTCCTTAAAAGTTTGCAATATGACTATAATTTTAATTTTTAATGCATTTCAACGTAAAATTAAATAATGTTTGAACTTTATCTATCTTGTATGAGGAATTAGTCATTATGGTGTTCAATTGTAAAGTTTAGGTGATTAGTCTATCAATGGTTAGGTGGTTGATTTTGGACTAGCATTTGCATATATACTAATTCAATTAGTGATATGATATTCTTGTGGGGTAAAGAAAAAAAAATGATGTGAATATTAGCATAATATTAAAACTTAACATAGCTAATCAGAAAAACTAGTGAATTAGTGAACCAGTCCCTCACAAATTTAGTCAATAGTTTTGGATAAATTAATTGGGTTAGATTTTATATCTTTTCCTTTCCTAATCGATTCTAGAATATATCATTTTTAAGTTTTTAAGAAAATAGCAATCCATCATTTTATGCTTTAGTTACTCTCTTTTTTTTTTAATTATTTGTGATTTATACATAATTTTTTTTATTTACTTATAAATTAATGCTTTTTTTATTCGTATGATATTTTAATCATGACCTGTCTAATTCAAAATTAAACCTGATTTGAACTATTATTAACTATTAGATTACTATCTCGGCGAATTGATTGGCCGGTTTTCTCATTAGCTTGAAAGGTTGGCAATGAAGGTTAGTTAAGACATAGAGGTCAAATTTGTTAGACATGAACAAAGTGTGTTGGGATTGGTGGAAATTGTGGTTGGTGGATGGACTGTGTGGAACCAGTGGATAAGAGAGGAAACCAATATCAACCCCATGTGCTTTAACCTCTAAGTGGCCTTTTCTAGGAAATTTCAACTTCTATGTTTACTATTTTATAAAACACGACTGACTCTGATCCTATTTATAAATTTTTTTCGATAAATCACATATACCTTAGAAAGAGGTAGTTAGGCTCAATGATTATAGGATGAATTTTTAACTTTACCTTCTTTTATGATTGGATCATTTTCAACTCTTTCTTCTCTCTATTTTTATTGGTACAATTAATATGAACAAAATTGTCACAATCTCATTTATTTAGTCAAAAAAGACTTATAAATAAGACCAATTTTTTTTATCAAAAGAGACTTATAAATAGGATCAGAGTGGTAACTATCAATTATATCCAGTCTTTTTTATAAGGTGCTTGCTTATTTCCAAAGTGCATTAATTATTTTTTCATGTATGCCCATAATTAATAAGAGTAGTAGGTGGGAGTAATAATTAATATAATATTAAAGTTTAGTGCAATTAATAGGGGTAATATTGAAAGTTATTTAAATTTTAGAAAAATTTTATTGACTTTAACTGTTTTTATTAGTTTACGAGAATTGTTAGTTATTGTCTTATAATAAGGACCAGAGGGAGTAGATGAACTTTTATATTTATTAATATGTATATTTTGCATCAAATCTAATACTTTATTATTCCAAATTCCTTTTAGTATGAATTTCTATTGTTTATGCAATTACTCATATAATTAATTAATGGTAGATTCTGAGCAAAAAAAAAAAATGGTAGATTGTGTGGTGCTACAGTTTTATTGTTGCTTACAATATAGAACATGCAGTGGGAGGAAGGACAATTAATTTCTAGCGCATATACCACAAACTAGCGCTAACTAGCTCGATGGACATTTTGGGTCATGAAAGTTCGTGTCCTAGCCCACTTTAGGAAGGACCGAATGATTATTGGGCCAGGTCATACTATAATTTAGTAGGTTCAACTTGTACTCACAAAAATCAGAACTTGTACTCACACATCTTATCAAAAAAAAAAAAAGGAAAATCCATCTTAGAAGTCCTTTTTGGGAAAAAAAAATCCCAAAAAGGGCCCCAAGATCTTCATTTTAGGATAAATTCATTAAATTTTTACAACTAAAACAGATCGTATTTACAACAATATCGCCCCTTTCATTTACAACTAAAACAATCGCATTTATGACAATATTTTTACAACTAAAACAAATTTTTTGCAACAATATCGCCCGTTTACAACTAAAACATTTAATGAAAAATCCCAAAAAGGGCCCTTTCCTGGGTTTCCTGCAATCTTGGGGCCCTTTTTAGGATTTTTTTCCCAAAAAGGGCCCCAAGATGGATTTTCCCAAAAAAAAAACTTGTACTCACACAAGTACTAATATTAAAAAGGGTTAAATATCAATTTTACCCCTGAAGTACGCGCCTAGAAGCAATTTTGCCTCTGAAGTTTTCGGTGTAGCAATGTTGCCCCTGAAGTATAAAAACGTAGCAATGTTGCCCCTCTGTTAACTGCCCTAACGGTCAACGTTAGGGTTGTTAACGGAGGGGCAACATTGCTACGTTTTTATACTTCAAAGGCAACATTGCTCCAAAAAAACATAACAATTTTGCTCCTGAAGTATAAAAACGTAGCAATGTTGCCCCTTCGTTAACAATCCTAACGGTCAACGTTAGTTGACCACGTTGACTGTTAAAGTTGTTAACGGAGGGGCAACGTTGCTACGTTTTTATACTTCAGGGGCAACATTGCTACGCCGAAAATTTCAGGGGCAAAACTGTTCATAGGCGTGTACTTTAGAGGCAAAATTGATACTTAACCCTATTAAAAATTTATTCATTATTGTACCCCAAAAAAAAATTATTTGTACCCAAAAAATGTAGATATCACAATCCCAACCATGAAATAGCTGACCTAGTACATGTACCAACATTCCAACAATGCCTCTAGTGTGTGCGTTACAAATTCGTTAACTCATTCTAGATCATAGTCTCAAGCTTTCTTGTTCGCTTGATAATTTATTACATCCATTATCTGACAAGAAATAGTCTAACAAAAATCAAGGTTTATGATAGTATCCTACCACTCCACTGAAGTAATTTTTCAGGTGTATACAATGCTCTAAGTATTTTGTAGTGCACCTAACATCCTGAACTATTTTTTCAAGGACGCTCATCACACTAAATTACTTTTTGGTGCAATGTTATACTTAACAATTTAGATAATTTACGGTGTTAGATACACCTAAAAAATCATTTTAGGGTGTTGGATGCACACACACAAAAAAAAAAATAGTGTGTGGTTCTAGAGGCACATACAAAAGTATTTCAAAGTGCTAAATGTTCCAAAAAAAATACTTTAAAATAATGAATGTACCATAAAGTATTTTAGAGCACTGGATAATATTTCAAGTGTTAAATGCCCCCTAACCCTAAACAATTGATATTCATGGTTTTTTATTCTTTTAAAAAACGAGGCTATCCCGCCGGATTAAATGGATAAGCATTAATAATTACTTTCATCCTTTACTCAAGTAATATTTTCCTGCCCCGCAAATAATTTCGCAAACTCTCAGGAACTTCTATTTCGTGGAGTATCTACGATATTACTCAAGTAACAATTCTTGTTACTCAAGTAATATCTTTCCAGTGAGTTTTTATTTTGAAAATATGCGATATTTACTCAAGTAATTTATTAAGCTACCCGAGTAAGTTTCCTTTCGAATCACAGAAACCATCGGTATGCTCTTAATCTCTGCTCTAATCATTATGGGTCATTATCTAACTACTCTTAAATACTCTCAAACTTATTTCAATTACTTCTAATAATCTTTTTGAGTGAATTTCAATTGATTAATCTTGTTTAAATTGAGATTAGCCGAAAAGCGATCCGACGTGTCAGAAGCATTAAATGCAACTCAGAAAACAGAGGATTCAAATGGAATAAATGCTCTGAGCAGATGAATACATTCCTTCAAGACATACTTATTCCGGCTATTATTCTAAGTCATCTTCTGCACAAGTACAATCGACGGGGAACGCATTTAATGAAGCAACGGTCGATTAATCTCAATTGAATCCATCTGTGCCTAACGGAATTACGAAGAGACACAACGGCTACATTCAAAGCTTCACAACAGCATTAATTGAAGATTGCTATAAATGCTCACCACATTCAATTCCGCCAACTACCAAACTACCGAAACTCTGTGATCAACTGTTTCATTCACTTCATTTAATATCTTCGAATATTTTGTACTTCAATGTTTATTAACTATCTACTCAGTGAGGAGTTAAATACTTATTTGATTTTCTGCCTAAATCTTAAGGTTGAGGAACCTTAAGTGTGGATGTACGATTACAACTTGTAAGGGAGAGTGAATCCTAGTGTGATAGGATCATCTCGAATACAGAGTGTGTGATTGTAACCGTTTGTGGATTAGTGAAATACCCAAAGCATTTTGGGACTGAACGTAGGTCGAGGAATTAGACCGAACCAGTATAAATTGTCTGTATCGTTTTTCTCTCTATCTCTGTCTCTATTCTTCGTGTTCGTATTTATTATCCACTTGGTGGTTTGTAGATCGAGTAGGCTTTTGGCCATAAGTTTTAAATTATGACTTTTAATTGTGGATCCACTTTTGTGAAACTTTTAGAAAGTTATGGTCATATATGAAAATAGAATTATTCAAGAAAGTTATGGTTGTGATGAATGATATTATAGTTGTGGAAAATGATAATGGACCTAATGATGAATTATATTATTGAGCTTTGAAAGTGCCCAAAGTTAATTATCATATTGTGTTGTGTTTAATACTTTTCTTAATCATGATAAACTAACGTCTTTCTTTTTCTATGATAGCATTGTTGTTAAAATGATGTTGTTTTCTTAATACTCATGATGGTTTTGTGAATTCATATTCAATTTTGTTTTGGGTAAAGGTGCAAAAATACACATGTGCTTTACCCCAAGGAGCGCTCAGCACCAAATGCTTTTTTTGGGAGAAAAAATACATATGTGGTTACAATTTAGGAGTAAAAGTCACACAAAATCTTCAGACATTAGATGTTGACCGTTAAGTAGCCATGGTTGACCGTTAATGGTGATGTGTATGATGAATTGGAGTGAAAAGAAGCCAAATGGGGAAAAAAGTGCTGACTAGGATAAGCTGACGGTGCAAGGTTAAACAAATTGGGGAAAAAAAGAAACTCTAAAATCGAATCAACTTAATAAATGTCTTGGGGCTACAAACTAATCCAAGGAAATCGAACTACGAAAGAAGAACTAGGGTTCTTAAGCGACGATAGCGGGCAAATCGAGAGTGAGCTGAAGGCAAATCGATTGACAGCACAACGACAATAGTGATGATAGCGGTGGCTAGGGTACAGCGACGATAGCAGTGGGTGAAAGCGACGATAACGGAGGCTCTCAGATCGTTGTTCATTCTCATTAGGTGCGACGCCAAGGTGTGGTAAGATTTCTCCCATTTCTATAACTACATATAATTGAATTTACGGAAGATTGATTTCATAGATTAACTTGCATTCAACAATTATAAGTAAAGCAAGACATCTTGAGCAAAAAAGAATTGTACCTAAAAAGGGTAGCCCTCCATACAAACAATATCTACATTTTGAACTGAATTGTGTGCAACTTCATCTGCCCCTTTTACATTATGATTAAATTAGATTGTTAACATGACAAACGATCCTAATTGGCTCCGTATTTCGCTGTACTTCTCACATTCGACTCTAGTTTACTGTTAATGCAGCAAATAATTTCTCCGTAATGTAAACTTTTACATTTAAAAAATGGTGGTCTACTTAAGCTAGTTGGTCTATTTTATTTGAACTAGTTTGTACTATAGAGTTTTCATCATTAAAATAATTATTGCATGCTCATTGGGCTACTCTGACAGATTAATTAACTTAGCAACTAATTATTTGTCAGCTTTGAGCCATCTAAATTGCCATTATCCTGTAGTGATTTCATGTCCAATCCAAATTAAAGTTACAAAATCTGTTTCTGCGCAGCTTCAACATGGTTTCCATTTATTATCATAATTTGTTCTTACATAGTTATTTCTTTTGATCCTTTGCATATGTGTAGTGGCAATGACATCAAAGGGCAAGGACAAAGTGGTAAATGAAGAAGGAAGTGAAAATACAGTGAAAGGGAAGGGTGAAAGTGCAGGACATGAAACAGTAAATGAAGAGTACACTGTAAGAGGAAATGTGGAAGGGTTCATTGAAGAAACGGGACCGAGTGATGACTATGATGAAATAGAATTCCTTGGTTATGAGTACAATGTTCCAGAGGATGAGGAGGACAGTGATGTTAATGTGCATGATAAACAGTGCAATAGGTCTTATGATGATGATTGTAGTGATGATGATAGTTATATGGGGCAAAGTAGTAGTTCAGATATAAAAGAAAGCGTGTATGATGACTTTGAAGCTGGGGAGTTTGATGTGGAGGATAAGAGTGATGCTAATGAGGATGGCTTGGGGAGCAAAAATAATGATGTAACCTTCTCTCAGGTTACAGCTTACTTCCTCATGTATCCCATCTTAATAAATGATCATCTTCTAGGCAAATTATGATCATTTGGTTTATTTAGACAGCTCAAATAGATTATTAGTGATCAAAATTGATTGAAAATTAAAGTATTGTAACTTGTGCAATTCATTTAATTACATCTGCCATTTCCTTACTCATTTCATACTAATACATCTTATGCATATCTTTTGCGTATCTTGCTTATAATGTCCTCTGAACACTAATGCCTCTTACTCATTTCCCTTTAATAATGTATTATTTTGTACATAAGGTAAAACCTGAATTTAACTACTTCTGATCCTTGGTATTGCAGCCTGGTCTTAATTCTGAGCTTGTTATCGAAGAGGGCACATCACATGACTATATGCGCATGAATGCTGACCCACAAACCCAATTTCCAATTCCAAATGAAAGGGAAGTGAGATTGTCTCGGGGTTGTAACTCCAGCGAGCCAACACGTTCAAGATCCATTCAGTTTCAACCCAAATCACTCACTGTTGCTTCACCTTCTGACCTTCCATTTCAGCCGCGTGGTCTACAATGGTCTTCGGACCAACAAGGACAAAGGAAAGGAGGCTTTTAATTAGGGCTATGTGTACAAGTAAAAGGGCTTGGGTTGTGTAATTATTTTGCTTATTAAACTGTATAGTTATTTTTGTATGTCTCTGGCCTTTAGTAGTGTGACAACATGCTAACATTGTTGTACTGCATTGTTCAAGTTAGCCATATCAATAGGCTTTTTTGCTGCCTATTTATTAGTGTTACTCATCCCCAATTTTGTGCCTTTTTTACTCTTCCTCAATGGTTGTTTCCATATCATTTTGGAATATGGATGGTTTGTTGGCTTCCGTTTTTGTGGGTATTCTCATCCACAATAATTCTTGAAATATTAATAAATAATGCTCAAGAATGCAAATATATTCATAAAACATTATAACATTGATGATTGTGTAAATTGGGTACACAGCATAGGTGATGTTTCATGAATTGTTTAGGTTTACATGTTCATATGGTGGCCTATGTAACAAAAGAAAGACATGGTTAAGACACCACAATCTAATATAGCGTACGTGGAATAAAAAACAATAGAGGGCAAGGGTCAAATAAGTGGAAGTAAAAGCCCTTACTTATACACTACTTTCAAACTCGAAGTGTTCCCATATGAAGCACCACATCTTGGGGTACCCTTAGGCTGATGCCTTAAATTATACTCATCCAAAGTAATTCTTTAAATATTAATAAATACATTAACCCTTACAAGTACATTACAATACACAAGAAAATTACACTTAATCCATTGACATATACAAAAGTAATCATCAACCCTTACAAATACATTAAGATCAACAAATACATTACATATCACTCATACTTTGCCTAAACTCTCATAACCACAACAAAAGTAAACATCAACCCTTACAAATAGATTAACAATAACAACACCCAAGTCAGTAACAATATTGCTAATGCAAGTTTGAACGTGCATTGCACCTTCTTCACTTCACTTTCTTTCACTAAATGTTCAAATTTCATCTTCATCACCTCACCTTCAAGTGCAACAAGCTCTTCGTACCACTTCGCACATGCATCCCCTCTTCAAAGATTATTGTTTTCCTCATATAGCTTGTCTATGTCATTGAGTAGCTCTTTGATAACTTGATTTTCCCTTTCCCCAAACCCACCATCGTGCCATTCGAAATATCCACACCCACCATCCTATGAAATTTCATCACCAACTGTTACAAATGAACAACCCACACAATTGAAAATCTCATCCCACATCTAACAAATCTTACCTGGTAGTAATTTCGGCACCCATAAAACCTCCTACCTGGGTTTCCTTCCAACCACGACGTCTACCTGGGAGCTAACAAATTGTAATGGCAATACCGCCTCGGACCTTCGTATTGTTCCTCGCAACTAGGTCTTCTCAGCAAAACCACCTTTCTTCTCGATTTCCCCGCCCTCCCTATTGTCGATGTTGAAGACGAAGCCATCCAACTCCCTCTCGATTTCAAATTCCTATATATCAATTAGGACAAAAATCAACTTATTTATTAGGTCCTATATATCAAGAATAGAACAAGTACCCTGATATTGAGCCAATTTATAAATGGTAATGATTAATAATTAATGACATTTTCATATTATACAACCAATTTCATTTTAATTATTTAGTCACATAGTGAGCCACTTGAAATTAAGACTCTACACCTCAATCAAATAAATAACATCACCCATATACTTGTGCTTTTTCATCTCATAATACTGATTAAATCCTTAGTACATCATTATGTTTGTTGTGAGAAAAATAAACCAAGTCATCTTGCCATCAGAAACCAAAAAAAAATCAAGAAGCCTCCATGAAATTGCTTGCATATTATTGTAAGACTGAATGTAACAAATTTTCATTTCAACAATGTCGTTACAATGAAGTCGTCTTGCCTATATGAATGGATGTTTGTTATTTAATTACTTATGGTATTTGTGGCACTCACCTTCAATTCTCTACGGGATGATTGCTAAATCACTTGTCCAACCCTCTATAATTAGTTTTACTAACAGCAAAAGTTTTACTGGTAAGTTTAGATTCCCGTTCATTTGCATTCTTATAATTCTCTACAGAAAAACCAAAAGTTCTTATTGCCCTGTATGATCTATGAAACGCAGATTAAAGGAACAAAAGGATGAACACAACAATGTATCGAAGATTAATAGAAGCTACCGACCTGACCACACACCTCGGCGTCGCAGTTAATAAGAATGGAAAACAATCTGGGAACCTCTGTTATCGTCGCTGTGCAAAACCCTAGCTCACCATTTTCTACCCAATCAATCGTGCTTCACCAATCGCATGAAGAACCCTAGCTCTCCATTTTCTTCTTCGCTCACTCAATTTTCTTCCTCGCTCGATTTCCCCAATTTGTTGGCCGATAGCGATGGTGGGTTTCAGTTTTCTGGTTCTCCTTTTTAATCCTCATCACAAGTTTTTGGTTTTCAGATTTAAACATTTTAACGTGGCTTTTTTTTTAATGTTTCCCTGTCAGCATTTGGAAAGAAACACAGGTGGCAACAGTTAACACCAAGATAACCAACGTTTTTTCCCCAAACGTTTTGTGTGACTTATGCTCCAAAATGGTAACCACGTGTGTATTTTTGATCCAAAAAAAAGCATTTGGTGCTGGGTGCTCCCTGGGATAACGCACATGTGTATTTTTGCACCTTTACCCTCTTTGAGGAAGACCCAAGTTATCCTCCCTCTCTTTGGTGAGGACTCCACATCTCATACTCTTAACATATTAATTAATATATCCATTTATAGCGTTCAATTACTAATCATGATCTTAACTAATAAGATAAGATCTTAACCATGGTTCAATATTTCAACACTTATAAATTATAGGACAAAAAAATCTTTTTTCTCTACCATATAAGTAGCAATAGAGTAGTATATTAGGACCAACCCTAATTATCTGAAAGCCATCTTTATAAATAACCCTTTATCTGTGTCCGTGAATTTAAAACAAAACCAGGGACCTTATCAGCTTATCTATCCCTTTTTCAGTAACTTAACTTTGACACTTATCAATTATCAACCATATCTTTTCAATATATATACACCCTACCTCAGATTATTAGTATAAGAGTTAGTTACAATGTTGTATTTATTCATAAATATAAGACATCAATCAATTTTATCTCCCGAATTTATAATTCTTTCTTCAAACTCCAAAAGTGTCCCTATTGATATTTTATATATAATTGGGGAGTTGGTCTTTGTTATAAATGTAATACTTATTTTTCATATTTATCAATCTTTTCTAAATTTATTATCCCTATTGTTGCTCCCTCAACAATAATTAAATAAGAGAGAGAGGGAATTAAGGAAGATGATTAATATATTTTTTAAAAAAATTATATTACCTAGCTCCATTAATCTAATCAAATTAAGTAAATAAGTCTTATATTAAAGACCAAAGAGAGTAATAAATAAACTCATCACTAAAACTCGAATTTAAAATCCCAGTTTTCATAATACCTATATAATGACCATGAGAAAGACGGCAAGAAATTTTTTGAATTGGCAAAACCAACTTTAAGACTTTGTGACTTCTCATATACAAGTTAGTTTGGTAATAATAGGAATTTGGATAAGACCTTGGCTTATAAACTTATAACCAAAAGGTTTTTGGCGATGAAACCATACATATAAGTATAATCAATGACCTACCTTAACTCGAAATTTTAAGATTTGAATTTATTATAGGTTGTCACACATGGGTATGTATAAGTCCAATTTCATTGATATGAGATTTATCACACCAAATCAGGTTTACGTTTTCTTTGATCAGGAAATCTGGGCTACTCACCCTTGATATTCTAATATTATTTTTTTATATATACATACTATGATATGATGCCTTTTTTTTGGTTAATTCAAGCATTTCACCCAAGATGAGTGAATTAGGTGATATTTAAAAAAGTTAAAAACTAAATCAAACTTAATTATAAGATAGGAGTTAGAAAGATATCATCGAAGAGAGAGATAAAGATAGACACGAGAGATTTATATTAGTTCGGTCTAATCACTTGACTTATATCTAGTCCCCAAAAACCCTTCTAAGTGTTTCACTATTCTTCTAAGATTAGTTAGACTCTTGGTGTCTTAGTAAAAGCAAGCTTTTTTTTCGAAGAACACTCGCTCCCTTTAAATTTTGCAATCAATGCTAACACTTAAGGTCTCACCGCCTTAAATAACTAACCAAGTGTAATAAATGATATGTAACTATCTCCCTTAAAGGGTAAATTAAATAAGTACTGAAGTACAATGATTCTCTTAGAAAAATTGAGTACAAGATTTAGCAATGAACAAAACAGGAAGTTCGTTGAGAGTTGGTGCCTTTGTCTTGAATGCTCAAGTACTTATAGGTTGGAAAGAATTAATGGCCATTGAAGATTTAAATATAGCCGTTTGAATGATGAGGTCATTTCTTCAACCTTTAATGTTACTGTTGGAGGATAGAGATGATTTTCAATTGGTTGAGGAAGTTTGCATTAAATGCCTCTGCAAAAATTGCTTTTTGCTAATTTGTGTATTAATCCATGCACTTGAAACATGTTTATACAAGTGATTAGTAATGTTAATGTATAAGACCAATTAGAAGTGAAAAGAACATGATTAAGAGTGATTTGAATGAGTATAAAAAATCCAAGACGGTGTTCTAAAACTTACACTGCATTACTTGAGTTATATGTCTCTTTGCTTTAAATTCATTTTGAAAAGCTAAAGGATCATTCTTGGGTTCATTGGAGTAATATGTGTTAACTCTTGTATTTTGATGATCACAATTTCCAGATTATTGAATTAAGTATTTTATATCTTTTAAGTAATCATGCTCGAGTAGAGCAGAATCTTGCTCGAGCATCATCGGGTCCTCTGAAGGAAATCAAAGTGATGTACAAGTGACCATGCCCGAGCAACCTTCGAAAGCGTCAAGAAGCATGATCTTGCCCAAGCAAGGTAATAATCATGCCCGAGCAACATCGTGGCAAAGGCAAAAAGTACAACTTCAAATATGTCTTGCCCGAGCAAGATAAATTGTTTGCCCAAGCACCATGCCCGAGCAAAGATAATTGTTTTCCCGAGCATCATGTCCGCTGTCCCAGAAATGGAACTTTGCTCCAGTAAAGTTGAGAAGCATGCCCGAGCAACATCGAGACAGAAGCAAAAAACCACAGGTCAGGTAAGCTTGCCCGAGCAAAGAAGAAAGCTTGCCCAAGCAAGCTGCCCGAGCAAAGGCCAAAAGGCTGCTCGAGCATCATCAAGTTTTCGCCTCTGTCTGAGTCTTGCTCGAGCAAGAAAGATAGTTTGCTCGAGCAACATCAAGTAGAAGCACTTAGTTCTTTCACAAAGAAGAGCTTGCTCGAGCATGAAAAATTTATCATGCTCGAGCATCACTGGTCTGTAGTGCCTTCTTGCCACTCAAGAGAGTTTGCCCGAGCATAAAGAATTGCTTGCCCGAGCATCATGCTCGAGCAAAGGAAAAAGCCTGCCCGAGCAGACTATGTCTTCTTCTTGATGTCGCCTCTGCCTGGAGTTTGCCCGAGCAAGCTTGGAATATTGCTCGAGCAAAGATATCTCTGTTTTGAAATTTGTTTCTGCATAATTTACGAAATCATTGGTTTTGTCTTATTACTTCTAATTATCACTTATTGAGATTACCAAATGCTCTTAACCAGTGTATTGATGAGTTTCAGATTATATAAATACAAATTACCAGCAGATTTGGATAAAGTAACTTCGTCTGACAGAGCATTAAATGAAGTTACCTAAACCAGAGCTAAATTGGTCTGATCGAAGTAAAGCTTCTCTGATTTTCCCATTGCGCATTAAATGCTATTTGACAACGGATATACAAAAAGAATGTAAGAGATGTTTCTCCACAAATTCTAGCTGTGACATTCAAACGGACGAAACTGAGACGAAGCGGTTCATCTGTCTAACGGCTACCTTAATGAGTCACAACGGCTGATTCACAAATCTTCTCCAACGGTCATTAATGGCATCACCTATAAATAGGAGGAGCATTGAATTCGGACAACTACCGAAACGCTTTGAAATTAATTTGAGTCTGATTCATTCGCTGTTTTAACTACTTCATTAATATCTTCGGATATCTTGTGTTCTTCAGTGTTCATTTATTCTACTCGTGAGCAGTCTTAAACACTTATTCATTCTATTCAGATTGTTAGACTTAAGGTTGAGGAACTTTAAGTGAGGGTGTATTAATTACAACTTGTAAGGGGGAGTAGAGTCAGATAGATCATCCTTCATTTACAGAGTGTGTAATTATATTTGAAAGATAGTGGAATCCCAGGTGTTCTGGGGATTGGACGTAGGTCAGTGAATTAAGACCAAACCAGTATAAATTGCCTTGTGTCTATTTCACTTCTCTGTTTTATTCTTATATTTCTGTGTCATCGTGTGTATTTCAAAAGAGTTTTTGAAATCACCTATTCACCCCCTCTAGGTGATATTCCACCTTCAATATGGAGGTATGTTCAAATTATAAGGTCACTCGAATGATATTGTTGTGAAAACACTAATGACTTCCTGGATCATCAAGGTGTTGTGGAAGTGATCTTAAACTTTGATTGGTCACTTGAGTGATCAATCTGAAAATGCTTTTTAGAAAATATGATCACCTCCAAGATCACTTGAATGCAGTGAAAGTGGTTTGTAATTTGGTTCATCACTCGAGTGCTTATTCGAGTGATCAAGTTGAACTTAGTTTAGTTTTAAAGGAAAAAAAATAAATCATTGCCATAATCACTTGAGTGTAGTGAAAGTGATGAGAGATTGGTAGGTCACTCGAGTGATCTTTTGAAAAACATTTTTGAAAGAAATAGATAACTGGCAGAATCACTTGAGTGACATGAAAGTGATGCAACTTTGTTGGATCACTCAAGTGATGATTTGGAAAACAATTTTACAAACTTCAGATCACTTTTAGGATCACTACAATGGTGTAGAAGCGACGACTAATTGATTCATCACTCGAGTGCTCACTTGAGTGATCTTGTCGAAAAATAACAAATCACTTCCAATGTCTGACAGGGTTAAGAGCAATTTTTCAGAGTACATCACTCGAGTGATATGTAAGATTTTTTATAACTGGCTTACTCACTAACAGTGGGTTAAATATGACAAAGTCTGGACATAACACTCGAGTGATCAAGTGATCCACTCTTTTTCACATCACTCGAGTGCTTAGCCACTATTAACTTTAAAAATGGTGTCTTAGTTTTCAAATCCATATTTCTCTTCCAAAACAAATCCTTAGTTTTGTTATCATCAAAACATGGAGTCTAACATTTTTTACCTTTAAAATAATACTCCATTCATTCCTTAATATAAGACATATTTACCTAATTTGATTAGATCAAGGATGCTCACCAAGTTAGTTTATTTGACATGTATCTTCTAAAACATCCGAATCATATTTCTTAATTTCTTCCTTTCCATCATCTTTGATTATTGTTGAAGAAGCATCAATAAGGGTAAATTAGGAAAATATTGACAAATATAAAAAATAATAAATCTCATGTTAAGGACCTAAGAGAGCATGAAAAATCAAGATGTTGTTACTTTAATTAGTGTACTCCGGTTAGTTTAGATGTACTAGATCAAAGATTTGCAGGAGAATGACGAATAAATACCAAATGAAATTTCAAAACCCCCAAAAGTATGTTAAAATTTGTAAAGGACATAAAAGTGACAAAGATCAAATTGAGATTTTGAAATGTTGATGAATTTACCATTATGCCCTATCTTCCTCTTTCTCTCTCCTCTCTGTTTCTTCCTCCTCCTCTTCCTGCCGCACCACCGCGAGACCACGACCTCTTCTTCTATTCCCACTACAATGATCATGAGACCTCTGTCTTCAACCTCAATCATCGTCCCATCATCTTCAACCTTCCTCTTCAAAGAACTAGATCAAAAACTAGATATGCAAAAAAAAACCAAATCCATCTTCAACCTCAATTACACCGTTTGTCTTCGTGCTTTCCTTCTAGATCCGTTGCGCACAACCTTCTTCTTGGTTTGTTGTGCCACCTTCGAACCTACCCCTTCTTGAGTTGAACAGTATTTGGGTTTTGAGGAAGAAGAAGGTGAACTGTAAATGTGAGATTTAACAAAAGTCGTAATAAGATTAACAAGTTCATGAATGCATTTAAAAAGCCTTGTAATGGGTTTAACAAGTTTATTTGTCAGGTGAAAAAGGTCACTTTGGTGAACCCAACATATGAGCATGATGAACAAAAATAGTAATGAGATTAACAAGTTCATAAATGAGTTTAACAAGTCTTGTAATGGGTTTAACAAGTTCATTTGTCAGGTGAAAAACATGTCACTCTAGTGAACCCAACATCTGAGCACTATGAAAAAAAGTCGTAATGGGATTAACAAGTTCATGAATGCATTTAACAAGTCTTGTAATGAGTTTAACAAGTTCATTCGTCTTGTAATGGACATATTTTTCACCTGACGAATGAACTTGTTAAACTCATTCCTAGACTTGTTAAATGCATTCATGAACTTGTTAATCCCATTACAACTTTTATTCATAGTGCTCAGATGTTGGGTTCACCACAATGACATTTTTCACCTGACGAATGAACTTATTAAACCCATTACAAGACTTGTTAAATCCATTAGTGAACTTGTTAATCCCATTATAATTTTTGTTAAATATCACATTTACTATTCACCTTCGTCTTCCTTAAAACCCAAAAACTGTTCAACTCAAGAGGGGGTAGGTTTGACGGTGGCGCAATAGACTAAGAAGAAGGTTGTGAGCAATGGATCTAAAAGGAGAGCACGAACACAAACGACGCGATTGAGGTTGAAGACGAATCTGGTTTTTTGCAGATCTAGCTTTTGATCTAGTTCTTTAAAGAGGGAGGTCTCGCGATCACTGCGGTGGGAAGAGAAGAAGAGGCCATGGTCTCGAGGTGGTGCGGCGGGAAGAGGAGGAGGAAGAGAGGGAGAGGAGAGAGGAAGAGGAAGAGATGACATAATGGTAAATTCATCAACATTTTAAAATCTCAATTTGATTCTTATCATCTTTATATCCTATACAAATTTTAACAGACTTTTGGGGGTTTTGAAATTTCATTTGGTATTTATTTGTCATTCTCCCAAGATTTTCTCATTTTCCTTTTTCCTCCTCATCACTTTTTGAGTATTAAATCAACATTTGAATCGTTGATATTTTCTCTTTTATAAAATTATTATCAAAATATTAAATTATAAAAAATAATTAATCAACTCAAATTGGTAAATTTTGGTATGAATAGTTTAAAAGTGTAAAAAAAGAAAATAAAAAAAATATTTAATATAAAACCAAATCTCAATCATTCAAATATTAGACCTTATAATTAGAGAACCAAGAAGAAGGGAAGAAAAAAAAGGAGAGAATCCTCCCTTAATCACACAAGCCGAAGACTTTCACATGAAGCCTACAGTGTTACACAAAGTAAACAATCACACAAGCCGAAGACTTTCACATGAAGCCTACACTGTTACACAAAGTAAATAAGAAGGGAGGTGTAAAATTTATCCCAACTTTCTTTCCATATCCATCTTGTGCATTATGGTGGATTTATAAGCATTGCACATTCAAAAACTTTCCAGATGGAATTTTCTGGTTTCTGACCAAAAACCAATTTACAGGGAGAATTTTGTTGGCTTTATATAAATGATGCAATATATATATATATATATATATATATATATATATATATATTAAATATATCAACATAGTATTATGTTCTCATAAGCATTAATCCATCTTTTTATGGATGCTTTAATTCATGATTTACGGATCGATAATCCGGAAATAGCTAAGCTTTATTCAAACATTATTGCAACTTCAGGTTGCGTTCTTACAAACTTGGTTTGCAATGGGCCCAAATAGATCTGTTTGATATATTTCTAGATCCATTACCATTACCAATCATGACCTATGATATTTACATAGTCATTTTTATTTGAGAACAAGCAAGACACATAATCATTCGAACAATATGTTGTTATTTATGACTTTCGGATGATCAAACAAGTCATGCCAACAATAAATTTATTTAAATCAAGTAAATTCCTGGTTTACTATAACATATATCTCAACCAATCATAGACTTTTTTAGACTTTATATAACTTTTCAACTTTTCAAAAATTAGCTCACACTTGTATTATATAACTCACTTGTTTTCTGGCAATCTCCCCTTTCAAGTGTGAGTTATATAAACATACTTTCTTTATATTGGTATTTCAAAATCACTTTCAAATTCTTTAAACTTTGAAAGGAAAATTTATGTTGATTCTTCAAAAATAAACATATAATATAATATCACTAGATAGTCCAATTCATGATTAATATACTTCAATTAATTTATATATGCATAAAATATATGTCTATCACATAATATCATGTTAAAATAACTTAGAATGACCTGGGATTTATTATCATACATATGATAATTCTCTAGTTTTTACATTAAATTTATGATATGTAATCATAATAAATTTAAATAATAACAACAACAAATTTAAACGTTGTATTACCTTGTAGGCTTATTCTTTATTTTGAGCTTTGGCTTCATAAATCTCCTCGCTCATTTCCTCTTTGAATGTTTCATTGGTAGTAAACTTTGTATACAAATCAACCTTTTGATTTGCTACATTTGTAATTTTTACAATTACAATCTCTGTTATCTATAAACTTCTAGTTTAATTGACAATTTGCATTACTAAACTTCTTTTAGTAGTATTTTCTGTGATATCTCGCATAAATCTTTAAAACTCAATAAGTTTCTTTAATACTTGATAGATTAATCAATACATAATTTGTTCCAAAATATTAGCTCTTTCAGAGTTTTCAATCAAATTTATACTACCAAATAAATATATAGTCTAAACATTAGTTTCTCAAAATATGCTAATTAGTCCTCGGACTATTAGCCTTTAGACTTATTATAACATAATCTCTACAAATTATTGTCTTCCTTTTCCAAGATTACAAAAATCATTGTATCATACAATATTTAAAACATAATCCTTCGTAATTATTTATAATAATCCATAAAAAAAAAAATTTCTTACCATGTCATTTCTTTAAACCAATATTGTTCTATTACAAAACAATTATGAGAAAATTTCTTGTCATAAAATTATAATATTATGACTACTAGCCATGCAATAAAATAATATAAACACGAGGGACCTAAGGCCAAAAGTTTCTCCCCCTTCAGCTGTCTTCACGTGGGAGGTTTGAAAATGTGTTTGAAGAAAATTACATAACTTGACCCCAAAATAAATAACATTTTAGTACCACATAAAATTATAGTACATTGTTAAATATTAATAATTTAGATTTTGTGATAAAATTTAATATACACACATACTGTAATTTTTTGAAAAGAAGTACTATTCAAAACTAATTTTAGTAATCCTTTCTTTTCCAAATTGTTCATTTTCCTAAAATCACCACTCCAACTATTGAAATTGATTTTGAGGCGATATATAAATAATACTTATCTTATCGGATAGTTTATATCAAATATTTGACCTTAACAAATATATCATGGCTTACAATAAATACAAAACAAATAACCTTGCATACAACAATAACATGAAATTCTATCATGTTTTTATACACAATAATTTCACTTTATATGGTTCATATTAATAATCTTCCCTCACTTCCTAGTTTTGAACCACCATAAATAAACATATCCATATGTAAACATATTCACACACATGTCCACAACCATAATTAAATTAATTAAGTTCACTTCTGTGGAGTGGAGCATATTAGATGAGATTCCCTTACAACAAAAAATTCAAGCTTTTTGTTTGATCATATGAAGACAATATACAAAACTAAGCTTTTATGTAAGCGGTAGAACCATCACAAGGAGGTATATTTATATTGTACATAAAAGTAAACATTATCCCATCATAAAGAAAATAATTGTATAATAAGACAAGAAATTAATTTAAAATATTTCTTGACTTTTCAAAATATTCACATTTATAATAAACTTTTAGAAGAACAACCATCTTCTGTCATACAATTCCATTAAAATTGATATTCATTTTGAGACATTTATACAAATGATACCATACAAAATTATGGATTAGGCCTTCTTTTTTTTCATAATTTCGTATGTCTCTTGATGCCACATTATCATTTGGCATCGATAATTAATGAGAAAGTTATTATTAATAGTAATGATAATAAAATGACAAATAATAAATAAAACATAAACAATAAATATTGTGTTAGCAAACATAAAAATAAATGTTATGTTAGTAAGCTAAAAGTAAATGTTATGTTAGCAAATACAATTCATGTCACTGTTACACAAAGTAAATATGTCCATGTGAGTTTTGTGTCGAAAAGTGTAAAAATACCCCCAAACAAGCATTAGTCTATTAATTAAATATTTAGCTAATAAGTTTATTTGTAGTACTAGTTGTTCCATAATTTAATTGATTTTGTGATAAAATTTCTGTAATTTTTTGACAAAACTAATTTTAGTAGTTTAAATGTTGAGTAAATGATAATAATAAATTAATAATGAAATGGTGGTCGATCAATAAGGTCATGAATTTAAATTTTACAAATAAAAGTTTTACATTAAAAGAATTATATATTTTTTGATTTTGCCAACTATATTAAAAGTACGTTTTGATGAGGTTTTTTAAAAAAAGACTTTTTTATAAAAAGCTAAAGTATACTTTTAGTCCTTTAAGTTTTACACAAGACATATTTTTGGTCCTTTAACTTTATAAAGTACTTTTGGTCCTAAAATTCTAACACCGTTAATATTTCTAACGGAAAACGCGACGTGGCGAACTCAAGTGATGATTAATAACATTTAATTACACAAATTTTATATATTTTTCAATTTACCCATATTTTTAATTTAAGTTTAATAGTATTTAATTACACAATCATCATTTAAAATTACATTATTATCACTTGAATTTGAATTTTCCGTTAGCAAAATTAACGGTGTTAGAATTATAGGACTAAAAGTTTACTTTATAAAGTTAAGGGATCAAAAGTATCATATGTAAACTTAAAAGACTAAAAATATACTTTAGCCTTTTTTATATTGCTTTTTTAAAAAGTATTTTAATTAAAAGTTATTTTACGTTTGGATATATCATTTAAGAAGCACTTTTAAATAAAAAAGTTGTTTGGATGTTAAAATAGAGAAGTACTTTTTTATAAGTAAAATTACTTTGAATTGGACACAAAAAAATCATTTTTTGAGATTGTGTTTTTCAACCAGGTTTGCAAAATTAAACCCTTGGATTTTCTCAACTTCTCAACTAGAGGTAAAATCAAATCCTGGAGATAGGGTTGTCATTTTATTGAAAATCAAGTGTAATTGATGTCAAAACATGTCATTAAAGAATTAAATAAGAGCCAGTCATTTTTTTTTGTTTCTCTCTCTTTTTTTCGCACTTTTTTTTCTAAACTACAAATTGAAGCTTTAAAAAAAGGCAGAATTTTGGCTATTTTTATTACTGTTGCTTTTTTTTTTTTTTTTTTTTTTTTTAAAAGCTCTCATCCAAATACTCTATTAATAAACAAAGCACTTTTTTTCAAAAAACAAAACCCGACAGGGTCAAAAAGAATAGTTGATGTAATCTTCTCTCAAAATTTAAATCATGAGGCGGTAACACCCTTCTCGAATAGCTGATGGATGGAGGGCATTGGCGGACCCAGGATTCTATGTTTGTGGGTGTACAATTAATTGGGGATTTTGGGGTTCGGGGCGCGCCCCGATTTTTTTATTATTAATTAAAAAGAAAGTTTTAAATGCATTAAAAAATATTGTTGATTATAAGATTGTCATCCTTGTGAATAATTTAAACTCATGGGAGCTTAACAGATTCCAAAGCCAAAAATACATAATCCTCAATACTAAATAGTTCATAGTTGATACAAATTTCTCTCCATAACTGACAGATTTCAAGAAAATTTCAAAGCATCTCACTCTGAAGTACTCAAGAATTCACCACTTTCTTTGGATGTCAATCATACTAAGATATACCAGATTGCACTATACTGGCTCTAAATCCTTCCAGTAATCAAAATAAGGCAATCTCAAATGAGCCTTACAGCCAAATGCACAAGTTATAGCCATATCTTTGCTTCTAAATGACATTACTTAAACTAAAGGTTAAGAGCAGCAAGTAGGAGCAGTCATGTCACTCTTTATATTTATGGCCTGTTACATTATGGATAGTGGGCATTGAGGCACCTAAAGCATGATACTTTAAGTCAAAAAATTGTGATACCTAGAATTCTTAGAGTAAATGTGAACTTACTAGGTTATCAATACAAGAGATTGTTTTACTATTGGCTAAGGGCAGAGAAAGGACCAAGATATTGAGAATGGTCACAATGTCTTGTGCATTTGAAAAATAGGAAAAATGAAATGTTGATGCCAACTTGTGGGTCTTTGACATTGAGAGCAACAGGAGATGTAGTATGTAAGACGCCCTCACACAAGATTGATCATAATAATGAACACAACATAAAAACAGCCAGAAAACAGGAGATGCAGTATGTAAGACTCCCTCACACAAGATTGATCATAATAATGAAGTATACCTCTTCATTCTGAAAATAGCCAGTACCAGATTGATCATAATAACGAACAAGAAAAAGGTTTCCAAGTTTATCTATCGGAAAGTAGTATGAAATTTCTAAACATTTTGAAGTTTTGAAGCCTGCTTCAATTCAAAACAGTTGCATATGTATACAACAAGAATGTTCACATGTTTAATAAAGAACACAAATTTATGCCAAAAGGGCAGACTTAATCCAAATCAAGAAGCAAAGAAAAAATACCACGCTAGTAATTAAAAATATATAAACACATGAATCCGTATTGCCATATTTCTAAACTTTCATAATGGAATATGTAGATAGCAGAGAATAAGAATATTTACATCGTCTTCCCTTAGCAAGGACTCAGGCAAAACATAGACTTCTTGAAGCGCTTTCTTTCAGACTTTGAAGCGGCAACGCCCAGCAACCACCAACACCAGATCAATTCTTATTCAGAGTAAGGAGGAAAAAATTAGCATAAAAAATCAATGAAAGAAAGAAATACCTTCTCTTAAGTTGAATCTGTTTCTCGTCACGCTTGATTCCAGACATAATGAATGCAGCATCTGATCGATGTACCACATTGCCAAAAAGATGAAGAGGAGCTTTCTGCGTCGGACGAAGAAGAGCTCTGGGAAGGCTTGACCTACACGATGGAACAAATTGGGGGAGAAGCGATGGAACAAATTAGGACGATGGAACAAATTGGGGATTGGGGGAGAAAATAAAGCGTCGATCGAAGAGGTTGTGCGATGGAACAAATTGGGGGAGAAAATAAAAAATATATGTATAATGAAAAATAATGTCTGAGTCTAGGTTCGAACTGGAGACCTCGAGTGTGAAAAAGCGGAGTGATAACCAACTACACTACTCAGGAAGTTGTAGCTAAATCCTTCACAATATATATATTCTAAATATTTTGTGTATGCACTTGCCTACATAAACACTAGTGTGGATCCACCACTCACGGAGGGTGAGCATGATCAATCAGAAAATTAACGTAATTCTTCAGACATTTGGCAGCGGTAAACTACGGTTGTGTTTGGTTTAATGATATTTTAATCGAAGTTTTGATGCTTGGCTATTAAAATTATAGCAAATAAACAAAAAATTAACACAGAATAAATAATGCAATCCGCCGGAGGGAAAAAGCGAAGAATAATGCAGTGAACTCTTGTTCTCACACAGCTCGTCATCGGAGAAGTACAGAACAAAATGGGCTTTTAACGGGTTCACATTACATGCTTATAAGCATGTAATGTTTAGGTCTTTATACCTCTTATAAAAAAAAGTATAAGCGTATTTTTTTTTATTTTTTTTTTAATTTTTTTATATATTGTATTTATTTAAATTTAAATTATATGCATTTTTCGATATTTTTTTCGCACCCGTTTACCAAATTAATTAATTTTCGATTCTGCATCTATCTCTAACACCAAGATGATGAAAATTAATTAATTTGAAAAACTAAATCTGAAAAAAAAAAAATATCAGAAAAATGCATATAATTTAAATTTAAATAAATACAATATATAAAAAAATTTAAAAAAATTAAAAAAATATGCTTATACCTCTTATAAAGAGGTATAAGCATCTAAACATTACATGCTTATAAGCATGTAATGTGGATTCGCTTTTAACAGGAAGTGTAAAATTGTAATATTAGAAAGTGACGTGGGCAATTTAGTCCAGAAGCAACAAAATATGAAAAAATTTATGCAAATTCATTATATTATATTTTATTAGGTTCTCCAATCACATCTGAAATATTTTATTTTTGAATTCTCGCTAGTATATTTTTAGTCTTTTATTTATATAAGGTATATTTTTATCTCTTAACTTTATAAAGTATCTTTTAGTCTTATAATTCTAACACCGTTAATTTTCTTAACTAAAATCAAACTCAGTGATAACGGTATAAATTTAAGTGAGAATTTGTGTAATTAAATGTTATTAGCTTAGATTTAAAATATGGTTAAATTGAAGAATATATAAAATTTGTGTAATTAAGTAATATTACCATTACTTGAGTTTCTTTATCGGCGTTTTTTAGTTAAGAATATTAACGATGTTAGAATTTTAAGACTAAAAGTATATTTTATGAAGTTAAAGGATAAAAAATATACCTTATATAAAACTTAAAAAATTAAAAATATATTTTAGCCTTATTTAATTATAAACTTATATAAAAAATAATAAAATACGTGTAATTAAAAAACTCAACAAAATGAACATAAGAACCTTAATGTCAGGACAGCTCACCAAATATTCGAACAACTCCAAAAACCTCACTTTTGAGGGGCAGAAGAAAAAGACAAAAATGTCCCTCCCTCCACCCAAAAACCCCACAACCAAACAAGGCATTGGATGCATTGATGCAACACCATGCTCTCTTTTCAGTAGCCGTTTCCCGCCGATTCTCCATTAGGGGGTGGACACTGGACAGGAGCGGCGCAGAAGTAGAGTTCCAGTATGGACCTTGAAGACTTGGGCGTGCCGAACAAGGTTCCTTCTCGAGTTTCCAGATTCGCTCCTAAATCATCAAAGCCTAAATCCAAACCCAAATTGGAACCGCAAGAGTCTGCGCCCAAGGATGAAGTCCCAGAATCATTGTCTAAAGCGGAACCGCAAGATTTTGATTCAGTGAATGCCAAAAAGAAAGAGGAGGAATCCTCAGCCCCCAATGGCGCCATGAAAATGGACGTGGACCCCAAGTCAGAGGCTGATGTTGAACAAAACCAAGGTGATCCTGTGGATGAAGACGGTGCCGAAGATACAGTTGTGCGCGAAATTGACGTCTTCTTCACTCCTTCTATTGCCGGCGACACTCAGGTCTCTCAGTGCTTTTTCATTTTGGATTGTTTACATGTACATCCATGTATGTTGATTTCGTTAGTGTATACTTCTGGTTTGTCATTTCAGTTATATGTTTTGCAATATCCTCTGAGACCTTGTTGGAGACCTTACGAATTAGACGATCGTTGTGAAGAGGTACGATATTTTGCATATTTGTAGACTAATATGTTCATATCTTTCGTGAAAATGGGGAGTCCTGTCTGTGTGTGCTACATACGTTTAACTCTGTTTTATAAGGTTTTCTTTCCTTTGTGCAGGTCAGGTTGAAGCCTGATAGTTCGGAAGTAGAGGTTGATTTATCTATTGACATTGAGTCTAGTAATCATGACAAGGAGTTTGCTAGCAAACTCAAGATGACGAAACAGGTCTTTCTGCCATCTTTTTTTTTCCCTAAAGCATATTAGCTATAGTTAGGTTTCTAATTCCATGTTTATATACAAAGTTAAATTAGTATTTTGTATTTGGCAATTCGTGAGTTGAGGTGAGTTTCTGCAAATTTGTCTCTATTATGCATATAATATGCCCTTTCTTTTATCTTGCGAGTAATCCGATTCATCTCTTGTGGAAATCCTTAGGTTGTTGACCCAAAGATGCTCCTAAATCTATATATCAATTGGAATTAAATTGAACAACGTAGAATACTACTCAGTTGCTGGATCCTCGTACATCATGGTGTGGTTTCTTTTTTTGATTGATTTTCTTAATTTCTATTCAGACTTTATCAACTTCGTGGAAGCCACCTTGTACAAATGGATATGCTGTTGGGCTTCTTATGGGTAACAAGGTATTTGAGTCTCATAATCTATATTGACCTTTAAGTTTCAGGGTGAGATGATTGAACTGCATTATGTTAGGTATATATGTTGTTTTATTGTTGAGCACCTGACTTTTAATATTTCACCAATAATGTGGTCTTTTGGTATATTGATAATCTGAAGCCACTGGTTCACTTTGATTTTTCATCAGTGATTTTTATACATGGTTCTTTCAGTTAAGGTAATGGGAGCCACCTTAACTGAAAATTAATACTTTAGGTGCCTAGTTTTTCTAGTGTTAGTTGTTTTAGAGGCATTGAAGGTAACTTTTACTGACACAATATTTTGGGACATGCTTCTTCTTGATTTTTATGAGATCATAAGTGTGTTTGTTTTCACATTGGAAGCCACACATGCACCATATCTTATTTGTACTTCTGAAGAGGTCCGGATGGAGTATATTGTTCATTTATTTCAAACCCAATATTTGTCTGTTGCTTCAGAAATTTTGTGAATTTACCTGCCTCCTTTTGTGTTGCAGTTACACCTGCATCCTATTCATGCGGTTGTACAGCTAAGACCATCATTAGAACATGTTTACTCTGGTGGTTCAAAAAGAAAGGCCAATATCTCTACTAGCAGTAAGGCTACTATTAAAATTGAGCATTCTGCTGAAGAAAAGTCTGTCACTACATCAAAGAAGCAGGTATTTAACTGATATTACCTGTAGAAAATTAGGTTTAGCCGTATCTATATTATCAACATGCAATACAATGTAATGGCTTAAGGGCATTTTTTATTTTTAAAACACACACACACAATTAAATGGACTTTTATGATTTTCATACGAATGCACAATTATCTTGACAAAATAGCTGAAACTTATGCACAATATGCTCCCCCCCCCCCCAAAAAAAAAAAAAAAAAAAAATACTGTAAAGTTGGCCTACTTTGCTATAAAGGAATAGGTGTGATAAATTCTGAAGGCAGACGCTGATTCTGTGATGATTCCGAACTGCGATGATTATTTCATTCACTAAAGGAGAATTATATACAGAGCACAGACACGACAAATCAGCAACTAAGTGGCCGACTATGTAGATGCGCCTTTTCCGAGATTACAATAGAAAATCTAATTACTAAATTAATTCCTGAAATATCTCAACAACTTAAATTAACCCAGCCGACTAATCTGCTAACTAATTTAATTCGAACTTCCAACACTCTCCCTCAAGTTGGATCATAAATGTTGATCATGTCCAACTTGCTAACATGATGTTCGAACTTTTCTTTGGTTAACCCTTTGGTCAACATATCTGCAGTCTGTTCTTTGGATGGGACATACTTGAGACTGATAATCCCACTGTCGATCTTCTCTCTTATGAAATGTCGATCTATTTCAACATGTTTGGTGCGATCATGTTGTATTGGGTTGTGTGAGATGTTAATAGCTGCCATGTTGTCAGAATAGAGCCTAACTGGGAGACTTGTATTCATTCGTAATTCTTCAAGTACCCGTTTTACCTATATTCCTTCACAAATTCCCAGTGCTATTGCTCGAAATTCTGCTTCTGCACTGCTTCTTGCTACCACACTTTGCTTCTTGCTTCTCCAAGTAACCAAATTCCCCCATACAAACGTACAATAACCTGAGGTTGATTTTCTGTCCTCCTGGTCACCTGCCCAGTCTGCATCTGTGAACATTTCAATGATCCGTTGAGTGGATTTCTTAAAGAATAGTCCACGTCCTGGAGAGCCCTTCAAATATCTGAGAATTCGGTAGACTTCATTCAGATGCATCTGTTTGGGATCATGAGAGTGTTGACTCACCACACTGACTGCAAATGCTATATCAGGTCTGGTATGTGAGAGATATATTAACCTTCCTACCATACGCTGATATCTACCTATATTGACAGTTTTCCCAACTCCTCATCATCCCCAATTTTGTCCGCCCGTATAGGAATATCACTCGGTCTGCAACCCAACATGCCTGTTTCCTTTAAGAGATCCAAAATGTACTTTCTTTGAGAGATGTAGATGCCTGTTTTTGATCTGGCTACCTCCATTCCAAGAAAGTATTTCATTTCTCCAAGGTTTTTGACTTGAAATTCCCGATTTAGGGCTAGTTTGATCTGATCAATTTCTTCTTCATCATCTCCTGTTAAGACAATATCATCTACATAGACTGCTAGAACAGCTATCTTCCCATTTGTATGCTTGAAGAACATAGTATGATCACTTTGTCCCTGACTGTATCCTTAATTTTTCAAGACTTTGGTAAATCTTTCAAACCAAGCTCGAGGAGATTGTTTTAGACCATAAAGTGACTTTTTGAGTTTGCATACCTGGTTTTCTTTCTTTCCTGGGAACCTTGGAGGAGGTTTCATGTACACTTCTTCCCTTAGTTCTCCATTAAGGAATGCATTCTTCACATCTAGTTGGTGTAGGCGCCAGTCCAAGTTTGTAGCCAAAGTTAACAAAATTCGGATTGTGTTTAACTTTGCAACTGGGGCAAATGTTTCAGTATAATCCATCCCATAGGTTTGAGAGAAACCTCTTGCTACAAGTCGTGCCTTATATTTATCAAGGCTTCCATCGGCTCTGTATTTTTGCGTGAAGACCCATTTGCAGCCAACTGTTTTCTTCCCTTTTGGTAGATCCACGAATTCCCATGTTTTATTCTGGATTAGTGCTTCCATCTCATCTAGTACCGCTTGTTTCCATTCAGGATCGCCTAGTGCTTCATCTACGTTTTTTGGTATTGTGACACCATCAAGTTGAGAGACAAAAGCATGGTATTTAGACGATAGAGCCTGATATGAAACAAACTTCTCTATAGGATGTTGTGTGCATGTTCTGGGTTGCTTTCTCATGGCAATTGGTAAATCCAGATTATCAACAATATCAGAGTTGTCATCAACTGCTATTTGTAAATCATGCTCTTCACCATGTTCATCTTCTGGACCTATCACTGGTTCCGACTCAGGGCGTGTGCTATGAACTTGAGGTACTTTATTACCACCTGTTTTTGATAGCCTTCGTGTATAGGTGTTCTTCCATTTCTTAGGGTTGTCGGCCTTGTCTCCCCCAGAAATAGTTGTTTGGGTAGTGGGTTCCTCATATGGCTCTAGGTTGGGAATATAGAGAGTGGTGTCATGGAACGCAAGTTCAGGCGAGAGTTCTGGTGAGGGTTCAGATTCTATTAGGGTCTGACATTCACTTCAATTCTCCCCCTGAATGGAGGACGGTGAATAGAAAGGGACATTCTCATGGAAGGTAACATCACAGGAGACAAAGAGACGTTTGGTGATAGGATCATAGCATTTATAGCCTTTCTGAGAAGCAGAGTAGCCCAAGAAGAGACAACGAACAGCCTGAGGATCAAGTTTGGATGTGTGGTGAAGGTGAACATATGAAGTGCAGCCAAAGACTTTAAGCAGAAGGGTATTTTTAAGGTAGGGAATATGAAAGTTTTCATGGAGGACCTGGAGTGGGGTTTTAAAAGAGAGAGGTTTGCTAGGCATGCGATTAATGAGAAACACAGCAGTAAGGATGGCATCCCCCCAGTGGTACTGTGGAACAGAGGAGTTGAGCATGAGTGCTCTTGCGGTGTTGAGGATATGACGGTTTTTTCTCTCGGCAATACCATTTTGTTGGGGTGTATTTGGGCAGGTGCTTTTATGAATGATGCAATGTTTTTGGAGAAAAATGGTGAGGGTGGTGTTGAAATACTCAGTTCCATTATCAGAGTGTAAAATCCGAATTTGGATTTGAAATTGAGTTTGAATCATGTTATAAAACATAATAAAGGTTTGAGGGACCTCGGATTTGCTGTTTAACAGGTAAACCCAACTCACTCGAGTGTGGTCATCGATAAATGTGACAAACCATTTTGAGTTTGTTCGATTAGGGATGCGGGATGGTCCCCACACATCACTGTGGATGGTAGTGAATGGCTGGGAGGCACGATATGGGATGCTGGAAAAAGATGTTTGGTGATGTTTTGCACGTTCACATGTATCACAATAAAACTGAGAAAGATCTTTATTTGAATAAATTGAAGGAAACAATTTTAACAGATAATCAAGATTAGGATGACCTAATCGCTTGTGCCACAACTCCAAACTACTAGCCCTAGGGAGAGACACTTTATTGCAAGAACTAATACTACGAAGGTTACTATCATCTAGGTAATAAAGTCCATCACGTTCATTAGCAACGCCAATCGTCGTCCCCGTGAGTAGATCCTGAAAAATACAATGAGTGGTAGAAAAGTCAACATGGCATCTCGCATCATTGGCTAACTGACGAACAGATAATAAGTTGCATTTCAAATTCGGAACATGCAACACATTTTGTAGGACTAGAGTGGGAGAGACTTTTACATTCCCAAAACCAGCAACAGTAGAGTCAGAGGCATCAGCAATTTTAACTGTCATTTTGTTGGGTGTTGGTATATAGTTCAGAAATAGTGAAGCATCATCCGACATATGGTCAGAAGCGCCAGAGTCTACAATCCAACAATGCCCAACACTCATACCTTTTATGGCAGATAAAGCTTTGGAAAAATTACCTCGTTTGACTATTGTGGCAGTAGGTTGCCTTTGAGAAGGTTGCAACGTAGATAGCAATTCAATGATTTTGTCAAATTTATCACCTTGTGGTGTTGTAGTGGTAGAAATAGGATCAACTTCTTTGGATGTTTCAGCGACATAGCTTCTGCCCCGCTGTTTCCTTGGCTTCCAATCTGGTGGTTTTCCATGGATTTCCCAGCATGTGTCTTTAGTGTGGCCCACCTTTATGCAGTGATCACAGGTTGGTCGCTCTCGGTTGGAACGAGAGTCATTAGAGCGGGCAGCCAAGGCCGACAGTTCTGGACTTATTATTTGTGGTCCATTTTGAGGTCTTGAGGCCTCCTTAAGCATAACACGTTTTTTGGATTCTTCATTCCGGAGTGTTGCAAAGGCTTCTCGGACACTTGGAAGGGGAACTTGGCTTAAAATTCTACCACGAATGTCATCATAGGATTTGTCCAGACCAGCCAGAAGTTCAAATAGCCGAGCCTTCTCAATGTTTTTTGCGTGAGTGGCAGCATGAGATGAACAGCAGGGGGTATCATCGCTAATGAGATCAAGTTCTTGCCAAAGAGTGCTTTTGGCAAGATAGTAGTCGCCCAAAAGAAGATCACCTTGTTTAAGATCCCATACCTTTGCTTGGAGATCGAATATGTAGGATGAGTTTCCACCTTCACTGTAAGCTTCACGAATGGAGTCCCACATCTCTTTGGCAGATGACATGAACATAAAATAGCGCTTGACAGATGGCCCCATTGAATTGACGAGCCAGGAGCATACAAGCACATCTGCAGCCTGCCAAAGTTCAGTTTCCTTCTCGTCGGAAGAGGGTGGCGGTGGTGGACGTCCGGTGACATGCCCAAGCTTACCGCGGCCTTTGAGAGCAAAGCTGATGGACTGGGCCCATTCTCGGTAGTTCGCGCCAATCAATCGCTCTGGAATTATGGTGACAGTTGTTCCCTCTAGGGTGGATGTCGCATGGCGCAAGATGCCAGTTGTTGAGGAGTCGTTAGATGCCATTGCCGTGGAATGATGCGACGAAGGTGTAGAGTGCAACTCCTGATCAGTGTTTTGATCGTCGGTCATCGTGCAGAAATATATCAGCGTCGTCGCACCTTTGCTCTGATACCATGAAGGCAGACGCTGATTCTGTGATGATTCCGAACTGCGATGATTATTTCATTCACTAAAGGAGAATTATATACAGAGCACAGACGCGAAAAATCAGCAACTAAGTGGCCGACTATGTAGATGCGCCTTTTCCGAGATTACAATAGAAAATCTAATTACTAAATTAATTCCTAAAATATCTCAACAACTTAAATTAACCCAGCCGATTAATCTGCTAACTAATTTAATTCGAACTTCCAACAAATTCCTAAAGTTATCTTGGTGTTTCTGCCGCTCCCCTTTCCCCTATTTTAGTTTGCTTGGTGTAATATACTTATTTGGTTCCTAGGGTATTATTTATAATGTACTTCTACCTGGGTGTCTTCATGAATTGGCTTTTGTGCTAAATATGTCTGAAATTAGATTATATATTGTGGTATCTCATTAAAAGGCTCATCCATAAGTTTTCTTACACACTTATTACAAGGTTGCTGTATTTCTTCTTCAAAGTTTTATTGTTGATGTATTTGCTGCTTCTCTGTTGTAACATACTCCCTCTGGTTCTTATTATAAGGCACCAACTAACTTTTTTCACAAATTAATAAAAACAGTTAAAGTCAATAAAGTTGTCCTAGAATTTAAGTAATTTCCAATATTACCTCTACTAATTGCACTAAACTCTAATATTATATTAATTATTACTCTCACCCACTACCCTTATTAATTATGGGCATACATGGAAAAAAATAATTAATGCTCTTTGAGAACAAGCAAGTGCCTTATAAAAAGGACCAAAGAAACTTGCTAGTTGGTGTCTTATAATAAGGACCAGAGGGAGTATTTGGTGATTTCGAATTTGTTCATAGAATTATGTTATTTTATTTATTGCAGAATAAGAGGGAGGAATCTTCAGTTGGGCAAAAAAGTGATGGTGATGAGGTACAACAACTATTGAAACAGTAATGTCATTTAGATTCTTCCGTCTTGTTCCGGTTATCTTATAAATTATTATGTCAATTATGCATTTTAAATTTTAATTAATCATAAAGTAGGTTGTTAAGCAGTTTGTTATCGGAAGTTTAGCTTTTGTTAATCCTCATTGACACTCACTTTTAGGAGTTGGAACTATTTGTATTTATGTTTTCCATCTGCAGATGTAAGGCCTATTTTTGCTTTAATTGCATTGCTGACCTAGAAAATTGTGTGCCTGAAGAAGCTCACTGTTTCTTCATTTTCTAATTGCATTGCTTTAATTGCATGGGTTGTGTCTAATTTTGTTTATGATTTTTTTTCTAATCTTTCTTATTATCCAGTTTGTTATCAGTCATTTTCTCCTTTTCTTGTCCAGTGGGTTCCTCTCAAGTACCATGGCTCCAAAAGTGATACCTCCTCTAGATATTGGCAGCAAATGGTGGCTCAAGAAAGTTCTCCCATAAACTTTACAATGAGCCCGTAAGAATTTGTATCCTATGGACATAGTCCTCTCTTTGAACTTTATTTGGCTTGTAAAATTCTGTTGATGATTTGAAGGTACGATTATGTTACTTCACTATGTTCTGGAGTGAGCAACAACATGTTATCCAAGGGTAATTCTAGAAGGTATGATCTTCCTTTAACATTCAGCGTATTTAGTTTCTTGGTATGTGATACTGACTCAGTGATCGGTTGTGAATTGCATATGCTTGCTCAGTTCCCATATACCTCACAACCACATGCTTCCCTTTCTGTTTCTTTTGTCATATTTTTTCTTTTATATTTTCTGCCCACTTCACTTTCCTTGCTATGCCTATCTTGAGACCTCAGCAAGCCAGCAGATCTGGCAGAATTGTATCAGTCAATTCAAACCTCAATAAAGATAAAAGACCGTTGCACTAGGGCAAATTTCCTGGGAGTCAAGATTAATCACAAAATTATTATTATTTTTATACATTGAGTAATAATCTCATTTTGTTGTTCATTCGATTGGCTATAATTATATAGTTGATATTTAAAGATTGTCCTCATGTAGATGGATAGTTACTTTCACCAAACTCTTGGGAATTGATTGGTTTTATTGTTTTCATATCCACCTAAGATGACTAAAAGAAAAGATCCTGGAAATCTTATTTACCTATTCAACATAAGTATATTTCCTTTCATCTTGATTGTGCTCATCCTTCTTCCGTGGAGCTGTGTTACTTTTTTCTTAAGGTGCTTTTTTTCCCTATGTAACTAGTTGATTTGCCTTAGACCTTTCTTATTGCTTTGACTCCCTTTGTTGCTGATGTTGCAACTGCAATGAGTGGATTTACTATTTTTACTATTATGAATGGATGCAATTTCAGGTTTCTGCTATCATTACCTCCAGAAGAACGTCTTAAGAAATTACTTGTTGAGGTTTGTTCCAATTTAGTTTTAGTATGATCTCCATTTTTCTGCTGTAATGTAGCATTAAAAACCAAAATGATTGGGTATTGTTAGAATATTAGGGATTATTTAGAATAATCATTATCTTAGATTAATCATTATATTATTATTATTTAGGTTTATTATATCTTAGTATTAGATATGAATATATTATATCTTATGATAATATTATCTTAATCATTTAGATTTGATTTAATTTATTTTTGATAAGATTAGATTCTAGGGTTAGCTCTAAGTTTGCCTATATAAAGGCTCATATGTACCCTCTTTGATTTACTGAGTTTAATAGAATATACTCTATCCTTCTAAATTCAACATGGTACCAAAGCTAGGTCTAATTTTAGATCTACAGTAAACTCATGAGACCCACAGTCTCCAGCTGTTTTAACCTAATCCTCATCCCCGCAGCCAGATCTTTGACGCCGTCAGCAACCTCACATCTTAGGAGACACAAACAATCTCCAAGAGGGAGGACGAGCGTGGAGGCAATAGGCGAAAGGCGAGAGGCGAGAAACACAGAGAGAGGGAGACAGAGTGAAACACGAGCGCGAGAGAGAGAGACGACCAGAATCACGCGACCTTAGATCTTGGCAAAGGAAGGCGCTTTTCAAGTCACCACCACCACAGACGATGTCGGAACTCGCCGATTGGCGGATCCTGGAGAGATGACGGCAAAACGAGCATCGCGTGACCCCCACGCGCCACCTTCTTTCCCGGTGCGTGACACCCACGTGCCGTCGTGAATAGTAACATCCGGCGACCTCTTCTAACCAGCACAATGGACCCTCCTTTATTTGGTTCAGGACCTCAAAATTCCAATCCAACTCCCATGGCTTTTATGTCCGGTAAAAATTCTAAAACCCAAGACTCTCCAGAACCACCAAACCAAACAGTACCCTTCAAAACCACAGAGGTGACACCAGATTTCTTAGAAAATCACAGTATGGTTATTAACCGTCGGTTTAATGGTAAAAACTATCTACAGTGGTCACAAAGTGTATTGAGGTATATTCGTGGCAAGAGAAAAGAGAAATATATTAATGGGGCAGCACCTCAGCCAACCCCTAATGACCCAAATTTTGACACATGGTTCGCTGAAAATAACCAAGTTATGACTTGGTTGTGTAACTCGATGACCGTGGAGATCAGTGAGGGCTATCTGCTCGCACACACAGCAAAGGAAATATGGGATACTGCTCGGAGAACCTTCTCCTCACATGATAACACTGCTGCCTTGATCCACTTGAAACAACAACTCCGTTATTTAAGACAAGGTAATATGTCAGTAACAGAATATTATAATTCTATGCTAAAATTGTGGCAGCAACAGGATTTGTTTGAAGTTCACCCTTGGAAAAGCCTCAAAGATTCACAATTGTACAAGCGAATTATGGAAGAAGGAAGGATACACGATTATCTTTTAGGCCTAAATGACGCTTTCGAAGAAATAAGGGGCAGAATCATGTGGTTGAAGCTACTACCACAACTCTTTGAGGTTGTTAACTTCGTACAATTTGAGGAAAGCAAAAAACTCTTGAACCAAAGTGGCCCAAGCCAAAATGAAAGCTCTGCTCTTGCAGTTAAGGGACCACACGGGGAACAAAAGTGCAACTACTGCAAGAAGGGTCATAATAGAGAAGAATGCTGGAAACTCCATGGAAAACCTTCTAGTGGAATCTCAAACTTCCAAAGTCATATTATCCCAGCTGAACCAATGGTTGAGTATGATGATCGCTTGAGCAAGGAAGAATTCCAGGTGCTTCGCAGGATACTTGAGAAGCAGAATAAGTCAAACTCTATCCCTAGTCTGGTACAATCCGGATTTAAAAGGGAAGAGGACGATTGGGACTTCTAGAGAATGGGACTCAAGATTCTTCTGGGCAAGTTCTGCTACTTAATATGGGACCTCTGATACTCCAAAAATGAGTACAAGCCCAAACAAAATATGGGACCTCTGAGACTCGAAAATGAGTACAAGCCTAAACACAGTATGGGACCTCTGAAACTTGAAATGGAGTACAAGCCCAAACAAAATAAATGGGCCACTGAGACTCAAGAAGAGTACAAGCCCAGACAAAAATAAATGGGCTGCTGAGACTCAAGAAGTACAAGCCTAAAGATTTTGAAGATTGAAGCAGGCAGAACAAAGTTTGAAGGATTTCGAGGCAAGTTGAGAATGATCGACATATAATCTCCAGCTTGAGGGGGAGTGTTAGAATATTAGGGATTATTTAGAATAATCATTATCTTAGATTAATCATTATATTATTATTATTTAGGTTTATTATATCTTAGTATTAGCTCTGGATATATTATATCTTATGATACTATTATCTTAATCATTTAGATTTGATTTAATTTATTTTTGATAAGATTAGATTCTAGGGTTAGCTCTAAGTTTGCCTATATAAAGGCCCCTATGTACCCTCTTTGATTTACTAAGTTTAATAGAATATACTCTATCCTTCTAAATTCAACAGGTATCATACTCTCTATGCTGGTTTTTAAGAGTAATTCTTGATTCTGTTGATTGCATTTATTTTAACTTTGCAGATATTCTTAAGGGAGAATTATATTTAATAACCTATGTGGAAACTATTTTACGCCTGAGGATTGGAAAAACAGGATTCCAATTTTGTTCTGAATGTGAAGGTAGAGAGAGAAGAAACAAGAAGGAACAAACTTCAAATTTTTATTCAATATTCAATAATATGAAGAGTTTACTTCTAAAATTGACTAAACACATTTATAGAAAATATATGGTCTAATCTGACCTTAGGCCTAATATGCAGACATAATCCAAAGCCCAAATGCTTTTTCAAATCCTCAATTGAATATTTGAATCTGTAATTAATTCTGAAGTTACCAAAACGTTATATAATTAAATTAATGAAAGAAATGTCTTCTCGTCCTGTAGCATCACACTTAGTTGATTTTTTGGTCTGAGTATAAAGACTTGACCGGTCAGATCTTACTTACAATTCTAGCTTTCATATTTAATATGACCTTGTTTTTCTCAAAGAACAGTAAACACTATACAACACTTGGGACCATCAATTAATCGGTAGATTTAGTTCTGTGGTTGTCATCTCTTCCACTGAATATCTTTAACATCTTGTGCACCATTTGAATCTGCCTCTATTATAGTTAATGTTATGATGTGAATTTGGGCTTTTAGTTGATCTTGCTCTTTGCTTCCCTCACAAGTACTATCCTTGCTGTATTCGTCTATGTCTCATTGCCAAAAGCAATGTCATCAGCATCTCCATCAACATAAATATTCAATATCCAGTTTTACCAACGAGCCATTCACCATCCTCTGAAAGGATGAAGTCAATATCTTTTTTACTGCAACCAGGTGATGTAAAACTCACTCACACACTCAATCTCATAATGACAGATCTGAATTAGAAAGGAATAGCAAAACAGAGAAGGGAGACAGAAACAGAGCATAAGGGAGGGAGATGAGAACTGAAACAGAATTTGAGAGGGGAAGGATACAGCACTTAAGGAGAGGGGGAGAGCAACTAAACCATCATATTTTTCATTCATTCAAGTGTGTCCATACAAAGGATGAAAATTTCTATTTATAGGCTAATAAGGAGACAATTTGCAATCCACTAGTAACAAAAAGTAGCCACTTGCACAATAGACAACTTGCACCTTAACCTCCCACTTGCTTCTACCTTTTCTTTCCTATTAAGAAAATGTTAGGGTTCCATGTGTCGTCTTTTGAAGAAAGACACATGTTAGGAGAGGTTAGGAGTGGTTATTGTTGATTAGGGAAGTTATTGTATTTTATCTGTTTGTGGTAGTTATTGTATCTTATTTGTTATAGAGAAGTTGTGATTGGAAGTTATATTTAGGCAAAGGTAGAAGACTATAAATATATTGTATTCTGTTTTTAAAGGGGGATGAATGAAATATATGATATTCAGAATTATTGTGTTGGCTAGAGTTCAGATTCTGCTATAGATTGTTTTTCTTTTATTTATTTCCTTTAAATCCTATCAATTGGTATCAGAGCGGTGGATCTCTGGACTTGTAATTCACCATGGTTAACACCCGTACATCTTCTTACAAAAATAACTCACCCTTACATCCAAATCAAAATCCCGAATTTCCACTAAATCATAATCCTCAGAATGACTCTGCTGTGATCATGATCCAACAGCCTTCACAGACGCAACATGAGTCCAACCAGCAGCAATTAGCGGCCATACTCGCGCAACTGAACATGATGAACTCAGAGATTAATACATTGAAGAAACAGAAGACACCCATGATGGTTCACGGTGAATCAAGTCATAACAATAGAGAGACTTACGGTGAACATGAAGAAGGTGATGTAGAAGCATCGTGGGGGAGTAGAAATCCCTCTAAACGACCCTACTCGAAAGTGGAGTTCCCAAAGTATGAAGGAGGCGATCCAAGGGGTTGGATACTGAAAGCGGAAAAATATTTTCGTTATTATCAAACACCAAAAGACTTATAAAGGTTGATATAGCAGCAATCAATTTGGAAGGTGACGCACTGGATAATTTACCTAGGTATCATCAAGCAGAACTATAAGATATTGGGAAGAATTAATACAAGTTTTTCAAGAACAATTTGGGCCTATAGAGTTTCAAAATCCAGATGTACATTTATGCAACATCAAGCAAATAGGCTCTGTTGGAGATTATAAACAGGAGTTTGTACGCCGTCAAGCTCAAGTACAAGGATGGCCGGAGCATTGTCTTCTTGGCGTTTTCATCAATGGGTTAAAAGAAGAGTACCAAGCGGATGTTAAAATCCAAAAGCAGTGCACAGTGTATAAGGCAGTAAGTCTGGCTTTATAATTTGAAACCAAAAATCAATTCCAGGGTGCTCAGGGCTCTCAATTGCATTTTATTAATAATAGGTCCGCGGAGGTGCCTTGGCGTGGTCAGCGAAATTATTCAAACGCACCATCAACTTTCGCCGCCAAACAGGGAGTTTACAGCGCTATAAATTAGGGCATGTATAATCCGAATAGCGCTGCAAATCAGGGCACCCAATATTTGAATTTTCAAGGAGTTTACAGCACTACAAATCAGGGCATGTATAATCCGAATAGCGCTGCAAATCAGGGCACCCAATATATGAATTTTCCTAAACCGTCTCCCTCAAATTCGGCAACTTCCCATTGTTCTCCTACTTTTTCGCAACAGTCAGCCAATTCCCAACTTGAATCGTCGGTTTATCAGCAAAATTCGAATCTCCAAAATTCAAATTTTCTGAAGCAACTTCAGTCGGCCAACTCTCGTGATTTTCCAACTACTTCGCAAGGCTTGCGACTTTCAGAAAACGAAAAACAATATCGACGGGATAAGGGGTTGTGCTTCCACTGTGGTGACAGATTTACCCCTGGCTATCGTTGTTCATCGTCGACATTGAAAATAATGGAAGTCTCTGATCAAGTAGATGGTCTGATCGAAAATGCAGAAGAAGAACACTTTGCAAAGACAAAATTGGCTGAAATTTCCTTTTTCCCACCTTGAGGACAAGGCTGAATTTCAAGGGGAGGGTATTGTTAGGGTTCCATGTGTCTTCTTTTGAAGAAAGACACATGTTAGGAGAGGTTAGGAGTGGTTATTGTTGATTAGGGAAGTTATTGTATTTTATCTGTTTGTGGTAGTTATTGTATCTTATCTGTTGTAGGGAAGTTGTGATAGGAAGTTATATTCAGGCAAAGGTAGAAGACTATAAATATATTGTATTTTGTTTTTAAAGGGGGATGAATGAAATATATGATATTCAGAATTATTGTGTTGGCTAAAGTTCAGATTCTGCTCTAGATTGTTTTAGTGGATAGAACCTGGAAAATAGAAATAGAAATAGAAATAGGGGAAAAGAAAGATAAACTAGAGCCAGAATATGAAACTCTAGTAGTATATTCAAGAACCACAATCTGAGTCCTTGACCAAGATACATAAACATTCATATATTCATTCATCTATATTTTTGGTAGAACACATCTATGATATTTATAGGCTAACAGATAAACTGAAAATAACTACCTTATCTATAACTGAAAATAACTACCTTATCTTATCCCTATGAAACTGACATTAACCAACACTAGACACTTGTAACATTTAAGACAAGACACATAATAAAACATAAAATACAAATAATGGCTGGTTCCTATCAGAAAATCATCAACTTGCTTGATAAATTATTAATAAAATATCTACTCGCAGCCTACTAAAACAAAATTAATAAAATATATAAATATCAGGTAGATTTCCTTCTATAGAAGGATTTTTCAAAATATCTCGTTCTCATATTCCATCACCAGGTTTCAGCAATTGGCTTTGAAAGTTTGTTTGTCCTCATTTTCCAGTTGTGGAACTTTGTGATTGAGTAACCATATCTATTGGTGAATAAATTGACATATGCATGTAATTCCTCATTTATAACATGCTAAAGTTCAAAGCTTCTGCTTTCTATTTTTTCTAATTCATATTTCTTTCAAAGAATGCTGCTTGTAGCAATATGAAAGAGAAGGAAGAAAGAAGAATTGAATTGTGTATATTTGTAGTGTTCTCTGCAGAGCTGTGTAATACTTCATCCATTTATATGCTTTTTTACTGACAGGGCTCTTCACTACACCGTTTTAGTGCTATTAAGCACTTTGCTCCTGACTACTCTGAGGGGCAACTGCTGGAATTCCTGCAGCAACATGCATTATTAGTGCAAGGACTTTGGGCTCCAAAAGGTGCATTGCTATCTCTTCAGGGTGGTGTGGAAAATTTGGCCAGAGATTATGCGTTGCTCCTGTTTAGTAAGAATTTGAAAGTTCAGCTTTCCCGATTGAATCTTCGACCTGAACTTAGTAAACATATAAAAAACTTTCTGAATGTGTTTGGTGAGGAAAGAATTGAAAATTGGAAATCTAGCGTGCAACCTATTGTCTATTATAAATTCAGAGAGGATCCTGATGAATCATTCATAAAACACTATCCCAGTATTGTTGCAAAGTATAAAAGCATTTTTGAAAGCATGGAAGAGCGGGTATATGGTGCTGTTTATAAAGTTGGAAAAGGTGAACCGGGTAAAAATGGTGTACCCAAGCTTGGCCGAAGCAGTAAGCCTGGGCAGGTAGTGGCTTCTGATAAACATGCAACAAATGTGGGTGGAGTAGCTCCTGAGACGATGACCATGTCAAGTGACACCCGACAAGCTCTGCGAATTGCCCTTAAAAAACTCTTCCAAACTCACCCAGTTTGCAGGTATGGTTATAACCTTGTAGAATCTTCTATCTTTAGATGTCTGCCTGGTGTACAGCAGTTCTGTTTTGGTTTTATTATTTTAGAAAATAATTTTATGAAATAATTTCCAAACACAATTTGAAAGCTGAAATGGTTTGAAGTCGAAATGCATCACCTTCTTAGCTTTCCCTTCGAAGCTGAAATGCATCGCATTCTTTGCTTTCCCTTCAAAACTGAAATGCATCACCTTCTTGGCTTTCCCCTGCATTTATATTTAGGAAACTATGATGTATAATACTCTAAATCCATAATATTTCCCCAAATTTTTTGTTAAGTTCTCTAGTTCTGCTTCTCCTTAAGTTATTTCCTAGAGAACTCAATTATAGAAAATGTATTTATAGCAAGTACTATTCAACAACAACAACAAAGTCTTATCCTATTAGGTGGGGTTGGCTACATGGATTGTACCATGCTATTGTGGTCTATCAATAGCAATCACTGTTGATGTGATAAAAAAATGTTAATATGATGTTTTGAACAATTTGTATCCGCTCGTTTTAGGAGTTTTGAATGGAGGACGGGAGGGAAAGGCCTTTGGCAGTCTGCTCTCGTCACTCGTGCTATTTTGCTTATGGGTTTAGTGTAATCTGATGCAGTAGTTGTAGAAATTAGAGGATTTGAGAAGAGAAAGAGAGAAGGGAAGAGAGAATATACAGAATCACATCACTGTGCATCTTCATTCATTCACATATTCATCATTCACATAAAAGCATAGCATATAATGAAGAGCCATATGCCTTATATAGGCAATCCCTCAAAACCCATTAATCCAAAATGGTTACTAACTAACTAACTAACCCACCCTCCTAACTAATTAACTAATACAACTAACTCTCTAACTAACTAATATATTCTCTACACCTTACATATCAATGATCCCTTCCCAAAAACATCCTTGCCCTCAAGGATGTGAAACAACAAAAACACAAACCTAAAGAACAAAAATTACAAAACTCAAAAATATAAATTTGAATCAATCAAAAACATCTCCTTCGAAAGCCCACTTTCCGACGACTTCACTCCACGATACTTTACGCAGCGCTTTACTCAACCTCTTGCCGGTCAGCCCCTCCGGTCAGAACCCTTTGTAGGTAGCCTTCTCCGGTTAGCTATTTCTCAAAGAAAACATCATTGATAGAGTCTTTCTTGGTTTCCCTTCAACCGTTGTCCCATACCAACAAGAAGAGAATTTTGTTTTTCTGGTTTTCCTTCAGTTGTTGTCCCATACCAACAAGAAAAGAAATCCCTTTTTTGCCTTTTTCTTTTTTTTCAACTTTTTTTTTCCACATTGTTTTTTTCCTACAACTTCAAAATGTGTGGGAAAGATTGAAAGAATTGACACCAATATTTACACAGCCCGTCAACAAAGATATACTCAGACAGTCTAAGATCCATTTGAAAAAGTCTTGGACTTGCCTTATTGTCATCTTCAAAGCCCAAAGACTTATTAAAAATTACTAAACCCAAAAACATTCAATGGAATCGGAGATGGTGAACCAAAACCTGTCGAAGCAGATCGACACCAGGACCCGACTAACACAGACGCAGAGCGATGCCCTGAATCCGACGCTACAGAACACTTACCCAGATTCCGACGGAAACCCATACCCAGAATTAGTCGACGAGAAGAATCCGACGCAACGAAGAAGCCATAATCTGACGATACCCAGAATGAAGAACGATCGAACAAGAATCAGACGAGGCAGAGATGCGGAATCTTAAAGAAGTTCGAATCAGTCGACCTAAAATCTGGTGAAGAACTCAGAATCCATGCGACGCTAATCAGAAACTGACGAGAATCCAAGGTGAAAATCCAGAATTATGCGATGAGGCCCCATAATCTTACGACGCAATTTTCTGGTGATGCAAGACTGAAATTTCTTGGTCTTCTTGACTGTTCTTGAAGTCTTTTTGAGTTTCTTGGTTTATTTCTCAAATGCCCAATCGAACCCGGCAGAGAATGACTCTGGCTGGATTAAAAAGTGGCACTTGCTTCTTGATTGCTTTTCTTTTTGGAGTTTCTGGCTGACTCAGTTGCCAACTGAACCATTAGGATCATGACTCCGCCTGGTTCACCTTGCACTTGGTCAATTGGTTATTTCCTTATCAGAACTGAGCCGTGAGAGAGGAGAAAGGCTCTGAACTAATTCAAGAATTTACAGAGATCACAGCGGGGGAGCCGAGTCTGATACCACTGATGCAGTAGTTGTAGAAATTAGAGGATTTGAGAAGAGAAAGAGAGAGGGGAAGAGAGAATACACAGAATCACATCACATCTTCATTCATTCACATATTCATCATTCACATAAAAGCATAGCATACAATAAAGAGCCATATGCCTTATATAGGCAATCCCTCAAAACCCATTAATCCAAAATGGTTACTAACAACTAACTAACCCACCCTCCTAACTAACTAACTAATACAACTAACTCTCTAACTAACTAACTAACTAACTAATATATTCTCTACACATTACATATCATAATCACAGCAATGGTCCTTTTAACTGCATATTATTATACTTTAATTTTTTGTCGAATAGAATTTCTATCCTGACTTCATTTTGGATGTCAGCCCTTGGATCCTGCTTTCTTTAGGGATGTAAATTTCTCTTACTAAAAGGTTTCTATTTTCATCTTGTTGCTTTGGATGGCAGTTGAATTATCTCATTCTTATTTATCTTGCTAGATTTCAAACAATATGCAATGAATTGCGAGGAATGGCGCTATATAAATCTATGCGTCCAAAGTCAGGTGCTAAAATTGTTAGAGATGCAGCAGATGGACTTGATGCTCCACCAGAAGAATTGCAGGCTATCATAAGTGAAAATGCATGCAATATCCATGGCTATTATGTGCTGAAGTCATCACAAGATGATCATTTTAGGTTGCTCCTTCTCCTAACGCCATCCCACTGGAAATAGAGAGAATCAATGTTGTTGATGATCTGCTGTATGTTGTAGAAGTTTTTACTGCGAAATTCATTTTAAGTTGGTTTTTGCAGGGATGTTGTAATTGATATGCTGCGTGGAAGTGGACCCAATGCCAAGCTAAAGAAAGCTGAGGTACTTGAAGCTGCCAAAAGAAAACTCAATAGGGAGGTCACTAACACTGAGTATAGCAAGGTATTAACATTATTTTCATGACTCCATTTTTTCCTGATTAAATATAAACGATGGCTATAATATTATGCTAATTTGATTGCCAAGTTATTGGCTTTTGATTGAGCTTTATTTATTATTTTTTTCGGCAGGTAAATGATTACAATAGTCTATGACGTTTTAAACTAGGAAGTTTTGCACCAAACATATATGGATCCTTTAGTATCAGTGTGAAATATGCATCCATTGTGGCATATAATTCATAATGGCATGGAGAGTGTACGGAAGTTGCGAGGAAATTAAACATCTTGCACCATTTAAAAGGCTTAAAACTGGTTTTCAGGAGTGTTAATGAATATTATCGCTCCTTGCTCTTGGATAAAACTGATGGCTTTAGACAGCATAACAATTTGATTTTATGCGTACGTAGCAGCATAGCCATATCCAGTGAAATATTGGCAAAACTCAAAATGTTCTGAATGCTAGCTAGAAGATGATGTAAAATCCCTTGATAGAGCTGCTTTTCTTGCTAAGACATACAAGAGGAAACCATAGAAGACACAAATTGCTGGTCAAGAAGATTATTTTGAGGGTCCTGACTATAAAGGGAAAGGAAGGGATGAACTGGTGGGACTCTAGGTGCATGGGCATTGGGCTGTGTCGGGAGTAGTTGAGAGCCACATTTTGGTTTGTCGTGGTGTTTTTTGTTTGTATGGGGAAAGCATTTTGGATCCCAAGTGTGGTGAGAGATCGTTTGTGTTATCTTTCCGTGTTACTTGTTTTTTTTATTTTTTTGGCCTTTGACCATTGCTGATTTGGATGTATTGAGGAATGGGTTTTGGCTAGAATCAGTGTGAACTTTGTACATTGATTTGGTTTCCTTGGGATTTCAAATTAGATTGTTATCTCATTTAATTTCAATAATAACTACCTTAACAAGTCTTGTTTTATTTCATTCGTTTGCCACAGGTCATGACCGAGTTATGTGTTTCAAGTGGTTCTGCATGGGTCTTGAAAACAGATGATCGAACTATTCAAAAATTGTAGGTCCGTACTGATCAAGCATATTGAAATGTATTATCAAGCTCTTACGCTTCATTTGTTGGAAGAAGGGGAAAGATGGAGGAATTTTTTTTAGACATGGTGCTCAAGCTTGCACTTTTCTTTGGTTGTTTTTATTAACCTTTAGAATATTGATAGATATACCTTTATGTTAATATATTAAAACTGCAGAACCTAGGAGCATGTGAGTTTAGGGAACGGACGAGCAGGGTAAGCTCGGCCGATCCTGGCCGTCCAGATCATATCTGGACGGTCAGGATCTGATTTTTTTTTTTTAATTTCTTAATTATTATTTTTTTATATGAAAAAATCATTTTTTGAATAAATGTTAGTTGAGAGATTACCTTTATTTTTTATTCTCTATCTATTAAAATTATTTTTTTACAAAAAATCAATTAAAAAAAAATCAGATCCCGGCCGTCCCGGATCGATCCGACGGCCAGATCGCCGAAGCCCCCGCTCGTCCCAAGGACGAGCAGGGTAAGTGGTTCCGTGAGTTTAGTGGTGATGGATAACCATTTATCCCACCTATCTTACCTATATAAAAGCAGAGTAGTAAGCGGCTTTCTGTTTGACACCTGTCCTTTTTTATTCTACCAACTGCCCAAATAACTCCACTTCCTTATTATAATTAATTTATAATTCATACCTACAATTTCTTTGCACTTGACTATAAAAGCAGAGTAGTAAGCGGCTTTCTGTTTGACACCTGTCCTTTTTTATTCTACCAACTGCCCAAATAACTCCACTTCCTTATTATAATTAATTTATAATTCATACCTACAATTTCTTTGCACTTGACACTTATCCTCTTTATTTTGCCATCCATAAAAGTAAGGGAAAATCCATCTTGGGGCCCTTTTTGGGAAAAAAAATCCCAAAAAGGCCCCAAGATCTGAAAACCTTTAAGGCCCTTGGGCCTTTTTGAATTTTTTATTAAATGTTTTAGTTGTTAATGGACCGATATTGTTGTAAATATGATTTGTTTTTAGTTGTAAAAATATTGTTGCAAATATATTTGTTTTAGTTGTAAACGGAACTGGCGATATATTGTTGTAAATATATTTTTTAGTTGTAAAAATTTAATGAATTTATCACTAAAAAAGGCCCAAGGGCCCTTTCTCGGGTTTTCGAAATCTTGGGGCCCTTTTTGGGATTTTTTTCCCAAAAAGGGCCCCAAGATATATTTTCCCTAAAAGTAACACTATTTATTTATTATTTTTAATTCTTAATTTAATTTATGCATACAATTTCTTAGAATATATCTATTAACTCTCTTAATTATCCTCTTTGTTTGATTAACCAATGAGGTAACTCCCTTCATTTGATTTTTCACATTTTCACTTTAATATTTGAAAATATTTTGTAACAACTTTCTTTTTATCTCTCCTTATATCTGGTATCTTTTTTTGTCAATATTTTAATTATGTCTTTGTTTTATGAATTACATATTTTATTTTTTAAACTAACCATCATTCTCCCTCATTAGATATGAACTATTTTGTGAATAAATAAATTTTGACTTCTCCCCTAATTGATTTCAAATATTAAACGCATCCTCTTAATCTTACATATATAAAAGCAGAGTAGTAAGCGACTTTCTGTTTGACACCTGTCCTTTTTTATTCTACCAATTTCCCAAATAACTCCACTTGCTTATTATAATAAATTTATAATTCATGTCTACAATTTCTTTGCACTTGACACTTGTCCTCTTTATTTTGTCATCCGCCAAAGTAACACTATTTATTTATTATTTTTAATTCTTAATTTAATTTATGCATACAATTTCTTAGAATAAATATATCTATTAACTCTCTTAATTATCCTCTTTGTTTGATTAACCGATGAGGTAACTCCCTTCATTTGATTTTTCACATTTTCACTTTAATATTTGAAAATGTTTTGTAACAACTTTCCTTTTATCTCTCTTTATATCCGGTATCTTTTTTTGTCAATATTTTAATTATGTTTTTGTTTTATGAATTACATATTTTATTTTATTTTTTAAACTAACCATCATTCTCCCTCATTATATATGAACTATTTTGTGAATAAATAAATTTTGACGTCTCCCCTAATTGATTTCAAATATTAAACGCATCATTTTAATATTTCAACTACTTTGTCAATAAATATATTAGCAAAAATAGAACAGTAAGTATCTCTCTATCTGACATATCAATAAAATGATAAGCTCAAAAACTAAAATAAAAAAAATAAAAAGCAAGGTGGTTATATAAAAAGCGAGCAATAAGAAGCTTTCTCTTGACACCGTCCTTTTTATTTTACCAACTCTCAAAATAACTTCATTTACTTATTATTTTTTATTTATAATTTATAATAAATGCCTACAATTTTTTTGCACTTGACACATGTCCTCTTTATTTTACTATCTCAAAAGTAACACTATTTACTTATTATTTTTAATTCTTAATTTTTAATTATGCATACAATTTCTTAGAATAAATATCTCTATTAACTCCCTTAATTATCCTATTTCATCATTTGATTATTCACATTTTTACTTTAATATTTTAAAATATTTTATAACAACTTTCCTTTTATCTGGTATCTTTTTTTTGTCAATATTTTAATTATGTCTTTATTTTATCCTCTACCTTCTGAATTACCTATTTTAAATTTTTTTGAACTAACCATCATTCTCCATGTTTATATATGAACTATTTTGTGAATAAATAAATTTTAACGTCTCCCCTAATTGATTTCAAATATTAAACACATCCTCTTAATATTTGAACTACTTTGTCAATAAATATATTAGTAAAAGTATAGCGATGATCTCTCTAAACACATCCTTAAAATGATAAGCTCAAAACATTAAAAGAAAAATAAAATAAAAATAAAAAGCAAGGTGGTTATGAAAGAGGGATAATGGGGAAGGTAGTTATACACTATTTTACCGATCTTATTTTTTCCTCAATAATAACAATATTTTTTTCATCAATAACTGCATTTAAATTTACTTTTTTTCCTTGTTTTAATCTTCAAAATTTATTTCCTTAAACAACGAGCAGATATATGAGATGTAGTTAGAGATAATATAGGGATTCAAATTCCAAATAAATTAACTAATATAATTCCTTATTTATTTGTCTTCTTATACAAGTAAATTTTAATTTTGAAGGACCAAAGATATATATATATATATATATATATATATATATATATATATATTTTGGATGTTGGCCTCTTCATGTTGTCGTGCGCACACCCTAACTCCCTATGATATTGTGTTAGCGGATGTCATGTGCACTAGGGATCGTGATGTCATTATGGTGGGAGCGCGGCAGTTATGTTTATTGGGATGCGCTTTGGAATTGTGCTCTGCATCCTATGTCCTCACTCATGATCTTCATTAGCAAATCGTCAAACAGGCCGTCTTCCACTCTTTCATCAAACATGCAATAATAATATAAATAGCTTTTGAACAAAAAAAATAAAATCCTTAAAAAAATTAAGGAAATCGACATTGATAGTATTTACAACGAAATTTGTAATCATTATATATGAATTATATCAAAAAAATTTATATTTTATTTTTTTCTAGAAAATTAATGAATTAATGAATTTAGTCTTTACAAGAATTTATAAACTTTTCAACATGATAATATGGTGATAAAAAGAATTAGTTTTGCTATCATATAAAATAATTTCAAATACAATTGATACATCTTTAAGTAACATGGCAGCAAAGTACTACCTCCGATCCTAATTATAAGAGTTAGTTGACTTTTTTTGGAAAGATTAAGGAAGCTAAATAAGTTACTTAATCATTTCATATGTTGTGTTTTCTTAGATTATATATTAGTTTATTAGTCAAACTATTTAGTTTGAAGAAAAAAATAAAAATACTCTAAGTTAATTTAATTAGCTTCCTTAATCTCTCCAAAAAAATCAACTAGCTCTTATAATTAGGACCGGAGGAAGTAATATAAATTGCCGTTTTACTAGACTTACATCCGTGCATCGCACGGGTCTATGCTAGTTTTTCTTAATTTCTCTGTAGTTGCTTAGTGATGCAAGAAATGGTAATAATATTCGTTTAGTTATGCTCAGGTCTATTGATTCATCCTTGTGAGATGGGGCAATCAGAGTTTGACTGTCTATTTGTCAATATTAATTGGTCAGGTTACAACAAGCACGATCTCCTAAATCTTTATCATCCCGGAATCCGTATGCCTTAAATAAAAAGCTTGGGTCATGAAAAATCGTGTCCTAGCCCACTTGAGGAATGACCTAATGATTGATTGAGCCAGGACATACTTTTATGGGAAAATCCTTCGGCCCAAATTATAAAAATATTGTCAAAAAAAATCTAAAGAAAAGTCAGATATCATAAAAGGCCTTAGAGTCTTTTCTGGTATTATTTCAGAAAATGTTGTACTGATATCGTTGTTAACATATATTGATTTAATTGTTAGGCTACTGTTGTTAACATATATTGATTTAGTTGTTAATGTTGTATTAATCTAGTTATTAACGTTTATGAAATAATATCACAAAAGGCCCTAAAGTTTTTTAGGCTTTTTTTTTTTTATATATAATTTTTTGATTACTTGGGCTCTGAGGGAAATTTTCCCTACTATTATTAGGTCCAACTTTACCTACACCAGAAAGATAAAGCACTAATATTGAAATTTACTCATTATAAGTTGGTCGGTGTAAAATCCTATTAATCTTTTTGGGTCTTAAATTTGAGTCTTAGTGGAGATACCTTTGTTGGAAGCGGCAGCTACTAATCCAAACACAAGAGTAGTAGTCGGTGAAACATCTATAATTGACCACCTTCATAAAGAAACCCCCTCGTCAGCATATATATATATATATATATATATCCCTTTTTCATTTATTTAATTTTGACACTCATCAATTATAAACTAAATATTTTCCATACACACCTGTGATATCCATGCCAAATTGCCAACAAATGTTCTTCTTTTGGATAGTCAACTTTGAACTTAAATTTTAAAATACAAATAAGTCATCGTGTGTTTTCATATATACTTATATATTGTTCAAAACTTTAATGATATATATTGTTACTAACTCCCTTAGAGCGAGGAGAGGCCTTATTGGCGACAACCTCTGCCCTTTCCAATGTAATAGTGAGGAGAGTGTGGTCCATGCGATCAGAGACTGCGGGAGAGCAAGAAACTTGTGGAAAGAAATTTTGAAACCTAACTATTTTTCCCAGTTTTTTACAGGTTCCTTGCAGGTTTGGCTCAATTAGAATACAAAGCACAAGCCAGAAAAAGGAAGATTTCAGAACTTCTCTTGGCCAAGAGTCTTCAGCCTGGGGTGTTGGATTCTTTGGACATCTAGATGCAAATTCCTTTTTCAGGGCGAGAACAAAGATACCAGGGAGATGCTCCACTTGTGTAAATACCTTCTTATGGAAAACACCATTAATCAGAATCTATCTCATCAAGTTTTCCATTTTTGCAGGTTTGAGGAGAAATCTTGGTCCCCACCGCCGGCAAACGTAGTTCGTATTGATGTAGATGGATCAGTGCGGAATCAACATCAAGCAGCCTGTGGAGGTGTTATTCGGAATTCCCAAGGACATTGGTTGATGGGGTTTTATACATCCCTAGGTCTTCAAACTGTTATTGAGGCAGAAATATACGCTATCATGACAGGGTTAAAATTGGGCCGTCAAATGGGTATGCAGAGAATTCTTCTCTATTCTGATTCTCTAGATGCCATTAGTATCCTCATGAGAGACTGTTGCCATGCTGATCACCCGCTCAGAGATATTATTACGGAGACTAGAGACCTTCTATTCAGTGATTGGAATGTAGAGCTGCACTATACTCCAAGAGACAACATCTCGTGTGCCGATTATATGGCCAAGGAAGGCCATGATGCTCCAGCTGACGTTGACATGGTTTTGATTCCGACAGTTCCTACAGGATGTTTGCACATGGTTTTGAAGGACCAGCTGGCCTGTCACAACTAGTTTTTTTTAGTTTGTTGTTTCTAGGGTTTGGCTTTTTAGTCTAATCCTTATTTCACCTTTTCAAGCCTTGACTTGCCTATATTTATCCAAAAACCAAAAAAAAAAAACTTTAATGATATATGGTCAAAAGCTGAAGCAGCCAACAACTTTGACAAATCCGTTTCGATTTGCACTGAGATGCCCACTTCTTCTGCAGATTCTTTTTCAGCAATAACATTTATTTCAGGATATATAATAAATAAACTTATCACTAAATTAAATTTCAAGTTTTTAATGTGGAAATTCAAATTTAAAATACTCACAGATTAAATCCGATATTTTTGTGGGTCAACAATTTAAATCCGATATCAATGGTGAATGGATCCCAATTCCCATGATGCATATAATGATTGAGAAAGAAGCCCAGATCTTTTTTGAATTGACACCCAAGTTTAAGACTTTTTTTTGACTTCTTGTGACGTGGCAACCAAATTAGTTGAGTCACGTGGGTAGCTAATTAGTGATAAATAAAGAGAGTTGGCATAGATGGTAAGGGATTTGTTCAAGTCTCAAAGGGATGTGTGTTCGATCCCCGCTGCCGTCGTTGGTACTCCTTTGGTAGGCGATCTCGTAAGTCCCTATTAAGTGCTCAAAGAGCCCGGGGCCGTGCCCTGGCCTTGGTGGGGGACTGATGCCGAACCCCTCCAAAACTTTCTTCCTATCAAAAAAAGAAAAGAAAAGAAGTGGTTAATTATGACTTATATAAGCTACACGTGTACCCATCTTATTCTGTTGAATAGTACTACCTCATCCTAAATATATAAGATAGAATTTGTACTATTGTGATAAATATATTAATTATGTCGATATCCATTGACTCTTGACTTTCCACATTATGTGTTCCAGTATATTATAGGGTGAAGGTGCAATTTTACACATGAACTTTGTCTCAAGGAGCGCCCAGCACCACGACCTTTTTTCTAAAGCAAAAATACACACGATGTTACGTTTTGGAAGCGCCCAGCACCACGGCCGTTAGTTGACCAAACGGTCAACGTTAACTTGGATGGAAGTGAACAGTAACTCGTGTAAAAATTACACTTTTGCCCTTAGTTTAGGTGAAATTACCTTTTTGCCCTTAGTTTTAAATATTAAAAAAAAAACTAAAATACCCCACCGTGGGCCCCACCACCGGGCGGGCGACCACCAGGCCACCCCACCGGCCGGGGGTATTTTAGTTTTTTTTTTTAAATATTTAAAACTAAGGGCAAAAGGGTAATTTCACCTAAAACTAAGGGCAAAAATGCAATTTTACACGAGTTCTCGTTCACTTCCATCCAAGTTAACGTTGACCGTTTGGTCAACTAACGGCCGTGGTGTTGGGCGCTCCCAAAATGTAACGTCGTGTGTATTTTTGCTCCAAAAAAAAGGTCGTGGTGCTGGGCGCTCCCTAAGACAAAGTTCATGTGTAAAATTGCACATTCTCCCTATATTATAATATAAAGATGTGAGAGTCTCACACCACGCAAAATTATTTCTTCATTTTCCACTGTTGCTTCAAGGGATTTTCCACTATTGCTTCACGGGAGGTGTTGAATCATTTGGCCTAGGAGAAAATTACATCATATGACCCACATGTAAATTACACTTGAATGAGAATTTCTCTCATCTCTTGCTTTTGTACTCTATATCTTATTTCTAATATATTTTTATTTTCATAACACGTTATCAACACGAAAGTTCTAACGAAGGTATGATTCTCTCATAGTCTCTTTAATGATTTTATTTACTTTCTTTAATCATATGTTTATTTTATCTATTTGAGATAATCTGAGTCACTTTATGGAATTAAATAAATATTTTTACCGATTGTTTTAAACATCGGGTTTTATGGTTAAGATTGGAGATTATTTTTATTTTTATTTTTATTTCTTATTTTGATTTCCTGTAAGGGTTCTTTTATATTATTGATATTGTTATTTTGTATGACTAGAAGCCATACACCTCTGATTTCTTATTCTAAAATTATATGACCAGAAGTAATATCACTTTAATTTATTATTGTGATATAATATGGCTAGAAGCTCTTTAATTCTAAATTATACAACAGATGTAACACCCAAAATCCAATACCTAAATACTTGACCAAAGTATTTGAAAAATCTTCAACAAAGATACTCAACATCCAAATCATCAAAATACATAACTATTTCAACTAAAATCCATTTTACAAAATCAACATAAATTCCCAAAATATTTTAAGAGTAAATAAAATACGGAAGTCTTAGGATCATAACAAATAAAAATAACATAATATGAGCTATAGGAGTATAAAAGAGCCTTCAAAGCTCACTCCATAGATGCTTTCCCTAGTTCCATACTAGAACATTCACTTGAAAAATGTTAATATAGGATGAGATTTCATGTCTCAGTAACTATAAAAATTTTCTATCTTACACAAGAAAATCACATATAACAAAAAGTAGGAGTTGATTACATATATATTTGTATATACCATAAATTTGTTTTGTTGTTGCTAAATTAACCATCATTAAGTCAATTTGTGAACGGTACAATTATACAATATGCAATATGCAGTCTCCCTTATATCACCGTTCATCATTATACCGCTGATTGGAGCCATAACTTAACATATTGTCCAATACAAACTTATCCATTTGACTGGATTGTCCCAAACTCACCAAAACTTAATATACACTCAGCTAAAGGTATAGAGCTTAAGTATGGACTATGACTCTCCTCCTAAAAAATATACAACTAAGGAGGTTTCACATGTCCCAACACTCCAATGCAATCCCAACTAAAGGAAAACATGGAAGATGGGGCCCTGACAAGTACCATTCACTGTGCACGGAGTGATGACATAAAGAGAACTTATCATACAATTTTTTTTTTACTCCAACTCATCAGAGATACAGCCGCCATGATAATTATATTTAATACAAATAAAGTACATTAAATTATGTTTCCATTTATATCAAATATCATCACAAAGTAAACCAACATCTTATAAAACCTTGTCAGACCAATATGTTATTTTTGAAATTTGAAGAACTAAATTGACATTTTGAAATTCAAGACTAAACTATCATTTGAAATTCAATACTAGACTGTCATTTTAAAATTCGTAGCTGAAATTTCCTTATTCAATTTTTATTATAATAATATTATAATTTACAATACATACACATATACATATAGTTCAGTTCAAAAAAAAAATAATCATTCATAATCATATACAATTCACAAGTATATAGAAGAATATTTAGAGTTATTTGTTATTCTCTAGCTACCAAATAATCACCAAAAAGTTACTACAAAGCTCCCAAATAATTACTACCACGCTTTCTTTCTCTCTCCTTCTCTCTTCTCTCTCAATCTCGCTCTTGTTGTGTGTGTTTGTGTGTTGGGGGTGGGGGTGGGGGTGGGGGTATTTATACAATTTTTTCCTACCGTTTTCGCCCCTTTTTTCTTTTTATCTGGGGGCAACGCCCCTTATATTACAATATGGGTGACATTGCCCAACTTTATATATATATCCCCCCCTTTCTTTCTTCTTCTTTTCTCTTTCTTTCTTTTTCTCTTCCTCTCTTTTCCTCTAACTCTTCCTTCCTTCCTTTCTCCGCCGCCTACCCCTATATATAAAACAATATTTAATTCTAACTTTAGAAAATTTACTCCATATTGAGTAATTAGAAGAAAAATTAACTACCATAAGTTAATCTATCCTATTATAATTCTTAAAAAAATTCAGGATGTTACATTTCTCCTCTCCTAAAAAGGAATTTTGTCCCCAAAATTCAATATAAGTAAGAATTTTACTTAATCAAATAAGTGAGGATATGATTATCGCATATTCTCTTTCGTTTCCCAAGTAGCATCTCCAGGAGCCATCCCTCTCCATACAACCTTCACAGGTCTAATGGTCTTGTTTCTTAATTGCTTACCCCTCACATCAACAATCTGCTTTGGCTCAGCTTTATATGTCACGTTATCTCTGAGTTTTATCTCCTCCACTTCAATAACATGGGAAGGATCTGGTTGATAATTCTTCAATCGTGATACATGAAAGACATCATGAAGGTTCACAAGCTGTGGAGGTAATGCAATTCTGTAAGCTACTAGTCCTATGCTCTCTAAAATCTCATAGGGACCCACAAAACAAGGTTAAAGCTTCTTCGCTCGAATCGCCCTACAAATGCATGTCATTGGTGTGACTCTCAGAAATACATGTTCGCCTACCATGAACTCCAATGGCCGCTTTCTCCTATCGGTATAACTCTTCTGTCGGCTTTGAGTAGTGAGAAGTTTATGATGAATCACCTTAATATTTTGAATTGTTTCGTCCACTAAATTTAGACCTAGTAAACTTCGCTCGTTCAATTCCATCCAGTAAATAAGAGATCTACACTTCCGTCCACACAATGCCTCATAAGGTGCCATCTCAATGCTCGAGTGATAATTGTTGTTATATGCAAACTCCGCTCAATGAAGTTGACAGTCCCAACTTCTTGCTAGCTCAATTACACATGCTCCTAACATGTCTTCTAGGGTCCGTATAGTTCTCTCTGTTTGCCCATCAGTCTAAGGATGGTAAGCAATACTAAACCTCAGCCGAGTTCCCATAGCATCTTGCAATGCTCTCCAAAATTGTGAAGTAAATCGAGGATCACGATTCGATACGATGCTTTTTGGCATCCCATGCAATCTAACACTTTCCTTCATATAGATTTTTGCTAGTTTCTCCAGAGAGTATTTTGTCGTGATAGCCAGAAAATGAGTTGACTTAGTTAATCTATCGACAATTACCCAAATAGCATTATGTCCACACGTAGTTAAAGGTAGCCCCATGATGAAATCCATAGAGATGTTGTCCAATTTCCATTCTGGAATTTCCAAATTTTGTAACAATTTAGGTGGCTTCCGATTTTCAATTTTTACTTTTAGACAAGTTAAACAATAGCAACAAACTCCGTCACATCTTTCTTTATGCCTTGCCACCACAAATTCCACTTGAGATCGTGATACATTTTGGCTGCTCCACGGTGAATAGTGTATTTGCTCCTATGAGCTTCCTCAAGCATGAGCTTTCTTATTTATCCATCATCAGATATACACACTCTTCCTTTATACCTTAATATCCCATCTTCACTAATCTCAAATTCTGACTCTCTTCCTTCTTCATTATCGTCCCTGACACTCAATAGATACTCATCCTCAAGTTGAGCAAATTTAATTTCTTTACAAGTTGTACTTTCAATAGTTAATGCTTCCCAGGTAGCAACCAGTCCTGAAATTACGTCAATAGATGTACTCTGTACATCCTTCAATAATTTATGTTCCCTGATCATCAACTGGGCTACACGGATTGACTTTCTGCTTAAGGCATTTGCTACAATGTTTTCCTTTCCAGGATGATACTTCAATTCGTAGTCGTAATCCTTGAGAAACTCCATTCACCTCCTCTATTGCATGTTAAACTCTTTTTGGTCAAACGGGTAGCTTAGACTCTTATGGTCACTAAAGACCTCGAATTGTGAACCATAGAGATGGTGCCGCCAAATCTTAAGAGCAAATACCATTGATGCCAATTCCAAGTCATAAGTAGGATAGTTCTGTTCATGCGGCCTATTGTCGAGAAGCATAACCAACTATCGTACCATTTTGCATTAGTACACACCTAAGATCTTTCTTGGAAGCAACAGTGTATAAAGTGAAAGTTTGAGTAGGATATGAAATTATAAGTACCGGTGCCGTAGTCAACTTAATCTTCAAATCTTGAGAAGCTGCTTCACACTTCTCGTTCCATGCGTACGGTTGACTCTTTCTAGTCAACTTTGTTAAGGGCATGGCTATCTGTGAAAAAGCCTTTAATAAATCTCCTATAATAGCTAGTCAATCCAAGAAAACTCCTAATATCAGTCACAGACTTTGGTTGTTCCCATTGAAGGACCCCATCAACTTTGGTAGGGTTCACCGTAACCCTTTTAGCTGATACGACATGGCCTAGGAATTTTACTTCCTTTAACCAAAATTTAGACTTAGACAGCTCTACATAGAGATTGTATTATCTCAACACTTGTAACACAATTCTGAGATGCTCTTTATGTTTTTCTTTATCCTTAGAATAAAGGATATCATCAATGAAGACCATTACAGATTTATCCAAATATGGCCTTAAAATTCTATTTATGTAATCTATGAATACAATTGGAGCGTTTGTTAGCCCAAATGGAATAACAAGAAATTCATAGTGGCCATATCTGGTTTTGAATGCAGTTTTCAGGATATCTTTAGCTCTGACCCTTAACTGGTGGTAGCCTGATCTCAAATCAATCTTAGAGAATATGGATGCTTCATTCAATTGATCATTAGATCATCGATCCTGGGTAAAGGATATTTGTTCTTTATAGTTTCCTTATTCAATAAGCGGCAATCACTGCATAATCTAAGGCTCCCATCTTTCTTCTTTATAAAGAGCACAGGCGATCCCCGAGGAGATACGATGGGCCTGATGAATCCCTTTTCCATCAACTCTTCAATCTACTTCTTCAATTCTGCTAGTTCCGGCGGAGACATTCGGTAAGGAGCTTTAGGGATAGGCCCCGTCCTTTGTGCAAGATCAATAGAAAACTCTACTTCTCTTTTGGGGTATGAAAGAGGAGCTAAATCACCAAGAGGGGGTGAATTGGGGATTTTAAAATCTTTTTCGAAGTGCTCTGTTTTGAACAATAAAAACAGAGGTGAACAAAGAGAATGGAGAAGAAGAGCAAGACACAAGAATTTATACTGGTTCGGTCCAACCTCTTGACCTACGTCTAGTCCCCAGACTCTCTGGGATTTTCACTATCTCAATTGATTACACACTCTGTACTCAAGAGTAATTCTCTCACTAGAACTTACTCCCCCTTACAAGTTGCAATCAATGAACCCAATCACCAAGTCCCCTGACTTGTGATTCTTTACAATAAATGATTTACAATCAAGAAACTCTCTCTAAGAGTGGATAAGAATAAACACTGAAGCTCTGTGTATCAAAAGATACTTTACAGGTGAAAACTGAAAGAGTAGTTGTAAAACTTAAATGCAATTTGTTTTTAGCAGATGTATTGTTGAGAAGAATTGAATGCAGCTCTATTTATACCAAGAGTGCATCAAATGACCATTGTAATTCCTAATGTAACCGTTGGAGACATTCAGGAAGGATTAGGATGTGCTTAGGTCTTCTTCTCTCTCTATTCTTTGCTTAATCCAGTTGTACAGAAGTTCAGAGTTGACTTCTTGAATATTAGTCCGTTGGAATAGCAGCTCAGCCTTTGGATGTGGAAAGCGACATTAATCCTCTGCGGCGTGTACAGAATGATTACCCAAAAGTATGCAAGCTTTCTAGGTTTTTCATTTAATATGCTTGACGGTACTTTTTTATTTTGCTTTTAACCTTCATTTAATATCCTTTAAAACATCTGAAACTCACTAACAAAGTAGTTAAACATAGCTAGGAATATTAAAGAATGATAGTAGGTAGAATTAAGATCAAACAAGAAGGTTTCACAAATTCGTCAGATTCGAATTTCAAACTCTGCTATGAAAACTCGAGTTCTGGACTTTTATCATGAAACATCGTTTTTAGTCCAAAACATCAAAACTTGAGTTTTCTTCCAAAACTAGCGGTTTTTAAATCACTGAAAAAGAACAAAGCTCTCGGGTTGGCCAAAACTCGAGTTTTCATTTAAGTATAAAAACTTAGAGAAAACTGGGACAAATCAAAACTGGAGGTTTTCATGAAAACTGGCGGTTTTAAATCTGGGTAAAACATGAATGCTTTCTGCCAGGGCAAAACTCGAGTTTTCATTTAATCATGAAAACTTTGAGAACAATTGTGCTAAGTCAAAACTGGAGGTTTTCCCCAAAATTGGCGGTTTTCAAAACTGTGTAACCTTTGAGAGTTCTTGGCCAAGTCAAAACTCGAGTTTTGAACCAAAACTACCAAAACTCGAGTTTTCACAAATCTTAGTAAAACTTGGAAAACTCAAAAACTGGCGGTTTTGTACCAAAACTGGAGTTTTCACAATCTTAAAATTTTGGAGACTCTCTGTATGACCAAAACTCGAGTTTTCAATGAAAACTGGAGTTGTCTTTTTCAGAAAATATTGAGAAGTCTCTGTATGGTGAAAACTGACGGTTTTGCTTATTTCAGGATTTTCTTACCAAAACTCGAGTTTTCCTTTGACAGTAATTTTTTCAACTTACTAAAAGAAAACTTCCTATTTTGTTTACAATTATCAGTTATCATCAAAACACATAGAGAACTAACAGGGTAAACCTGACATATCTTTTGGAAATATTTCTAGAAATTCGTTCATCACTTCAATATCTTCTATCCCTTCTTCCTCTTCTTCTTGAATGGAGAAAAATACCATGTACGCGAGACAACCCTTACGAATAGACTTTTCAATTTGCATTGGAAACAACCATTGTGGTCCATTATGACTCATAGAGTCAACTGCAAGAGAGATAGTCTTTCTCTTACAACCAAGGATGGCGTCATCTACTAACAACCAATCCATTCCCACTATCACATCAATACCCTTCATGGGTAGACAAACAAGATCTATAATTGAGGTTCTACTATCAAAGTCAATTATATAATTCAAGCAAGCCCTAAAAGTTTTCACCGAAGCTCTCGTCGGTATGGAAATAATCATATCAAAAGGGAATTCATATATACTTAAATTCAATCGAGGCACACAAGCATACGATATAAAAGAGTGTGTAGCACGCGAATCAAATAAAACTTCAATTTCAAAGCCTTGGAGTTTGAGAATACCTTGAATCATGTTTGGTGAAGCATTGGCCTCCTGATGTGATAGTGCGAACACTCTACCTGGAACTGTAGCTCTAACATTATTGGCTCCTCGAGAGCCTTCCTCACAAAACCTGGAGATGTGTCTTGGCTTTTCACAATTGTAACAGATCACACAATGTCCTTGATTTATCTTTCCACACTTGGCACACTACTAACTGTTAGCTATGTTGGTAATAGGAGCTGTGGATCCCCTATAAGAGTTCTGACCTCCAATAAATTGACTCTGCGAGGTCCATGGAAATGACTCCTTGATGGTCCACCAGAATGATTTCTTGATGGCTGACTAAAACGCATCCCTACACCACTAAAGTTTTGACTGTGCGTCTTAGTAATTCCTCCCATATGTCTCATGGGAGGTGTAACTCTTGATTGCAATCCCTTCATTTTCTCAGCTTCTTCTTCTTCTCGCTTGCTTCTGGCTATTGTACGTAATTTTTCATACATCTTTTCAAAATCCTTAATCTCATCAATTAATGATGACAAAGCCGTTTTTAAATCCGGCCTAATTTTTTCTACTAACCGATTACACATCCATTTAGAGTTGGTTTGCCGATATTTGCAAAACTTAGACATTTCCAGGAAATGAGCGATGTATTCTTCTTCGTGTAAGTCTCCTTGCTTGAAAGTAAGGAATTCAATCTCCTTTGCTACTCTGATGGAAGTAGGAAAATAATATTTTTCAAACTTTTCCTTGAACTCCTCCCAATTCATATCAGCATCATTATTGATTTTGGTGCTTTCCCACCATTCTTGGGCTGTTTTCTGCAATAATTTCTCAACAACTAGCACCTTTTGTTGAGAACTAATCTCAATAACTTCAAATACCTTTTCCAGACGCTTCAGCCATTCTAGTGCTTCAACTGGGTCTAGCTTCCCCCCAAACATTGGAAGAGAAAGCTTCCAAATTTTTTCACAAACCTCAGTAATAGGGGGAGGGTACGATACTAAGAATGAGAAGTGCTACCATTTTTAGATTCAATACAAGTACGGCTGCCACTCCTAGATTGATGATCCGTAGGAGTATTTTTCCTATGAGGACTCTTCTTCTTCTCATGATGATCGCCTTGGCCTCTTCTTACTGCTAGTTCGTCTTCATGCTTATTCAATTTTGCTCTCATGTCCAGGATTATATCCCGTATCTTCAATGAAATGGCATTGGTATCCTAAGGAGGAGGACCATTTTGACACAGAGCGGGGGTTGAATTAGTCTTTCGAGTCCTCACCATTCTCCCCTCCTATGATTAACATTATATGGACACTAAATAAGAAATAAGTAGCTAAACAAATTCTAAATTTAAACAAAGGGAAGTGCACATGTTATGATATTTATTTTGCCACGACCTCTAAAAAGTTTAAAGAAAACAGTTGGTTAAACGCTTGCAACTTATTGCAAGACTTTTACTTATGAGATCTAATTATAATCATTGGTAAACTTATTTCCAAATATATATATATATATATATATATATATATATATATATATATATATATATATAAGTGTAGGCAGCGAAAAAGGAAGGAAGGAAGATTCAGAGGGAAAGAAAGAAAGAGAAAAGAGGAAGAATATATATATATATATATATATATATATATAAAGCGCCCACCATTTTTAAAAGTAGGGATTTTTCAAATACTTTGGTCAAGTATTTGAGTGTTGGATTTGGGGTGTTACATGTTTGGTATCATCCAAATACTTGACCAAAGTATTTGAAAAATCTCCACTTTTAAAAATGGCGCGTGCGCACTCACACACTATTTTTTTCATTCTTGTTCTTTTCCCTTCATTTCTTTTCCTTTGACTCTTCCTTCCTTTCTTTCTCCGCCGCCTACCCCTCTATATATATATATATATAATATTTTGCAATAAGTTTACTAATGATTATAATTAGATCTCATAAGTAAATGTCTTGTAATAAGTTGCAAGCGCTTAACCAACTGTTTTCTTTAAACTTTTTAGAGATCGTGGCAAAATAAATATCATAACATGTGCACTTCCCTTTGTTTAGATTTAGAATTTGTTTAGCTACTTGTTTCTTATTTAGTGTCCTTATAGTGTTAATCATAAGAAGGGATAATGGTGAGGACTCAAAAAACTAATTCAACCCCTGCTCCGCGTCAAAATGGTCCTCCTCCTTAGAATAGCAATGCCATTTTATCGGAGTTATGGGATATAATCTTGGACGTGAGAGCGAAAGTGAATAAGCATGAAGACGAACTAGTAGTAAGAAGAGGCCAAGGCGATGATCATGAGAATAAGAAGAGTCCCAATAGGGAAAATACTCCTACGGATCATCAATCAAAGATTGGCAGTCGTACTTGCATTGAATCTAAAGATGGTAGCAGTTCTCATTCTCAGTATCGTACCTCACCCATTATTGAGGTTTGGGAAAAATTTTGAAAGTTTTCTCCTCCAATGTTTGGGGGGAAGCTAGACCCAGTTGAAACACTAGAATGGTTGAAGCGTTTGAAAATGATATTCAAAGTTATTGAGATTAGTTCTGAACAAAAGGTACTAGTTGATGAGCAATTATTGCAGAAAGCAGCCCAAGAATGGTAGGAAAGCAAAAAAATCAATAATGATGTTGAGATGAATTGAGAAGAGTTTAAGGAAAAGTTTGAAAAATATTATTTCCCTACTTCCATCAGAGTAGCAAAGGAGACTGAATTCCTTATTTTCAAGCAAGGAGACTTACACAAATCATCGCTCGTTTTCTAGAATTGTCCAAGTTTTGTAAATATTTGCAAACCAACTCTAAATGAATGTGTGATTGGTTAGTAGAAAAAAATAGGCCGAATTTAAAAACGGCTTTGTCACCATTCATTGATGAGATTAAGGATTTTGAGAAGATGTGTGACAAATTATGCACAATAGCTAGAAGCAAGCGAGAAGAAGAAGCTGAGAAAATGAAAGGATTTCAATCTAGAGCTACACCTCCCATGAGACCTATGGGAGGAATTACTAAGACGCGCAGTCAAAGCTTCAGTGGTGTGGGGATGTGGTTTAGTCCGTCATCAAGAAATCATTTTGGTGGACCATCAAGGAGTTATTTCAATGTACCTCAAAGGAGTCAATTTAGTGGAGGTCAGAACTCTTATAGGGGATCCACAGCTCCTGTTGCTAGCACAACTAACAGTCAGAAGTGTGCCAAATGTGGAAAAATACATCAAGGACATTTTGTGATATGTTATAAGTGTGGAAAGCCAGAACAAATCTCCAGGTTCTGTGAGGAAGGCTCTCAAGGAGCTAATGATGTTAGAGTTGCAGTTCCAGGTAGAGTGTTCACACTATCACATCAGGAGGCCTATGCTTCACCAAATATGATTGAAGGTATTCTCAAACTCCAAGGCCTTGAAATTGAAGATTTATTTGATTCGGGTGCTACACAGTCTTTTATATCGTATACTTGTGTGCCTCGATTGAATTTAAATATATGCAAATTGCCTTTTGATATGATTATTTCTACACCGGCGGGAGCTTAAGTATATGCCTTTTATGGTTGTACCCTGCTATTCTAAAATTCATGAGACTGAGATTCAAGCTGAATCAATTATGATGCACAATAACATAAAAACAACCATATAAAAACACAAGTCTAGCCAATTAGCAAGTTTAGAACATCACTGTGCCAATAGTAAAACTGTGCTAATAGTAAAATAGTAATTAGGGAAAATCATTGTCAGGTCCCAAGGTACGGAATTAATCACAAAAAAAGTCTCATGTCAAATTCCCCTCACAAAAATTTTGTGATTAATTACTGAATTCCTCTCATAAAAAAGTTACATTGTCAAAATGGTTTTTCATGTTGTCAAAATAGCTTTATTAGTTGTTAAAATGTTTTTATGAAAATCTCGTTGTAAAAATGGCTTCTAATGTTGTCAAAATGACTTTGTATGTTATAAAAAATTCTCCGAGTTTTTCCTCTGTCGTGTAGAATTTTGGAAACCTGGACAATTTTTGACAACATGAAAAGTCATTTTGACAACATAAAAAGTCATTTTCACAACATAAGAAGACATTTTCACAACGAGATTTTCATAAGGACATTTTAACAACTAATAAAGTCATTTTAACAATATGAAAAATCATTTTGACAACAAACCTTTTTTGTGAGGAGAATTTTGTAACATATTCACAATTAGTCACAAAAAAGTCTGGGGGGATTCGGTGTGAAATTTTTGTGTGATTAATTCCGTATCATGGAACCTGATAGTGATTTTCCTTAGTAATTAGTATATAAATAGTATTCCCACTGGTCCTAATTATAAGACCACTTTTATAGTGTAATTTGTACTACAAAAATAGTTTTATAATTAGGATTGAAGGTAGTAACTTACTGTGCCAATAGCAAATTACTATACAATCACATATTCCTGTCACTGTGCAAAGTAAATTACTGTGTGATCACATGTTTCCTTCCTCGTTTTCATCCGTTTTATTAGGTTGACGGAAGGGAGTAATAATTAAGCATGGGCCCACATACAAATTTATTTGAGAAAATCTATATGGGGCCCAAATAATAAAGAAAAACCCAAAAAAAGCCCAAAGATTTTGAAAATCCGAGAAAAGGCCCCAGTACCTTTTCTGGTATAATTTCATTAAAACGTTAGTTGTTAACGGGGCTGATATAGTTGTTAACGGGTACTGATATAGTTGTTAACGGTACTGATTTAGTTGTTAGGATATTGTTGTTAATGGTACTGATTTAGTTGTTAATGACCTACCCGTTAACAAATATATCAGCCTCATTAACAACTAACGTTTTAATGAAATTATACCAGAAAAGACCCTGGGGCAAGAACTTTTCTTAGATTTGCAGAATATTTAGGTCTTTTTTAGGTTTTTCTTTGTTATTTGGGCCCATATGAATTTTCCCAATTTATTTCAACTCCCCCACCAACTACCGCGTTTTCTTCCTCTTTAATAATTTTTTTTTTCAAATCTTCAATCATTCAATCACTGACACAGCAATGACGGAAACGTACCTGAGTGGAGTCGCCGGAAGCAAATGCGGTACTCTATTTGTCGATCATGGGAGTGAACGCACATGAGTGAACCCTCATTCGTTGCTTGCTTCTTGCCGCCTACCTTTCCCGTTGATGCTGCTGCTTTTTAAGTGTGTGTGCAGATTCGGTTTCCATGATTCTACTCAGTATTGCAGATATGAATTTTTCTTCCTCTTCTGATTCAATCGCTGCTGCGTTGTAGTTGTGTGAGCAGAACTTCACCAGCCACGATTCTCTTTCTCTGATTAGCATTACCAAACCATTCTATCATCAAGCCTGCGATCTTACAGAAGAAATCCAACATGGCGCCATCGCCACCGTGGAATTGGAACCCGTTGTGAAGCAATTCGATCGAGTCAAACTGGAGTATCATGTTCCAGTCCGGCACGTTCACAAGAGTCGACACTGTTGTGCCCGCGGTGCTGCTGGTGGAGAGTTGATTGTGGAGTTTGTAGCTATAGCTTCCCAAGAGACGTTTTTGCCGGAACAAAAATGGCACAAGGGCCGTCGAAGAAAATTATTAGGAAGCATGCTGGATTGAGCAGAAGAAAATTATTCAATTGAAAACTCAAACCCTCCGATGGCCAACAACACTGATGGAGAAGATGATGACGAATATGAAGTTGCAGGTAATCGTTTGGTATTGGTCGATGATTGCAACTGCTACAAACGCAAGGACCAGATGGGTAGACCATATACGTGTTATAAAACTATCAGAAAAATAGAATCAGGAAGAAGAGAAGACATGAAAATATGAAGAGGAACTGGAGGAGCAATTCTTATTTTTGTGATTATGTAACACCCCAATTTCTAACAATTATCTTAATATAAAATTTAAATGATTTTATAAATGAATCCTGAAATTTTGAATTAAACAACCTTAGGGAGTGTTACCGCCGCACTTGTACTGGGACAAGTGCAAGGCTACTTATTACAATAATGAAAATTCAAACTCAATTAAATGTGACTTATTTAAGAAAATAAAAATAAAGACAAAATGAAACTAGCTAGAGGCCTTGGACGTTCTTCCTCACTACTCACTGCTTGCCCCAACTCTTGGTACCTGCTTCACTGAAACTCTGCTCCCCCGAAGGATCATCGCAGCCCATGAACACAAACAAAAATCAGCAAAGCTGGTAACCCTAATAAAACAAAGGTAATATAGAGAAAAGAAATATAAATTATTTATAGATGATAAAAAAAGTCATATACATATATATAATCAAAAATGTAATTTCGATGTTCTTTATGTAATTTAATTAGTGGGAAGAGAACCATGGTAGACCCTAAACCCGCGTCTACCCCGTGACCCGAAACCCGCTCACAATCAATCAAGTTGGCCATATAAAATATCTTCCTAGTGTGCACACCTCTTCCCAAAGTTGCTACCAGTGTCCCTGAAACCTGCCAGACACCACTTTGGGAAGAACGGATACTATCTTTTCACATCGTATAAATATCGAAGGCATAAAGCCCAAAGGTTGTGTTCATCACCTTGGGAGGTACCATCCCAAAGCTATCCTCCCACCGTTAGATAATTTTAAATACATACAAAAAAAAATGGGTTTCTTAATATATATAAATATATATCTATATATATTAGTTAATGAAAACATGTATAAGTTCAATCACAAATGCGAAGCGACCCGAGTAGTGTATATTCAATGTAATTAATATATATATATATATATATATATTGAAAACCAAAACAATCCAAGCGACCTACGTACAACAATGGTAAACGGTTTTTGTAGAAGAATTGATCAATGTAATTCATCAATAGATAAATAAATAAATATATATATATATATATATTCCAATTTCGAAAGCCAACACGATAAAGGCAACCACGTACAAACCTCTCACATTCATATATTTCAATCACCCATAACAAAAACGAGACCCAAGTATATTTAATGAAAAGGTATATAAATCCATGTAATTCAATCACGAAGCACTCCCTTGCAACTACGTACAGAACATTGTTCAATGGTTAATTGGTTTTGCAAAAGCAAGTCGCGCAAATCGAGAAAAGAAGAAAAAGCATTTATGCAAGGAAGTGAGGCACGCTAACCAAAGAAGGAACCTCTATACACATATACAATTGCAAAGGTGACACGCGACAAAACAATTAATTCCTATGGTTTTGGGATTAGGATTACATATAATATATTTCATGTATAAGAACCCTATCAAAATTTATATAAAATTAACCTAGGACTCAAGGAGATTAGGATTACCTGGTCACCGTTTTGCTAACCTCCCAGGAGAATAATTGATGAAAGACGGCAGAGAAAAGTAACGAGTGTTTTCTAGGTTCAGTTTGAGCGGCTAAACCTAAGTTTATAATTAAATCCTAGGGTTTTAGCTATGGGTTGGGCCCTTTTAATTATTCCTAATTAATAAATTAACAATATAACCATTATAATTTTTTTTTGATTTTGCTATATATTATTATATCATTATCATCATTATTATTATTATATAAATATATTACTTTTACTATTATATTTATTATTTAAATATATTATTATTCATAATAATCTGGGGTATTACATTCTACCCTCCTTAAAATAATTTTCGTCCTCGAAACTTAAAATAGTTTTTTTTTTTTCTCGGGTCATTACAATCTACCCTTCTTAAAATAAGTTTCGTCCTCGAAACTTAATTGAGTACAAATAAAATCCTATGTGTGTTTGGGTTTCATTCTCAAAATCAATTCTAAGTACCACTTTTCTTATCAAGTATATTTATATCACGTATCAAAATCAATCATCTGATAATGCAATATAAATTTAAACCATAAACCAATTCAAAGATAACCAATCACAAATTCAAATAATAATTTTAATATAAATCCAAAGGATAATCTAACATCTTTAAAATTAAATAAACAAAATAAGAATCAAGTTATTCAAAAGATAACTACATCTAAAAGGAACCTTTAGCGTAAAAGAAATTCTACTAATTTGCTCCAATAAAATGAAATAAAATTTGCAAGTCAATAAAATTCTAAATCACATAATGAGTCAAAGTAATTTCAAGTATACAGTTATCAAAATTCAAAGAAAATAAATCATTTAAAAGACGAGAATAACCCTTCACTACCCATCTCTCACACTTAAAATTATTATTATTATTATTATTTATTTATTTATCAATTATTATTATTATTATTTTAACTCGGGATCTTTGATCCCCGAGTTAGTATCAAAAACGAAGCTAAGGAGAACCTTAGGCTCTGATACCATTTTGTAACACCCCAATTTCTAACAATTATCTTAATATAAAATTTAAATGATTTTATAAATGAATCCTGAAATTTTGAATTAAACAACCTTAGGGAGTGTTACCGCCGCACTTGTACTGGGACAAGTGCAAGGCTACTTATTACAATAATGAAAATTCAAACTCAATTAAATGTGACTTATTTAAGAAAATAAAAATAAAGACAAAATGAAACTAGCTAGAGGCCTTGGACGTTCTTCCTCACTACTCACCGCTTGCCCCAACTCTTGGTACTGCTTCACCGAAACTCGCTCCCCGAAGGATCATCGCACCCATGAACACAAACAAAAATCAGCAAAGCCGGTAACCCTAATAAAACAAAGGTAATATAGAGAAAAGAAATATAAATTATTTATAGATGATAAAAAAGTCATATACATATATATAATCAAAAATGTAATTTCGATGTTCTTTATGTAATTTAATTAGTGGGAAGAGAACCATGGTAGACCCTAAACCCGCGCCTACCCCGTGACCCGGAAACCCGCGCCACAATCATCAAGTTGGCCATATAAAATATCTTCCTAGTGTGCACACCTCTTCCCAAAGTTGCTACCAAGTCCCTAAACCCGCGTACACCACTTTGGGAAGAACGGATACTATCTTTTCACATCGTATAAATATCGAAGGCATAAAGCCCAAAGGTTGTGTTCATCACCTTGGGAGGTACCATCCCAAAGCTATCCTCCCACCGTTAGATAATTTTAAATACATACAAAAAAATGGGTTTCTTAATATATATAAATATATATCTATATATATTAGTTAATGAAAACATGTATAAGTTCAATCACAAATCAGCGACCGACCGGAGTAGTGTATATTCAATGTAATTAATATATATATATATATATATATTGAAAACCAAAACAATCCAAGCAGCCACGTACAACAATGGTAAACGGTTTTTGTAGAAGAATTGATCAATGTAATTCATCAATAGATAAATAAATAAATATATATATATATATATATTCCAATTTCGAAAGCCAACACGATAAAGGCAACCACGTACAAACCTCTCACATTCATATATTTCAATCACCCATAACAAAAACGAGACCCAAGTATATTTAATGAAAAGGTATATAAATCCATGTAATTCAATCACGAAGCACTCCCTTGCAACTACGCACGGAACATTGTTCAATGGTTAATTGGTTTTGCAAAAGCAAGTCGCGCAAATCGAGAAAAGAAGAAAAAGCATTTATGCAAGGAAGTGAGGCACGCTAACCAAAGAAGGAACCTCTATACACATATACAATTGCAGTGACACGCGACAAAACAATTAATTCCTATGGTTTTGGGATTAGGATTACATATAATATATTTCATGTATAAGAACCCTATCAAAATTTATATAAAATTAACCTAGGACTCAAGGAGATTAGGATTACCTGGTCACCGTTTTGCTAACCTCCCAGGAGAATAATTGATGAAAGACGGCAGAGAAAAGTAACGAGTGTTTTCTAGGTTCGGTTGAGCGGCTAAACCTAAGTTTATAATTAAATCCTAGGGTTTTAGCTATGGGTTGGGCCCTTTTAATTATTCCTAATTAATAAATTAACAATATAACCATTATAATTTTTTTTTGATTTTGCTATATATTATTATATCATTATCATCATTATTATTATTATATAAATATATTACTTTTACTATTATATTTATTATTTAAATATATTATTATTCATAATAATCTGGGGTATTACATTCTACCCTCCTTAAAATAATTTTCGTCCTCGAAACTTAAAATAGTTTTTTTTTTTCTGGGTCATTACAGATTATCTTGTCTATATACAATGCTTTGTAAGGGTCTCTATTTATAGACCAGGTTAGTATTTAATCAACGTCCACATAATTATAATATATTCATAATAAATTATAATTAGGTAGGCGGTAGAGAAAGGAGGGAAGGAAAAGTCATAGGAAAAGAAAGGAAGAGAATAAAAAGAAAAAGAAAAAAACATAAATGAATATATAGGCCGCACCCACCATTTTTAAAAGTGGGGTGCGCCACCCACATTATAATGCTGATAAAAAGAAAAAGGGAGCCAAAACAGTGGGGGAAAATTGTATAAATAGCCCCCACCCCCACCGCAACACACAACACATACAACGAGTGAGATTGAGAGAGAAGGAGAGAGAAAGAAAGCATGGTGGTAATTATTCAGGAGCTTTATAGTAACATTTTATTGATTATTTAGGAGCTAAAAAATAACAGATAACTCTAAATATTCTTTCATGTATTTGTAAATTGTATATGACTATGAATGATTTTTTTAAAAAAAATGGACTGAATTATGTATATTTGTATGTATTGTAAATTATGATATTATTATAATAAAAATTGAACAAGCAGTTTCAGCTAAGAATTTAAAATGATAGTTAAGTCTCGAATTTCAAAATGACAACGCTCTTTCAAATTTCAAAATGTCAATTTAGTCTTTTAAATTTAAAAAATGACAGATTTGTCCGATGAGGTTTTATGAGATGTTGGTTTACTTTGTGATGATATTTGAAATAAATGGAAGAATGATTTAATGTACTTTATTTTTACTAAATATAATTATCATGGTGACTGTATATCTAATGGGTTGGAGTAAGGAGAAATTTGTATGATAAGATCTCTTTATGCCATCACTCTGTACACAGTGAATGGTATTTGTCAAGGCCTCATTTTCCATGTTTTCCTCTGGCTGGGATTGTATTAGAGCTGTGGAACATGTGATACCTCCTTAGTTGTATTTTTTTAGGGGGGAGCCATAGTCCATGTTATTTTTACTCTCTTGTGGGACATGTTATTTTTGTTTGTCATGACCCTAAGAGTTCCGCCTTGTATTTACTCTAAATTTTTTTTGAAATTTATGTTGATTTTGCAAAATGGATTTTAGTTGAAATAGTTATGTATTTTGATGATTTTGATGTTGAGTATCTTTGTTAGAGATTTTTCAAATACTTTAGTCAAGTATTTGGGTGTTGGATTTAGGATTTTACATTTGGATTTGGCTTACATCGGTTGCTTATATACGTCCGCTGCCTTAATATTGAGTCGTTTTGGTACAAAAACTGTGAAGCTCTTGCTTTTTTAAAAAAAAATATTTCAGGGTACCAACGGGTACTTAAAAGATACTTTAGGATACTGACCGGTGCTAGAAAAATACTTCATGATCTTAAAAAATATTTTAGGATCTTGAAAAAATATCTTAACGTATATTTTTGGTATCAGTTAGTACCCTGAAATATTGTTTTTAGATCCTGAAATATTATTCAAGACTCGGCCAAGATCTTGAAGTATCATTTTAGTACAAATCAGTATCCTAAAATATATTTCCAAAATCCTAAAATAATTTTTTAAGATAGTATTTTTTTTTTCAGTAACAGTCAGTATCCTAAAGTATCTTTTTAGTACCAGTCAGTGCCTAAAATATATTTTTCAAGATCGTGACGTATTTTTCCAGCACCAGTCAGTATCCTGAAGTATCTTTTTAGTACTCGTCAGTACCCTGAAATATTGTTTAAAAAAAAGGCAAGAGCTTCACAGTTTTTGTGCCAAAATGACGTAGTATTAAGGCAACGGATGTAAGCCAAATCTGTTACATTTTTTGATGTTATAAAACTAAAAGACATGAAAAAAAATAAAAGAATAGAAAATGAAGAGAGAGAAATGGGGAGCCATTCTCATTTATTAATATCACTATAATCCTTTCCTCTTCCTTTCTCATGGCTTAAAAAAATATATAGTGGGTATATTGAAAAAATAAATAAATATATATATATATAATATATATATATATATATATATATATATATATATATTGTTGGTTATGATTAGTTTTGATGATGTCTTATATAGATGTCATTCTTAAGAGCAAAAATGTTGCATACTACATTTACATTATTCTTTGACTAATTCTTATATTGAATGTAGATGCAAAGTTTAATAATGGAGATTGATCAAGAAATGAGACTAAAGAAAGAAGAACTTGCACTATATGTGACACTGGAAATCTCTATGATCAAACAAGTTGGAATGAAACTTCATCATATTTGAGTTACAAGTGGAGTATACATGAATAGTGCGATACGGAAAGTCAACACATTAAATTCTGAACAAGTTCAAGATAGGCTCGGCTTTATGGATATTGAAGAAGATGTAAGAATGATCAAGAAAGTAGATTGAAGAAAGAAGTTCTTGCACACAATATAATGGGAATATCATAATGTCAAGGGAGCAAGAAGTTATCAAAGAACTTTGGGAATAATCAGAAGAAGAGGAAATGTTGAAGAAGGTAGAACTTGCAAAAAATGATGAGTACAAGTTGAATGACAGATAATGATCAAGAGAAGAGAAGAAAGAAAGAATTGAAGATTAAATGATGATGAATGATCAAGTTGGGAGATGGAAGAAGGAAGACCTTGCTGAATGGAATGAAGATATCATTATTCAAGTTCTTATATTGATGCTAGAAGCCTCAAGATCATATGGAAGTTGGAATGGCTCAATTAAGAATTAAAGTCAGCAAAAATCAGCTTCAAGATGAGAAAACTCGAGTAAAGAACTCAATACTCGAGTTTAGGAGTCAAAACTCGAGTATGTTCATCAATACTCGAGTATTGCAGTGTCTTCAGCATCTTTGGCGTCTTTGGACTAGGAATACTCGAGTATGCAGCTGTGATCAGCTCTGTTTCACGTTTAGCACGGGCAACGTCTGGTAATTTGATGATATCTTCCAAACCAGAGATCCGATTGAGGTGAAACCAGTGGCATATGAAACTAGACTCCCAAGGAGACATTTGGACATAAAATTCAAGCCCAAAGGAGTTCATATGAGAGAGCTATGAATTGTGTAAGTTGACAGATAAATCCACGCCACACAGCAAACCAAGCTTCAATATTTTGAGTGTAACTCACAAAATACAAATCCGATTGAGCTGAAATTGGAGGCATATGAAGGTAGACTCACAGAGCTTTCCATAAAGAGTTGAACAAACCAAAACGGAGTTCAGACCAGGGAGATATGACCCTCGAAAGTCGACGATTTGTTCAAGAAGTTGCAATACTTGAGTTTCCATCAGACAGAGAGCAGCGAATGTTAAAGCATCTTCCAATACTCGAGTTTTCATCTCAATACTCGAGTATTGATCAGATAGAGAGGAACCTGGAGTTACACAACAACCTCAATACTCGAGTTTCCAAATGAATACACGAGTATTCGTCGCTGGTTCAGAAAACGAAGTTCTAACGACTAGTTTCCATCTGAGTCTAACGGATATATTTCTTCATCCAACGGTCATATATTGTTCTCTACCTATAAAACAAGTCAGATTCAAGACAGAAGAAGCAAGACACAAGATTACATCTTCAACATGCTAATACTCTGATCTTCACATCATTTACTCTCTGTTTTCAATGTTTACATAGCTTATCATAGAGAGTGAAATGATTTGTAATGTTCTTCAGTGTTTATTCATCTTCTCTTTCAGAGAGAACATTTCTGATTATTAAATCATTGTAAGAATCTCAAGTCGTGGGACTTGGAGATTGGGTTATCGCTTTACAACTTGTAAGGGGGAGTGTATCCTAGTGAGAGGATAACTTCGAGTACGAGTGTGTAATCGATTGGAAGGAATATCTCAGTAAGAGATTCGGCTGCACAAGTGCCCGGATAAACTTGTGAGATTGTAAAGGCCTTTCTCTTGTGCCTGGTTAAACAAGGAGATAGTGGAAAATCTCAAGTGCTGCTTGGGGACTGGACGTAGGTCAAGGATTGGACCGAACCAGTATAAATCTATGTTTGCATATTTTCTTCCCTAAACTCTTACATTCCAGCATATATGTTTTAAATGACTGTCTATCGGTTTATAAATTATTACTGTCATTCAAACCTCCTTTAGTAAGTTGCGAAAAGATTTTCTAAGTTTTAAAAAGTTTTATCCGACACCCAATTCACCCCCCCTCTTGGGTGATAGTCAGGTTTTTCATATATATATGTGTGTAATTGGGGGCAGCATCCAATTTTGAATTGGGATAGGGGTGTAATAAATACACCCAAACCACTCCCCCTCCTCATCTATTATATAAATGCACCTTATGGTGCGCATTCAGGCAACGAGAGTGAGCGAGAAAATAGAAAGAATAGAGAACGAAGGAGAGAGAAGGAAAGCGTAGAGATAATTATTTAGAACCTTTGTAGTAACTTTTGGTGATTATTTGGGAGCTATTAACTTTAAATATTCTTTAATATACTTATGAATTGTGTATGATTATGAATGTTTATTTTTTAAAAAATGGATTGAATTATATGTATATGTGTATGTATTATAAATTACTCCCTCCAAATCCTAATTATAGGATCAATTTACCAGAATTTGAAGAGATTAAAGAGAGATGTTAAATTAGTTAATTATATTTTTTTTTCCTAAAATACCCTTGCTTAAAATAAAAAATGACATCAAGGAAAGTTTGCTCAATCGGTAGGCCCCGCGCACGGTACTCTTCGTGATTTCTCTGATATTTTAGCCAAGTAGCAGTAAAGCATCGGGTGTGGGTCTGTCCCTTCCTATTGTATATGATTTAATAAAAAGAAATTGTAAGTTGATTTCGTATGTCATTCTTCCCTAATCTTTCATGCTTGTTTGTCTTCTTCTCTAACATTGGATCACATTTTTTTAAAATAATTTATAGCCACGTCTAATATTTTTGTAATATTAAAAACGAAAGTAATCATAAGATGAATTTTAAATGTATATAAATATTTTTTGTATATTTTCCATGGATTTTTCAAAGAAAATTTTTTTCTATCAAGAGAGCATCTATATAATTGGGCATAATACAAACGCAAGGTTATTTTTTTTTAGCTATGGAAAAAAGATTATGAAATTAATATTTTATCAGGTTAATTTAGGGGGAAAAATCAATCACTTTGGATGGATAGTTAGAGAAAATATTTTTAAAGAAATGTTAAAACTATTTTATTTAAGATTTAAAAAAAAAGTAGAATCTTTGAAAAGCGTGTTGTTAAATTAACTATTATGAAGGAAATATTAGTAAGGGTGATATGGAAAAAATATGATAAAAATTGCTTAAAATTATTTTATTAAAAACACACACAAAAAACATTATAATTGAGGTGTATGTAGCATCAATGAGTTGCAAGCATTACTTACTTTATAGAATATATAGGTGCATTTTTAAATTATTATTTTGTTTAATTATTATTGAGAAAGTATTAATAGAGGTATTTTAGGAAGAAATTGACAAAAATTAAAACTTGGTCCTATAATTAGGACCAAGACCAACTCCAACTCCAACTCCAAAATGTGTTCCTCTAATTAGGATTGGAGGAAGTATATTATTATAATAAAAATTGGAAATGGCAGTTTTGGGGTATGTATTTAAGAGATTACAGTTTAGTCCCTGAATTTCAGAAATTACAATTTAGTCCCACAAATCTCAGAAATTTGTGATAGTATTTAATTATTATTTCCTTTTTAGAATATTTAAGAGTAAATACCCTTTCTGGTCCCTGACAAAAAACACGGACCCCATTTTGGTTCCTTACAAAAAAAATACACCCTTATTCGTCCTTTTTTATGGACTAAAAAGGACATTTTGAAAATTTGTGAGGGATCAAAATGTCAACCAATCGACCCTTATTCGTCCTTTTTATGAACTAAAAATGACTGTTTTTTTGTAAGGGACCAAAATGGGGATCACATTTTTTGTCAGGGACTAGAAAGGGTATTTACTCAATATTTAAATATGTGATGATATTTGATACAAATGGAAGCATGATTTAATATACTTTATTTTTTTTTATTGAATATAAGTATTGTGACGGTTGTATTTTGATGGGTTGGAATAAGCAGGAATTTGGATGATAATATTTCTTTATACTATCACTTGGTGCACAGTGGATGGTACTTGTCAGAGCTCCTCCTTCCATGTTTTCTTCTGGCCGAGATTGCATTGGAGCTATGGGACATATGACACCTTCTTAGTGGTATTTTTTTAAGGAGAAGAGCCATAGTCCATACTTAAACTTTATACCTTTGGCCGAGTTTATCTTTAGTTTTGGTGAGCTTGGGACAATCCAGTCAGATGGATGAGTTTCTGTTGGACTATGTGTTAGCTTATGGCTCCAGTCAGCGGTATAAGGATGGACGGTGATATAAGGGGGACTGCATATTGTATATTATATAATTGTACAGTTCACAGATTGACATAATGATGATTGATTTTGTAAAAATTTCTTATGAGAAATTATGATATATACAAATATATATGTAATCAGCTCATGCTTTTTGTCATATGTGATTTTCTTGTATACGGTAGAAACTTTCAGTAGTTATTGAGACGTAAAATCTCATCCTATATTAGCATTTTTCATATGAATGTTCTAGTAGGGAGCAAGGGAAAGCTCCTATGATTTAGGGTCATAACAAATACTATTCATTGTGCATCGAGTGTTGTGTGTGTTTGTGTGTTGGGGGTATTTAGTGTCCTTATAAATACCCCTATATATATAGGGGTATTTATAAGGACGCTAAATAAGAAACAAGTAGCTAAACAAATTATAAATCTAAACAAAGGAAAGTGTATATGTTTTGATATTTATTTTGCCATGACCTCTATAAAGTTTAAATAAAATTGACGACATCTTTGCTTATAATATAGCATATGATGAAATGAATGATAATGAGGATCATAAGCCACAATCCATTAGTGAGTGCCAACAAAGAAAGGATTGACCCCTATGGAAAGATGCAATTAATACAGAATTACAATAATTGATAAAACGAAAAGTATTTGGACCTGTAATCCATGCACCTGAAGAGGTAAAGCCAGTAATGAGTTTTTATACAAAAGAGAAATGCCAACATCCATTACTAACATAACCAATAATATTCTCATAGTCAATTCTATTTGAGAACAAACAACACATAATAATTTGATTTCTTGTACGAGTTCTTTTATATTATTAATATTGTTATTTTGTATGGCCAGAAGCCATACACCATTGATTTCTTATTCTGAAATTATATGACCAGACACTTTAATTTTTTATTTTGATATAATATGGCCAGAAGCCAAATTTCTTTGATTCTAAATTATATGGCCAAAAGCCATATTTATGTTATTATTATTATTTTGATATTACATGGCTAGAAGCCATGTAACTTTTCATCTTTTATATTATTATATGGCCAGAAGCCATATAAATTTTTTTTTTATCCTTAAGATAAACGACCAAAAGCCATATAAATTTAATTTCTCATTATGAGAACTTAATAGCCCGAAGCCATAAAGTTTTAATTTTTATTGTAATACCTTACTTATTGTCTTTGTGAATTTCCTATTATTATCATTAGTATTTTGATATTAAATTTTTTAATAATTCTCATTTATTTCTTTAATTAGTCCGAACCATGTCAAACCTTGCAAAATTTGAATTTGTGGCTCTTGATATTACCGGAAAGAACTATCTATCTTGGATGTTGGATGCAGAAATCCACCTGAATGCCTATGGTCTGGAAGACACAATTAAAGAAGAGAATTAGGCGTCTAATCAAGAGAAATCAAATCCATGATTTTTCTACACCACCATTTGCATGAAAGTTTAAAAATTCAATATTTGACCATAAAAGACCCATTTGTTCTTTGGAACAATTTAAAAGAAAGGTATGACCACCAGAAGATGGTTATCCTCCCAAAAACTGATTATGACTGGATGCATTTGCATTTGTAAGATTTTAAATCTGTGAGCAAATATAATTCAGCCATGTTTAGGATTATTACTCAATTAAAATTATGTAGAGAGAATGTTACTGATGAAGATATGTTAGAAAAAACATTCTCCACATTTCATACATCCAATTTGCTCCTGCAGCAGCAATATTGTGAAAAAGGTTTCAAGAAATATGCTGAATTAATTTTGCCTCTTGTAACTGAACAAAATAAGGAGCCTTTTATTGAAAAATCATGAATTTCGTCAAACAAGTTCGACTCCATTCCCAAAAGCGAATGTAGTAACTAATGAATCTATGTGTGAACCGTGGACGTGGCTACAGCCTTGGCCGTGGTTGAAATCGTGGGGTTCAAGTTTCTGCCCTAAAAGGGGCAAGATTGATAAGAGCCACAAAAGGGAAACTAGTGGGTATAATAAATATGCTGAAAATCCATGTTATTGTTGTGGTTGCAAGGGTCATTGGTCTCATACCTGTCGTACACCAAGACACTTAGTAGAACATTACCAAGTGTTCAAAAGCGGAAGTAAATCATGTTGATAAGGCTGAGAATTTTGAGTATGGTGACATGGATATTGCCCATTTGGATGTTGCTAATTTCTTTGTATAAATTATCTTTATCTATTTGAACTGCTATATTTTAGTATGTTTAAACTTGTTTCTTTCATATGTATTTCTTTTAATTATGTTTTATGTCTCTTTTAATGAAGAATGAATCTCATTGGCATCAATCCTGAAGATTTATGTCTCGTTGATAGTGCAACAACCCACACTATACTAAGAAATGATAAATATTTTTCTTCATTAGTAATGCAAGAAGACAATATTTAGACTATATCTGGTAGTATAAATTTAATTAAAGGCTCCAGAAGAGCTAATATTTTGTTACATGAAGGAACAAAATTATGTATTGGTAATGCATTTTATTCTACCAAATCTAAGAGAAATTTATTGAGTTTCAAAGATATCCACATAAATGGATATCATATAGAAATAATAATAATAAAATAATCATGAATGTCTTTCTATTACAAATATAGTTTTTGGTAGAAACTACATATTAGAAAGTTTTCCTGCTTTCTCTTCTAGTTTGTATTATACATATATTAGCACAATTGAAACACATGTTATTGTAAACCAAAAGTTTACCAATATAGATCAGAAGTTTACCAATACAAACCAGTAGTTTGTCAATGTAAACCAGAAGTTTACTAATGAATTTAATGTTTGGCATAACCGGTTAGGTCATCCCAAGTTAATCATGATGCGACAAATAATTGAAAACTCATGTGGATATACCCTGGAGTGTAAACAAATACCACAATCCCATGATTTCTCATGTACTGCATGTTCCCAGGGAAAGTTAATTATTCGGCCCTCACCAAGAAAAGTAGAAAGTGAGTCTCTCACATTTCTAGAATGGATACAGGGAGATATTTATGGACCAATACACCCACCATGTGGACCATTTAGGTATTATATGGTTCTAATTGATGCATCAACTAAATAGTCGCATGTTTTCTTATTATCTTCTCGCAACTTGGCGTTTGCGAGATTACTTACTCAATTGATTAGATTAAGAGCACATTTCCCTGATTATCCTATCAAGAAAATACGTCTTAACAATGTTGGTGAATTTACTTCACAAGCTTTTAATGAATATTCTATGTCCCTTGAAATTGATGTCGAACATCCTGTAGCTCATGTTCATACGCAAAATGAACTTGCAGAATCATTGGTTAAATGCTTGCAACTTATTACAAGACCTTTACTTATGAGATCTAATCTCCTAATTTCTGCTTGGGGCCATGCCATTTTGCATGCAACAATGTTAATTCGCATCAGGAACAAGTTACCTAAAAGTTCTCCCCTTACAAGTGGTTTTTGGTCAAGAAATATTTCACATATCAGGATTTTTGGATGTGCAAGACATGTGCCAATAGCACCATTACAACACACCAAAATTGGTCCTCAAAGAAGGATGTGAATATATGTTGGGTATGAATCTGCTTCAATCATAAAATATTTAGAACTATCTACAGGAGATTTACTTACGGCATGATTTGCCGATTGTCATTTTAATGAATTAGTTTTCCCAACATTAGGGGAAGAAAATAAGAAGTTGGGTAAAGAAATTAGCTGGAATGAATTATCATTGGCTCATTTTGATCCTTGTACAAAACAATGTGAACTGGAAGTTCAAAAGATAATTTATTTACAGAATTTAGCTAATTAAATGCCAAAAGCATTTATTGACCCAAAGAAAGTGACAACGTCACATGTCCCAACTGCTAATGCTCTTATTCAAATTGATGTCCTTGAAGGACAACCTATTATAAATTAATCTAAAGCACGCCTGAAGCATGGCAAGTCCATCGGTTCAAAAGATAAAAATCCTCGAAAGAGAAAAGGAGCTAAAAATATAGTTGGCCAAGTCGAGAATAATAAAGAAAAGTTAGTAACTCCAGAAGAGTCATATCCTGAAGAGTTATTATCTCCAAAAAAGAATATTGTAGTCTCAGAAGAGACCCAGGTACCTAAAATGTGTGAAAATAATGAGATCTCAATAAATTATGTTATGAATGGTATCCGATGAGACTGAAATGAAGTCAACATTGACGACACCTTTGCTTATCATATAGCATATGATGTAATGAATGATAATGAGGATCATCAGCCAAATCCATTAGCGAGTGCCAATAGCGAAAGGATTGGCCCTTATGGAAAGATGTTATTAATGCAGAATCAATAGCATTGGCAAAACAAAAAGTATTTGGACCTATAGTCCATACACCTGAAGATATAAAGTCAGTTGGATACAAATGGGTATTTGTACGAAAGAGAAATGAAAATGCTGAAATTATAAGATATAAGGCACGTCTTATAGCCCAAAGGTTTACACAAAGACCTGACATTGATTTTGAAGAAATGTATTCACTAGTAGTGGGTACAACTACTTTTCATTATTTGATTAGTCTAGTAGTAAATGAAGGACTTGATCTGCGTTTAATGGATGTCGTGACTGCCTATTTGTATTGCTCACTTGACAGTGGTATTTATATGAAAGTCCTTGAAGGACTCAAGATGCCAGAAGCATCTAATTTAAATTCTCGAGAACAATACTCAAGTTAAATAAGTCTCTATATGACTTGAAACAATCAGGGCGCATGTAGTATAATTGTCTCAAGGAATATTTGTTGAAAGAAGGGTACAAAAATGACCTAATATGCCTATATGCATTTTTATGAAAAGATATAGAAATGAATTTGCTATAATTGTTGTTTATGTTGATGATATCAACATCATTGGAACTCCTAAAGAGTTTCAAAAGGCAATTAATTGTTTGAAGAAAGAATTTGAAATGAAACTTAAGAAGAACAAAATTTTGTCTTGGACTACAAATCGAGTACTTAAAGAATGAGACCTTTGTATATCAAGAAAGTTTATACAAAGAAGGTCCTATATGAATAAGTCACATCCATTATGTACCCCAATGATTGTAAAGTCTTTGCGGGTGGATAAAGATCCATTTCAACCTCGAATAATTAGCGAAGAAGGAAAAGAAGAACTACTTGGTGCAGAAGTACCATAGCTTAGTTCTATTGGAGCACTAATATATCTCACTAATCACACACGTCCTGATACATCATTTGCTATTTATTTATTAGGAAAATATAGTTCTGCACCAACACAAAGGCATTGGAATGGAGTTAAACACATTCTTTGTTACCTCAGAGGCACTACGGAAATGGGGTTATACTACTCAAATGTATCCAAGCATGAATGATTGGTTATGCAGATGCTGGATTTTTGTCTGACCCACCCGATGGCAAATCAAAAATATATTATCTATTTGCAAGTGGAGGTGCAACAATTTCATGGCGATATATGAAACAGACTATATCAGTCACATCATCTAACCATGCAGAAATTCTAGCAATGCATGAAGCAAGTCGAGAATGTGTCTGGTTAAGGTTAGTAATATATCACATTCGAATAACTTGTCATTTATCTTCAGGTAAAATGGTCCTAACAGTTCTATATGAGGATAATGTTGCATGTATTGCTCAACTTAAAGAATGTTATATCAGGGGCAATAGAACAAAACATATTTCACCAAAAAATTTCTCCACTCGTGACCTTCAAAAGGATGGTGAAATAGATATCTGGCAAATTAGTTCAAGTGAAAATCTAGCAGATTTATTTACTAAGACACTTCTAGGTGCAATCTTTGAAAATCTTGTTCATGGTATTGGTCTTCGAAGACTCAAAAATCTCAACTGATATTGTCAAGAAGGAGAGTTGATACATGTTGTACTCTTTTTCCCTTATCTAGGTTTTATCACACTGGATTTTCATAGAAAGGTTTTTTTAATGGAGCAGAACTGGAAAGTGTATCAATGAATAATGTACTCTTTTCTTTGGCTAGATTTTTATTCCACTGGATTTTTCCTAGTTAAGGTTTTTAATGAGACACATTCATAATGGACACCCAAAGAAGAGTGTAATAAATATATTAATTATGTGGATGTCCATTGACTCTTGACCTTCCACATTCTATCTCGATATATTATAATATAAAGATGTGAAACCCACTCACAATTATTTCTTCATTTTCCACTATTGCTTCATGGGAGGAGTTGAATAATTTGGCCTAGGAGAAAATTCCATCAAATGACCTAGATGTAAGTTACACCAAACGACCCATTTTACTTGAGAATAGGATATTGTCACTACCAATGCCACTACCACTTTTTCACCGTTAGATTAGAATCACAATAGGAAAGAGAAATAATAAAAGTAGATGAGATTCTGATCTAACGGTGCAAAAGTGTTAGTGACAATATCATATCCCTTTTACTTGAATGAGAATTTTTCTCATCTCTCTTGAACCTCTGTCTTCTCTTCTTACTCTTACTCCCTATCTCTTATCTCATATACTCCCTCTGGTCCTTATTATAAGGCACCAACTAACTTTTCTCACAAACCAATAAAAGCAGTTAAAGTCAATAAAGTTGTCATAGAATCTAAGTAATTTCCAATATTATCCCTATTAATTGCACTAAACACTAACATCATAATAATTATTACTCTCACTCACTACCCTTATTAATTATAGGCAGACATGGAAAAAAATAATTAATGCACATGGGAACAAGCAAGTGCCTTATAAAAAGGACCAAATAAACTTGCTAGTTGGTGCCTTATAATAAGGTCCATAAAGAGTACATCTTTATTTTCAGTGTAACTTTATCCTATATTTTTGGAGGGAGGGATTATTTTGTTAGTCTTGTTCTTCTCTCTCTCATAACTTTGTACCAACACTGGTGTCAAAGCTAATCTCCAACTTCCATGGCGCCGGAGACGTGATCCACCGATCAAATCCATGATATCGAGCAACAAATTGAGCAAAACTCTGCTGATATTGAAGACATGCAGAATTCTATCGCCCGAATTGAAGCCTACCTCACTGATCTTGTTGCTAAGATTACCATTGCTCCTTCACAGTGGGTCACCATCAGGGCGAGGTTCCACAGCCCGTTCAATTTGGTTCTGCTGATATTGAAGACGTGATCCACCGATCAAATCCATGATATCGAGCAACAAATAGAGCAAAACTCTGCTGATATTGAAGACATGCAGAATTCTATCGCCCGAATTGAAGCCTACCTCACTGATCTTGTGGCTAAGATTACCATTGCTCCTTCACAGTGGGTCTCCATCAGGGCGAGGTTCCACAGCCCGTTCAATTTGGTTCTTTCGGTACCTCTTCTGGCTCGTATATTCCTCCTACTAAGAATAGCATAATTGATTTTCCGCGATTTGATGGTAAGAACTTTCATGGTTGGGCTTACCATTGTCACTAATATTTTTGATGTTGATGACACACCAATGGATCATCGAATTAGGCTACTGAGCATCCATTCAGAGAAGAAGGCCCTCAAATGGCAATTGAATTTCATGAAGAAATGGTCCGAAACTGAGTTAACGTGGGATGAGTATTTCGTGAGATGGAAGCTGGATTTTCGAAAGTTAGGCGTGTGGGTGCTATGGTTGAACTGAAGAAGCTCGGTATGACTGGTACCATGGATGCGTATATTGAAGAGTTCGATGAGTTGTTGGCTGAGGTAGATATTCCCGATACTGTAGCTATGGATTGTTTCCTTGGGGGCTTGCGTTTCGATATCCAATGATTGGTGGATGCTTTTAAGCCAACAACTCTGGTAAGTATGATGCGGATGGCTCGAATCCATGCAAGGACGATTGAAGCCATGTATGAGCATGCTCTTTGATACAACTAAAAAGGGAAATATACTAATTCATTCACCAAAAAGGGAAGGACCTAGTACATCATATATATACTCTCAGTCTCACACGGTGGCCACGCCAAAATCAATCTCTCTCATCTAACTAACTAATGAGTTTCTCTCTCATCTAACTAACTAATGAGTGCTATTCTCTATTATTATTTACTATAATATCCTTAACAGAGAACACCTATATCATTACTCCTCCCCTAAAAAGAATCCTTGTCCACAAGGATTTCATCAGCAATAGGAGAGAATGGAGGAAAATGGTGTTGAACGACAACAAGTCCCGCCCATGGAGCAGCGTCAGGTGGAGGGTGATGCTGGATTCTTGAGTCCAGCAAGGAGTTTGAGGGCGGAAGGATTGCGAGAGCTCTCAATGGCATGAACACTGCCGTCAGTCACCCCTGCAGTGGCGCTCAGCGCATCCTCAAAGTGATCGTCGTCATCATCGACGATGAGCATGTAGAGATGAGAATCCGGACACCGGTGACCAAAGGAGTATTTCGCAGGGCACCAGTAGCACAGACCCTGCCGGCGCCGGTCGTCCATGTCACGCTTAGTCAGTTGGCGTGTAGGTTTCGAAACGGACGCAGAAGAAGGCGTGGAAGATGGAGTCGAATTGGAACCAGAAGAAAATGCCATGGTACCGGGTTTGGGTAATTGGAGCTGAGACTTTGGAGGATCCGAAAAATGAGACAGGGCTGGCCCAGTCGGAGAGCCCATCACTGTGGGAAAATGTAAGCCTGAGTCCGACGCACAACTGGAGGAACCCAGTGATGAGAGTCGATGATCACGAACGGGAGTGTGTTCATGGAGCGTTCGAATCGTCGCTTCCTGCAACCTGGCCGAGCACATCGCACTAGCTAACGACGGTGGAGAAAAATTCAGGACAAACTGGCGGATATCCGAACGGAGGCCACCGAGAAAGAGATTCACAGCGATAGATTCAGGAACGTCGACCTCAGATAATAACTCGTCGAATTGCTTTTCATAATCGGCAACCAGGTCGTCGCATTGCTGGAGTTTCTTTAAGGCAATCAGAGGATGTTCATTGCGAATGTCAGTGAATTTTGCTTCCATGTGCGTGAAATACTCATCCCAACGTACTTCGGCGAATGAACGTTGTCGCATAAAGGTTTGGTGCCATCTAAGAGCATGGCCTTCAAGATGGATACTCAGCAGACGGATGCGATCCTCCGATGGAGTGCCATCCACGTCAAAGAATTGTCGGCAACGGTAAGCCCATCCTCGGAAGTCAGTGCCGTCGAAACGTGGGAACTCCACCCTACTCTGTTTGGTCGGAACGAAGTAAGAGGAAGGATTTTGTTTCTGATGTGGCAACTCGTGGAAGGAACCAAACGGAGGAATATGAGCAGAAGAGCCAGATCCGCCGTCGGGACTACCGTGAGTAGGTTGCAAGTGCGTTTGCGGTTGCTTGCCAGTGTTCGGCGAGGGCGGTGGCGGAAATCGAGCTTCCAATCATTTCAGAAATTCCTCAAGTCGAACGGCCGTTTGCTTGAGATCAGCAATGTCACGTGCACTCTGTTCAAATTTAGAGTGCACGGTCGTGTGAAGCTTCTCCAGGCGGAGCTCTAGATCACCCAGACGGTCCTGGGATCGTGTGTCCGGCGGTGCCATGGCCAGATCAGAGGGCTCTGATACCTTTGATACAACTAAAAAGGGAAATATACTAATTCATTCACCAAAAAGGAAAGGACCTAGTACATCATATATATACTCTCAATCTCACACGGTGGCCACGCCATAATCAATCTCTCTCATCTAACTAACTAATGAGTGCTATTCTCTATTATTATTTACTATAATATCCTTAACAGAGAACACCTATATCACTCTTCCTACTTTTAATAGGCGATTCACTCATTCATCTTCGTCGCCTCCAACATCTGTGATTTCCAAGCCCTCTAGTTTGTTTGCTTCTTCCGGCCGTACCTGGTAAATCAATTACTCCTTCTGCTGTTAGTGTCTCATCGTGAGCTTCTCCTTTTTCAATCAATAAAAAGTCATCCATCACCTTGAGCAAGAAGGATATGGAGGAGAGGCATCGTAAAGGGCTGCGCTACTGGTGTAACAATAAGTATACTAGTAGTTATCGATGTAAAGAATCACAGGTGATGATGTTAGTAATTCCAGAGGAATTTCTTCTAATGAGACTGTGGACGCGTCTATCAATGCGGTTCCAGGGTGAGAGGGTTTCTACTCTCAAAATTAGAGGCCTCATTAAAAACCAAGGGGTGCTGCTTTTAATTGATACTAATACTACTCACAACGTAATTGATGCTCTTTTGGCCAAGAAATAGCATCTACCGGCACAGGAAGGGAGGGATATGCGAGTGGCGGTTGCTGGTGATCGACAAGTAACAGTTCGTCATTATTGTAAGCAATTAAGTTGGTTTGTAGTTGAGCATGAGTTTACAGATGATTTTCTCATTATGGACGTGTCTGGATTAAATATGATTCTTGGGGTACAATAGCTTAAGAAGCTAGGTCGTATTATGTTAGACATGAATGAAGCTAGGTTATATCAGCGTATGAAAGGGAGTTGATGGCTATTATTTTTACTGTCAAACAATGGTAGTCATATTTAGTTGGGTGGGGTTTTACCATTCGTACATATTAATTGCCTCTAAAGCACCTCTTAGAGCAACAGTTTGTCTCTCCTGACCAACTTAAATGGCTGAATAAGCTGTGGGGACTCACTTATGAAATTGTTTACACTAAAGGCAAGGATAATTTTGTCGTTGATGCTCTATCACAGCAATTTGAGGGGCCTGTCTTTGCTTTGACTCAGGTTGCCACCGATTTAACTGCACGGGTCCAACATTCTTGGGTTATTGATTATTTGTTGTAGGAATTAATTCAGGAATTGGAAGTAAACCCATTGTCTCACCCCAAATTTTCTTGGGAACATCAGGTCTTTAAGAGGAAATGGTAGCTGGTGGTGGGGGCTAATAGATGCCTTCGTGATGACTTGTTGCCATTTTTTCACTCCAGCATTGTTGGTGGACATTCAGGTGTCACTCCTACTTACAGAAGATTATCTTCTACCTTCTATTGGAAGGGCATGGAACATGATATCTAAGAATTTGTTCGTTCTTGTGTTGTGAGTCAACTGTTCAAGTGTGAAACAGTGGCCTCACCTGAACTGCTGCAAACCTTACCTATTCTAGAGCATGTTTGGACTGATCTTTCAATGGATTTCATATCTAGTTTGCCTCCTTCTTACTCTAAGACAACTATCTTAGTAGTTGCTGACCGAGTAAGCAAGGCCACCCATTTCATGGCTCTCAAACATCCTTTCACAGCTTCGGATGTTGCTTTGGTTTTCTGGGATAACATAGTTAAGTTGCATGGGTTTCCAAAATCCATTGTGACAGATTGTGACCCTATCTTTTGTGGTAAATTTTGGAAGGAATTGTTCCATTTATATGGGGTTAATTTGGATATTCATTTACTTATCACAATATCACCCACAAACAGATATTCATATGCTTATCACCCACAAACAGAAGGTCAAACTGAGGTGCTTAATCGGTGCTTGGAAGGGTACTTGCGTTGCACAACTGTTGATTTTCCTAAACAATAGGCTAAATAGCTTCCTTTGGCTGAGTTATGGTATAATTCTACTCTTCGTTCTGCTATTAGAATGTCTCTGTTTGAAATCGTGTATGGTGTCCCTCCTCCCATTCACTTGGCTTGTGTTGTTAGGGATTCTAACAACGAAGTTGTAGATCAGATGTGCCTCTCTAGGGAGCTGACGTTACAGTTGCTGAAAAGCCACCTTCAAAAAGCACAGCACAGAATGTTGCAGCAGGCAAATAAGCACAGGTCTGAGAGGGTGCTCGAGGAAGGTGACATGGTCTATCTCAAGCTACATCCCTTTAGGAGGATCCTGTTGAATAACAACCTTGCATAAATTAGCAACTCGTTACTTTGGCCCTTTTAAGGTCCCTTGGAAAATAGGTCAGGTCGCTCATGAACTACAGTTGTTGGAGTATACTCGAAGGCACCCCGTTTTCCATGTACTACCTCCTGTCCTAATAATTATAAGACAAAGTTGATTTTTTTTGGAGAGACTAAAGAAGCTAAATAAATTACTTAATCATATCATATGTTATATATGTATCCTTGATCATATATCAGTTTATAAACTAGAAAAAATGACAAATATAATTACTTTAAAGTAATTTAATTAGTTTTCTTAATCTTTTTTTAAAAAATCAACCCTATCTTATATTTAGGGTCGTAGGGAGTATCATTGTTGAAAAAATATGTTGGTAAGGGAGTTCCCTTGCAGTCCACTCTTGTTGGGCAGAAAAATTGTGAAGCGTGGTGATTTGCTTGTCACTCAGGTCCTTGGGCAGTGGAAGCATACAAAACCAGAGGATGCTAATGGGGAAGATTTGCACGTTTTACAGCAACAGTTCCCTGAATTCTCTATTGCTGCACCTCCTTCCAATAACATCCTTGTGGACAAAGGATATTTTTAGGGTGGGTAATTGTTACGTGGCAATCGAAGGGTAGCTGATTAGTGATAAACAGCTGTAAACAGAATATGTTAGAGATTAGGACTGATATAAGCTACACGTGTATCCATCTTATTCTGTTGAGTAATATTTCGTCAGTCCTGTTTTCTCTCGCTCATAACTCTGTACCTACACTTCTCATATACAGGTTAGTTTTGGTAATAAGAATTTGTATATCAGACCCTGGCTATAACCAAAAGGTTGTTAGCTATAAGTAGAATCAATGTTTACACTACTACAAAATCACACATATCTGATGGTTATTATCGACTATGAATGATGGTTCTGATGAAAGTGCTATATATACTCGACTCACATATATAACGGATCTGAACTATAATGTATTTTGAGTATACATAGCGGTTCTTTGTGAATAACTTATAGTAATGTATCAGCTTTATTTTTTTATTATTTTTTTTATTTAGTTTTACTATTACTATTTATTATATAAGGCATAATAATCTATGATAACAAGATAATAATATTAAATAAAAATTAATATTTATTATATTCAAAATTCAATACATTATAGATAAACATCATACAATTTAAAAGAAATTAATAACTTAAACACAATAAAACATTATTTTATAATTTTGAATTATAAAAAAATTATATCAATAAAAAATTCCACAATATTCTCCAATGTCTAGATGGTTCATAAATCACGTCTGCTCCCAGAGTTCCTGTCGGTCCATCAAATATCCTTTAACTATAAAAAGATCATATAATTTTTTTTTAGAATCTCACCTTTTAATATTAAAGATTATATAACGATTCTTTATGAAAAATGGTCAAGTATTGTCAAATAAAATTTTTCAGAAGCCCACCTCCTTATATTTGATACTTTCAAAATCCCACAGTTTTATATATGATGGTTATAATTTTTAACCATTAAGTATTATTAAAGAATATACAACAGTTATTTATGAGGAACCATTAACTATGACAGTACACATATTTAACCGTTAAGTACTAATGTTATATATTCTTGCGCAAACTCCACATCGACATATATGAAAATTAAGCATTGTAACCGTAATTCATTATAAGTGTTATATATACACAATTTTGTAGTAGCGCCAACCTTAACTAAAAACTTTAAGATTTCAATTTATAGGGTTTATATGCGTGGATATATGCATAGGCGGACCCAAGTGTATGAGAAGGGGGGAAAGTGCCCCCCTTGAATTATGATATAATTTCAAAATAAATAAATAAGGGAATTAAAATTATGATGTATTTAATAGCATTAATAATAAGGAAATTATGATGGAATTCTAAAAAATAAGGCCTAGAAAGATGACATTGTAATTATTTTTATTATAATATACTTTTGTTATTAAAATATATATACTTGAACTTATTAAGTGCCCACCATTCATTGTAATTTATGTAACTACATTTCTAACAGGACTTAGCCTTGTTTTTCTAAATGACAGGTTTGTAAATTGTAAAATAACTATCTCTCTTATTATATCATCAGTATTCACTTGATTTCATGAATATTTTTCTAATAATTGTTTCTTTTCTTGTTTATATTCTTTTATTTTTTTAATGCATTTAAAACTTGAACTTATTGAGTACTCACCCTGCATTGTAATTTATGTAGCCGCATTTATTTCTAACAAGATTTTTAGCCTTGCTTTTTCTAAAGAACAAGTTTGTAAAATAATTATTTTTCTTATTACATCATCGTATTCACTTGATTTCATAAATATTTTTTTGATATTTTTTTTCTTGTTTATATTCTTTTGTTTTTTAATGCATTTAAAATTTTCCCTAAAATAAAAATAAAAATCGGGGCCGCTGCCCCCGAACCCCCGCCAATTGTGCCCCCTCTCTGTAATTTTCTAGGTCTGCCCCTAAATATATGTGTGTGTACACACACACACATACATATAAGGTTTAATGTTTCTGTTTTTGCTGCATAATTTTTTTTTGTCACACTCACATAAAAATGAGTGGATCCCACTAATATTTTCTCTCTCTTCTTTTTACAATGAGACTCACTCACTTTTATGTGAGTGTGGCAGAAAAAAAATTATGCAGCAAAGGTAGATACATTAAACTCATATATATATATATATATATATTATATATTGAAAGTGGAGCTTAATCACCAAGAGGGGGTGAATTGGGGATTTTAAAAATTCTTTCGGAGGTGCTCTGTTTTTCAAATATTAAAACAGAGCGGAGAACAAAGGATAGAGAAGAATAGCAAGACACGAGAGATTTATACCGGTTCGGTCCAATATCTTGACCTACGTCCAAATCCCCGGACACTCGGGATTTCACTATCACGATTGATTACACACTCGTACTCAAGAGTAATTCTCTCACTAGAACTTACTCCCCCTTACAAGTTGCAATCAATGAACCCAATCACCAAGTCCCCTTACTTGTGATTCCTTACAATAAATGATTCACACTTAAGAAACTCTCTCTAACAGTAGATAAGAATAAACATTAAAGCTCAATGTATCAAAAGATACTATACAAATGAAAACTGAGAGTAGTTGAAGAACTTTGAATGCAATTCGTTTTCAGTAGTTGTCTTAGTTGAGAAAACTTGAATGCAGTTCTATTTATGCCAAGAGTGCATTAGATGACCGTTGTAATCTTCAATATAACCGGTGCCTTCATTAGACAAGGATTAGCTTAAGCTTAGGTCTTTTTCTCTTACTAATCTTCTCTTAATCCAACTGTGCAGAAGCTCAGAGTTGACTTCTTGAAAATAAAGCCGTTGGAGTGGCAGCTGCTGGATGTAGAAACATTCTTTAATTTTTTGTTAAGCGTGTGCAGGCGGATTACCCAAAAGTATGCAACTTTCTAGGTTTAGCATTTAATGTTCTGACATACTTTTTGCTTTTGCTTTAAACCTTCAATAAATATTCTCTAATTCATCTGAAACTCACTAACAAAGTGGTTAAACATAACTAGGAATATCGAGAAATAATAATGAAAAGTATTAAGATCAAATAAGAAGGTTTCACAAATTCGTCGATTCGAATTTCAAACTGCGATGGAAACTCGAGTTTTGTTTCTCAAAACTCGAGTTTTTGACTTTGGTGTGTAAAATCGATTTAAGTCCAAAACATCATAACTGGGGGTTTTCTTCCAAAACTGGAGGTTTTCAAAACATTGAAAAACATTAAACTCTCAAATTGGCCAAAACTCGAGTTTTCATATCAAAACTCGAGTTTTCATTTAAGTATGAAAACCTGAGGAAATTGCGCCAAGTCAAAACTGGAAGTTTTGGAGAAAACTGCGCTTCTCAAAAACGAGAAAACACGAAGGCTTTCGCACAAAGCAAAACTCGAGTTTTGTAATCAAAACTCGAGTTTTCACTTTACTTGTGAAAACTTTGAGAAAACCTTGCCAAATTCGAAACCGGAGGTTTTCATGAAAAACCGGCAATTTTAAAAACTTGATAAAATATGAATGCTCTCTGCCAGGACAAAACTCGAGTTTTCATTCAAAACTCGAGTTTTCATTTAATCATGAAAACTTTGATAAAAACTGTGTTAAGTCAAAACTGGAGGTTTTCACCAAAACTGGCGGTTTTCAAAACTGTGTAAACTTTGAGAGTTCTCTGCCAAGTCAAAACTCGAGTTTTGAATCAAAACTCGAGTTTTCACAAGTCTTAGTAAAAACTTGGAAAACTCATGCCAAATTGAAAATTGGCGGTTTTGTACCAAAACTAGAGTTTTCACAATCTTAAAGTTTTGGAGACTTTTTGTATTACCAAAACTCGAGTTTTCAATGAAAACTGGAGTTTTGTCTTTTCCAGAAAACATTGAGAAGTCTCTGTATGGTGAAAACTGGAGTTTTCTCTGAAAAACCGGTGATTTTGCTTTGTTCAGGATTTTTCTCATTAAGATCAAAACTCGAGTTTTGAACCAAAACTCGAGTTTTCCTTTAATAGTAAGTTTTTCAACTTACTAAAATAAAACTTCTCATTTTGTTTACAATTGCCAGTTATCATCAAAACACATAGAGAACTAACATTCTCTCCCTTTTTTATGATGACAACACTTGTAAACCAATACTCCAAGAATTTGAGACAGTTTGGATTTTTGAAATGAATTTTGCAGTTGACAGAATATTAGAAATTGCATTTTGAGAAACTGTGGCATTTTGAAACACAAGTTTGCATATAAGATAGTTACAGCATTTTGACAAATCAGAGATAAGCAACAAAGACAAAATGCATTTCATATCGTAGATAACGACGTAAGCAGAGCAACAAAATGCTATTCATCATTCATTGAAGTGCAGATCTACATTAATGTGAATTCAGAAGAAGAAAACACAATATAGAAAATGCAAGATGCAAAATCCTAACATTTCTCCTAAAACTCTTCTTAAAACTCAAATGTCTTTCTCTCCCCCTTTGTCATCGTCAAATGAGGGTGGAGCTGAGATAGAGGATCCAGTGGAAGAAAATGAGTAGGGAAAGAGAGAAGAGTCTTGAAAGTAGGTGAGAAAACTGGAATGGGAGATGAGTGGGCGAGAAGATGCTTCTGATTGAGATAATTCATCGTTGAAGGAAATGCCCAAGAGATTTAAGATATGTTTGTCAAACTGTGTAGGATGCTCTGGCTGGTCAATCATAGGCAAGTACCAAATCTTCTCATGAAACAGAATGACTGAGATAAGGCTGGCGAAAGGAATCTAAGAAGACTTTCTGAGTGTGAAGCGAAATTTTGTCATTTCTTGAAAGATCCAGTGACCAATATTGTGTGGTACTTGGGCGATGAGAGAGGCAAAGAGAAGATAATCTTCCTGTGAGAAACGAGTGTATTGACCATTTTTCTGAATGAGACTTTTGGCATAAATGTACCAGATAGCTCGATGCCTAGGAGGCATGGATGTAGGTGGAAAGTTCAGAATGTTGGACTATTCAGGAATAGACTCGTTGGGTTTTAACAATGCATAAATCTGTTTAGCGGTATAGCTCAGTGTTGCTATTGATGGAGGATTTGGAATTTGCAGAAGAGAGTTTAGATAGGAAAGGGATAAAACAATCTTTTGACCCCCGATAGTCGTGGAGATTCTTTCTTCTAGCAAATGGCCATCGCTATCAAAGAGATTATCATACTCCATGTAGTGGTAAAATAATTTAACAAGAGTGGGGCTATAGAAGGCTCTAATGGAAATTAGAGGTTCAAATTGTTTGAGCCAGGAGATAAGGTCTAAGTTGCATTCCTCTTTTAATTTGACTAAATCAACATAGACTACTGGATAGAAGGTTTTATGATCGAACCGTTCTTTAAATCTAATGGCATCTTCTCCAGACAGTTGAATGGGTTGATTCAGAAAATCTCTAGGTGCTGAAGAGTGATTGTAAATTTCAAACAAGGCAGGAGTTTCTTCAGATACCTTAGAGCCAGACAGTTCTCGTGTAACCTCAGAATGATCCTTAATCACAAATCCGGTTGTTGTGGACGAAAGGAATGATTGAAACGCGGGAACACTAGACCTTTGCTTATCGACCCCATATTTGTAGTGATGGGGGAAGGATTTTATCCTCTTAGGTCGATCGTGTTGAGATTGTGGAGGAGGTAGTGGGGCTAGGGTTAGATTCGATGATTCGGATGCTTCCTTTGGTTGGGGTAAAGACAAGGAATTTGATTCTTCGTGGTCTGAATCGGAGTTGTGAACCTCATGTGGGTTTGATTTCGAAGCCATTAGGGGATTTTGAGAGAGGGTTTGGGTCGAGAGATGAAAGAATCAGAGAGAGGAGAGAAAACCTAGGTTGAAACTTGAGTTTTAGGTCGAGTTTTGAAGAACTTAAACAGTGTCACATATATATATAGGCTCGAGTTTTGTTCCAAAACTCGAGTTTTCACCATTCTTCAAAACTTGATTGCTCTCGGTCTGATGGAAACTCAAGTTTCCTCTTAAAAACTCGGGTTTTCAATTTCTCCGAATCCTCGCTTTTCTATGACCTTGACATATCAAGACCAAAACTTGAGTTTTGCTTCCAAAACTCGAGTTTTCACTCCTCGACAAAGAAAAACTCGATTTTTAAGCATCCTGCATAAAACATAACTAGACACTCCGATGCTTAAGTTAGTAACTAGTAATCATCAAAACATATAACTAACATTGAGTAAGAAACACTTACAACTCATTGGGATTTACCATTCCCAATTCTCTTCTTATGAAATTAAATTGCTCCTTAGCTAATGGTTTGGTAAAGATGTCAGCAAGTTGAAGATGTGTTGGGATGAACATGACTTTGACATCTTTCTTCTGAACATGATCCCTTATTGTAAAGATGTCTCACATCAATGTGCTTGGTCCAAGTATGTTGAATTGGATTCTTTGCTAAGCTTATTGTGCTAGTGTTGTCACACAATATTAGGATCTCCTTCAGGTTGATTCTCAAGTCAGATAGTTGCTGCTTGAGCTATAAGACTTGAGCACAGTAACTTGAGGCTGCTACATATTCAGCTTCAGTAGAGGACACAGCCACACTTGTTTGCTTCTTGCTGAACCATGAACAAGTGAGCCACCAAAGAATTCACATTGTCCACTTGTGCTTTTTCTATCAGTCTTGTATCTAGCATGATCTGAATCTGAATATGCCACCAAATGTTAAGGTTGACTTTTGGGAAACCACAATCCAAGTGTCTTTGTGTCAGCAAGATATCTGAAGATTCTCTTCACATTCTCAGCATGAGACTCTTTTGGAGCAGATTGAAATCTTGCACACATCCCCACACTGAATTGGATGTCGGGGCGACTTGCAGTAAGATAGAGTAGTGATCCAATCATTCCTCTATATCTTGTAATATTTAAGTCCTTGCCCTCTTCATCAACATCCAATGAAGCGGTCGAACTCATAGGAGTGTCAGCTCCATTGCATTGATCCATCCCAAACTTCTTCAGCAAATCATTGAGATACTTGGTCTGAGATATGAAGATTCCATCCTTCTTTTGCTTGATTTGCAGTCCAAGGAAATAGTTGAGTTCTCCCATCATGGACATCTCAAATTCTCCCTGCATATTCTTGGCAAAATCTTCACACAAAGCATCATTAGAAGCACCAATTAGTCATCAACATATATTTGAACAATCAAAATTTCACCAAGCTTATTACTCTTTATGAAGAGAGTTGTATCTGCTTTTCCTCTAATAAATTCTTGATCAAGAAGGAACTTGCTTAATCGCTCATACCAAGCTCTAGGAGCTTGCTTAAGACCATAAAGGGCCTTCTTGAGGCGATAAACATGATCAGGATGATGTTCATTTTGAAAACCGAGAGGTTGTTCTACATAAACTTCCTCTTGAATAAAACCATTTAGAAAAGCACTTTTCACATCCATTTGATAGAGTTTGAAACCTTTTACACAGGCAAAGGCTAGAAGAACTCTTATGGCTTCCAATCTTGCCACTGGAGCATAAGTTTCTTCATAATCAATTCCTTCTTCTTGATTATAGCCTTTAGCAACCAATCTTGCCTTGTTACGGACAATGATTGCTGATTCATCTCGTTTGTTCTTGAATACCCATTTAGTGCCAATGACCGGATGGTCGTTAGGCCTAGGTACCAAATCTCAAACTTGATTCCTATCAAATTGGTGTAACTCCTCTTGTATAGCTATCACCCAATCATTGTCTGAAAGGGCTTCATCTATCTTAGAGGGTTCTATATGCGATATAAAAGCAGAAAATGTTACTTCATTTAAAGTAATGTTTCTGGTTCTTAGTCCTTGATTTACATCACCTATTACTTGGTCCAAAGGATGATTCCTTATGAACTTCCAAGCTCTAGGCTGAGACTGATCAGAATTTTCAAGATTATTTTGGGGATCAGCCTCGAAAACATTTTCAGGATTTTCAATAGATGCAAGAGTAGTTTTCGAAAAAGAATTGATTTTTGAAACCATTTTCTTCATCATCATCCAAGGATTTATCAGTTTTGGATTCACAGAAAATAACATGCATAGATTCTTCAACAATACAAGTACGAGTATTAAAAACTCTATAAGCTTTACTCCTATTTGAATAGCCTAGAAATATACCTTCATCCGCTTTGGGATTAAACTTTCCCAAATTTTCCTTACCATTATTGTGGATAAAGCACTTACATCCGAAAACATGCAGATGAGCCAAATTTGGCTTTCTTCCCTTGTACAGTTCATAGGGAGTTTTGCTCAACTTCTTCCGGAGATACGCCCGATTCGAGATTTAGCAAGAAGTACTCATTGCATCAGCCCAGAACACTTGAGAAGTGTTGTACTCATTCAACATAGCTCTTGCCATCTCGGTGAGGACTCGATTCTTTCTTTCTACAACACCATTTTGTTGGGGAGTCCTTGGGGCTGAGAAGTTGTGATCTATACCATTGATGTCACAGAACTCGGCAAATGCATGGTTTTCGAATTCTCCTCCATGATCAGTTTGAATTCCTAAAATTGAGATACCTTTCTCATTTTGGACCTTCTTGGCAAAACAGACAAACTGATCAAATGTTTCATCTTTAGAGGATAAGAATATAGTCCAAGCAAATCTAGAAAAATCATCAACTATGACCAAAGTATAAAGATTGCCACCAAGACTTTTTACTCTAGCTGATCCAACTAGATCCATATGAAGTAGTTGAAGAGGTCTATTAGTTGAAATTTCATTCTTAGATTTGAAGGATGATTTGGTTTGTTTCCCTTTTTTGACATGCATCACAAATCATGTCATTTTTAAAAACAAAGTTTTGGAACACCAATAACCAAATCCTTTTTAAGCAATCTATCAAGTTGGATCATGTTGACATGAGCTAGTCGCTTGTGCCATAGCCAACTATCATTCAAATTACTAACAAAACATTTTTCAGAAGCAGAACCATTTCTAGAGAGATTAAGTGTATAACAATTTCCATCTCTAGGGGCTCTGAATAAGGCTTTTGATTTAATATTTTCCAAAGGGAGAATATCCTTACTAACAATCAAGCATTCCTCAGAATCAAAGATAACTATGTTACCTTTATCAGTGCTTTGGCTTACACTGAGGAGATTATGACAAAGTCTCTCTACTAGGTAGACATCTTTGATTTGTGGTCCTTCATTGTTTCCAATTTCACCAATGCCAGCAATCTTTCCAGATTGATTTCCACCAAAGGTTACCTTGCCACCATCCTTGGGCTTGATTGAAGTAAATTTGGAATGATCCCCCGTCATATGTCTAGAGCATCCACTATCAATATACCACTTGTTGGGATTTGATACTCTTAGACAGACCTGTAAAACACAACAGATCATATCTTAGGTACCCATCTTTTCTTGGGTTATTTGTTGTTAGTTTGTGTCTTAGGAATCTTGTAAAATCCCTTTAGAACCCATTGATAATTTCCTAAAGGTTTACTCTTTCTTTCCTTTTTATGAAAATAGGAAGAAGTAGTATGACCTTTACGATTACAATAATTGCAATGAGCAAAAGGATTTGAAGAATGAACAGATTTTCTAAAGTAGTTCATATAAGTCTTTTCTCCAAATTTCTTTTTGCCTTTTCTTTTATCAAAATTTGGTTTGTAACCGATTCCTGATCTGTCATTTGTAAATCTTTGTTCTTTCAAGATGACATTGAGCATTTCACTACCTCTAGTGAATTTCTCAAGTGCCTTTGTAAGATGCAAATTCTTTTCCTTTAGATTAGGACAATCTTCACAAACAACATTTTCAAGATAGGAGAGCTTTTTAGCTTGCAGTTCAAGAGTTACATTTTTCTTTTTCAAAGCAAGATATTTTTCAGCAAGTTTTTCAAATTCTAATTGCACAAGGTTATATTCAGCAAATAACTCATCATAAGTTGGTTGTGAATCATATACCTCATTACTATTTTCAGAATGCTCTTCTTCTTGAGCTACGAGGCATATATTGGCTTTGTCCTCCTCTTCAGATTCATCTTCATCGGATGAGCTGTCTCCCCATATTGCTGAGACATAAGCTTTCTTTTTGAACTAGCTGGATTTCTTCTTGTCTCTCTGTCTTTATCCTTCAGCTAGGGGCATTCTGATCTGATATGACCAGGTTTTTCACATTCGTAGCAAATGATTGGCTTCTTTGTCTCAGTGCTGGAGCTACCTTTGTGAAACTTCTTGTATCCTTGGTCCTTTCTGTAGAATCTTTTAAATCTTCAAACGATCATTCCTAGCTCTCTTTCTTTTTCTTCCTTTCCTCTTCATCATCATCTGTCTCTCTAGCTTCTTTGACGGTCTTGAGAGCTATGCCTTTGCTTTTGCTATTGATTTCATCAAGTCCTTTTCTGAACTTCATCTTTCCTTCATATTCAGATAAGCTGCCAAACAAAGCTGCTACATATGCCATTGATGCGCCATGAGCTTCTTTGATGGCAGTAACCTTAGCTTTCCATTCCTTGCTGAGAATGTTCAAGATTTTTCTGACTTGAACTGGTTGATCATAAACCTTTCCCAATGCAGCAAGTTGGTTGATCAGATGAGTGAACCTGAGCCGAAACTCACCAATTGATTCCCCTGACTTCATACGAAGAAGATCGTACTCAATCATGAGAGTGTTGACTCTATTCTCCTTGACTCCAGTGGTTCCTTCATGGGCTAACTCCAAGGCATCCCACATAGCTTTAGCAGAAGTTAAAGTGCATACTCGAAAATATTCACTTTGACTTAAGGCACTCTGGAGCATGAGAACACCTTTTTGCCGTGAGAGTGACTAGTTTCTTGTCATTCTCATCATACTATTCTTCGAGCTTTGGAGTTCTTACTCCATCTTCAGTAGTTGACGGAACATAATCTCCTCTTTTGAACACTCTCCAGAGACCATATTCAGAAGCTAGTACAAAGACTTTGAATTTGGATTTCTAGAAAGAATAGTGCTCTCCAGTGAATCCCGGTGGTTGGTTGATCGAAGCTCCATTAGGTAGAATACCTTCCATAGTGATCCTTCTCGAGATGTTAATCTCTTCTGAGAAGACGTGGCTCTTATACCAAATGAAAGTGGAGCTTAATCACCAAGAGGGGGGTGAATTGGGGATTTTAAAAAATTCTTTCGAAGGTACTCTGTTTTTCGAATACTAAAACAGAGTAGAACAAAGGATAGAGAAGAATAGCAAGACACGAGAGATTTATACTGGTTCGGTCCAATATCTTGACCTACGTCCAGTCCCCAGACACTCTGGGATTTCACTATCACGATTGATTACACACTCTGTATTCAAGAGTAATTCTCTCACTAGAACTTACTCCCCCTTACAAGTTGCAATCAATGAACCCAATCACCAAGTCCCCTGACTTGTGATTCCTTACAATAAATGATTCACACTTAAGAAACTCTCTCTAAGAGTATATAAGAATAAACACTGAAGCTCAATGTATCAAAAGATACTATATAGATGAAAACTGAGAGTAGTTGAAGAACTTTGAATGCAATTCATTTTCAGTAGTTGTGTTAGTTGAGAAAACTTGAATGCAGTTCTATTTATGCCAAGAGTGCATTAGATGACCGTTGTAATCTTCAATATAACCGTTGCCTTCATTAGACAAGGATTAGCTTAAGCTTAGGTCTTCTTCTCTTACTAATCTTCTCTTAATCCAACTGTGCAGAAGCTCAGAGTTGACTTCTTGAAAATAAAGCCGTTGGAGTAGCTTTAATTCTTTGTTAAGCGTGTGCGGGCGGATTACCCAAAAGTATGCAACTTTCTAGGATGTAGAAACATTCTTTAATTCTTTGTTAAGCGTGTGCGGAGTGGTAGTCTTGGATGGATTACCCAAAAGTATGCAACTTTCTAGGTTTAGCATTTAATGTTCTGACATACTTTTTGCTTTTGCTTTAAACCTTCAATAAATATTCTCTAATTCATCTGAAACTCACTAACAAAGTGGTTAAACATAGCTAGGAATATCAGAGAATAATAATGAAAAGTAATAAGATCAAATAAGAAGGTTTCACAAATTCGTTAGAATTTCAAACTCAAACTCAAGTTTTGGAAACTCGAGTTTTGGACTTTGGTGTGTAAAATCGATTTAAGTCCAAAACATCATAACTGAAGGTTTTCTTCCAAAACTGGAGGTTTTCAAAACATTGAAAAACATTAAACTCTTGGCTTGGCCAAAACTCGAGTTTTCATATCAAAACTTGAGTTTTCATTTAAGTATGAAAACCTGAGGAAATCGCGCCAAGTCAAAAACTGAGGTTTTGGAGAAAAATGCGCTTCTCAAAAATTGAGAAAACACGAAGGCTTTACGCTCGAGCAAAACTCGAGTTTTATAATCAAAACTCGAGTTTTCACTTTACTATGAAAACTTTGAAAAACCTTGCCAAACTTGAAACTAGAGGTTTTCATGAAAACTGGCGGTTTTAAAAACTGGATAAAATATGAATGCTCTCTGCCAGGACAAAACTCGAGTTTTCATTTAATCATGAAAACTTTGATAAAAACTGTGTTAAGTCAAAACTGGAGGTTTTCACCAAAACTGGTTGTTTTCAAAACTATGTAAAATTTGAGAGTTCTCTCGCAAGTCAAAACTCGAGTTTGAATCAAAACTCGAGTTTTCACAAATCTTAGTAAAAACTTGGAAAACTCATGCCAAACCGAAAATTGGCGGTTTTGTACCAAAACTGGAGTTTTCACAATCTTAAAGTTTTGGAGACTTTCTGTATTACCAAAACTCGAGTTTTCAATGAAAACTAGAGTTTTGTCTTTTCCAGAAAACATTGAGAAGTCTCTGTATGGTGAAAAATGGAGTTTTCTCTGAAAAACCGGCGGTTTTGCTTTGTTCAGGATTTTTCTCATTAAGATCAAAACTCGAGTTTTGAACCAAAACTCGAGTTTTCCTTTGATAGTAAGTTTTTCAACTTACTAAAAGAAAACTTCCATTTTGTTTACAATTGTCAATTATCATCAAAATACATAGAGAACTAACATACATATATATATATATATATATATATATATATATCCGATATTTATTTGATGAGAGACTTGTCATATTAAGTAAGGTCTGCTCACACTTTTTTTGATAAAAAATCTGTTATACATATTATAATATGATGTCATTCTTTTAACTTTAAATATCTTGGTTGGTTTTTTTAACAAGTACATGCATTTTTTTGTTAGAAACAATTTTATTAGACACACTGTCGTGCAATGAATGTGAGACATTTCTTACCGTGAGAATTTAAATGTTGGTCCATCATATTATAAGTGATTAGTCCCTTTAATTAGACTCAATTCATATTGATTGTATTTTCGTTTGTTACACCACTAGGTGGTAGGTGGTACAAGATTCTCTCGTGAAGCCCATTGTTGTGCTCCTACCTCATACCCACTAACCCACCCCACTGCTTATTTATATTAGTTTATTTTAAATGAGTTAAATATATAAGAAGAGTTTAGTCATGAAAGAATATTTATTTTAAGTGCATCCAAACTAGTGTTAGTTAGTTAATTAATTATTTAATAAGTTTATTTGTGATAGTAGTTGTTTCATAATTCAATTAATCTTTTGTGATAAAATTTCTGTAAGTTATTATCAAAAAAATAATTGATTTTGTGAAGAAATAAGTAAGGTTATGAATTCACCAATAAGTTGTTAATTGAAGTAGTAAGCGGTCACACCCCATAAAAAAGAGAATTCTAGTTCAAATTCTGAAAAGTACATTTATGGGAAGAAATTAAAATCTTTTTGCGCTATAAGCCTCAAGCATATACCCTTGATTAAATCAATAAATAAGGTTATGAATTCACATTTTAGGAATAAAAAACTTACTTTAAACATGAATTAATGAAAAAGTTGGAAATTAAATAACTATAAGGGAAAAAAATCAATCTAAATGACGGAGCACCATACCCTGATACATCATGATATCAATCTTCTAATATAAAATAGAAAAGAATTTAAGGCCTTTGATGTGCTCACTATTTTAATCAATTAAATTAAAGTGTCTTTTGAAACATGTCCCTATTTCAGCCTTTTGAAAAACAAAAATAAACCTTATGAATTTTAAAGCAAGAGAATCAAAAGATTTGTCATGACATCCAATGATTAAAGTTACCAACAAATTTTAGGAAAATTACATAAAATCATGAATTTGAATTTTCAAAAAGTAACAGAAACTTTCTTAAAATTGGATAACAAAGCCCTGTGAACTTAGTAGTGACACATTTGATTCTAAAAAGTAATCACAATTTTTTTTAAGTATTTTTAACTTCAAATTTATAACATTTGAGTCCTTAGATGTAATTTGATTAATTTAAAATTACATATTAAAATTAAACAAATAAAAAAATCTATGTGAATATGTGTGCCAAAAAATTATATATTTTCAAATTCAAATGAAACAGGCAATGGCATTTATCTCTTCATAAATGATCCAGAACAATGACTTTGGAATGTCTTTAGTATATCCTTTGGTTTGTTCTTTTGTTGTTGCATTGATTGGTTTGTTTATTGCCCATTTGCTTTGGTTTCTAGGTTGTCTTTTATTTGCATGTTTGATTATTTACGCCAATATAACAAAATCTAGTAATTTTAATATAAGGGTTAGATAACTAATTTATAGAAATTAAGAACATTAGTTAAATTAGTTATTTGTAATAAATAAATATGTTAGTTTTTTAAAATACCCTCTTTAATTAGATATTCCGTATTCAGGTGCATTGAATGTACCTCTTAATGGAAATCCGCTTAATATATGCAATTAATAGGTTATTTTGGGATGAAAATCATAAAATTATGAAACAAAGTACATCAGGGTCTTAAATTTAAAATAAAGTAAACCTAGCTCTTATCTAATTTTTATATTGAGTATTTAGTATTATTTATAAATCTCTTTGATACTATAAATGTAGGAAAAATCCAAAGAAAATATCATTTAAATTTTAAAATTTCAAATAGGTGATTCTCAATCAAACGAGTTATCAATTATTTTAGTATTCTTGTTAATTTCATTATTGTTGTTGTCAACAGGAATTTAAAATTCAAACGATATTTTTATATTGTTTTCCCATAAATGTATGAGTCACATAACCATTTTTCATTTATTTCTTCCTTAATCAGGAAAAGTCTAGAAGGCAAATCTCTGAACTAAAGCCCAAAATCTGGATTTTATCTGGTCAGCGTCGACGTGGCTCAGGTCAAAAAATTGTGTTTTAAGTTTTTTTCAAATACATATTTTAATCATTTCCACCAATGAAAAATTCCCTTGATATAAGCCATCAATAAGAATAGGGAAAAAAAGACATGAGTAAAGTAGAATCTAACACCTTAATGTTATTTTTTAGTTGTATCCAACATCATAATTTTTTGTGGTGCAATTTTTGCCTAAAAGTATTTTTTAATTAGTTGCAATTATGTCCTTAAAATATTTTTGAGGAGCAATTTTTCCATCACCGTTAACTCCCAAAAATTCTATTAAATTAAAGTCTATTCAACATTTTAAAGTATTTTTCTCAATTGCACTCTGCACCATAAAATAATTTTTGTACAATTTTGTACTAAAAGTATTTTCTAAATTAATTTCTTTCATAACTTTTTTTTTTCATATTTGTAGTACTCTTCCTCCATATATACAGTAATCATATTTAAATTTTTTAAATAATTAGTTTTTCAATAGTTATCTTAGATATTGTATAGGCTTATCTTTCATGTCCTCAACCATGATATTTAATTATATTCAGTGCTAAAATCAATTAAGAATACTAGTGAAAAGTTGAAAAGACAAATAATTAAAATGTGGAATATTTGTATTGAAAATATAGAAAATGATCGTTGAAAAAAAAATTAAGAAAATTTTAATGGGATAATTTAATTTTTTTTGGAAAAAAATTTATATTTTAGCAAACACTTTTTTTTCCATTTTTTCCTAAATGATTAAGTACTTATCTTTCATGTTTGAAGTACTTATTTTTCATGTTTTCAATACTTAAAATAATTAAAGATTAAGGTTGGAAACATGGGAAATAAGTATATAAAATATTTGACTATTAAAAATGTTGAAAAACTAATTATTGAAAATGTTAAAAATGAATACTGAAAATATGAAAAAGAGTTATGAAAAAATTTAAGGACAAAATTATATTAAAAAAATTACTTTAGAGTGATTAGTGTGCTTTTTTTTTAAAAAAAAAAACCTATAATTAGGAATTTAGATGTACCTTGATAGACTTTTTAGAAGTTAACGCGCGAGAAAAAATGCTCCTAAAAAATAATTTAAAAGCAGAATTATTCTTAAGAAGTATTTTAAGGATAAAATTGTACCATAAATAAGATTAAAATGTTGAAAGAAGAATACACACCCCCATCTCATTATAAATTTAGGGTATGTTTGGTTTGAGGGGAGAGTGGGAGGGAAGGAAGAAAAGTAGGAAAATGGCCCCCATCTCAAAGGAATATTCTTTTTTGTTGATATTTTTGAAATATTTTAGGGGCGATAGAAGAAATATCCCCCTCTCCCTCCCTCCCCCTCCCTCAAACCAAACTAGCCAAGATAGAAGTAATATATATTAAATCAATTATACAGATATATGAATATATTTTACGGGGTCATGTCAGTGTACTCACATTTCATCCAAAATAAAAACTTTAACTTTCAATCATATACAGCGTTGGAGTTTATGTATGTCTTTAGAAATATAAATTTAAGATAGAGAGAGAGAGAGAGAGATATATATATATATATATATATATATAAATATTCCGAGAATAATCACTGACAGCTTGAAGTTATGATTTGGAACCAACCACCTTCAACTTATAAAACAAACTTTCACGCCCTTAGATTATAAAGATATTGACTGACTCATTATATATTTTAAATATAAAAATATGTCTAAATTTTGTAACATTTTTCTTTAATATTTTTTTGCCCATAAAGCTAACATTAAATTGAAAATAAGTATAATAAAGAATTATAATTGAAATTTCAAATTGGAACATTGAGGGGAGGCAGACAAGTTGTGGGAAGGGAAAAGAATATGCCGATAAAATTGAGTTGAGATTTGAGATTGAGTACATGAGCGACGGAAAATTCAAAGCAGACCTTCCTTGTCCTCTCATTCTCCCAGATATTGGGTCTATTTAGAGTGCAGCGTTAGGAGCGAGCTATAATTTTGAAAAAAAAAAAAAAAAAAATAATAACACCGTCAACCGATTTTGGATCCGTTTGGGTTGAAAGATTAAGTTACTAGATTTAAAACTCAAACAAATTATAACGCCCGTTGGATTAAGGAAAAAGCTACACCATGGAATTTTCCAAAAAGCTCTCGCAAACTTTTGACGATGGATTCCACCATTTCTACCACCATCAATCTAAACACAAATCGTTATCTATAACCCGACTTTTTTCCTACCGAAACTTTTTTAAAAATCAGATAACTTTTAAGCCACCGCTCCTACCGCCAAACCAAACAGGCCCATTATCTCTACGGCTCCACCCTCGTATTTTTTTAGTTTTTTAGGGATACAGTGACTTATGATTAACAATAAGATTTTACATATATAACTTATGTTGAATTTTCTGCTTTGACGTACTGTTTCATTTGTTTTTTTAAAAAAAAATGTGTATTTTATTAGTAATTGTAATTATAATTGTCATATTAGCAGGTCCCATGTTTAGAAGATCATACAAGCCAATGCTTAAAGATATTTTGTACAATACACATCTCAACAATTGAAGACATATTAATGCAACAAGCTAAGCCAAGATATATCTTAAGAATTATATAGTGCTTATAAAAGTACTTACAAATTATTCATAATAAAGTATTCTCATCAACAACGAGATTTAAACCTCTTATCTATAGTCTGTAGTTGGCAAAAGAAAAAGATAATATATTCTTTTAAAAGAACATATTAATGTTGATTATTATCCTAATTAGTGGTGAGTTATCATTAGTTGTTTCCAAATTAGTGATGGGATTCATGCGGATGCCAAGTGATGTGATTTTTTTTTTTGAACAATCAAGTGATGTGATTCAGTTTGGTAAATATCAATATGGCTTTCAATACTTTTATTAAATATAATGATATAGATGTCACTCCTCTCAAACATTATTATTAGCACTAGTATTATTAATTAACATGCTCGGTCTCAAACTTTCTATATCAACCACGGCAAATTATTTAAGATTTAATGGATGAATATGTTCAATTATGTATTGTTGACACAAGAATGTTAGTGTGGTGGGTAACACTCACACATCAAATTCATTAGTATTTTTGTAGTGGTGGTGGAAAGTTGTCCCATCATTCTCATGATATACCTAATGTTTACCCTCCATATCCCCACTTAAATGCGCTATCATAAATATACATCTATACTTTCTATACCTTTTGGATAAAATCAACTATAAATCTTAATAAATGAATAAGCAAAATGTAATTCCATGGATCAACTTTTGGCTCATATCCATTTATTGGCTTAAAATTTAAAGGGCTATGGTGTAAATTTACTTTGAAAGTTTTTGATGAGAGGCAATATTGTCCTAGAAGTTTCAAAACATAGGAATATTGTCCCATACTGTTAAAAAAATTGACGTTGACCATTAAATTTTGAAAGATAAAGGGCAACATTGCTTCATTTTGGCATTTTCAGAGCAACATTGAATCCAAAAAAACTTTTACAGTAACATTGCTCCTGAGCAAAAACTTGCGAGACAAATTAGCACCTTAACCCAAATATAATTTAACTTTTTTTCTAATACTCTAATAGATACTTTGTAAGGGTTAAAGGGCTATTTTGCCCCAAAAGTTGTTACAAAGCGGTAATTTTTCCCGAAAGTTTTTCATGGAAAAATTTGCCCCATAAGTGTAAAATTTGGAGCAATTTTGCCTTGACTGTTATCCTAGTCAAGGCTTGTAATTAGTTGACTAAATATCTTTGAGCTAATGATCCATGTGTCGTCCACGTGTCGTCCATGTCATTTTTGTTAAAGTGAAATTTTGCCCATAAAGTTTTCACTTAGAAGCAATGCTACCTCGGAAGTTTCTGAATCAAGCAATAATCTAGGTTAAGTTTAAATATTAATTGACCGAATATGTTGAGCTAGCAGTGTAAATAATACTTAAGAAAAAGAAATTACGTATAGAGAATGAGCTCACATTCGCTAGAGAGTGATGAAGAAAAAGATTCAATCACTATATGCATATAACACATTAAGGAAGATTGTTGAGAACAAGGCCATAAAAAAATCTCTACCGCCTTACTCCAACGACACTGAGATATGGAAGTACTTCTTTGATTTTCTCTTTACCGCACAAGATGTTTTAACTTCTTTGATTGTCTATAATCTTTTAGATGGGATGCATCTTTTTTTATAAAAAAAAAGGAAAAAAAATACTTATTTTTAAATCTAACTTTGAATAAAAAAAAATGAAGTGAATGAAACATAGACTTGTTAAATAAGCATTAGTTAACTAATAGGTAAACTTAACCTGAATAACAACTAGGTGAAATTGCCAAGATTTATAAACTTTCATGACAACATTTCTCCTAAGTGAAAACTTCAGGGACAAATTTGCATATAAATCCAAAACCAAAAAGACATGGATGACGCGTGGATGGCCAATTCAACATATGTATTTATTCAACTAATGGTCAAATTTAACTGGGATAATAGTAAATTGCTCTAGATTTGGCATTTTCATGTCAAAAATTGCCCTCTTAAAACATTTTGAGGCAAAATTACCCTCTGTGACAACAATAATGTCCCACATTGACTAGAGAGAGGATTGAAAGATCCTTATAGGGTCTGGATACCTCCCCTCTCTACACATTTTAAAACCATGAGGGGTGATAGGAGCCTCAAAGTGAACAATATCAAAAGCAATGCCATTTGATGTTACAAATAATACCAAAATCAGATTCGAGTTAGTGTGCCAGTCAGGATGACATGGGCCCACAAATTCTGAGGCAAAATAGCCCTTTAACCTTATTTTGTAACACCCTGCTGATATAATTAAAACGTTTTACAAAAACATACCCGGGGAGGATTATTGAGATTATTTATAATTAGGCTTAGGATACATTTAGTGTCAAACTATAATAAGAGTTCACATGCCTTAGACAAAATACTATTCACGTTCTTAAATCAAGATTTTATTTCATTCAAGTCAACATGAGTTTACAAATAAATGGTTCAATCCAACCACTTATTAAAAGTCAATCAACTTAATAAATCATCCTTTTAACAAGTCTTTGAATCATCAAAAGAGACATGATAAGATAAATCAAGTTTCATATATAACAATCTATTGCATATATATATATATATAAGTCAAGTCACTTTCAATATATTTCATCAGAATTAAGGAATACTTTAAATCTCATTAACTCTGTCTTAAAATTTAATAATTAGCTTCGGTTGATTACACTCTATCTCAAAGGTATACATTTTATATAATAATAAATTAATGATAAAATTGTATATATTCATATAAAAATTTAATAATGTGACCTATAAATATGACAAAAAATCCTCTCACTTTTCATTGTAAAAGTTCCAAATAACATCCCATGGCCATGGCAACAAAACACATAAAAAAGGCGTCATAATCAGACATGGGCAATATCAACAAGTGAGAAGATAAAGCCATCGAGCTCATTCCTTCAGTGCCTTCTTTGCTTCCTAGATGAGCACTCACTTGGCAATAGTAAGAGATAACATATGAGATATGAAGTCTCAATAATAAGTGGTAGTCAATTACACACTCAAAAATATTATAAAAGCCTTCAAATCCTTTATAACCTAATCGATATTTTTCTCATATTGTTTCTCAAAACATCACTTAAAACGATAATGACATTCGGTCAATCTTTTGGCAAACATTTAAGAGGTCATTTTCAAGACTTAGTTTATAAAACATTTCACAAACCACAATGCATATACAAAGAAATACAAATGTGATGCTAAGGCTCGACCTCTCTTATAACTCCTTGCTAACGTATATATATAGCCAACTATATAAAGCTAACAGGCAAATACATAAAACAATAAGGAATCAACTCATTCTCAAGTTTCACCAGATCAAGAGATATACCTGGCCAGAGATGTAGAACTCAATATTGGATTATGACTTCTCTCCTTAAAAGACAAATCTAACAATTATCTGAATGTCCCGCATTCCATTATAATCTAGATCAAAGGAAAACATATCAGAGAATGTGACCCTTCATGTGCTATCTACTATGCATAGTCATGTCATATCCAGTGACAGAGCTTCTTGTATACAAGGGGGCCATGCCCCCCCCCCCCAAAAAAAAATGTAATGAAAATTAGATTATTATTTTTAATACATTTAGACCAAAAATTTATATATTTGCCCCAAAAAGTTATACATTTGGCCCCCCAAATTTTTTTTTTAATTAGTTAATGAGTATACATTTGCCCCCCAAAATATTTACCTCAAGCTCCGTCCCTGGTCGTATCACATATTAGTGAAATATAAGAGATATGCATGTATAATGATAATCTAAGTTCCAACTCCAATGATCTAACCTCAACTCCGTGTGCAAGCATATTTGAATTATCAAAGCACCAAAACAATGTTTCCAATATAATTTCAAACACAAGTATACTTGAAAAGCTTCAAAGTACATAGTGGATAATTTCTGATGTCAATAATACAAGTATGCTTGAAAAGAGTTCTAAATTGAGATACTACCTCCGGTCCTAATTATAGGAACACTTTTGTAGTGCAATTTGTATTACAAAAGTGTTTCTATTTGCACTACAAAAGTGTTCCTATAATTAAGACTGAAGGAAGTATAAAGTTATAAAGCCTACAAGCATACTTAAAAGTTGTAAAGGACAATTCACGTAGTTTCAACTCTTTTTCAACCCAAAACATGCTATTCCAAAACACATAAATGATTCAAGTTCAATAGATCATTTCAAGCCTTCAATGGGTAATGACAGCCTTAGAACACCAGTTATATTGGTGCTAATTAAATTAAAGGGTTAAGGTGCAGATTCACCAATAAACTATTAGGTCAGGAGCACCCAACACAAAAAATAATTGAAAGGACCAAAAATACCAAAATACAATTTAAAAGTTCCAATTATCACAATTCCGTTACAACCAAACTCACGGCGTTGGGGAAAAAGTGTGGAAAGAGTAGAAAGCCAATCTGCATTCCAAAATATTATTCCAAATTAATAGAGCGGAAATCATAAACAGGGTAAAAGTAGTGGTAGACAGTGATACCCTAACTGTTTATGTTAGAGCATCAGATCCTGAAGAAGTAAATTTGGTCAGATTCCATGTACTGGAAGCAAATCGTAAAAGAAAACAAGTTTGAGCCTGGAGGAAATATGCAAAGGCCAATTCTCTTCACCTAACCATAAAACTTTTGGGCTGATTTAGGATTTGTAAAACCAAATCCAGCGTCCGATGAATCGTGATAAGCGAGACCTACCTGAGGCCACCACCACTGAAGAGTGAAGTGGGATCCTTCAAGAAAATCACAGGTTTCGCGCCGGTGAGCAGAAGCCGTTCATTTCCAGGGAAACCCCAATTTCCCGCCGAGGATGGCAGAGCTTAAGGTGGTCAGGGACGCAAGGAGAGATTCGTACATAGAATAGCCTAATTTCAAACCACGCAGAGTGCTTCATAGATAAACCATTGAGAAAATTAAACGAATTCAAGGAATTGCAAATTGCTTCGTCCTGTTGATGCATGGGAGACACAAAATCGCTGGGAATATTGAAGGGTGGCGATGGGAATTGGAGACCAGTGAGCGATCGGAGGTACAATGGCGACGAAGGTCTTGGCAAGCAAGCACGGATTCGATCACTGAGCAGGCGAGAGGAAAGAGAAAACAGCTCGCTGGCGACGAAGGAGAAAGGCGAAGGTCACTGAGCAGGCGAGAGGGAAGAGAACACAGCTGGAGGATAGCTTTGACCTAGATCAACTTCTCTTTCCTTTTTTATGCTGACATGTGTTTATCACACATTGCTTCCTAACGCCGTGAATTTAATTGTAACGGAATTGTGATAATTGGAACTTTTTAATTGTTTTTTGGTACTTTTGGCCCTTTCAATTGTTTTTTGTGTTGGGTGCTCCTGACCTAATAGTTTATTGGTGAATTTGCACCGAATTTGCACCTTAACCCTAAATTAAATTATATAAAACATATTATTCACAAGTATATATATATATAAAAAAAATCATCAATGTCTTTCCTTCAAACCTTGACACAAACACAAACTTGAGAGCTTGAGGTCTAAACACCTCCAACAATACTCAATCTATATATATAATTTAAGGCATACCTAGAATTTGTCCAACTCGCTGAAGTACCATATGAAACCAAAACATCAATGCAGACTCCGGTTACATTATATAGCAAATATACACTAAAGAGAGAAAGAGAAAAGAGAACTCTTATGTTCATAACTTTTTAGATGTAGGATTGTGTGTGACATTATTAGATTAATTATTCCCTTAATTTCACATCCTATATACAACGTGATGGTTACATAGGAATAGATGTAATCTTTAAATTAAATGTACGGGATAATAGATATAGCATTTAAATCATAAAGGAATATCTCTCATTATGAGGCCATATCTCTCTATATTTGTATAATAACACCTCTTATTTCGGGCTTAGGCCCTAATTAATTAAGGATGGGCTAATATATTCCAACAAAGACTAATGAAGTTAATTATAAGTAAACAGCCACAAATAAAGTAAAATGGAAAAAAAATCCGGTATAATTGAATAACTTATACTCCTTCCGGTCCTAATTATAAAACCTAGTTGATTTTTTTTGGAGAGATTAAGGAAGCTAATTAAATTACTTTCTAGTATTTTTATTTTTATTTTTTTCTTCAAACTTATTAGTATGACTAATAAACTAATATATAATCTAAGAACACACAACAAATGAAATGATTAAGTAACTTATTTAGCTTCTTTAATTTCTACAAAAAAAAGTCAACTAGCTCTTATAATCAGGACCGGAGATAGTAATTCACTTTATTTTATATAAAACTATATAGTTGTATTGCTAACAATATAATCTTCCTATTTACTGTTCAAGTTAGCCATATCTTTTTGTAACATAATGGTATAGATACTCCTTTGTAAGAGGTTGTAAAAACCGCTTGTAACTTTACATCATTAATCCGTGCTATTTTAATTTTTAAAAGATGCTAGGTGTACTTTTATTTCCCTTATTCGTTTTTCAGTCTATAACATGATACTTTTCTTTGTTTTTTGCCAAACAAATGGTAAGTATACAATTTCAAAAGTACATTTAAGACTTCTTTCCTTTCTATATTTGTATCTTGACTATGGAGCAAATTTATGCTGAGCGAGAAATATGACATTTATTTTGAAGCCAAAATGAAAAATTAAATTAAGTATGAGATTTTTTGAATCTTATAAGAAGACACAAATTTGCCCTGGCGCGATTAAGATAATTTGGCCCCTAAGCCATAAAGCAGTTAAGTCGATCCGTTGAGTTAAAATTGCTTGAAGTCATAAGGCAAATTTATATTTTTCTAAAAGTTTATTATAAATTTAATTTGCTCCTGAGTTTTTTAAGAAATATTATGTAAAGTGTAGCCAAACAAAATAATTTACAATAATTATGAATTGATTTAACTTCATTCCCGTAGTAATCAATTTAATTATATATGTAAATATGAATGATTTTTGGTGATCATACTATCTAAGTTCTCACCTAGGAGAGTGGAGAAATATTTTGTTATAAATTACTTAACCAATTCGATATCACTTGTTTATGAAAAAAAAAAAAAAATGATTTGCACAAGAACTATAACTATGCGAGGCCCACAAATTTTTCTTCACCCCAATGGCCATTGTGGAGATTTTTGAAAAAATTTCATGTGGGCCCCACGTATTAATATTATATTATTATTATTTCATAAGTACTATTTCATGAATAAAGTGTCGTATTTAATACTATTCATATATACTATACTATTCATGAATATTTTTTTATGAATACTTTTATCTTTTCATGGTAAAATTAGTATTTATTCCTTAATATTAATGCGCTAATGTTTTAATATTGTATGATATATTTTAAAAAAAGTATTATTATTTTTATGTTATAATATGATATATTAATAGTTTTTTGAGGAACTAATGTTTAGACTATATATCTATAAGACAAAAGATAAAATGCATTTACTATAAAGTATATGTTTTATTATTAGCTTAGTTTCAATGATATTTCATCGATGTTATAGAAGTAGATATCATGTATAAAACATTGTAGCAAATCAAAAGGTAATACAAATCAAATTTTACCAATGTAAACTTAGAAGTTTACTACCAATGAGATATTCAAGAGGAAATGAGCTACGTGATAAGCCAAGGCTCAACATAAAGAATAAACCTTTATTTTAAATTTGTTTTATTATTATTTAAATTTATTATGATTTACGATTTATAAATTTATTGTCATGAAAATTTTATAAGAAAATTATCATACGCGTTGACTCAAATCTGAATTCTAGTTATTTTAACATGAATATCTTCACACGTGATAGACTGCATATATTTTATGCATATATAAATTAATTGAAGCATATTAGACTATTGGTAAGCGATTCTTTATTTATTGATTTTTCTATTATTGCGATGAAGAATTGGAGAACAAATACTATAATTTAACAATAGGAAGAAAGGTAATGCAGAACCATCAGGATTGATCTGTAAAACAAACCTATATTTGATATGCGCGCAGATGAAATTTTTAATCTTTTCCAAACTAAACACCCTATAAAACTTATTTAAATGTAATTAAATTTTGATACTTCCTCTGATTCTTAATATAAGGCTCAATTAACACTTTTTTGAATAGATTAAGAAAGTTAAATAAAATTGTTTATATTTATATTTATTTCTTTTAACTAATTTTATTGATTTATAAATTAATATATAATTTAATGATAGATAGTATATGTTATAATTAAGTAATTTATTTAATTTCGTTTATCACTAACAAAGCTCAATTAGGATCATAGTAGCAGTATTCAAATGTAATTAAATTTTAATATAAAATATCATTTTTGTACAAAGTTTGGCTCCAATGAAGAGTCAGGTTGAGGAAGGCTTCAAGGAAAAATATTTATATATTTTAAGAGTGTCACACTGTCACTTATTTGTATAATGACCAATTAAAATATAACAGTTTATTTTATTTTGATTTGACATAATAGATGAGTCAAATAAAAAAATTAAAATTTTATGATTTTAAAAATTAATAACTCGGAATTTCATCTTTTATTTTTTTAAATTATGAAGTTTATGTTTTTTAAAATTATAAAATTTAATTTTTTTTTGAGATGATTCCATATAAGGTCAAAATAAAATGAGCAGTTGTATTTTAAAGTATGTCAAGATGTGAGTAATTATACTGAGCAAAAAAAAAAGATGTGAGTAATTATCGACTGCGGAGCCAGATGGGACCAGACAAGACATTAGCATGGTGGCAACTGGCAACTGGCAACAGTACGTTTCTCTGTCATTTCCTTTTTTTTTTTCAGTAAATTTTTTTTTGCTAATTTTTAGAAAATAATAAACAAATGAAAAAGGAAAACACCTACAAAACAAAAGCGGTCTGCTCGTTCTGTTTCTGTTTCTCTTTACTTCTTTCTTTTGCTCAGAAAACCGTCGTTACCCCCATCAAAACCCATCGCTGTTTCCCTCCCTCCCTCCCTCCCTTATTCGCTTACTTGTTTCTTTTCCTCTCTAATTTAGAAAGTGATATATATGTTGAGGGCGTATTTGCTGAAAGATTTGATTTTGATTCTTTGAATCTATGGAGCAGCTTATAAACTTCATTATTCGCCCACCAAGGTCTCTAATCTTCTTCCTACTCTCACCTGCTCTCGTCAATTATTGCTTTCTGTTTTTTCTTTCTAGTTAATACTGAAAACTTTATGTGATTTGGTGTTCTTGGTATTGTTCAGTTGGAACCCGATGGAATTCAAAGTTTTGTTTTTTTTTTAAGTCTCTGTAAAGCCCCTACTCAAACTCAACTAAGAGTAATCAAATTGAGAATAATTAACTACATGTAGTTGTAAATCACTCAACCTCTTTTGGACGGGAAGAGCAAGAACTCAAAAAGTAGACGAAGAAACATCACTTCGTGTTTCATGTTTTAGTTTTATTATTCATGAGTTGAAATTCAAGATCTAGTTTGAAGTTACCATGAGGAAATTCTTGGTTTCTGATATGTTATTGTTCGTGGTTCTTATTCACCACTTGACTTCTCAATTATATTATCTTGTTCTGATCTTGTTCTTCAGGGGATCAAACAAAACTAAAAAGCAGATGAAGCACTTGCATATAGGCATAGCAAATATATTTTCTTATTTCATGTTTATACTGGGTTATTTTTCTTTTGGGCTTTCCTTGAAATTATGATGCTTATGTGATGTGCTATTTGTCTCATCTGTTACCACAGATGAAGCACTTGCATATGGGCATAGCAATATTGGACTTTATATTTCTTCTTTCAAAGAAAGAAACTAAAAAGCTGTGGTTGTTTAAACTGAATATAGTAGTTCATTATTGCCTTTTGTGGTCTAAAAGTGAGATATCAAAATCAAATGTTTTTTCGGTAGGAACAAGCTCCTGAATCATTACCATACCAGAATCTATATGCCTTAACTAAAAATCATTAATTCGGGCAACTCTATCTAGGTGTATAATTGAGTTCTGGTAGGGAGAGGAATATGGTTTCTCAGAAAAGAATTGGGGTTTCTTTTTTTGTTGACTATATTGAATTAAGAGGAAGCTACAACAGGCACAAGCTAGGTTAAGACAATATTACTCCCTCCAGTCCTTAATATTAAGACATATTTATCTAATTTGATTAGATTGAGGCAATGTTTTTTCTAAAATACCCTGGTCATCTTCCTTAATTCCCTTCTCCCCTCTCCTCCTTTGAGAGGTTATCAATAGGGGTAAATTAGGAAAAAATTAACAAATATTAAAAATATGTTTTATATTTAGGACCAAGACCAACTCTCCAAATATGCCCTACATTTAGGACCGGAGGGAGTATAAGATGCTCTGTCACAGAAGTCTTGAAAGGGAGAATTATGGATATCAAGCTCTTTCTGCAGCTATTTTTAACATGTCTCATATATGACTTCTTTTTTCTTTTCAACTTCTCTCTTTAATCATTATGAAATGATGTCTGTATCCATCATTGGGATGCAGGGCTGAATATGACCCTAACAGTGATTTATTGGAGCAAGAGTTCATACTGAGAGGGAAATGGTATCAAAGAAAGGATGTGGAGGTAGGATTCCAAAAACAGAATCCACTTTGTAAATTCTTTCCTGTTAGAGTTGAAGAGCTGATGTATCAGTCTTTCATGTGAAATTTAATATCTCCAGATCAAAAACAGTCGAGGTGATGTTCTTCAATGCAGTCATTACATGCCTATTATCAGTCCTGAAGGAAAGCCTCTGCCATGTGTGATATATTGCCATGGAAACAGGTGACTGTGGGACTTATCTTTTGTCATTTAGCATGCTATTGTTAGATTCTGCTTAATTCTTTTTTTTAAAGCACATGTTCTCCTTTGCAAAACTTAAAATGCAACTACTGAAAAGTCAACTATGAGTGGGCTATGTTTACAATATAAAACTATGAGGGGTGTTTTTGCTGATTCAAGCTTGAGGGGTCATTTGTAATTTACTCAACTATGTAATATATGGTAGTTGCAATTATAATATTTTTAGGCTCTTTCTTGGCATTCAACATACCATGCTACTTGGATTTGGCTCTCATCCTCTTCCCTTCCCATCCACTTCCCATCATCTTCCCAATCTCAGCTATTGGATTGAAATCTGAATGGTTCAAATTTGATCTCTTACAAAAAAATTACTAAAATATTAAATTATTAAAAAATATTAAAAAATAATATTTTTATAAAAGATTAAATCTGAACCGTTCAGATTTCAATCCAACAGCTGAGATTGAGAAGAGGATGAGAAGTGGATGGGAGCCAATCCCATGCTACTTTCTCTTTTACCGTGAAAATCAATTACTCTTAGATTTTAAAGTCTTTAAATGCATATGTTGATTGCTCATTGTTTAGTATAGAATATTCTTAACTTAACTGGGTTATGGTGCTGGGTACTGTGTTATACGACAGTGGATGCAGGGCTGATGGAAGTGAAGCTGCTATAATTTTGCTTCCTTCAAATATTACAGTTTTTACTCTGGATTTCTCTGGATCAGGGCTTTCTGGAGGGGAGCATGTCACTCTTGGTTGGAATGAAGTATGTGTTTGCTCCACAACCATTTTAGAAATATCATATTTGTTTAGTCTTGTTTGTGTTTAATTTTATCCATTCTTATTTAATCTTTTTTCCTGTTTAAGAGGGAGTGAGAGGGATTTAGGAAAGGGGGATAAATAGCATTAGTCCTGTAAGATTTAACAGAAGGTGGCATTTTATCTCATTGTTTAGTTTTAGATGAAACAATTTCAGAGTTTTTATAAAGGATTTTTTTATTAAAAAAAATAGAAAATGATTTATTGATGAGAAGAGAGAATACAAAAGGTAATGTAATAACCCTGAAGGGAAACTGCATTCAATTTTTGTTGTTCAACTGTTTCAACTGTTCTAAGTTAAATATGTTAAAATGGATAAGCTAGCACTGCATATATCAATAGAAAGTATGAAGCTTACCATATGCCTGAGTCTAAAAAGTATCATTCTGTTTTTTTAAGCTTGTTTATATCACACGGTTGAACTATAAATACTCGATTCTATTATCTTCTGCCACTGCATTTGGATCACCATCTTGGTCAGAGTTTGCATATGAATAGCCACCACTTGCTCTAACATTTTCTCAACTGTTTTCAGAAGGATGATCTCAGGGCTGTGGTTGATTATCTGCGGGCTGATGGAAATGTCTCTTTGATTGGCTTATGGGGTCGCTCCATGGGTGCTGTGACTAGGTATTCTTGATTCATTTTCTGTCTTATTTTTTGCTTGCTATAAGAATGAAATTACAGGAGCATTTACTAGTCATACTTGGGGTTGTTGCAAGAGATGTGAGTTTTACTTTGTCATTGTAGTTTATTGCAGTTTAGACATTGACAGATTGGTTAAAGGAGCTACGTAATTTTCCTTAATGTTGTGAATCTCTTGCATGCAAGCTATGGTGGCTTGAGATGAACATGAAATCAGGGATTTTGACATAGAACTAGGAGCAAGAATTGAGACAAGGGAAGAAAAGGAAAAGGAGGAGGAGGGAGGTGTAGATAGAAATAGGTAGGAAAGGAGAAGGCAGGAGGAGAGACAACTTACAAGCTAAGAGAACTTTATTCATAATAAGTTGAAAACTTGAAATGCTACCATAACCCTAATTGCTGAGCGCTTTATCTCAAGTGTGTGTGTGTGGGCAGGAGCCTAACGAGAGGATAATTAAGTTCTGAGTAAAACCCTGATATGTAATCTGTATATATATTAGAATTAGGTAATTAGGGTTAGTAATTACCTAATTAGGGTAAATAATTGGGGAAATAGCGACGGCACACAATTAATCAAATGAGGCCGCACTTAGGGGATTAGTTAGAGGTTAGTTATAGTTAGTTAAAACTAGCCATTAAGCGGTTAGTGACAATGGGGATTCTGTAATGAGACTTGGCCTAAGAACTTATCCTATATATAGGAAATTTCTAGGCTATTGTATTTTGTTAATGAATTGATGAATAAAAGTGCCCAGTTCTGATTCTCTTCTCTGCTCTGTTCTCTGTCTCTCTCGTCTCTCTTTCTGTTCTTCCTCTCTTCTCTCTTCTTTTCCCAAATTCTCTAATTTCTCTACAACCTACCTATCAAGGTGGGCACTCAGGAATACATGCCACCTGTCAGCATGTTAAGTCCCTTTTCTGGTGGAAACATTTGTTTGAGGAAGTAAAGGAGTTTATCAAACACTGATGTGTGTGCTAGGTGCAAGTATGAGACAGCAGCTTACACAGGGCTGCAACCATTGCCAATTCCTAGCAAAGTTTGGGAGAGTGTAGCTATGGGTTTTATTGAAGGCCTTCCAAAATCAAAAGGGAAGGACACAATTTGGGTGATAGTGGATAGGCCGAGTAAATATGACCATTTTATTGGTCTGTCCCATCCTTTTCAGCCTCCACTTTGGCACAACAGTTTCTGGATGGCATCTATCGATTACATGGGGCACCCATGGAAATTATCTCAGATAGGGGCCCCATCTTTATTAGTAATTTCTGGCAAGAATTCCTCAAGGTACTCAAAGTGGATCAGAAGTTAACTTCCTCTTATCATCCACAAACCGATGGGCAACCTGAAGTTCTAAATAGGTGTTTAGAAACCTATTTATGCTGCATATGTTGGGAACTTCCTAAGGAATGGTCTAGTGGTTGACTCTGGCTGAGTGGTGGTATAACACCACTTATCATTCCTCGACAAGGATTGTGCCTCATGAATTGTGATATGGACAACGACCTGCTGTTATGTTCCTTATCCGCCACGTTCAGCAGTAGTGGAGGTTGTGGATTGATCCTTTGTAGCACATGAGGAAGCATTATTGGTGGCTTAGTATCATCTATCCCATGCTATTAATATGATGAAGCAATGGGCAGATTCTCATAGAACAAATAGGGAATTTCAGGAAGGACAGTGGGTTTTCTTGAAGCTTCAACCTTATTTGACTGGTTTCAACCGCATCTAGGAGCAACCGGAAATTAGCTCCTAGGTTCTTTGGGCCCTATAGAATCAAGCAACGAGTAGCTCTTGTTGCTTACAAACTAGAATTGCCTACTGAAACACATATTCATGATACTTTTCATATATCCTTGTTGAAACTGTGTCCTGATCCATCTATAAAGGTTCAGCATTCCCTGATGATTGGCCAGACCATCCTGCCCTGCTCTTAAAGAGCCAGAACAGATACTGCAGAAGAGGGTTGGCAGAAGGTAGGGTCGAATTGTTACTGAAGTCTTGGTGAAGTGGAAGCAATTGTCAGAGGAGGAAGCTTCGTGGGTTCTGCTGTATCATTTTCAGCCGCAATTTCATTCACTTGTGGTTGCTGACCCTTGAGGACAAGGGTTCTTAAGGGGGGAATATTGATATGTAATCTGTAAAGATATTAGAATTAGGTAATTAGGGTTAGTAATTACCTAATTAGGGTAAATAATTGGGGAAATAGTGACGGCGCACAATTAATCCAATGAGGCCGCACTTAGGGGATTAGTTAGAGGTTAGTTATTGTTAGTTAAAACTAGCTGTTAAGCGGTTAGTGACAGTGGGGATTCTGTTATGGGACTTGGCCTAAGAACTTATCCTATATAAAAGGAATTCCTAGGCTATTGTATTTTGTTAATGAATTGATGAATACAAGTGCCCAGTTCTGATTCTCTTCTCTGCTCTGTTCTCTGTCTCTCGTCTCTCTTTCTCTTCTTCCTCTCTTCTCTCTTCTTTTCCCAAATTCTCTAATTTCTCTACAACCTACTTATCAAACCCATTAAATAATTTCTAATGCTTTTGCTTATCCTTAATCTCTAATTAACAAATAATTAATATCTCCCCTGGTACTCTCTAGTCTCTTCTGATTCTCCATTAGACTTCCTCTCTATATCTTTTGGTAATGATCACTGGAAAGAACAATGAAGCAACTAGAGCCTCACATGGTGGCTGGAATGGCTTGTGAATGAAAATGCATCTACTTATGTCATACTTGAATAATATTATGTCAGTGGTTTGCAGTCTGTATGTGTGGAGGCTCTTGGAAATGATTGTCAATGACATATTTTTCACATTTTCTGTTTAAGAAAATGCTTTTTAACAGTGTTAGACATGTCCTTTTTATTTTAAAAGAAAAAAATTCTTTAACTCAGTTACTACACTTTGATTGTGTAGCACTTCATATTTCTTTTTTTTTTGCTTTGGTGACTTTGCATTTATTACGCTGACAAATGTTTTTGTGCAGCCTTATGTATGGAGCTGAGGATCCTTCAATTGCAGGGATGGTCTTAGACAGTCCCTTCTCTGATTTGGTTGACTTAATGATGGAATTGGTAGATACATACAGAATTCGTCTGCCAAAGTTCACTGTGGGTATATTCATTTTGGAAATATTATTATAAATAAATAAACATCAGAAAATATAGAGTTATGTATGAATGATTATCCCAAATTTTGAATTAAATATGATCTTATGTTTTAATATTTCTTTACATGGAGATTATATAATTTTAAATTAAGTCTGATTGGAAGACACGGGCTTCATGACATTTGTTAGATGCTTACACTAGAAACTAGACAGGAGCCACACATCCTATAGCACATTGACACACACTTAAGATTTTGTTGTGTTGCCTTATCCATGACATTTTCCATGCTTCTTAGGAAGCAACTATTTGATGTTTGCATTATTTGATAGTCTTTACGATCAACTGGTTAGTCACCTTACATATGTGGCTAGCTCTTGATTTCACACCATCCCTGTTTCATTTTTTTTTTTTTCAGAAGCATGAATTTTTAATGTCCTAGGAGTGACCAATATAACTGCTTATAATTTTCCCACCTCATGCTTGATTAACTTGTGGTGCTAATTAACGTTAGCTTTCTTTTTCCTCTATACAGGTAAAGTTTGCAATCCAATACATGCGAAAAGCAATCCAGAAGAAGGCAAAGTTTGACATAACGGACTTGAAAACAATAAAGGTTATCTAGTCAAAGAATTTCTTTTACTTGTTTGTAGCAAGTATGCTTGATTAGTTTGACATAGAAAACTGATGAACTTCTATCGCTTTTCCTCTTACTATTGCAGGTGGCCAAGAGTTGTTTTGTTCCTGCTCTACTAGGGCATGCCATTGATGATGATTTTATACAGCCTCATCATTCAGATCGTATATTTGAGGCTTATATGGTAAGTTTGTCAATAATCCATTCCTATCTGATTTACATAGCTAAACTTTTTCCCGCTCTGTTGGACCAGACAAGTACTTGATTCTAAGTTCATAAATATTTGTCTTCTGTAAATTCAAAGTTGCTTAGTCATTTGTATGTATTTCACTTCATGTTCCCTTTGTTTTATCTGTTTCATTAGAGCCTTGTTTGACTAAGTCATTATTGTAATAACGGCCTGTGATTTGTAGGGGGACAAAAACATAATTAAATTTGAGGGAGACCACAACTCTCCCCGTCCACAGTTTTACTTTGATTCCATAAGCATATTTTTTCACAATGTTTTGCAACCTCCGGAGGATGAGGTTGGAGGATCACTTTTTGACACTGTCACTGATTACTTCGGTAAGGTAAATTCTTTTGCCATGGCATCTTATTGGTTTCTGTTTCAATCAGACTTAAAGTTCTATTCTTCTAGTTTGCAAAAGTTGACTAATTTCACATTTAGGATGTTTGGAGATCGGTGCATGATTTAGCTTACAATGATGACTCACCATCTGAACACAAAGGCAAGATTCAAGTGTCTATTGTTTTTCAACTATTTCCACTTCATAGGTTACTATTCAGATCTTACATTTGGTAACCTATATCTGAATCTTTTAATTGTTTCTTCGTTAGATACAGAACCATCAACAAGCAGTACAGTAGATGCCATTAAGCAAGTCCGTTCAAAAAGACCTATGAGTAGGATGGAGGTTTGTATTTATTTTAATGATTTTATTGAATTGTTAGAAAAGCCTACGAAGATTTCATCACATAATGCGACTGTTTGAGCTACTGTTACTTGAATTTAAATTAGTGGCATGATTTGTATGTTTCTATCATTTGTTTTTATTAGAAATATTATGACTTCTCAGGTTCCATATGATATTTCTTCAAAAGATGAACATCCTGAAGACAAGGTATCTCCTTTCTTCTGTTCCTTGATTTCTTTCTTTGTTCTGCGTATATTTCTCTATTATCTCCGGTACTTAATATAAGAGTTAGTTAGGGGTAGGATTTGGTCCTAAATATAAGATCTCAATCCACTTTGTCGCCTAAATTTATAATTTTTTTCCCTACAAAGTATCCCTATTGATTGCACTCATTGAGGGGTGGGGCAGTTATGATGAAAGATGGTATTTTAGGAAAATAACCTATATTTATAATTAACATAATGAATTTCCTTAATCTATTCAAATTAGTTACCTATCTCTTATATTAAGGACCGGGTGTAGTATTTATTATTGAAACACTTAGTTTATTTATGCTGTGTGGTAGCATGATGACTAATGAGGAATTGTTGGACAGAACATCCAAAGATTCTTCACAATGTATGTGCATTGATTGGCATTTAGTTAAAGTGGGGATAAATCTTCAACTATGTTCAAAATCTTCCATATTATATCAAAACACGTTCTGCAATATTAATGGAATGATTCAAATTGTCACTTTAATGATGTTATGTACTGCAGGATGATAAATGCAATGATGATATTTCCTCTTCATCTTCTAAAATGATTAGCTTTGAACTATCAAATGGCAATCCACATGGGCCCCATGTTCCGGCAACATTGGCTGATGATCAATATGTGGAATATGCACTTGATGACCTGACAGGTTTTCCATCCAGTGCAGAGGAGGAGGAAAGAGTGAGTCAAATTTCGTCGCATTTTTGTGTGTTCGAAATACCGTTTGATTACCAGCCACATGATTGGTTTCTATTTGCTTTTGTTTTTGTGCATATTACTTAGATGTTCATGGAAGCCGTGATGGAATCACTTAAGGACACGGAGATTAGACATCCTCAAGGTGAACAAACACCACCCAGTGTCAGTACCGTGTCTGCTAAACCATCAGAAAATGGTGTCCACGTAGAGGAGCTCTCAACGTCCTTAGAGACAAAACAAGGTTCTTCCTCCATAGTTGACCATGATAAGCATTCAAACGCTGAACCCATTTCTAGTGTAGCCGAAGTGCCCAAACCTTTGAAAGCCGAGTCAGATTCTGATTCGGTTACCCAGAAAGAAAATTGTGCTCCTGACACATGTCCAGAACTGAGCCCATCATCAAGAGAATCTCTGACAGACACTTCGTCAGTCACAGATATGAGCCACTCAAGTGCTTCTGCTCGTAGCAATAGCTCTGTTAGTGTGCGAAGTTCATCGGACACTGACATTTCACATAATACAAAAGCCACCGTGACTGTTGTGAAGAATCCAGCAAACCATGTCATGGATGGCTTAATGCGTCGTTGGGATTTCAACTTTTTTCGGAACAGTCATGGTCGATAAGTCACAAGAGATTGTCTTTTATCCAAATAGTCCTGCATTGTTTTTTTTGGGTGATAGATAGTGATGCATTGCTTTTTTAACTGTCAAAAGGTCATAGTTTGTAAAATTGTTGACTAAAGAAATAGCTTTCTGGTGTGTAAAGTTAGTATGCTTAGATTTATAACTAACAAATCAGTTATAGTTTTATTCTTTGACTGATATATTGTGATATTTCATCATGGTATCAGAATTTGCATGGGAAAAAAATATCATCTTAGACTCTTAATTGTGGATTCTCAAGGGAGTTTTGGATTGTGAATAAATGGGTGAACCCTTGTCTGGGATTTGGGTTGATGCTTATAATATGAATCTGCTTATTTAAAGGATGACAGACATCATTCGATGACACGATTCGAAATTATATAGCTTGATAAGTGTATGTTTGAATTGGTGGTGTAGAAGTAATTTTTTTCTTAATCTAACTTTTGGAGGTTCGAGTCAGAGTAGAAGTTAAATAATATAATGTGATTTACATTTACATTAGATGTGAGAGAAATGGCATCAGTGACAAGAGCGGCAACTACTACGACTCTACGAGAGCAGTTAGCTTTTTTGTTTTTTTTTTGAATGAAATGAAAAACAAATTTAGATGGAAAAAGATTGAAAAAAACATTAATATAATACACACACATATAATATGTACATATTGTGATAATTTTAAGAGAAAAATTAAATTATTGAAAAAAAAAGTTAATTTGTTATGGTGAAAATTTTGTAAATACTAAGAAAATTTAACTGGATATATTTAACAGAGATATATATCTGTGCGTGTATAATTTTTTGCCACCATATATATAAATCACAAATTATAAGAATGTTAATTTTTTAATAGAAGAAAATGTATTAGTGGATATATTTGAAAATAAGACTTGAACCGAAATTGCCCCCCAAAAAAATAGAGAATTGATCAGATCGCTGGCAAACATTTTTTTTAAGAAAGAAAAGATTTGATTTTTTTTTTTTTTTAATGGATATAGAAGATGGCTAAAAAGCCAAAATTACATCAAAACAGAAAATTGAACATTTGAGGAAATAAAGCACTCTTGATTCACCCGGTCCTCAAATGTATTGGACAGACATCCAATATGTTAGACCTGTTAATTCTCAAATTAGCTAGAGCATAAGCTGTCCTGTTAATTTCTCGCGGAATATGACAAAATATAACCTGCCAATCCCTTTCCATCATCTCCTTGATTTGAACTATCAACAGACTTTCAGACTTTTATAGTAGAAACTCTCATCTGACATCCTATCAATATG